>WWNC01000023.1:930000-1530000 GCA_011125475.1 Melanerpes aurifrons | reverse complement strand
CTGGGAGAAGAGACCAACCCCCACCTGGCTCCAACCTCCCTTCAGGGAGCTGGAGAGAGCAAGAAGGTCTCCCCTGAGCCTCCTCCAGGCTAAGCAACCCCAGCTCCCTCAGCCTCTCCTCCCAGGGCTGTGCTCCAGACCCCTCCCCAGCTTTCTTGCCCTTCTCTGGACACCTTCAAGTCTCTCAATGTCCTTCCTAAACTGAGAAGCCCAGAACTGGACACAGGACTCATGGTGTGGCCTTTACAGTGCTGAGCACCGGGCAGGATGACTTCCCTGCTCCTGCTGGCCACACTGTTCCTGATGCAGTTGCAGACAGTAAGAAGGTCTCCCCTGAGCCTCCTCTTCTCCAGGCTAAGCAGCCCCCTCCTACATGATGCTGGTCACACCAACCCTTGGCTCCTAGAGGCCTTCTGTGTTATGCTGTGAAGATATTAAGAATCATATCACAGAATCATGGAATAGCTTAGGTTGGAAGTGACCTCAAAGATTATCTACAGCAACCTCCCTACCCTGGGCTGTGACACTTCCCAGCTAGGCTCAGCTGCTCAAGGCCTCCTCTGACCTGGCCTTGAGCACCACCATGGAGGGGGCCCCAACATCCTCTCTGGGCAGCCTATTCCAGAGTCATACCACTAACACTGTCAAGAATTTCCTCCTAATCTCCCAGTCTATATTGGTTTTCATTTTCTCTGTGAGATTACTTTCTTTAAGCCTTCATGTCTGAAGATCTTTCTCAGCTCCAGTTGGAGCTGGAAGGTGTCCAGAGAAGGGCCAGGAGGAGGAGCAGAGGGCTGGAGCTGCTCTTCTGTGAGGGCAGCCTGAGGGAGTTGGGGTTGTGCAGGCTGGAGAGGAGAAGGCTCTGAGGAGACCTAGTTGTGGCCTTCCAGGATCTGCAGGGGGCTCCAAGAAAGCTGGGGAGGGACTTTGTAGGGTGTTGGGAAGGGCTGGACCATGGGGAATGGAAAATAAACTAAAAATGGGTAGATTGAGATTGGCTGTGAGGAAGAAGCTTTTCCTCATGAGGGTGGTGAGAGCCTGGCAACAGGCTGCCCAGGGAGGTGGTGGAAGCCTCCTGCCTGGAGGTGTTTGCAGCCAGGCTGGAGGTGGCTGTGAGCAACCTGCTGTGGTGTGAGGTGTCCCTGCCCATGGCAGGAGGGTTGGGACTGGCTGATCCTTGAGGTCCCTTGCAGCCCTGAGAGCTCTGTGATTGCTTGGCTGCTGCCTAGGATACCATTTGCCTTCTGGGCTGCATGAGCACACTGCACATTTAGCTTTGCTACCCTTCCAGACTATCAATCTGCCTTCTTCTGTTGTTTCTTCTGTATTGTCAGACTCCACAGCAGCACTTCAAGAGTCATGTCTGCTAAGTCACTGTGTTATGAAAACTGCAGATAGCAGACATGGAGATTAGAGGCTTCAGCCCCCAGTGTGCTGCTTCAGGTGCTGTGCTGCTTCCCAGACATCAGTGAAGCCTGACTGAAAGAGGATTTGAAGTGACAGGGAGGATATGCTTCTGTTGCAAGCTCTGTATGGAGTGACAGATCTGTTATGCTTCTCTTATAAACTCTGCATTGAGAACCTCTCCTGGAATAGGTTGAATCATGTAAGAGTCACAAACTGCTGTCACTGCTGTTGTCATTTTATACCTGCTAAGGGTTGGCATTCTGAAACTGTGTAATCCCTGTTCTTTGGATGGGGAAAGCAAAGCAAAGCAAAAGCAAAGCAAAGCAAAACAAAGCAAAGCAAAGCAAAGCAAACCTAACCAAAGCAAAACAAAACATACCAAACCAAATCAAATCAAATCAAACCAAATCAAACCAGACCAAACCAAACAAACAAGGGAGAAAATTATCCCCCTCCAGAGCAGCCTTGCTTCCTAAGAATGCTTTTGGCTTACAGAAACATAAGAGCAAATTCCAGGTCCTGCATTAGGATTAGGGCAATCCCAAGCACCAAGAGAGGCTGGGCAGGGATGGGACTGGCTGGAGAGCAGCCCTTGAAGAAAAGGCCTTGGGGCTGCTGGGGGAGGAGAAGCTCCACAGGAGCCAGCAGTGAGCACTTGCAGCCCAGAGAGCCAATCTCATCCTGGGCTGCAGCAAGAGAAGTGTGGCCAGCAGGGCCAGGGAGGGGATTCTGCCCCTCTGCTCCACTCTGCTGAGACCACAGCTGCAGCTCTGGGGCCAGTGCTGGAGCCTCTGTGCCAGGAAGGCTCTGGAGGTGCTGGAAGGGGTCCAGAGAAGGGCCAGGAGGAGGAGCAGAGGGCTGGAGCTGCTCTGCTGTGAGGACAGATTGAGGGAGTTGGGGTTGTGCAGTCTAGAGAAGAGAAGGCTCTCAGGAGACCTCCTTGTGGCCTTCCAGGATCTGCAGGGGGCTTCAAGAAAGCTGGGGAGGGACTTTTGAGGGTGTCAGGGAGGGATAGCAGCAGGGGGAATGGAGCAAAACTAGAAATGGGTAGATTGAGGTTGGGTGTTAGGCAGAAGTTGTTGTCCATGAGGGTGGTGAGAGCCTGGCACAGGTTGCCCACAGGGAGGTGGTGGAAGCCTCCTGCCTGGAGGTGTTTGCAGCCAGGCTGGAGGTGGCTGTGAGCAAGCTGCTGTGGTGTGAGGTGTCCCTGCCCATGGCAGGGGGTTGGAGCTGGCTGAGCCTTGAGGTCCCTTCCAGCCCTGACCATTCTGTGACTTGACAGCTGAAAGGTTTCTTTAAAGCCTTTGAAACCCGAAACTATTTTAACATCTTGAGAACTGAGAGCAGAAACCTAAAGAGCAGCAGACAAATGTGGCTGCTGACCAACTGCTGTGCCACACAACGGCGAGGTGCAGGGGGTGCCATGGAAAGCACTTAATTAAAAAGAAGCTAAATATCTACACTTTTTAACACAATGCTGCTCCTCCTCTGGCTTTCATTGCTACAAGCTCCAATTAGCACAGAGGTTTTCGGTATTAAAGGATTAAGTGTTTGAACAGCTGAGAGAACACTTTGAGATAAGATAAATCCCCCCTCAGGGAGGGGAGGAAAGCTCTCAGCCTGGAGGTGTTCAAGGCCCTAGGTTAGATCCGGTGTCCCTGCCCTTGGCAGGGGGGTTGGAACCAGATCATCTTTAAGGTCCCTTCCAACCCAAACTCTTCTGTGAATATTTAACTGGGAAGCAGTTTCTGGTGTGGTTGCAGTCAGGATTACCTTCTGACATGCAATCATAGCATCACAGAATGGTCAGGGTTGGAAGGGAGCTCAAGGCTCAGCCAGTCCCAACCCCCTGCCATGGGCAGGGACACCTCACACCACAGCAGGTTGCTCACAGCCACCTCCAGCCTGGCCTTCAAAAGGTTCAGGGGGTTGGGAGCAGCTCTGCTACCAGGACAGGCTGAGGGAGCTGGGGGGATATCAGCTTGGAGGGGAAAAGTCTCCATGGAGAACAAATAGCAACCTTCCAGTACCTGAAGGGAGCTCCAAAATGGATGGAGAGAGACCTGCAGGGATATCATGAGGGGCAATGGCTTCAAACTAGAGAAGAGACCTCCAAAGCTCATCCAGTCCAACCCCTCTGCACTCAGCAGGGACATCCCCAACTAGATCAGGCTGCCCAGAGCCCTGTCCAGCCTCACCTGGATGGAGCCTCTCTAGGCATGGAGCCTCAACCCCCTCCCTGGGCAACCTGTTGCAGTGTTCCAGCAGCCTCCTGGGGCAGAACTTGTTCCTCACATCCAATCTCAATCTGCTCTGCTCTAGTTTGAGGCCATTGCCCCTGGTCCTATCACTACAAGCCCTTCTAAACAATCCCTCTGCATCCTTCTTGCAGCCCCCTTCAGGTCCTGTCAGGTTGCAATTAGGTCTCCCTAGATCCTTCTCTTCTCCAGGCTGAACACCCTCAGCTCCCTCAGCCTGTAGCAGAGTTGCTCCAACCCCCTGAGCATTTTCATGGCCTTCTCTGGACCCCCTCCATCAGGTCCAAGTCCCTCCTGTGCTGAGGGCTCCAGCCCTGGACTCAGTCATTTCAAAATGTATGAAACCAAGGTTGAGGGCAGCTGTGTCTGTGCATATTAACAACACCTTCTACCAAGCTCAGAACCTGTCAGCTCTATCCAGCAGCTGGGCCATCCTTTGGGTTGTTTTAACCTGAGAAAGGAGGTGTGCAGGCAGCAGCATGAGGAGAATGTGAAATCAGAAGCTGTTTAATGAAGCTAAATTGGATGGGGAGGACAGAGGAGCTATGGGCTGAGCAATCTCCCATTCAGTTTGCAGGCTCCTTCCATTATTTATCTCAGACTCTACCTTTAAAGGCAGGGTGCTTGTGCATGCCTACAGCATGGAAATTTTCCAGGTGTTAGGAGGTGAACTTCCCTGGGCTGCTCAGGGACCTAATTTGAGAGAGCGAAGGAGGTGCTCCAGGTGTGAGCTGTGCAGGTATGAATTACAACTCACTCTGCTGGAAGCAAGAAGCACAAGAGGGTTTGGGTTGGATGAGGCTGTGAATGCTTAGCATCATGCAGTCTTGGAGTCACAGAATGGTCCTACTTGGAAGGGACTTCCAGAGCTCATGCAGTTCAACCCCTTCTGCACTCAGCAGGGACATCCTCAGCTAGATCAGGTTGCCCAGAGCCCTGCCCAGCCTCACCTTCAATATCTCCAGGGATGGAGCCTCAACCTCCTCCCTGGGCAACCTGCTGCAGTGTTCCACCACCCTCCTGGCGCAGAACTTGTTCCCCACATCCTGTCTAAATGTGCCCTCCTCTCATTTCAAACCACTGCCCCTTGCCCTATCACTGCAGGCCTCTGTAAACCATCTCTCTGCAGCCTCCCTGTAGTACCCTCAGCAAGTTCTCTGATGATGCAAAACTTGGGGGTGTGGCTGACACCCCCCAGGCTGTGCTGCCATCACTGAGTCCAACCTAGCACCCAACACCATCTAATAAACTCAACCATGGCACCAAGTGCCTCATCCAAGCCTTTCTTGACCATATCCAGGGATGGTGACTCCACCACCCCCCTGGGCAGCACATCCCAGTGGCCAATCTCTCTTGCTGGGAAGAACTTTCTCCTCACCTCCAGCCCAAACTCCCCTGGCACAGCTTGAGACTGTGTCCTCTTGTTCTGGTGCTGGCTGCCTGGCAGAAGAGACCAACCCCCACCTGGCTACAACCTCCCTTCAGGGAGTTGGAGAGAGCAAGAAGGTCTCCCCTGAGCCTCCTCTTCTGCAGGCTAAGCAACCCCAGCTCCCTCAGCCTCTCCTCCCAGGGCTGTGCTCCAGATTCCTCCCCAGCCTCCTTGCCCTTCTCTGGACACCTTCAATTTTCTCAATGCTGTTATAGATGACTCCAGGTAAAAGTTTCTGGTCACAATTTTATTGGCAATAAAAGACCATGAAAAGGCAATAACAGCAATAAAAGGCAAGCAAAGCAACTGGCTGGGCTGGCAGGGGTGCAAAACTTCACCCCCCACAGCACTTTCACAATAGCTTTCTTAATCTTACATACCTACATCATCTACATCCACCAATTTATGCTAAATAGAAGGCAGGCATATGATAATGAGTTCTCAGAATAGGTGATCAAATCCCTGCACTGCTCCTGATGCAGGCCAGGATGCCATTGGCCTTCTTGGCCACACTGCTGACTGATGTTCAGCTGCTCTCAACCACTACCCCCAGGTCCCTCTCTGCCTGGCTGCTCTCAGCCACTCTGACCCCAGCCTGTAGCACTGCCTGGGGTTGTTGTGGCCAATGTGCAACCCTGGCACTTGGCTGTGTTCAATCTCCTGCCCTTGGCCTCTGCCCATCTGCCCAGCCTGGCAAGGTCCCTCTGCAGAGCTCTCCTGCCCTCTAACAGATCAACTCCTGCCCCCAGCTTGCTGTCATCTGCACATTTACTGCTGATGGACTCAATGCCCTCCTCCAGATGATCAATAAAGATATTGAGCAGGCTGGGGCCCAGCACTGCTCCCTGGGGCACACCACTGGTGCCTGGCTGCCAGCTGGCTGTGGCACCATTCACCACCACTCTCTGGGCTCAGCCTCCAGCCAGTTGCTAACCCAGCTCAGAGAGCTGCTGTCCCAGCCAGGGGCTGACAGCCTGGCCAGCAGTTTGCTGTGGGGGATGGTGTCAGAGGCCTTGCTGAAGTCCAGGCAGACTCCATCCACAGCCTGCCCCACATCCCCCAGGCAGTCACCTGGGCATGGAAGGAGATCAGGTTGGTGAGGCAGGACCTGCCCTTCCTAAATGCAGGACTCTGCACTTGTTCTTGTTTAGAAGATTATAGAATCAGCCAGGTTGGAAAAGACCTCAAAGATCATCAAGTCCAACCTCTCACCTAATACCCAACACCTCCTGACAACTCAACCATGGCACCAAGTGCCACATCCAAGCCTTTTTTGAACACCTCCAGGGATGGGGACTCCACCACCTCCCTGGGCAGTACATTCCAATGGCCAGTCTCTCTTGATGGGAAGAACTTTCTCCTCACCTCCAGCCTAAACCTCCTGTGAACTTCATGAGGTTCACCTTGGCCCACCTGGGCCCATGCTTTAAATGTGGCAAGAAGCTCAGGCTTCTTCAGAGCAAAGCGGTTGTGTGGGCTCTGCCTTTTCTGAAGGAGGTGGAAATAAAGCAAAAATAAGATCTGACTTGGTAATCCAAAGGATCTTTGGGGATGAGTTGGGTTTGTTTCCTCAGGAAAGACTTTCAGCTAGGTGCCTAATTTCATTTTTCCCAGGGATGATTTATTGTTCAGGGCTGTGAAGGCTCAGTTGTTAGCCTGAGAGTCTTTTATTTTCTCTTCCTGTGGAAACCTCAAGATGGCTTTTTAAGGAGCACAGGAGAGGGGAAAGAAAAGAGTATTTAAACCCTAGGAATTGGCTGTTAGCTTTCTTTTCATCAAGTTCTGAGATGAATTCTGTGTTTCAGTCTTTCTGTGGCTCCTTCAGTTCTGTTCTCCTCCTGGCATGAAAGGTAAGTTGTGATCTGAGTCAAGCTTTGACATGCAGCTCGTTTTACATCTCATTATGACTACAAAGCTCTAAACCAACACTGGGAAAGGTCATTTGCAAAGCTCCAGAAGAAATCAAACTCTGGGAGTTGAAAGATGAAATCAGGTGGCCCTGCTCCCTCTCTGGGAGGCAGCTCACTGGGGCCAGCAATCTCATTTTATGGTAGAGATAAACTGGTGTCACAGAATCATGGAATAGTTAGGGTTGGAAGGGAGCTCAAGGCTCAGCCAGGCCCAACCCCCTGCCATGGGCAGGGACACCTCACACCACAGCAGGTTGCTCACAGCCACCTCCAGCCTGGCTGCAAACACCTCCAGGCAGGAGGCTTCCACCACCTCCCTGGGCAGCCTGGGCCAGGCTCTCACCACCCTCATGGGCAACAACTTCTTCCTCACAGCCAATCTCAATCTCCCCACTTCTAGTTTTGCTCCATTCCCCCTGGTTCTGTGCCTTCCTGACACCCTACAAAGTCCCTCCCCAGCTTTCTTGGAGCCCCCTTCAGATCCTGGAAGGCCACAATGAGGTCTCCTGGGAGCCTTCACCTCTCCAGCCTGCACAACCCCAACTCTCTCAACATTTATCATTAAGTTCAGCACAGTCATGCCTGGCATAACTCGAGTCACTTTTATGCCCCTCCTTTCTTGCTGTCAGCTGTGTTCTCCCTCTTTTTACATTGAAATGTCAGTGAAAAATACCTAAAATAAGACCAAATCACAGATCCCAGCATATTAGTGCTTGGAAGGGAGCTCCAAAGATCTTCCAATCCAAGCCCCCTACCAGAGCAGGAGCACAGAACCCAGCACAGGGCACACAGAACACATCCAGACAGGGCTGCAAAGGCTCCAGACAAGGAGACTCCACAACCTCTCTGGGCAGCCTGCTCCAGGCCTCTGGCAGCCTCCCAGGGCACAAGTTCCTCCTCCTGCTGAGCTGCAACCTCCTGGGCTGCACTTTCCATCCATTGCCTCTTGGCCTATCCCAGGGTGCAGCTGAGCAGAGCCTGGCCCTGGCCCTTCCTTCCTGACCCCCAGCCCTCAGCTCTTGAGAGACATTGATCAGATCCCTCTCAGCCTTCTCCTCTGCAGACTGAGCACCCCCAGGGCTCTCAGCCTCTCCTCCCCAGGCAGTCTCCAGTCCCTTCCTCATCCTTGGAGCCCTGCCTTGGACTCTCTCCAGCAGATTCCTGTCCCTCCTGAACAAATACAGTAAAAAGATACCTGAACTATGTGAAATAAGATCAAAAATAGTGTAAAAAAGAGCCACAACCCATTTATCAGCACTGCCTTTTAACCAGTTACCACATGAGTGTTTTATGTACTCTGCATTAAGCTGTTGAAAGTCTCTCTTCAATATATGGATAAACTGATTGAAGATCACCTATGAGCTCCACAGCCATAAAACTTCCTTCAATCATGCAGGGTTTTGTGGGGGGTTGTGTGTGCTGGAATTGATGCTTTCATGCCCTGCAGATTCATTAATGCCTTCTTATGGATTTTAGCACAGGTTTGATGCCTGCATCCTGCTCAGGGCGAGAAATTACTGAGTCCTGGGGGTGTTAACTGCTTCTCAGACTATAAAGAGGGACTCTTTGTTTTCTTGTCCCTCTGCTGGGTGTCCAAAGAAGGTTAAAAGGCATCACAGAATCATAGAGTTGTCAGGGCTGGGAGGGAGCTCAAGGCTCAGCCAGTCCCAACCCCCCTGCCATGGGCAGGGACACCTCACACTGCAGCAGGTTGCTCACAGCCACTGGATGGATTTGCTGCTAAGAAATTGCTTAAGCAGAGCTCTTTATCCCTGCTATGTTTCTCCTCAGCTTGGCCTTCAAAACCCCCAGGCATGAGGCTTCCACCACCTCCCTGGGCAACCTGTACCAGGCTCTCACCACCCTCCTGGGCAACAACTTCTTCCTCACAGCCAATCTCAATCTACCCACTTCTAGCTTTGCTCCATCCCCCCTCCTCCTATCCCTCCCTGACAGACTCAAAAGTCCCTCCCCAGCTTTCTTGGAGTCCCCTGCAGATGCTGCAAGGCCACAATTAGGTCTCCTGAGAGCCTTCTCCCCTCCAGACTGCACAACCCCAACTCCCTCAGTCTGTCCTCTGGTCCCACTCCAGCAGTTCCATGTCCCTCTTATGCTGGGGGCACCAGCACTGGACAGCGTACTCTGGGTGGGGTCTCAGCAGAGTGTAGCAGAGGGGAAGAATCACATCCCTCATCCATCTATGGCCTCTGCATCCCATGATGAGCCCTGTTGGTTCTGGCCATAGGCCACAAAGTGCAGTGGGAAATCTTGTTGAGGTAATGGACACAAACTGGAATCCAGGAACTTCCACTTCAGCACTGATGATCTGAATGAGGAGATAGAGTCCACTATTAGTAAGGTTGCAGATGACAGCAAGCTGGGGGCAGGAGTTGATCTGTTAGAGGATAGGAGAGCTCTGCAGAGGGACCTTGACAGGCTGGGCAGATGGGCAGAGGCCAAGGGCAGGAGATTGAACACATCCCAGTGCCGGGTGCTGCACATTGGCCACAGCAACCCCAGGCAGTGCTACAGGCTGGGGTCAGAGTGGCTGAGAGCAGCCAGGCAGAGAGGGACCTGGGGGTGCTGGTGGACAGCAGCTGAAGATGAGCCAGCAGTGTGCCCAGGTGGCCAAGAAGGCCAATGGCATCCTGGCCTGCATCAGGAAGAGTGTGGCCAGCAGGAGCAGGGAGGTCATTCTGCCCTGGACTCAGCGCTGGTTAGGCCACACCTTGAGTCCTGTGTCCAGTTCTAGGCTCCTCAGTTTAAGGAGGACATTGAGACACTTCAACATGTCAGGAGAAGGGCCTAAAGCTTCTCTCCATCTATGCCATAAAGCCCTGTGGGAAGCTGCTGTGAGATTAAACAGAGCTCCTCCACAAGCAGCAGAGAGGTTTCGAGTCAGGAGCTCCAAGCACTTTTTCTCTTCCTGTAGCTCAGAAGGTATTAAGCCTTGGGATGTGTTTATTTAAAAGGCAGATACAGTTATTAATGTGCAGGCATGGTAGAACTAATGAACTCATCAGGCAGAAATGCTTTCCAGAAGCTATTTGTTTGTAAGCCCTCAAGAAGGCACACTCCTGCTCGTGGAGAAGCTGAGCAAACCAACGGAGCAACGTCACTGACAAGTCCAATTAAGGGAGAGGCAAAGCAGAAGATAAATACATAAATAAAGGGAAGAAATTTCCTCCCCAGAATGCCAAATCAATCCTGGTTCTGTGGAATAAATCTTCCTCTCAATGGCTGTTTGATTAAGCAGCAGCAGATCTCATGCTTTCGTGGCAGAAACCTCACACTCCGTTCGCTTGAGGGAAAACCATTTGAGCTCCAGCAGTAAAAAGGAGGCTGACAGAGTTGGGAGGTGGTGGGTAAGATGGTCACAGAGTCACAGAATGTTAGGGGTTGGAAGGCACCTCCAGAGCTCAGCCAGTCCAACCCCCCTGCCAGAGCAGGGGCACCCAGAGCAGCTCACACAGAACACATCCAGGTGGGGTTGGAATAGCTCCAGGATGGGAGACTCCACAGCCCCCCTGGGCAGCCTGCTCCAGGCCTCTGGCACCTCACAGGGAAGAAATCCTTCCTCCTGTTCCCATGGCACTTCCTCTGGCTCAGCTTCCACCACTGCCCCTTGGGCTGGCATTGGGCAGCCCCCAGCAGAGCCTGGCTCCAGCCTCTGGGCACTGCCCCTGCACAGCTTTAGCCCCAGCCAGGAGCTCACCTCTCAGGCTCCTCCTCTCCAAGCTCCAGAGCCCTCAGCTCCCTCAGGCTCTCCTCCTGAGGAAGATCTTCCACTGCCTGCAGCATCTCTGTGCCTCTGTGCTGGACTCTCTCCAGCACTTCCCTGAGCTCCTTCTTGAGCTGAGGGGCCCAGAACTGGACACAGGATTCCAGCTGTGGCCTCAGCAGGGCAGAGCAGAGGGGAGGAGAACCTCTCTGACCTACTAACCACAGCCCTTCTAATCCCCCCCAGGCTGCCCTTGGCCTTCTTGGCCACCAGAGCACATTGCTGGCTCAGGGTCAGCCTCCCACCCACCAGGACCCCCCAGGTCCTTTCCCCCTTCCCTGCTCTCCAACAGCTCAGTCCCCAACCTCTCCTGCTCCATGAGGTTGTTGTCTCCTAGTTGCCAGCCTCTCCCCTTGCCCTTGTTGAGCTTCTTTCTATCTCTCCCTGCCCAACTCTTCAGCCTGTCCAAGTCTCACTGGCAGCACAACCTTCTGGGTAGTAGTAGTTTTTTGAGGCTTGATAATGATGATGATGATGATCAGAGCTTCATTTCTTCCATTAAGAGAGGAAATAATGTTTTATGTAGTCTATTAATGTATCTTTGGTCTTAGCTCATGGAGTTTAGATGTCACTGAGATTAATGCAGTAGAAAATCCTTGGCCTCACATTCTGTGTGCAGCTGAATGCTCTGGTTTCATAATCCCAATGAAAAGCAATAAGTAGCTCTATGATGATCAGGAAGAGGAGGTTTGTTCTTTAGGATCTCTTGGGTTCTAGGCTTCTCCTGGGAATGACTCCAGAGCAAAAGGCAGGACCTCCACTGTGAGGTCTTTGAGTCCCTGTCCTCTGGCTTAAAGCTGGGTGAATACAGAATGCAGAATCAACCAGGTGGGAAAAGGCCTCAGAGATCATTGAGTCCAACCTATCACCCAGCACCATCTGATCAACTCAACCATGGCACCAAGGGCCTCATCCAGGCTCTTCCTAAACACCTCCAGGGATGGGGACTCCACCACCTCCCTGGCCAGCACATCCCAAGGGCCAATCTCCCTTGCTGGGAAGAATTTGTTCTTCACCTCCATCCTAAACCTCCCCTGGCACAGCCTGAGACTGTGTCCTCTTGTTCTGGTGCTGCTTGCCTGACAGAAGAACCCAACCCCCACCTGGCTCCAACCTCCCTTCAGGGAGTTGGAGAGAGCAAGAAGGTCTCCCCTGAGCCTCCTCTTCTCCAGGCTAAGCAACCCCAGCTCCCTCAGCCTCTCCTCCCAGGGCTGTGCTCCAGACCCCTCCCCAGCCTTGCTGCCCTTGAGTGTGAGGCCCTGCAGGGACACCCTTGCCACCTCCACATACAAATGGATGTAGAGAGCTGTGCCTGGCTGCAGCAGATTTTTTGCCCAGAGGTTTTATTTCTATCAGCAGCTGGAGTCTGTGCCATCACAAGTCCATGGAGATTCTCATCAGTTCTCCACTGTGAACAGCACCAGTCTCCAGTGTAGTGAAGCTCTGCAGGGACAGGTCTGCTGGATGAGCTCTCCTATAACACCAGATGAAGCTTTTGTGGGTCCCATCTATGTCTTCAGGCATTTATAGGTTCATAGAATGGTTTGGGTTGAAAGGGACCTAACCAAAGGTCACCTAGCCCCAAACCCACTGCTACTGCACTCAGCAGGGACATCCTCAGCTAGACCAGGTTGCCCAGAGCCCTGTCCAGCCTCATCTTCAGGGATGGGACCCCAACTACCCCCCTGAGAAACCTGTTCCAGTGTTCCACCACCCTCCTGGTGCAGAACTTGTTCCCCACATCCTGTCTAAATGTGCCCTCCTCTCATTTCAAACCACTGCCCCTTGCCCTGTCACTGGAGGGCTTTGTAAACAGGCTCTCTGCAGCCTCCCTGTAGTACCCTCAGCAATCTCTCTGATGATAGAAAATGTAGGGGGGTGGCTGACACCCCCCAGGCTGTGCTGCCTTCCAACCAGAGCTGGACAGACTGAGAGCTGAGGCAAACCTCATGGAGCTCAGTAAGGACAAGTGCAGGGTCCTGCAGCTGGGGAGGAATAACAGCAGGCACCAGGACAGGTTAGGGATCATCCTGCTGGAGAGAAGCTCCAAGGAGAAAGACCTTGGAGTGCTGCTGGGCAGCAAGTTCTGCATGGGACAGCAATGTGCCCTGGGGGACAAGAGAGCCAATGGGGTCCTGGGGGGCAGCAAGAAAAGTGTGGCCAGCAGGGCTGGGAGGTTCTGCTGCCCCTCTGCTCTGCCCTGCTCAGACCACAGCTGCAATCCTGTGTCCAGTTTGGGGCTCCCCAGGTGAAGAGAGACAGAGACCTGCTGGGGAGAGTCCAAGGCAGAGCCAGGAGGATGAGTTGGGGACTTGAGCATCTCCCCTGTGAGGAGAGACTGAGAGCCCTGGGGCTGTTGAGTCTGGGGGGGAGAAGGCTGAGAGGGATCTGATCAATGTCTATCAATAGCTGAGGGCTGGGGGGCAAGGGGAGGGAGCCAAGCTCTCATGGGTGGTGCACAGTAGTGAGAAAAGAAACAAGGGATATAAACTTGACCAGAGAAGGTTTCAGCTCAACATGAGAAGAAACTTCTTTGGTGTGAGGCTGCTGGAGGCTTGGAGCAGGCTGCCCAGAGAGGTTGTGGAGTCTCCTGCTCTGGAGCCTTTCCAACCCCACCTGGATGCCTTCCTGTGCAGCCTGCCCTGGGTGATGCTGCTCTGGCAGAGGGGTTGGACTGGGTGAGCTCTGGAGCTCCCTCCCTACCTCTCATGTCCTGTGAGACTGTGAGATATAGGTATATATGTAAAACGTTCTCTCTATAGATAAATATGTTAAGATATATATTTAAAATGGGGATAGGGGTAAGCAGAGGGATTTTGAAGAGACACCCAGGTAGCTGAGGGGCAGGAGATCCTTCTCTGTAGCCTCAGGCCTGTGCTGGCCACATTTCAAACAGAATTAGTGATTACAGGCACTCTGCTGTCTCAGATGCATGTCCCTCACATGATTAATCCAACAGCTGCCATCCCTTTTTTTTCTCCCTTGACAAGGTTAGGAGCAAACTTCCTCAGGAAGCTGAGCCTGGATTATGGAATATTTAATTTGGAGGAGCTCTGAGCAACCTTCTGAGGCCTTTGTGAGGAGCTGAGATTTCACTGCCTTTCATTTGCTATGTTAGATGTGTGGCACAGACAGCAAACACCCCAGGGGGATCTGAGGTGAGCCTGAGCCGCTGCAGCTCCATCATGTAGCTGGATGAGCACAAAGAAGTTCTCCAGGTCTTGCAGGACTGAGGCCTCTCAGGTCTGTAATTGAATTGGCAGCTACAGAGCACTACAAAAGTCAGGTCTCTAATAGTGTCATCATCATCATCTTCAACAACAGCAATAGCAACAATAATGACAACCATAAATTAATGATGATGATGATGATATGATAGAATCATAGAATGAGAGAATCAGCCAGGTTGGAAAAGACCTCACAGATCATCAAGTCCAACCTATTGCCTAACCCCTAACACCTCCTGACAACTAAACCATGGCTCCAAGGGCCACATCCAAGCCTTTCTGAACACCTCCAGGCAGGAGGCTTCCACCACCTCCCTGGGCAACCTGTGCCAGGCTCTCACCACCCTCATGGGCAACAACTTCTTCCTAGCAGCCAATCTCAATCTCCCCTCCTCTAGCTTGGATCCATTCCCCTTGGTCCTATCCCTCCCTGACACCCTCAGAAGTCCCTCCCCAGCTTTCTTGGAGCCCCCTGCAGATCCTGGAAGGCCACAAGGAGGTCTCCTGGGAGCCTTCTCCTCTCCAGCCTGCACAACCCCAACTCCCTCAGGCTGTCCTCACAGCAGAGCAGCTCCAGCCCTCTGCTCCTCCTCCTGGCCCTGCTCTGGACACCTTCCAGCCCCTCCAGATCCTTCCTGGCACAGAGGCTCCAGAACTGTCCCCAGAGCTGCAGCTGTGGTCTCAGCAGAGTGGAGCAGAGGGGCAGAATCCCCTCCCTGGCCCTGCTGGCCACACTTCTGTTGCTGCAGCCCAGGCTCTGCTTGGCTTTCACTAAAAGAAATTCCCTAGCTAGCTATAAAGCAGTGATGGAGTTTTCTGTCATGGAGTTGGTAGTCTTGGCAGTGTTTGGGTGGGGTTTTGCTTTATCTTTTAAGTAAAAGGCTGAATTAAAGCAGAGCCTTCCAGATTGTTTGGGACTGACATTATTAGAGGACATGTGGCAGGCTCTGTGGCCTGTGATGAAGAATTATAGAAGGCTTTGGAGTGGAACTGAGTGGATCAGGCTTGGAGGGACAGCTTCTACATAAAAGTAAATGATTTGATTAGAGAGCCACTAAATCAAACCTGAAAAGGCAGGACATGGAGACATATGTCTTCAACTGTCTGCTTGCTATTAAGTTAGAGCCAGACAGCAGTTTAACTGCTGCTTCAGGTTAGCAAGTAATTCCTAATTGGTGAGGTTTGCTTCCAGGTGATTGGCACAGCAATTGGTGATGGATAAACAGAATCACAGAATCAGTCAGAGTCACAGAATCAATCACACAATCAGTCACAGAATCAATCACAGAGTCACAGAATGAATCAATCAGAGAGTCACAGAATCAATCACAGAATCAGTCACAGAATCAATCAGAGTCACAGAATCAATCACACAATCACAGAATCAAACACACAATCACAGAATCAATCACAGAATCAGTCACAGAATCAATCACACAATCACAGAATCAATCACAGAATCAGTCACAGAATCAATCACTCACAGAATCAATCACACAATCACAGAATGAATCAATCAGAGAGTCACAGAATCAATCACAGAATCAGTCACAGAATCAATCAGAGTCACAGAATCAATCACACAATCACAGAATCAAACACACAATCACAGAATCAATCACAGAATCAGTCACAGAATCAATCACTCACAGAATCAATCACACAATCACAGAATGAATCAATCAGAGAGTCACAGAATCAATCACAGAATCAGTCACAGAATCAATCAGAGTCACAGAATCAATCACACAATCACAGAATCAAACACACAATCACAGAATCAATCACAGAATCAGTCACAGAATCAATCACTCACAGAATCAATCACACAATCACAGAATCAAACACACAATCACAGAATCAATCACAGAATCAGTCACAGAATCAATCAGAGTCACAGAATCAATCACAGAATCAGTCACAGAGTCACAGAATCAATCACAATCACAGAATCAATTACAGAGTCACAGAATCAATCACAGAGTCAATCACAGAATCAATCACAGAGTCACAGAATCAATCACAGAGTCACAGAATCAGAGTCACAGAATCAATCACAGAATCAATCACAGTCACAGAATCAATCACACAGTCACAGAATGAATCACACAGTCACAGAATGAATCAATCGAAGAGTCACAGAATCAGTCACAGAATCACAGAACCAATCACAGTCACAGAATCAATCACACAATCACAGAATGAATCAAAGAGTCACAGAATCAATCACAGAATCACAGAATGAATCACAGAATCAATTACAGAGTCATAGAATCAATCACACAGTCACACAATCACAGAATCAGTCACAGAATCAGTCACAGTCACAGAATCAATCACACAATCACAGAATGAATCAGTCACAGAATCAATCACAGAATCAATCATACAATCACACAATCAATCACAGAATCACAGAATCAAACACACAATCACAGAATCAGTCACACAATCAGTCACAGAATCAATCACACAATCACAGAATCAATCACAGAGTCACAGAATCAATCACACAATCACAGAATCAATCACAGAGTCACAGAATCAAACTCACAATCAAAGAATCAATCACACAATCAGTCACAGAATCAATCACACAATCACAGAATGAATCAATCACGGAATCACACAATCACAGAAGGTTAGAGGTTGGAAGGGACCTGCAGAGATCATCCAGTCCACCCCCCTGCCCAAAGCAGGATCACCCAGATTAGGTCACACAGGAATGCATCCAGGAGGGCTTTGGAAGTCTCCAGCGAGGGAGACTGCACAGCCTGCCTGGGCAGCCTGCTCCAGGCCTCCAGCACCTTCACTCTAAAGAAGTTCCTCCTCATGCAGAGGAGCACTGTTGAACTTGCACTTGGCTGCGTGTGAGGGATGTGTAAACTCCACACATTTGCACCCCAGATAATCAGAGATCCATCCTCAGGCCAAATCCACTGGGTTTTGCTAAGTCTTCTCACTGTTTGTATCTTAGAGTCACAGAATTGTCAGGGTTGGAAGGGACCTTAAAGGTCATCCAGTCCCAACCCCCCTGCCATGGGCAGGGACACCTCACACTACAGCAGGTTGCTCACAGCCACCTCCAGCCTGGCTGCAAACACCTCCAGGCAGGAGGCTTCCACCACCTCCCTGGGCAACCTGGGCCAGGCTCTCACCACCCTCATGGGCAACAACTTCTTCCTCACAGCCAATCTCAATCTCCCCACTTCTAGTTTTGCTCCATTTCCCCTGCTCCTATCCCTCCCTGACACCCTTGAAAGTCCCTCCCCAGCTTTCTTAGAGCCCCCTTCAGATCCTGGAAGGCCACAATGAGGTCTCCTGGGAGCCTTCTCCTCTCCAGCCTGCACAACCCCAACTCCCTCAGTCTGTGCTCACAGCAGAGCAGCTCCAGCCCTCTGCTCCTCCTCCTGGCCCTTCTCTGGACACCTTCCAGCACCTCCAGATTCTTCCTGTACTAGGGGCTCCAGAACTGGCCCCAGAGCTCCGGGTGGGGTCTCAGCAGAGCAGAGTAGAGGAGGAGAATCCCCTCCCTCAAGCTATTCTATTAGTTATCTGTTGCTCCAATGCAAAGCCTGCATTAAATCTCATCTGCCTGCCTCCCTGAAGTGTTACTTAACTGTTACTGAAATGCAGCAATCATTAAATCTTAACCCAGCAGGAGCTGCATTTCTCTGCTGTGAGTGGAATGAGGATGTTCCTATGAGCATCCAGCAAAAGCTTCCTCTGTGGCTAACACTCTTTTGTCCTTCCTTCCAGCATCACCCCCAGTCGATGTTCCAGCTCAGGGGAGACTTGCTGGTTAATAGGTTCAATGTCCATCAAGTGAAGCCAAAGTACCATTTAGCAGGAATGTGTTTCTGGATGTGTCAGCATTTAGTGCCTTCCCTGTCTGGGTGTTAATCTGAGCTAATCCATCAGAACTGTACACAAGATCCTCTCCTGATTTACTGCCTCTCCCTAATGATCACAGTAAAGCTCCTGGTCCTCGTGCTGCTGGGCTCTAAACCAGCACCATAAATCAGGAGGCAGACATTGGTGTGGTAGGTTGAGATAGCTGGGTGGTAAATTCATCACTCCTGGTGATGAAATTAGCCTGGGGTGGATACAGGTTGAGGGAGCTGAGGTTGTTTAGCCTGGAAATGAGAAGGCTCCAGGGAGACCTCAACAAAGAGAAGGATGGGATGGGATGGGATGGAGTGGAGTGGATGGGAATGGAGTGGAGTAGAGTGGAGTGGAGTAGAGTGGAGTGGAGTAGAGTAGAGTAGAATTGGATAGAATAGAATAGAATAGAATAGAATAGAATAGAATAGAATAGAATAGAATAGAATAGAATAGAATAGAATAGGATTGGATTGAATTGAATTGAATTGGATTGAATTGAATTGAATTGAATTAGATTGGATTGAATTGAATTGAATTGAATTGAATTGATTTCACCAGGTTGGAAAAGGCCTTCGAGATCATCAAGCCCAACCCATCACCCAACACCATCTGATCAACTCAACCATGGCACCTAATAGACTCCAGTACCTGAAAGGGACTACAAGAAGGATGGAGAGAGAATGTTTGCAAAGGGCTGCAGGGACAGGACCAGGGACAATGGCTTCCAAAAGCAGGTCCAAAAGGAAGGCCATGAAAATGATCATGGAGTAGGAGCAGCTCTGCTATGAGGAGAGGCTGAGGGAGCTGGGGGTGTTCAGCCTGGAGAAGAGAAGGCTCCAGGGAGATCAGAGCAGCCTGCCAGGACCTGAAGTGGGCTACAGGAAGGATGGAGAGAGACTGTGTGCAAAGGACTGTGGTGATGAGACAAGGACTAATGGCTTCAAACTAGAGCAGAGCAGATTGAGATTGGATGTGAGGAGCAAGTTCTGCACCAGGAGGCTGCTGGAACACTGCAACAGGTTGCCCAGGGAGGTGGTTGAGGCTCCATCCCTTCAAAGTGAGGCTGGACAGGGCTCTGGGCAACCTGCTCTAGTTGAGGATGTCCCTGCTGACTGCAGAGGGGTTGGACTGGATGAGCTTTGGAGGTCCCTTCCAACCCAGAGCATTCTGTGATTCTATGAAATATATGAAATAAGCAAGGCAAGAAGAGGAAACCCAGAGTCAAGCAGGTTGATTGGTGCTTGTTCTGCTGCTGGTCTCCTGGGAGGAGAGACCAACCCCCACCTGGCTACAACCTCCCTTCAGGGAGTTTAACAGCGCAATAAGGTCTCCCACCAACAGAACAAGAGCACACAGTCTCAAGCTGTGCCAAGGGAAGTTCAGGCTGGATGTTAGGAAGAAATTCTTCCCAGCAAGAGAGATTGGCCATGGGAATGTGCTGCCCAGGGTGGTGGTGGAGTCACCATCCCTGGAGGTGGTTAAGAAGAGCCTGGATGAGGCACTTGGTGCCATGGTTGAGCTGGTTAGATGGTGTTGGGTGATGGGTTGGACTTGATGATCTCAGAGGTCTTTTCCAACCTGGTGAAATCAATTCAATCCAATTCAATTCAATCCAATTCAATTCAATCCAATCCAATTCAATCCTATTCCCTTCCCTTCCCTTCCCTTCCTTCCCTTCCTTCCCTTCCCTTCCCTTCCCTTCCCTTCCCTTCCCTTCCCTTCCCTTCCCTTCATTAATAGCAGCAGTAAGTAAGAGTGATAGTGAGAGCAACAGCAATTAATAGTAATAGCAATAGTCTCCCCTGAGCCTCCTCCTCTCCAGGCACAACCACCCCAGGGTCTGTAAGCTTGAATTAAACTACCTGGCAGAGTTATTGGATGAAACACAAAACCTGCTTCCTTTTTTTTCCTCTCCTTTTGTTCCCCCCTTTTGTTTTTGAACTGGCAGTGTATCTCCTCCTCTTTTCTTGTCCCACACTGCTGTGTGGAACTATCAGCTCACTGCCATTCAGACATCTGCATTGTTCAGCTGGTGTGAAGCGATGAGGAGGTTGTGTAGCCGAGATTCAATTTCCTCACTCACTGACTCTGCCTGAGTAGAACATCCCTGCTGCAGAGCTGTGGCAGCCAACACCGAGTGAGGAGAGCAAGGCTGTCACTCAGGCACCCCTCAGAATGCAGATGAGCAGCTCCAGAGGGTGGTTCAATGGAAAGGGATGACCTTTGTTAAGTGATTAGAGCACTGGCAAGGCTTGCAGCCTTCCCAAAGGACTCTGCCTGACAGGATAATTTGGGGTGAGATGGGATGAGAGAAAACATTTTGGTGTGTGGCAGCTGAATCAGACAATCAACCACATTGGAAAAGAACTCAGAGACCACCAAGTCCAACCTCTTACCTAATGCTTGGCCTGCATCAGGAACAGTGTGGCCAGCAGGAGCAGGGGAGTCATCCTGCCCGGTGCTCAGCATTGTAAAGGCCACACCATGAGTCCTGTGTCCAGTTCTGAGCTTCTCAGTTTAGGAAGGACATTGAGAGACTTGAAGGTGTCCAGAGAAGGGCAACAAAGCTGGGGAGGGGTCTGGAGCACAGCCCTGTGAGGAGAGGCTGAGGGAGCTGGGGTTGCTTAGCCTGGAGAAGAGGAGGCTCAGGGGAGACCTTCTTGCTCTCTCCAACTCCCTGAAGGGAGGTTGTAGCCAGGCACGGGTTGGTCTCTTCTCCCAGGCAGGCTGGGCAGGGACTGGCTGGAGAGCAGCACTGAAGAAAAGGACCTGGGGGTGCTGGGGGAGGAGAAGCTCAGCAGGAGCCAGCAGGGAGCACTGGCAGCCCAGAGAGCCAAGCAGAGCCTGGGCTGCAGCAAGAGAAGTGTGGCCAGCAGGGCCAGGGAGGGGATTCTGCCCCTCTGCTCCACTCTGCTGAGACCACAGCTGCAGCTCTGGGGCCAGTTCTGGAGCCTCTGTGCCAGGCAGGCTCTGGAGGTGCTGGAAGGTGTCCAGAGAAGGACCACGAGGATGGGCAGAGGGCTGGAGCTGCTCTGCTGTGAGGACAGCCTGAGGGAGTTGGGGTTGTGCAGGCTGGAGAGGAGAAGGCTCCCAGGAGACCTTCTTGTGGCCTTCCAGGATCTGCAGGGGGCTCCAAGAAAGCTGGGGAGGGACTTTTGAGGGTGTCAGGGAGGGAGAGGAGCAGGGGGGATGGAGCAGAACTAGAGGAATTAGCTGTGAGGAAGAAGTTGTTGCCCAGGAGGGTGGTGAGAGCCTGGCACAGGTTGCCCAGGGAGGTGGTGGAAGCCTCCTGCCTGGAGGTGTTTGCAGCCAGGCTGGAGGTGGCTGTGAGCAACCTGCTGTGGTGTGAGGTGTCCCTGCCCATGGCAGGGGGTTGGGATTGGATGAGGTCGTTGAGCTCCCTTCCAACCCTGACTATGCTGTGATTTGCTCTTTCATTGCCCTGCTTTACGGTGCTTCAGGAGATCCTGCATGGAAGCTTAGTCCACAGGAATGAAATTTTCTTTCCCTGTTCCATTACAGCTTGTCCTTGGGCAGGCCAGAGAAGCTTTAGCCCATAAGGTTAGGAAAACAATCATTGCTGCATCAATTAATGTAATAAGAAGGAAGGCAGTTCTAATTGAGGTAGCTGAGAAGCAAGGAAGTGATGTTGGTGGAACACAATCGCTTGAAGGTGACTCAGAGAGGAAAATTGGCTCTGTGCCCTTTTGGGGTGGTTATTTTCTTGCTTCATTATGAAATATAACAAAGGTCAGGAAGCTTATTTGTCTGTGAGCTGAGATTAAAGATGGGATAGGGGAAGTTCAGTGTCTTTTGGTGGAACATTTTACAGGGGTGAGTAACTTGGAGCACCAAGGAAGGGACTTCCCACAAGGGCTTGCAGTGGTAGGGTGGGAAGGAAGCTGTAAGGGAGGAGAGGTAGCCTGGAGATTAGGGAGAACCTCATTCTAGTGAGGGTGGTGAGACACTGAAATCAGACATGCTTAGCCAACAGTCATTGGAGGCCTTTAGAGCACCTTGATTTATCTGGAGCTTTCATAATATAACTCACAGTTATGAAGGAGGAGAAGGAGACAGGACAGGGATGGACTGCTCTGAAATGAACTGAACTGCCCAGGGAGGCTGTGGCTGCTGAGACACTGGCACAGGCTGCCCAGGGAGGCTGTGGCTGCTCTGTCTGGAGGTGTTCAAAGCCAGGTTGGATGAAGGCTTCAGAGACCTGTGCTGGTGGGAGGTGCCCCTGCCCATGGCAGGGAGGTTAGAACCAGATGATGTTTAAGGTCACTTCCAACCCAAACCACTGTGTGTTTGTGTGAATCCATGGACCAGGCAGCTTATTCCAGGGTCAGCCATCATGTAGCCAAGGTTAAAAAGGTTCTCCTGTCCCTGGCACACTTTATGCACAGGTAGGAGCATTGCACAGCTGTTCCCTGACACTTTTGCCAACAAATCTCAACTCTTACTCCTCTGGTTGTATAGGATTGAGCCAGGCTCTGCTGGGGGCTGCCCAATGCCAGCCCAAGGGGCAGTGGTGGAAGAGGAGGCAGAGGAAGTGCCATGGAAACAGGAGGAAGAATTTTGTCTCATCCACACTTGGGTGTGTTGCTGTGTGAGCAGCTCTAGGTGACCTTGCTCTGGCAGGGGGTGAACTGGATGAGCTTTGGAGGTCCCTTCCAGCCCAAAACATTCTGTGATGCTGTGAAAACATTGTGAAGCAGAACCTGGCAAGAACCTTGAACAGGAGACTGACACTGAGTAAAGTGTGCAGCATCTGAGATCATCAGTCAGAGGAGTCTGCTAACTTAGTGACTTGATCTGTCACTCAGGTTGAGTAAACACAAGCTGGATGGAGCATCTTTACTACCATTTAGTTCCTATCTGTTGGACTTGATGATCACAAGCTCACAGGAGGTTAGGGCTTGGAAGGGAGCTCCAAAGATCTTCCAATCCAAGCCCCCTGCCAGAGCAGGAGCAGAGAACCCAGCACAGGGCACACAGAACACCTCCAGACAGGGCTGCAAAGGCTCCAGACAAGGAGACTCCACAACCTCTCTGGGCAGCCTGCTCCAGGCCTCTGGCAGCCTCCCAGGGCACAAGTTCCTCCTCCTGCTGAGCTGCAACCTCCTGGGCTGCAGTTTAACTTAGTGACTTGCTCTGTCAGATCCCCTTCAGATCCTGGAAGGCCACAATGAGCTCTCCTGGGAGCCTTCTCCTCTCCAGCCTGCACAACCCCAACTCCCTCAGGCTGTCCTCACAGCAGAGCAGCTCCAGCCCTCTGCTCCTCCTCCTGGCCCTTCTCTGGACACCTTCCAGCCCCTCCAGATCCTTCCTGGCACAGAGGCTCCAGAACTGGCCCCAGAGCTGCAGCTGTGGTCTCAGCAGAGCAGAGTAAAGGGAGAGAATCCCCTCCCTGGCCCTGCTGGCTGTTTTCTGCAGTGTTGTCACAAACCCCTTCTCTCTCTGGCAAGGAATAAGGAAATAGCAGCTTAGAGTAGCTGGAAGCTGTCAGCGGCAGCAAGGGTGCCAGTTATGGTTGCTGGAACGCTCTCCTGCTGCACCATCTGGATGCCTCTAGTACAAAGTCCAAATGTGAAACCCCATGAGACCCCATCATACCAGACAGGCTCAGCTGACAGCAGGAAGGGTTGTGCAATATTTATGTAGAGCTTCTTTCCCTCCATGCAGAAAAACTCCCTTTAGCTCTCAGCAATCACAGAATCATGCAAGTGGGACAAGGCTCTGGGGAACAGCAAGTCCAACCCAAGACCCTACCCTGCAAGGGTCAGCCCTAAGCCATATCCCCAAGCACCTCATTTAAACAGCCTTTAAACACATCCAGGGATGGTGATTCCACCACCTCACTGATTTCATAGAATCACAGAGCTGTCAGGGTTGGAAGGGAGCTCAAGGCTCAGCCAGCCCCAACCCCCTGCCATGGGCAGGGACACCTCACACCACAGCAGGTTGCTCACAGCCACCTCCAGCCTGGCTGCAAACACCTCCAGGCATGAGGCTGCCACCACCTCCCTGGGCAGCCTGTGCCAGGCTCTCACCACCCTCATGGGCAACAACTTCCAAAGGCCTGAAGAGATAGGACAAGGAGCAAGGGATTGAAATTAGAGGAGATTTGGGCTGGACTGTAAGAGGAAGATCTTTAGCATGAGAGTGGTGGAACACTGCAACAAGTTGCCCAGGGAGGTGGTTGAGGAGATCTTCAAGGTGAGGCTCCACGGGGCTCTGGGCAACTTCATCAAGTTGAGAATGCCCTTGCTGACTGCAGGGGAGTTGGACTAAATGACCTTTGAAGGTCCTTTCCAGCCCAGACCATTAAGATTCCATGATCATAGAATCATAGAATCAATAAGATTAGAAAAGACCTCAAAGATCAAGTCCAACCCATCACCCAGCACCTCCTGACAACTCAACCGTGGCTCAAGTGCCACATCCAAGCTCTCTTGAACACCTCCAGGGATGGGGACTCCACCACCTCCCTGGGCAGCACATCCCAATGGCCAATCTCTCTTGCTGAGAAGAACTTTCTCCTCACCTCCAGCCTAAACCTCCCCTGGCACAGCTTGAGACTGTGTCCTCTTGTTCTGGTGCTGGTTGCCTGAGAGAAGAGACCAACCCCCACCTGGCTACAACCTCCCTTCAGGGAGTTGGAGAGAGCAAGAAGGTCTCCCCTGAGCCTCCTCTTCTCCAGGCTAAGCAACCCCAGCTCCCTCAGCCTCTCCTCCCAGGGCTGTGCTCCAGACCCCTCCCCAGCTTTCTTGCCCTTCTCTGGACACATTCAAGTCTCTCAATGTCCTTCTTAAACTGAGGAGCCCAGAACTGGACACAGGACTCAAGGTGTGGCCTGAGCAGTGCTGAACACAGGGCAGAATGACCTCCCTGCTCCTGCTGGCCACACTGTTCCTGATGCAGGCCAGGATATCATTGGCCTTCTTGGCCCCCTGGGCACACTGCTGGCTCATGTTCAGCCTACTATCAACCACTACCCCCAGGTCCCTCTCTGCCTGGCTGCTCTCAGCCACTCTGACCCCAACCTGTAGCACTGCCTGGGGTTGCTGTGGCCAATGTGCAGCTCCTGGCACTTGGATGTGTTCAATCTCCTGCCTTTGGCCTCTGCCCATCTGCCCAGCCTGGCAAGGTCCCTCTGCAGAGCCTCTCTACCCTCTGACAGCTCAACTCCTGCCCCCAGCTTGCTGTCATCTGCACATTTCCTGCTGATGGACTCAATGCCCTCCTGCAGATCATCAATAAAGATATTGAGCAGGCTGGGGCCCAGCACTGCTCCCTGGGGCACACCACTGGTGCCTGGCTGCCAGCTGGCTGTGGCACCATTCACCACCACTCTCTGGGCTCTCTCTGCTCTCCCAGCCAGGGGCTGGCAGCCTGGCCAGGAGTCTGCTGTGGGGGAATGCTGACTCAGCTAGAAACGTTTCTGTGTCTAATTATGACAGAATCAGGAGCAATGAGGTTTGTGCTTTCCCAGCCAGGTAATTGCATTTCAGGATTTCAATCCTGGGTTGCTCAAGCATCCTGCTGTGCAAATGGGATTTCAGTTGGATTGGAATTGCGCTTAAGGGGGGGGGAAAAAAAACCCACCAATTGGAACCTATACATTCCTGTTTGTACTCTGTGCAGCATTACTTATGGCGAGAGAAAGCAGCAGAGGGCTTTGTTTGGTAGTGTATTTCCTATGCAGCTATTGAGCTTTGAATTGATTTTGGCTTTGTGAAAGGAATGGCAAAGATCTTTTTGGTTTCCTTCTCCTCCAGCTGCTCCCATTGTCCTCCTTCTGTCTCAGATCACAACTCACCCCAGTTTGTGAGAAACAGTGGAAAAGAATCACACAATCAATAAGGCTGGAAAAGACCTCAAAGATCATCAAGTCCAACCTGTCACCCAACACCTCATGACTACTAAACCATAGCACCAAGTGCCACGTCCCATCCCCTCTTGAACACCTCCAGGGATGGTGACTCCACCGCCACCCTGGGCAGCACATCCCAATGCCACAGTCTCAGGCTGCACCAGGGGAGGTTTAGGCTGGATGTTAGGAAGAAGTTCTACACAGAGAGAGTGATTGCCCACTGGGATGTGCTGCCCAGGGAGGTGGTGGAGTCACCATCCCTGGAGGTGTTCAGGAGGAGACTTGATGGGGTGCTTGGTGCCATGGGTTAGTTGTTTAGGTGGTGTTGGATTGGTTGATGAGTTGGACTTGATGATCTTGAAGGTCTCTTCCAATCTGGTTTATTATTCTATTCTATTACCCTAATATTCTAAGAGCTCTCTCTGTGAAGAACTTTCTCCTTACCTCCAGCCTAAACTTCCCCTGGGACAGCTTGAGACTGTGGGCTCTTGAGAAGAAGACAAGGAGAGGAGAGGAGAGGAGAGGAGAGGAGAGGAGAGGAGAGGAGAGGAGAGGAGAGGAGAGGAGAGGAGAGGAGAGGAGAGGAGAGGAGAGGAGAGGAGAGGAGAGGAGAGGAGAGGGGAGAGGAGAGGAGAGGAGAGGAGAGGAGAGGAGAGGAGAGGAGAGGAGAGGAGAGGGAGAGGAGAGGAGAGGAGAGGCGAGGCGAGGCGAGGCGAGGCAGAAGAATGGGAGAACCCAAAGGCTTCATTGTGTTTTCCTGGATTGTTTTGTCTCCGTTGCTGCCTCCCCAGCTCTCAAGCTGCCAGCTGGCAGTCAGCAGATAAGTCCTGTAACGCTTTCACTGCCTTCCCTCCTCCTTCTCAGACAAAGTCACCTTCCCAACTGGATATGAAAATTTATTTGGAGTCAGGAAGTTTCTTTACAAATGGCACTTTCAAAGTCCTTCACTTGTAGGAGAGAGAGGGAAAGAAAAAGAATGACCTAAGGTTTGTGGTGCCAGATGAAATGAATGGGTAGCAGAGTCAAATGCCAAGTGCCTCTGAAAAATCAGACTATTGATCTCTGTGTGCATTTGCTTCCAGAAATGTAAAACAGGAGGTACAGAAATGCCCTACAAGAGCCTGGGCTGAGGCATAACTCACTGCTGCTCACACACTGCAGTGATGAATGCTCCCTGGGGGAAGGAGGCTGCTGAGAAAAGAATAGAATAGAATTAACCAGGGTGGTAAAGACCTTCAAGATCACCAAGTCCAACCTATCACCCAACACCATCTAAGCAATTCAGCCATGGCACCAAGTGCCTCATCCAGTCTGATTTTAAACACCTCCAGGGATGGGGACTCCACCACCTCCCTGGGCAGCACATCTCAAAGGCCAATCTCTCTTGCTGGGGAAAATTTCTTCCTCACCTCCAGCCTAAACCTCCCCTGGTACAGCTTGAGACTGTGTCCTCTTGTTCTGGTGCTGGCTGCCTGGGAGAAGAGACCAACCCCCACCTGGCTACAACCTCCCTTCAGGGAGTTGGAGAGAGCAAGAAGGTCTCCCCTGAGCCTCCTCTTCTGCAGGCTAAGCAACCCCAGCTCCCTCAGCCTCTCCTCACAGGGCTGTGCTCCAGACCCCTCCCCAGCTGTGTTGTCCTTCTCTGGGCCAACATTCCGCTGAAATAGCCTCCTCAGGAGAAATCACTCACAGTCATAGAATAGAATTTGTCAGGGTTGGAAGAGACCTCAAGGCTCAGCCAGTCCCAAACCCCTGCCATGCTCAGGGACACCTCACACCACAGCAGGTTGCTCACAGCCACCTCCAGCCTGGCTGCAAACACCTCCAGGCAGGAGGCTTCCACCACCTCCCTGGGCAGCCTGTGCCAGGCTCTCACCACCCTCATGGGCAACAACTTCTTCCTCATGTCCAACCTCAATCTACCTATTTCTAGTTTTGCTCCATTTCCCCCAGTCCTATAACTCCTTGACACCTCCAAAAGTCCCTCCCCAGCTTTCTTGGAGCTCCCTTCAGACACTGGAAGGCCACAAGAAGGTCTCCTGGGAGCCTTCTCCTCTCCAGCCTGCACAACCCCAACTCCCTCAGTCTGTCCTCACAGCAGAGCAGCTCCAGCCCTCTGCTCCTCCTCCTAACTGAGGCAGAAATCTGCACTTCAGAGCTCAGCTGTCCAGAGAAATGTGGCCTCTCAGCAAAGAGCTGGAGGAAATGCTGAGTTAAAGGATGTCTCTTGCTAAGCATCTTACAGGAGTGATCCATAGCCTTGCCTGGCTAATCCACATCATCAGCCTTCAGAATGACAAGGCAGCACAACAGAGGGGCTGTGAGCTGCCCCAGTGTCTGGGAGTCATTATGAGGGGAATAACAAAGGTAGCTGAATGCATGGCTGTCACCTCTACAGGATTAGCAAGATCCTCTGCAGGGTTTCATTTGAAGGGTTCATGTGCACACCCCTGAGGCCTGGCATTCATGCACAAGTTACAGATCTGCAAATCTGCTTTGGAAACTGCCAGTCACAGCAAAAAATAACCACAAAAAACACTAATTTTTGCTCCTCTGGATGAAACCTTTACACAAATGACATAACCCCCCCATGGAATGAGGACATAGAGCCTCCAGGCAATGGCCACATCCTACTGGGCCCCAGCCTGATCAATATCTTTATTGATCATCTGGGGGAGGGCATTGAGTCCATCAGCAGGAAATGTGCAGATGACAGCAAGCTGGGGGCAGGAGTTGAGCTGTTAGAGGGTAGGAGAGCTCTGCAGAGGGACCTTGCCAGGCTGGGCAGATGGGCAGAGGCCAAGGGCAGGAGATTGAACACATCCAAGTGCCAGGGGCTGCACATTGGCCACAGCAACCCCAGGCAGTGCTGCAGGCTGGGGTCAGAGTGGCTGAGAGCAGCCAGGCAGAGAGGGACCTGGGGGTGCTAGTGGACAGCAGCAGAAGATGAGCCAGCAGAGTGCCCAGGTGGCCAAGAAGGCCAAGGGCATCCTGGCCTGCATCAGGAAGAGTGTGGCCAGCAGGAGCAGGGAGGTCATTGTGCCCTGTGCTCAGCACTGCTTAGGCCACACCTTGAGTCCTGTGTCCAGTTCTGGGCCTCTCAGTTTAGGACAGATGTTGAGCTGCTGGAAGGTGTCCAGAGAAGGGCAAGAAAGCTGGGGAGGGGTCTGGAGCACAGCCCTGTGAGGAGAGGCTGAGGGAGCTGGGGTTGCTTAGCCTGCAGAAGAGGAGGCTCAGGGGAGACCTTCTTGCTCTCTCCAACTCCCTGAAGGGAGGTTGGAGCCAGGTGGGGGTTGGTCTCTTCTCCCAGGCAGCCAGCACCAGAACAAGAGGACACAGTCTCAAGCTGTGCCAGGGGAGGTTTAGGCTGAATGTGAGGAGAAAGTTCTTCCCAGCAAAAGAGATTGGCCATGGGATGTGCTGGCCAGGGAGGTGGTGGAGTCCCCAAGCCTGGCTGTGCTTGAAGGTGGTTTGGCTGTGGTATTTGAGGCTGTGGTTTAAGGGCTGAGCCTTGCAGAGTAGGGTTCTGGGTTGGACTTGGTGATCCTGAGGGTCTGTTCCAACCTGCATGTTTCTGTGACGATTCTGTGTTGATATTCTTAGAAACCCTGAGTGCTGGCAGGACAGATGATGATGGATGAGCAGACAGTCAGCAGCTCCCCAAGAGGAGTGTGGGTGAACAAGTGCAGGGGAATGTGAGGAAGCCCATTCAAAGGGAGAACAATTAACATGCAGCTCTTTTTATAGCCTCATTAAAGCTGAAACAAATAAATCCCTTTCAGAGGCTTCACATCCCAACAGCTGTTCCCTTTCAGCAGCTCCACACTTTTGTGGCTAGCTGTTGCATCTGCTGAACCTCATGAAGCTGATATTTTCCTTCCAGACATGAGCTGAGCTGCATTTTGTCCTTAAATTTTATGTTCACACTCCCTTCATCACTTTAACTGGCTGCTGTGAGACCTTTAAAGAGCATTTTCTGCTTCTTCTTGCTCAGTGCAGCCTCTGCTATGACCCTTTTAGTTTCATTAGAATTTAACAAGGATTTGAAGTGAGAATTTAAAGCCTGTAGGCTTTGGCTGCAGTAGGAACTTACTTTAAATTCTTGTTAAATAGATCATAGAATCACAGAATTGTCGGGGCTGGAAGGGAGCTCAAGGCTCAGCCAGTCCCAACCCCCTGCCATGGGCAGGGACACCTCACACCACAGCAGGTTGCTCACAGCCACCTCCAGCCTGGCTGCAAACACCTCCAGGCAGGAGGCTTCCACCACCTCCCTGGGCAGCCTGTGCCAGGCTCTCACCACCCTCATGGGCAACAACTTCTTCCTCACAGCCAATCTCAATCTCCCCATTGCTAGTTTTGCTCCATTCCCCCTGCTCCTGTCCCTCCCTGACACCCTCAAAAGTCCCTCCCCAGCTTTCTTGGAGCCCCCTGCAGATCCTGGAAGGCCACAATGAGTTCTCCTGGGAGCCTTCTCCTCTCCATCCTGCACAACCCCAACTCCCTCAATCTGTCCTCACAGCAGAGCAGCTCCAGCCCTCTGCTCCTCCTGCAAGCTCCCTGGATAATACTTTGAAGTTTAAGTGGTGCTTGGCGGTGTTTTGTAATGCAGAGTGGTTAGCCAAAGAGAAAAGCTAATGTCTTCTCCCCTCCACCTTGGTATCCTGCTCTTACCTTTGCCATCACACTAAGGCTGGTCAGGCAACTGATTTATTCTCCTGTTAGCACAGAAAGGCTAATATTTAAATGTCCTGCTCCAGAACCAATTAATTCAAATCTTCTTATAATTCTGTGCTAAGCATGATAATTATTCCTGTAATATTCATTATTGTAATGAATATCGAATGAATGCCCAATTAACTCAATTGCTTCTTGGCACACTTGTGTGCAGGGCAGCCTGCAGTGCTGCTCTCCTGCAACAGTTCATACAACTAACAAACCAGAGGCACACTGGCTGAGAGCATCATTCACTCTGATCTACTTGAAGTCTGGATGGGATGGGATGGGATGGGATGGGATGGGATGGGATGGGATGGGATGGGATGGGATGGGATAGAATAGAATAGAATAGAATAGAATAGAATAGAATAGAATAGAATAGAATAGAATAGAATAGAATAGAATAGGATGAAAATGAACTGGATTGGAATTGCATTGAATTGAATTGAACAGGATTGGATTGAACAGGATTGGATTGGATTGGATTGAATTGAATTGAATTGAATTGAATTGAATTGAATTGAATTGAATTGAATTGAATTGAATTGGATAGAATTGAATGGGATTGGATTGGATTGGATTGGATTGGATTGGATTGAACAGGATTGGACTGGATTGGATTGAATTGAATTGAATTGAACAGGAGTGGATTGGATTGGGTTGGATTGAATTGAATTTAATTAATGGATTGGATTGGATTGGATTGGATTGGATTGGATTGAATTGAATTGAATTGAATTGAACAGAACAGGATTGAATTGAATTGAATTGGATTGAATTGAATGGGATTGAATTGAATTGAATTGAATTGAATAGGATTGGATTGGATTGGATTGGATTGGATTGAATTGAATTGAATTGAATTGAACTGAACTGAACTGAACAGGATTGGATTGAATTGAATTGAATTGAATTGAACAGAACAGGATTGAATTGAATTGAATTGAATTGGATTGAATTGAATTGAATTGAATTGAATTGAATTGAATTGAATTGAATTGAACTGAATAGGATTGGATTGGATTGGATTGGATTGGATTGGATTGGATTGAATTGAATTGAATTGAATTGAACTGAACTGAACAGGATTGGATTGGATTGAATTGAATTGAATTGAATTGAATTGAATTGAATTGAATTGAATTGAATTGAATTGAATTGAATTGAATTGAATTAACCAGGTTTGGAAAAGGCCTTTGAGATCATCAAGTCCAACCTAGCACCCAACACCATCTGATCAGCTCAACCATGGCACCAAGTGCCTCATCCAGGCTCTTCCTAAACATCTCCAGTGATGGTGACTCCACCACCTCTCTGGGCAGCACATCCCAATGGCCAATCTCTCTTGTTGGGAAGAATTTCTTCCTAGCATCCAGCCTGAACCTCCCCTGGCACAGCTTGAGACTGTGTCCTCTTGCAGGACAACCTACAGTGTTCTCATGCAACAGTTTGCATAACTAACAAACCAGATGCACACTGGGTGAGAGGATCATTCAATGGATGAGAGGATCATTGACTCTGATCAGTTTAAAGTCAACACAACTGTCCCCCTGGAAAGAAAATAGTAATTGCTTCCCTTGGGAAGTGTTCCAAAGACTTCAAATGGCCAGCAGTGCACCCTCCTGGGCAAGAAGGCTGCTGGCATCCTGGGATGCTTTAAGAGGAGTGTGGTCACTAGGTTGAAGAAGGTTCTCTTCCTCCTCTATTCTGCCCTGCTGAGGCCACATCTGGAATCTTGTGTCCAGTTCTGCGCCCTTCATTTCAAGATGGACCTCAGGGAACTGCTGGAGAGAGTCCAGCACAGAGCCACAGAGATACTGCAGGCAGTGGGAAGTCACCATCACTGGAGGCGTTTAGGAAGAGCCTGGATGAGGCACTTGGTGCCATGGTTGAATTGATTAGATGGTGTTGGGTGATAGGTTGGACTTGATGATCTCTGAGGTCTTTTCCAACCTGGTTAATTCTATTCTATTCTATTCTATTCTATTCTATTCTATTCTATTCTATTCTATTCTATTCTATTCTATTCTATTCTATTCTATCCCATCCCATCCCATCCCATCCCATCCCATCCCATCCCACCCCATCCCATCCCATCCCATCCCATCCCATCCCATCCCATGAGGCTCTCCTTCTCCCCCTCTACTCTGCCATTCTGAGACCTCATCTTGAGTACTGCATCCAGCTCTGGGCTCCCCAGTTCAGGAGGGACAGGGATCTGCTGCAGAGAGTCCAAGGGAGGCCTCCAAGGATGCTGAAGGGACTGGAGACTGTCTGGGGAGGAGAGGCTGAGAGCCCTGGGGGTGTTCAGTCTGGAGAGGAGAAGACCTAGAGGGGATTCAATAAATGCTTTTAACTATCTGAGGGCTGGGGGTCAGGCAATGTGTCCTTCCCACACTGAGAGCTCCAGAGCTGGACACAGTGCTGCAAGTGAGGTCCCTGCAGAGCAGAGCAAAGTGCCAGGATCACTTCTCTCCATCTCTGGCAGTGCTGCTTTGGATGCAGCCCAGGCTGCCCTTGGCCTTCTGTGCTGCAAGCTCACACTGCCAGCTCCTGGCCAGCTTCTCCCCCACTAGCACCCCCAAGTCCTTCTCCACAGGGCTGCTTTCTATCCCCTCCCCCCCCAGCCTGCATTGATAGTGAGGATTACTCCAGCCCAGGTGCAGAAACCTGAACTTGCTGTTATTAGACCTCATGAGGTTCACCAGGGTCCACCTCTCCAGCTTGCCCAGGTCCCTCTGGATGCCATCAGTGAGCCTGGCTGCATCTGGCTGCACTCCTTTTCAGCTGGATGCCCACTTGAGCTCAGTGCCATGGCTGAGTTGATCAGATGGTGTTGGGTGGTAGCTTGGCCTTGATGGTCTCGAAGGTCTTTTCCAACCTGCTTAGCTCTGTGCTCTGCATTTTTATCTGCTGCAGAGGGTAGCATCCAGTCAGCCCCCTGCTGAAATTTACCACCTGCAAATGTTGGAACACAGTGTTCATAATTGAAGCTGTTACTGTACCCTGTATATCCTGCAGCCCTCTGCTTTTCGTGCAGGCAGCCATTGTTCCCCAGCTGCTGTAATATATTACCCACAAAGGTTCAGAAAGTTTCATTAGGGTTGCTATAAAAGTCAGCTAAACCATGTTTTATGTCTTCTCTTCAGCTGAAGTATCTTGCACCTAATAGAAAACACTTTGTAGGCTACTTGCTAAATGAGTTTGTAGCAGACAGGCGGTGGAGGTGATTCATTTTTATACGGAGTGATGATATTAGAAGAGTTAGAAGCTAATACATCTTGAGCTAATGATCTCTCTCCTTTGTTTTCAGCACATGGAACATGATTTCCTACAGATTGTTTCTGTCTCTGCAGAGCACCTCAATCTGCATTTGGGCTGGGGTTGGCTGCATTGAATAAGTCAAATGCAGCCTTCCGTGGAGAAATTTCTCCGGGGGCAATGGAGATGGATTGCAAATTCCAAATCTGGAGATAAGAAACACTTAGCTCGCTGATTTCCCTCCCTCCCCACCCCCTATACATCAAGTAAAGAACCTGGCATGGAGGCTGGGGTTTGCAGAGAGGAACAAAACAGCACCAGGTCATGGAGGATGCTTGGGGGATGCACAGTGGCCACGAGAGATGCAGCACCAAGATTGTCCTTCCTGGGAGCGATCATAGGAGTCAGTCAGATGTGTAAGGAGTCTCCCTCCCCTTCTGTGTCTTAAAAGTGCAATACAAATGACCTAGGAAATGTGCCCATGAGGATTGTTCTCATCACAGGCAAAGCAAAAGCAGTGAGATTTTGATCCTGTGTACTTCTGGCCTTTCCTCGGGCTGGATCTGCTTGCACCTCTGAATCATAGGATCAGGGAGACACAGAGCCATAGAATCAAAGAGCCACAGAAGTATAGAATCATAGCATCAGAGCATCAAACAATCACAGAATCATAGAGTCATAGAACCATAGACTCATAGAATGCTCTGGGTTGGAAGGGAACCGTCAAAGCTGATCCAGTCCAAGCCCCTCTGCACTCAGCAGGGACATCCCCAACCAGAGCAGGTTGCCCAGAGCCCTCTCCAGCCTCACTCAGGGCTGGAGCCTCAATCACCTCCCTGGGCAACCTGCTGCAGGAGGATTCCAGCAGCCTCCTGGTGCAGAACTTGTTCCTCACATCCAATCTCAAGCTGCTCTGCTCTGGTTTGAAGTCGCTGTCCATGGTGCTGTCCCTGCAGGCCTTTGCACACAGTCTCTCTCCAGCATTCTTGTTGCTCCCTTCAGGTCCTGGCAGGCTGCTATCAGATGTCCCTGGAGCCTTCTCTTCTCCAGGCTGAACACCCCCAGCTCTCTCAGTCTGTCCTCAGAGCAGAGGAACTCCAACTCCCTGATCATTTTCATGGCCTCTTCTGCCCTTCTCATGCCCTGCTCTGTGTGCTGCTCCTGCATATTACATGAAGTGAACTACAGCTCCTTGGGTGATGAATTATCAAGTCGGAGTCTTCCTAATAATTTTCCTGCCACAGCAGGGTCACCCAGAGCAGGTCACACAGGAACACATCCAGGTGGGGTTGGAATATCTCCTGACAAGGAGACTCCACAACCTCTCTGGGCAGCCTGCTCCAGGCCTCTGGCAGCCTCCCAGGGCACAAGTTCCTCCTCCTGCTGAGCTGCAACCTCCTGGGCTGCACTTTCCATCCATTGCCTCTTGGCCTATCCCAGGCTGCAGCTGAGCAGAGCCTGGCCCTGGCCCTTCCTTCCTGACCCCCAGCCCTCAGCTCCTGAGAGACATTGATCAGATCCCTCTCAGCCTTCTCCTCTCCAGACTGAACACCCCCAGGGCTCTCAGCCTCTCCTCCCCAGGAAATCTCCAGTCCCTTCAGCAATCCTTGTAGCCCTCCTTGGCCTCTCTGCAGCAGATCCCTGTCCCTCCTGAGCTGGGCAGCCCAGAACTGGGTGCAGAGGTCTCCCCAGGGCAGAGTAGAGGGGGGAGGAGAACCTCCCTGCCTCCTTGAATGTCTCCAAAGCAGGGAACTCCACAATCTCTCTGGGCAACCTGCTCCAGGGCTCTGTGACCCTTAAAGTGAAGAAGTTGTGTTGATGTAGAACCTCCTGTGCTGTAGCTTCCATCCATTGCCCCTTGGCCTATCCCAGGGAGCAAGTGAGCAGAGGCTGTCTTTTATTTGTCTTTAAATCTTTTGGTTGCTGAATCTCAGCAGAGTTAGCACAAAGTTTCCCCCTGAATCCCTTTAATCCTCTAAATCCCCAACACAGAGAGGACCTCTTGCAGCAGCAGCTTACACTGCTGTCTTAGCAGTGTTGCCGGGAAGGTGACTCTGGGTTGAGCAAATAACCTCCCCCAGGGCAGCAATGAAAAGCTGAGTTATGAAACAGATGCCCAAATATTCCTGAAGAGAGGTTTGCAAACCCTGTGGAAGAGCTTCTCACTTCTCAGCTGCCAGCCTGTGTCAAAAGCCCTTTAATTCTCTTGAGGGCTGAGCTGGAATTTGGCACTGGGTGTCCTCAACTCATTTCACCCAAAGGAAAAGGCATACAACAGGAGGCCCTCAAGGCATTCCTAGGAGGCACTTTGGATGCAATGTTCAAGCAAGCTGGGGTTGGTATCACTTCCTTTTAGCACAACTTTAGCTGGGGTCAAGCCCTGTGAGGAGAGGCTGAGGGAGCTGGGGTTGCTTAGCCTGGAGAAGAGGAGGCTCAGGGGAGACCTCATTGCTCTCTCCAGCTCCCTGAAGGGAGGTTGGAGCCAGGTGGGGGTTGGTCTCTTCTCTCAGGCAACCAGCACCAGAACAAGAGGACACAGTCTCAAGCTGTGCCAGGGGAGGTTCAGGCTGGAGATGAAGAGAAAGTTCTTCCCAGCAAGAGAGATTGGCCCTTGGGATGTGCTGGCCAGGGAGGTGGTGGAGTCCCCATCCCTGGAAGTGTTCAAGAAAGGCTTGGATGTGGCACTTGGAGCCATGGTTGAGTTGTCAGGAGGTGTTAGGGATTAGGTGATAGGTTGGACTTGATGATCTCTGAAGTCTTTTCCAACCCTATTAATTCTATGATCATGCTGAAATGATGCTAGAACACTTTAATCCACCACAGCTCAAGCATTCAGTTATTCACTTCAACATGTTAGAGAATCACAAAATGTTAGGGGTTGGAAGGGACCTCCAGGGATCAGTGAGTCCAACCCCTCTGCCAAAGCAGGATCACCCAGGGCAGGCCACACATGACCTCATTCATGGTGATGAAGCTGTGCAGGGGCAGTGCCCAGAGGCTGGAGCCAGGCTCTGCTGGGGGCTGCCCAGTGCCAGCCCAAGGGGCAGTGGTGGAAGCTGAGCCAGAGGAAGTGCCATGGAAACAGGAGGAAAATATTTTTCCCCTCTGAGGGTGCCAGAGGCCTGGAGCAGGCTGCCCAGGGGGGCTGTGGAGTCTCCCTCTCTGGAGCTATTCCAACCCCACCTGGATGTGTTCTGTGTGAGCTGCTCTGGGTGACCCTGCCCTGTCAGGGGGGTTGGAGTGAATGATGTCTTGAGGTCTCTTCTAACCCCTAACACTCTGTGATTCTGTGAAATAATTTATCTGGCTTTTGTTTTGGTTAGGTTTGGTTTAGAATGAATGTTTGAGGAAAATATGATGTTAACTGACTGTGTTTTATTACTGTGAGCCTGGACTCAGCTGCAATAAAACCTAGGTAAATGTCAAAATCTTTGACATTCCAGCCTGGATATTTGGTGCAGGAATGCTTTCCTTTACACTGTTTAATAACCTAAATCCCATGCAGATTGTAACTAAAAGAACCTTAACTTAGTAGATAAGAACAATTGTCTTTCCTAGGAAGTTCAGGAGCCAGCAGTGAGCACTTGCAGCCCAGAGAGCCAAGCAGAGCCTGGGCTGCAGCAAGAGAAGTGTGGCCAGCAGGGCCAGGGAGGGGATTCTGCCCCTCTGCTCCACTCTGCTGAGACCACAGCTGCAGCTCTGGGGCCAGCTCTGGAGCCTCTGTGCCAGGAAGGCTCTGGAGGTGCTGGAAGGTGTCCAGAGCAGGGCCAGGAGGAGGAGCAGAGGGCTGGAGCTGCTCTGCTGTGAGGACAGCCTGAGGGAGTTGGGGTTGTGCAGGCTGGAGAGGAGAAGGCTCTGAGGAGACCTCCTTGTGGCCTTCCAGGCTCTGCAGGGGGCTCCAAGAAAGCTGGGGAGGGACTTTTGAGGGTGTCAGGGAGGGAGAGGAGCAGGGGGGATGGAGCAGAACTAGCAATGGGTAGATTGAGATTGGCTGTGAGGAAGAAGTTGTTGCCCATGAGGGTGGTGAGAGCCTGGCACAGGCTGCCCAGGGAGGTGGTGGAAGCCTCCTGCCTGGAGGTGTTTGCAGCCAGGCTGGAGGTGGCTGTGAGCAACCTGCTGTGGTGTGAGGTGTCCCTGCCCATGGCAGGGGGTTGGAGCTGTCTGAGCCTTGAGCTCCCTTCCAGCCCTGACAATTCTGTGATTCAACACACATCCAGCCTCGCCTTAAAACCTCCAGGCAGGAGGCTTCCACCACCCCCCTGGGCAGCCTGTGCCAGGCTCTCACAACCCTCATGGGCAACAACTTCTTCCTAACAGCCAATCTCAATCTACCCATTTCTAGTTCTGCTGCATCCCCCATCCTGCCCCCCCAGTCCTATCCCTCCCTGGCACACTCAAAGTGCCTCCCCAGCTTTCTTATAGGCCCCCATAAGATCCTGGAAGGGGAGTTGGAACTGGATGATCCTTGAGGTCCCTCCCTAACAATTCTATGATTCTGTGCAACAAAAAGTCAATAAGCTGAGGCAAAACCCATTTCTCCCCCACTGAATGGTATCACATCACTGAATTAATTTGCAGTCTGCAGAGCTGACAATCCCCTCAGAGAGAGGCCAGGCTGACAACAGCAAACATGCATTGCAGAAATGGCCTTTTCAAAATGTAAATGCAATTGCTCTCAATATTGTCAGTGCCACCAGCTGGCCTGAACACAACAGCCCAAAAAACTTTGGTTCAGCAAACTGCAGCTCTCTGAACTGCCTGCTCCCAGGCAGTGCTTTCCAGCACAGATCAGAGAGAGAGGAAGAATTCTTTAATGAAAAGACATGCATCATTGGTGGTTGTGTGCTGCTGGAGAAGCTCCACAGGAGCCAGCAGTGAGCACTTGCAGCCCAGAGAGCCAAGCAGAGCCTGGGCTGCAGCAAGAGAAGTGTGGCCAGCAGGGCCAGGGAGGGGATTCTGCCCCTCTGCTCCACTCTGCTGAGACCACAGCTGCAGCTCTGGGGCCAGCTCTGGAGCCTCTGTGCCAGGAAGGCTCTGGAGGTGCTGGCAGGTGTCCAGAGAAGGGCCAGGAGGAGGAGCAGAGGGCTGGAGCTGCCCTGCTGTGAGGACAGACTGAGGGAGTTGGGGTTGTGCAGGCTGGAGAGGAGAAGGCTCCCAGGACACCACTCTGCTGAGACCACAGCTGGAGCTCTGGGGCCAGTTCTAGGCTCTGGGCCCTTGTTTAGACTGAGGGAGTTTAAAAAGCAGTGATCCTAGCACTGGTACATGTGCAATATTTGCCCATGAATTATCTCTTGAAGCAGTCTCTGCTCATCAGTCACTACTGGAGAGTTTACCGTAGACTGCACTCAGAGATGGTGTAAAAGGTGCTGGCAGAAAGCTGGGCAGAATTTTCTTTCAAGACTTATCTTGCAAGGAAAGAAAAGAAATCATAGAATCATGAAATTGTCAGGGCTGGAAGGGAGCTCAAGGCTCAGCCAGTCCCAACCCCCTGCCATGGGCAGGGACACCTCACACCACAGCAGGTTGCTCACAGCCACATCCAGCCTGGCTGCAAACACCTCCAGGCAGGAGGCTTCCACCACCTTCCTGGGCAGCCTGTGCCAGCCTCTCACCACCCTCCTGGGCAACAACCTCTTCCTCACAGCCAATCTCCATCTCCCCATTTCTAGTTTTGCTCCATCCCCCCCTGCTCCTATCCCTCCCTGACACCCTCACAAGTCCCTCCCCAGCTTTCTTGGAGCCCCCTGCAGATCCTGGAAGGCCACAAGAAGGTCACCTCAGAGCCTTGTCCTCTCCAGCCTGCACAACCCCAACTCCCTCAGTCTGTCCTCACAGCAGAGCAGCTCCAGCCCTCTGCTCCTCCTCCTGGCCCTGCTCTGGTTCCCTGTGGGCCCTTCCAGCCCTGACCATTCTGTGAATTTCCAGTCAAATGCGAAGTTTTTTCCCTTTGCCCCTTCCAAGCCTGAGCACCCAGAGACTCTGCAGCCAGAAGCCAGGGATTTGCCTCTGCCAGGCTGTCCAAGTGCTTGGGTTTCACTAGCACTTCATCCTGAGAGAAATGATTTCCCTGAGCATTTTATTGCATACCAAACCCAGTCTGCTGCAGCTGAAGTCAGGAGGCTTGCCTTCTGTGGAGCTATTTTATTGCCTTCCTGATTGTTTCAGGTTCCAGCATGTGCTGTTCTTTGTAATAGGAATCCTGCTTATGGGCAGAACACCCTTTATTGTGCTCAGAGTTTATAGGCTCTTTGGTTTTATCCCCCCTCTTTCTTCCTTCTTTCCTTTTCTGCTTGAAAAACAAACAAAGCAGCAGCTCTTCAGCATCTCTGCAAGCACAGCCTGTAACTGATGGGGGTATAAATATGTCTCACTCAGCTGCATCATGTACACGAGGAGGGATTGGCTTTTATTTGAGGCTTAAACCAAAAGAAGAGGCTGCCAGGGAGGCTGGAGATGCTGAAGTCCTCAAAGCAAGGTCACAGGTGGGCTTCTGGAGGACAGAACTCTCTGAATCTCTGGGTGGATTAATGCAACCAGATGCGGAGCACGGGCCTGTGGAGGTCTCACTCTGCCCTGCTGAGACCTCACCTGGAGCCAGCATCCAGCTCTGGGCTTCCCAGCTCAGGAGGGGCAGGGATCTGCTGCAGAGAGGCCAAGGAGGGCTACAAGAATGAGGAAGGGACTGGAGACTGCCTGGGGAGGAGAGGCTGAGAGCCCTGGGGGTGTTCAGTCTGGAGAGGAGAAGGCTGAGAGGGATCTGATCAATGTCTCTCAAGAGCTGAGGGCTGGGGGTCAGGAAGGAAGGGCCAGGGCCAGGCTCTGCTCAGCTGCACCCTGGGATAGGCCAAGAGGCAATGGATGGAAAGTGCAGCCCAGGAGGCTTCAGTCATCTCCTCTCCAGACTAAACACCCCCAGGACTCTCAGCCTCTCCTCCCCAGGCAGTCTCCAGTCCCTTCCTCATCCTTGGAGCCTCCCTTGGGCTTTCTCCAGCAGGTCCCTGTCCCTCCTGAGCTGGGCAGCCCAGAGCTGGATGCAATATTCCAGGTGAGGTCTCAGCAGGGCAGAGCAGAGTGGGAGGAGAACCTCCCTGGCTCTGCTGCCCACACTCCTCTGCATGCCCCCCAGAATCCCCTTGGCCTTCTTGGTCCCCAGGGCACATTGCTGTCCCATGCAGAGCTTGCTGTGCACCCCCAGCTCCTTCTCCCCGGGGCTGCTCTCCAGCAGATCCCCTCCCAGCCTGCCCTCTGTGATGTTCAGCAGAAAAGCAAGGTGTGTTTAATATTCCCTCTCTTGTACAGCACCTAGACCTCAGCATCCCCTCCCCAGGTTATTATTTTGACTGGAGGTGCTCACATGTGTGCAGCATCCTCCTGATTTCCATCAAGAGGCAACCATTTAACAGGATTAAATTGCAGGTGCTGAGAAATGTTCTAACTGCACTCAGAAAAGCAAAGGCAAAAGAAAAAGCCACACTTACCCTAACTGCATCTTCCCTTCCCTCCTCCTTATCCTCTTACAACCAAAAATGCATCAAGCACTGAGGCAAGTGCAAATTAACCATGGGAAAGGGCTCCTAAAATGGTGCAGCCCTGGGATGGTCTGTGGAATAGGCCCTGATAGGGACATGACAAATGGATCTGATCAGGCAGAGCTGTAAAGGAGCAGTTGTTTGCTGAAGCCATCCTCTCCAATGATCATTAAGCCATGGTTGCAGTGGCTTATTAATAATACAAAATTATGCTGGTTAATAATTTACCCAACAGCCTTGACAGTTTTCTCCCCAAGCACATCAGTCACTCCTGCAAGCTGTGGTGGGGTTAGGTGGTTAATGCTGGGGTAGAGGGGGTGAAATTCAACCCACCACAGAAGCAAGCCCCAGACCAGAAAGAAAGGAGGAAGGAGGCAGTGATGCTCCTCACAATAGATAGAATCACAGAATGGTTAAGGGTTGGAAGGGAGCTCAAGGCTCAGCCAGTCCCAACCCCCTGCCATGGGCAGGGACACCTCACACCACAGCCTGGCTGCAAACACCTCCAGGGAGAAGGCAGCCACAGCCTCCCTGGGCAGCCTGTGCCAGAGACTCACCCCCCTCACTGGACAGAATGTCCTCCTAACATCCAGTCTGTATCTCCCCTCTTAGAATCATTGTCAGGGCTGGAAGGGAGCTCAAGGCTCAGCCAGTCCCAACCCCCTGCCATGGGCAGGGACACCTCACACCACAGCAGGTTGCTCACAGCCACCTCCAGCCTGGCTGCAAACACCTCCAGGCAGGAGGCTTCCACCACCTCCCTGGGCAACCTGTGCCAGGCTCTCACCACCCTCATGGGCAACAACTTCTTCCTCACAGCCAATCTCAATCTTCCCATTGCTAGTTTTGTTCCTTTCACCCTGCTCCTATCACTCCCTGACAGCCATCTCCCCAACTATTTATCTTACACCTCCTGACAACTAAACCATGGCTCCAAGTGCCTCAGCCAAGCCTTTCTGCAACACCTCCAGGGATGGGGACTCCACCACCTCCCTGGGCAGCACATCCCAAGGGCCAATCTCTCTTGCTGGGAAGAACTGCTTCCTTACATCCAGCCTAAACCTCCCCTGGCACAGCTTGAGACTGTGTCCTCTTGTTCTGGTGCTGCTTGCCTGGGAGAAGAGACCAACCCCCACCTGGCTACAACCTCCCTTCAGGGAGTTGGAGAGAGCAAGAAGGTCTCCCCTGAGCCTCCTCTTCTCCAGGCTACGCAACCCCAGCTCCCTCAGCCTCTCCTCCCAGGGCTGTGCTCCAGACCCCTCCCCAGCTCTGTTGCCCTTCCCTGGACACCTTCCAGCAGCTCAACCTCCTTCCTAACCTGAGGAGCCCAGAACTGGACACAGGACTCAAGGTGTGGCCTGAGCAGTGCTGAGCACAGGGCAGAATGACCTCCCTGCTCTTGCTGGCCACACTGTTCCTGATGCAGGCCAGGATGCCCTTGGCCCTCTTGGCCACCTGGGCACACTGCAGGCTCATGTTCAGCCTACCATCAACCATTACCCCCAGGTCCCTCTCTGCCTGGCTGCTCTCAGCCACTCTGCCCCCAGCCTGTAGCACTGCCTGGGGTTGCTGTGGCCATTGGTCCTCTTGCCCCCCTGGGCACACTCTGGCTCCTGTCTCATTGAAGATGGAATTTGCACCATCTTTTTTGATCCTGCTGGGGGCTTATTTATTGCTCCTCCAAAAAAAAAAACCACCCTACAAGGTACAGCACAGAATATTGCAGCCTGCAGTGAATCCTGTCTCTTTCCATTTAACCTCTGGTGCTGGCAGTGAGCTGGATGGATGGCCACAATTAACAACCCCCCTCTCCATCCCCCAAGAAGAAAAGAAGTATATGGTTATGCACTTTGTGCCATCGTTTGCCCCAGTCCTGCACCTACCAGGGAGAGCAAGTTATTAGCTTTTGAGTTATTTTGATTATCAGCAAGGAAGGAGCTGCTGAATGTTTAATCTTCTACTCTGCCAAGGACAATATTTTTCATGTGTAATTATAAAATGCATAAATATCTTGGTAAAGGGAAGGCCAAACAGAGAAAGTGAAGGGAAAAGCAGCAGTGAGAGGAAAACGTTCTCCTTGCTTGCTGCTACTCACATCAAAATTCTTCCCAGGGAAGGTGGGGAACAGGTTGCCCAAGAAGGCTGTGGATGGCTCCTCCCTGGAGGTGTTCAGAGCCAGGTTGGAGGAGGCCCCAAGCAACCTGGGCTGGTGGGAGGGGTCCCTGCCCATGGCAGGGGGGTTGGAACTGGAGGATCTTCAAGGTCCTTTCCAAATCAAACCATTCTATGAATCAATGAAGTATCAATTTGTAATCTAAAAGCCTGTGGCTTGGAAAGGAGCTTTCACAGCCTCACACAACAGTAGAGGCACCTCCAGTCCCTCCAGAGAGCAGCCAGCCCAAGCCCCCTGCCAGAGCAGCATCTCCCAGGGCAGGCTGCACAGGAAGGCAGCCAGGGGGGGTTGGAAAGGCTCCAGAGCAGGAGACTCCACAACCTCTCTGGCCAGCCTGCTCCAGGCCTCCAGCAGCCTCACACCAAAGAAGTTTCTCCTCATGCTGAGCTGAAATCTTCTCTGGTCAAGTTTGTCTCCATTGCTCCTTGTCTCGCTACTGTGCATCACCCATGAGAGCTTGGCTCCCTCCCCTTGCCCCCCAGCCCTCAGCTATTGAGAGACATTGATCAGATCCCTCTCAGCCTTCTCCTCCCCAGACTCAACAGCCCCAGGGCTCTCAGTCTCTCCTCACAGGGGAGATGCTCAAGTCCCCAAATCCTCCTCCTGGCTCTGCCTTGGACTCTCTCCAGCAGCTCTCTGTCTCTCTTCACCTGGGGAGCCCCAGACTGGACACAGGATTGCAGCTGTGGTCTCAGCAGGGCAGAGCAGAGGGGCAGCAGAACCTCCCCAGCCCTGCTGGCCACACTTTTCTTGCTGCCCCCCAGGCTCCCTTGGCTCTCTTGTCCCCCAGGGCACATCGCTGTCCCATGCAGAGCTTGCTGCCCCCCAGCACTCCAAGGTCTCTCTCCATGGAGCTGCTCTCCAGCAGGGCAGCCTCTACCCTGTCCTGGTGCCTGCTGTTATTCCTCCCCAGCTGCAGGATCCTGCACTTGTCCTTACTGAACTCCATGAGGTTTGCCTGCAGAGAGCTTTTAACCTGTCCAGATCTCGTTGGTCTGGATGGACCCCAGGATCCCATTTCAACCAGCTCTTATCTGGTAGATGTGACATTATGTTCCTGAGGTGCCAGATCTGAAGCCATAAACACCACTCTTCAGCTGTGCTGCTGTGCAGACTAAGACCTCTAAGAACAGCTCATGGATATAAACTGCAGCCCAGGAGGTTGCAGCTCAGCAGGAGGAGGAACTTGTGCCCTGGGAGGCTGCCAGAGGCCTGGAGCAGGCTGCCCAGAGAGGTTGTGGAGTCTCCTTGTCTGGAGCCTTTGCAGCCCTGTCTGGATGTGTTCTGTGTGCCCTGTGCTGGATTCTCTGCTCCTGCTCTGGCAGGGAGCTTGAACTGGAAAGTCCCTTCCAATGCCTAAGATCCTGTGACAAACCATCCCTGAGTAAGGCAATCAGAGAATCATAGAATGTTAGGGGTCAGAAGGGGCCTCTGGACAACATCTGGTCCTGTGAGATCACATCCTTTAACCTGACTGTGTCTGTTGCAGACCTGGGCAGTGCAGACAAGGAGTTTATAGCATCCTCATTCCCATCCACCTGGCTGGATGTTACTTTTCTTTCCAGAACTGACTTTGTACATGAAGGCCTCTGGCTGGATTCCAGAGTTCTGCAACAATTTCCTGGCCCAGGAGTCTGTTATGACATTATTCTGGCTGTATGTTTTAAACTTGGAGCAGGGACATGAACCACTCTGAATATAAGCAGCAGTTTATCAGGAGAAGAGAGCAGAAGAAGAGAGGAGAGGAGAGGAGACTCGAGGAGACAGAGAAGGGAAGGGAAGGGAAGGGAAGGGAAGGGAAGGGAAGGGAAGGAAGGGAAGGGAAGGGAAGGGAAGGGAAGGGAAGGGAAGGGAAGGGAAGGGAAGGGAAGGGAAGGGAAGGGAAGGGAAGGGAAGGGAAGGGAAGGAAGGGAAGGGAAGGGAAGGGAAGGGAAGGGAAGGGAAGGGAAGGGAGGGGAGGGGAGAGGAGAGGAGAGGAGAGGAGAGGAGAGGAGAGGAGAGGAGAGGAGGATAGGGAATGGAATGGAATGGAATGGAATGGAATGGAATGGAATGGAATGGAATGGAATGGAATGGAATGGAATGGAATGGAATGGAATGGACCAGATGGGAAGAGACCTTCAAGATCATTGAGTCCAACCTGCCACCCAGCACCATCTAATCAACTCAACCATGACACCAAGCACCCCATCCAGTCTCCTCCCAAACACCTCCAGGGATGGTGACTCCACCACCTCCCTGGGCAGCACATCCCAAGGGCCAATCTCTCTTGCTGAGAAGAACTTTCTCCTCACCTCCAGCCTAAACCTCCCCTGGCACAGCTTGAGACTGTGTCCTCTTGTTCTGGCGCTGGTTTCCTGGGAGAAGAGACCAACCCCTGCCTGTCTACAGCAATTAACCAGGTTGAAAAAGACCTTTGAGATCATCAAGTCCAACCTAGCACCCAACACCATCTGATCAACTAAACCATGGCACCAAGTGCCTCATCCAGGCTCTTCCTAAACACCTCCAGGGATGGGGACTCCACCACCTCCCTGGGCAGCACATCCCAAGGGCCAATCTCTCTTGCTGGGACGAACTTTCTCCTTACCTCCAGCCTAAACTAGCCAATGCTACCTTGCTGCCTTATGTCATCCTCCATTCTTCTTTCAACTACAAGGACACCATGTGTCTGCTGGCCAGGACCATTAGTCTGAGATCTGGAAGCATTTTGGCTGGGTTTCCCTTTCCTTCCATCAGCCAAGTCATTCCAAAGGGAGCTTGACAAGAAGTCAACTTGGTCTCTGACAGAGAATTTCATCTGATTTTTATTATCATTATTGCATTCTTTTTACCCAGGCCTGAAGGAGAAGGTTTAGAGGCAGTTGGCAGAGAACCACACAAGTGCTGCTGCTGCCTCTTTAAATACTAATGAGGTGGAGGCAGCTTCAAGAGAAGCTAATAAAAATAGTTTTTAATCCATTTGCTCAAAAAGGTAATAAAAATTCCTGGCTCCTAGGTGGACCAGGAGAGTGCAATACAGCTATTAAAAGGAATTGCAGGGAGAAGGGCATCCAAATAAAGCTGAGATCTCACATTTAGGGGAAGGCTTAGTGGGATAGAAGAGGCTCAAAAGGTTACAAGGCTGAGACAAAGTCTCTGCTGACACAAGTTCTACTCAGCTCTGCTGAGACCACAGCTGTAGCTCTGGGGCCAGTTCTGGAGCCTCTGTGCCAGGAAGGATCTGGAGGGGCTGGAAGGTGTCCAGAGCAGGGCCAGGAGGAGGAGCAGAGGGCTGGAGCTGCTCTGCTGTGAGGACAGAGTGAGGGAGTTGGGGTTGTGCAGGCTGGAGAGGAGAAGGCTCCCAGGAGACCTCATTGTGGCCTTGCAGGATCTGCAGGGGGCTCCAAGAAAGCTGGGGAGGGACTTTTGAGGGTGTCATGGAGGGATAGGAGCAGAGAGGATGGAGCAAAACTAGAAGTGGGCAGATAGAGATTGGCTGTGAGGAAGAAGTTGTTGCCCATGAGGGTGGTGAGAGCCTGGCACAGGCTGCCCAGGGAGGTGGTGGAAGCCTCCTGCCTGGAGGTTTTGAAGGCCAAGCTGAGAAGAAACAAAGCAGGGATAAAGAGCTCTGCTTAAGCAGTTTCTTAGCAGAAAATCCATCCAGAGGCTGTGAGCAACCTGCTGTAGTGTGAGGTGTCTCTGCCCATGGCAGGGGGCTGGGACTGGCTGAGCCTTGGGGTCCCTTCCAGCCCTGACAATTCTGTGATTCTATGACTCTACAAATCTGTGATTGCCTCTAAACTAAGCTGGAGCTGACCTAGACAGCTTGTAACTGAGATTGCTGACACTCACTCACTCCTATAATGGGAGCATCAACTCTCCCTTCCAAAGAGCTGCATGCACACAGTTCCTATCTGAGAAGCTCCAACCTTCATTATCTCTGTGCTTTTTGGTTTGCCTTCTCCCTTCCCTGATCTCATTTGAAGTGCTCACATTTAGCAGGCTCCTTCCACTCTCAGGTTTTGTTCCTCACTCCTCCACTCATTTAGCCTTCTGTGTTGTATTAGGCTACTGTCTGTTTGCTGCCCTGGAGGATTTCCCTTGCATTGTTTTGGAGCAGAATTTGCTTGTGTGTCTGTCTCTGGATTAAATATTGATGTAAATAAGACCAAACCATCCAGCTGGTCCCTACAGTTGGCACAGCAACACTCTGCACACACACAGGAAGAGGAGAGGCAGTAGGAAATGAGCATTTGATGTGGCCACATCAGGGAATGCATGGAATTAGTTAGCAAAACAACACCTGAGGAAGTGGTTTCATCCAATTGGTTTTCATCCAATTGGTTTTCATCCAGGGAGGAAAAAGGCTGGTTTGGGGTGCAGAGGTCTGTCAGAACACAGATGGAGCAGGGGAGGTTTAGGTTGGGACATCAGGAGGAAGTTCAATGGAATGGAATGGAATGGAATGGAAGAAGAGGAGAGGAGAGGAGAGGAGAGGAGAGGAGAGGAGAGGAGAGGGGAGAGGAGAGGAGAGGAGAGGAGAGGAGAGGAGAGGAGAGGAGAGGAGAGGAGAGGAGAGGAGAGGAGAGGAGAGGAGAGGAGAGGAGAGGGAGAGGAGAGGAGAGGAGAGGAGAGAGGAGAGGAGAGGAGAGGAGAGGAGAGGAGAGGAGAGGAGAGGAGAGGAGAGGAGAGGAGAGGAGAGGAGAGGAGAGGAGAGGAGAGGAGAGGAGAGGAGAGGAGAGGAGAGGAGAGGAGAGGAGAGGAGAGGAGAGGAGAGGAGGATAGGAATTGACTGGACTGGACTGGACTGGAATAGAATGGAATGGAATGGAATGAACCAGGTTGGAAGAGACCTTCAAGATCTGTGACTGCTTCTCCTGGGCCACAAAAGCCGTCAGAGGGCTGGAGCACCTCTCCTGTGAGGACTAAGGGAGCTGGGGCTGTTCAGTCTGGAGAAGAAAAGGCTCCAGGGAGACCTTGGAGCTGCATTTTGATGTCTGCAGAGGACCTACAGGAAGGATGGGGAAGGAGTGTTGAGAAGGGGCTGTGGTGACAGGATGAGGGTCAATGGTTTGAATCTGGAGCAGGATAGATTCAGGTTGGGATTCTCTTCACAACGAAAGTGGTGAGATACTGGAGCAGGTTGCCCAGGGAAGTGCTGGAGAGCTCATCCCTGGAAACACTCAAGAGGTTCTCCTCCCCCTCTACACTGCCCTAGTGCCCCCACCTGGAATATTGCATCCAGTTCTGGGCTACCCAGGTCAGGAGGGACAGGGATCTGCTGGAAAGAGTCCAGGGGAGGGCTGCAAGGATGAGGAAGGGACTGGAGACTGCCTGGGGAGGAGAGGCTGAGAGCCCTGGGGGTGTTCAGTCTGGAGAGGAGAAGGCTGAGAGGGATCTGATCAATGGCTCTCAAGAGCTGAGGGCTGGGGGTCAGGAAGGAAGGGCCAGGGCCAGGCTCTGCTCAGCTGCACCCTGGGATAGGCCAAGAGGCAATGGATGGAAAGTGCAGCCCAGGAGGTTGCAGCTCAGCAGGAGGAGGAACTTGTGCCCTGGGAGGCTGCCAGAGGCCTGGAGCAGGCTGCCCAGAGAGGTTGTGGAGTCTCCTTGTCTGGAGCCTTTGCAGCCCTGTCTGGAGGTGTTCTGTGTGCCCTGTGCTGGGTTCTGTGCTATGCTCTGGCAGGGGACTGGCACTGGAAGCTCTCCAGAGGTCCCTTCCAAGCCCTAGGATCCTGTGAGCCTGTGATCATTCTGGCTGTGACCTTGGACATCCTGCTGTAGTTGGAGGTATCCCTGCTGACTGCATGGGGGTTGGACAAGATGACTTTTGAGGGTCCCTTCCCACCTGATGCAGTCTGGTGGGAAGGGACCATGCTAAATGCCAAACCCAATGGTCAGCCCTTCTCAAGCCACACAGGCCTTCCAAAGAGCTTTTAAAGCTGAGCTAAAGTATCTTCAGAAGGGGCAGAAAATCTCCATGCACAGAGGAGGCAGGCAAAAGGCTGATGGTTTGGCTGCTCCTCGTGCTCTCTATGTATCCATTCCATTCTCTGCTCAGCATTTTACCCACCACTTAGGTTCCCTGCTTGGAGATTAGGAAGATAAATCTGAAATGATTTTCTTTCTCTTACACATGCTTCATTTTTATCATTCTGTCCTTTACTGCAACCCATCTCCATTGGCAGCTGCTCCCTTTAGCTTTTTCATCCTTATGCCAGGCTGGGTTTTTTTTTTCATCCCTCCGATTTCTTCAACTCATCCAATGCTGAACCACCCTTCAGGTCTGGCAAACTCTTGCTCTAGAGCCAGAGGAGGCCAGGCAGAAGTGCCCTTCTCATTTGATCTGTGCTGCAGAGTAGGCACACTGCACAGCAAGGCACTCAGGTCCACAGCTGGACACCCAGACCCTGCTTAGAAGGCAAATGTTTGGCTCAGAGGGCTCCAAGACAATCACCAATGGTGGCTTCCACTCATTTGGGAGCCACCCTTGATGGAGCCCCACTAAACATGTTTGCCCTGGAGCATAACACCACTGCTGCTTAGAAGCACAGAATACTGAATCTCAGGGCTGGGAGGGACCTCGAAAGCTCAGCCAGTCCCAACCCCCTGCCATGGGCAGGGACACCTCACACCACAGCAGGTTGCTCACAGCCACCTCCAGCCTGGCTGCAAACACCTCCAGGCAGGAGGCTTCCACCACCTCCCTGGGCAGCCTGGGCCAGGCTCTCACCACCCTCATGGGCAACAACTTCTGCCTCACAGCCAATCTCCATCTGCCCACTTCTAGTTTTGCTCCATCCCCCCTGCTCCTATCCCTCCCTGACACCCTCACAAGTCCCTCCCCAGCTTTCTTGGAGCCCCCTGCAGATCCAGAGAGGCCACAATTAGGTCTCCTGGGAGCCTTCTCCTCTCCAGCCTGCACAACCCCAACTCCCTCACTCTGTCCTCATAGGGCTGACTGTTAATTAATGCTCATGAATTCCTTTGAAGTCCCTGTAGGAGAGCCACGTTGGGATTGCAGAATGCCACCATCCCTTGCCCAAAAGTGTGAGCCTGCTCCCTGGCTTTCCATTTGGAGGGTTCCATCTGCCTCCTCTGCTGGCTGATTGCCAAAGTGGGAAGCCTTTTAATTAGCTGCTAGGGCGAGAGGGGGCTGTAGGCAGCCGAGGGTGCAGCTCCTCTCGGAGAGGCTGCCTGCTGCCGTCTGCAGAGGCTGCTGTCTGCCACCTCCTGCAGGAGTCAATTAATAACCGGGGGTTGGGGCTGAGGGAAAGGGAAGGGTGAGCGGCCAGGCCGCTGTGTTAATTGATTCCTGTGGCTGTAATGAAGTGAGTGATAGCGCTGGGTGCCAGCAGCAGTGCTTCAGAGGGGTGGAACGGATTAGCTGAGCATCATTTCTGGGAAAGCTCATCTCACGGAGCCAGCCTCTCAGTAATGATTTCTTTTAAGTGTTGCCATTTCCTGCCATGTATTGATTACATTAATTAGTGCCTCAGCAAGAGGGCAGGGCCTGCACAGTCGTCTGCTTCGGGGGCAGGCAGGAACCTTGCTCGCTGTGGGGCTCACACTGGTAATTGTTTCCCCAAACACATGATTGCTATCTCAGCATTGCCTGCTATAACCAACCATTGTCTCTCTAGTGTCATTCTCACTGGAACACCTAGGTGTCTGTGTCTACAGATAGATAGAGGCAGAGGTAGGAAGAGAGAGAGAGAGAGAGAGAGAGAGATGAGAGAGAGAGAGAGAGAGAGATGATAGAGATAGAGGTAGAGGTAGAGGTAGAGAGAGAGAGGTAGAGATAGAAATATTGATAGAAGTAGAGATAGAGACAGAGGTATAGTGATAGAGATAGAGGTAGAAAAAGAGGTAAAGAAAGGTAGAGATAGAGGTATTGATAGAGACAGAGATAGAGACAGAGGTAGAGAGAGTGCTAGAGATAGAGGTATTTATAGAGGTAGAGACAGAGGCAGAGGTAGAGATGGAGATAGAAGTAGGTAGAGATAGAGATAGAAGTAGAGACAGAGAGGTAGAGAAAGAGGTAGAGAGACAGAGGTAGAGATAGAGATGGGGACAAGGATAGAGAAAGAGGTAGAGAGAGAGGTAGAGATAGAGAGAGGTAGAGATAGAGGTATTTATGGAGGCAGAGACAGAGATAGAGGTAGATAGAAATAGATATGTAGGTAGATCAATAGGTAGATGATAGACAGATTAGATAGATAGACAGACATGGACCTCATGGAGTGGGTCCAAAAGGAGGACCACGAAAATGATCATGGAGTAGGAGCAACTCTGCTGTGAGCACAGGCTGAGGGAGCTGGGGGTGTTCAGCCTGGAGAAGAGAAGGCTCCAGGGAGAACTAATAGCAGCCTGCCAGTACCTGAGGGGGCTACAGGAAGGCTGCAGAGAGACTGTGTGCAAGGGCCTGCAGGGACAGGACCAGGGACAGTGACTTCAAACCAGAGCAGATTGAGATTGGATGTGAGGAACAAGTTCTGCACCAGGAGGCTGCTGGAACACTGCAGCAGGTTGCCCAGGGAGGTGGCTGAGGCTCCATCCCTGGAGATCTTCAAGGTGATGCTGGACAGGGCTGTGGGCAACCTGCTCTAGTTGAGGATGTCCCTGCTGACTTCCTGACTTCCAACCCAAACCATTCTCTGATTCTCTGGTAGAATGATAGAGAGAGATAAAGATAGAGATAGAGATAGAGATAGAGATAGAGATAGAGATAGAGATAGAGATAGAGATAGAGATGATAGAAATAGATGATAGAAATAGAGAGAGAGAGAGAGAGAGTGAGAGATAGGGATGATAGAGGTAGAGATAGATATGACAGAGATGATAGAGAGAGAGGTAGAGAGAGAGTTAATAGATAAAGAGGTGGAGATGGAAATGGAGAGAGATGGAGATGGAGAGAGAGAGACAGAGATAGAGAAAGAGGTGGAGATGGAGATGGAGAGAGAGAGATGGAGATGAAGGTAGAGACAGAGGTGGAGGTGGAGGTGGAGACAGAGAGTGTGATGTAGATGGAGATAACAGAGCTAGGATAAAACCAAGGCTAGAAGCCCTTCCTCTCTTGATTTTTGGAGTGCTTTCCTTATGTTATTCCTTTTTCACAGTCATTCAAACACTACAGTTACACAGGCAGTGCTTCAAAGAAGCAACCCCCAAAATACAGGCTGAAAATAGGTTTGCCCTCTGGCTTGTGTGATACTGAGGAGTCAGAAGTGGGTGCATCACATATCTGATGAAATCTTCTTGCATCTATTTTACCTCTAGGTGAGACTTTCTGGTCAAACAGCAGCTCCTTTGCTCACCACCAAGCCAGAGATTTCAGCTCCTTGCTGGGATGACTCAGTCAGATGGAAATGTTAATCATGAATCACACTGAAATCAGGCATGCAGGGCCAGGAGTAATTGGAGGCCTTTAGAGCACCTTGATTTATTTGGATCTTTCCAAATATTGCTCACAGTTATGAAGGAGGAGAAGGAGACAGGACAGGGATGAACTGCTCTGAAATGAACTGTACTGCTCTGAAGTGAACTGAACTGCTCTTGAATAAACAGAACTGCTCTTGAATAAACAGCCAGCTGGAGAGGTGATAGCAGGCAGCAGAGGTTGTCACCACTGCATTTATCAGGTGCAAGTGCTAAGGTGGTGACACCCTGGCACAGGTTGCCCAGGGAGGATGTGGATGCCCTCTCCCTGGAGGGGTTCAAGGCCAGGTTGGATGAGGCCTTGAGCAAGCTGGGCTGGGGGGGAGGTGTCCCTGCCCACGGCAGGGATTTGGAACTGGATGATCTTTAAGGTCCTTTCTTACCTAAACCATTCTGTGAAGATGGGATGTAAGTGGCAAGCTCAGAGGCATCCTTTCTAAGCAGTCACTCAGGTATCATTTCACAGCATCACAGAACTGTCAGGGTTGGAAGGGAGCTCAAGGCTCAGCCAGTCCCAACCCCCTGCCATGGGCAGGGACACCTCACACCACAGCAGGTTGCTCACAGCCACCTCCAGCCTGGCTGCAAACACCTCCAGGCAGGAGGCTTCCACCACCTCCCTGGGCAGCCTGGGCCAGGCTCTCACCACCCTCATGGGCAACAACTTCTTCCTCACAGCCAATCTCAATCTCCCCTCCTTTAGCTTGGATTCATTCCCCTTAGTCATACATCCTCAAAAGTCCCTCCCCAGCTTTCTTGGAGCCCCCTGCAGATCCTGGAAGGCCACAATGAGGCCTCCTGGGAGCCTTCTCCTCTCCAGCCTGCACAACCCCAACTCCCTCAGCATTTATGATCAAGTTCAGCACAGTCATGCAGGGCAAAAGTTGGGTACATGATAGCTGTTCACCAACAAGTTCCAAATACAGAAGCCCCTTCTGATGTGAGACAGTACTGGAGTTGGGTTTTGACAACTGGCTGCTCTTTAATTGATTGAATAAACTGTTTGGGCACTGGGATGTTCTTTACTGAATCTGAGAGCAATATTTACTGACTCCAGTTCTGCTCACAGCTGTGCTGCACAGAGGAAGCTTCAAGGGGAGCACAAACTGCAGAGCAGGCTGAGCTCATGGCTGCTGGGCAACACTGTCCTGAAGTACTTAAGCCTAGCATTTAACTTTCTGAACTCTGCATCAAAAGGCAGAAGCTCCCTGCCACCAACAAGTCTGCTGATGACACCAAGCTGTGTGTGTGGTGCAGCAGACACAGACTGGAGGGAAGGATCCATCCAGAGGGACCTTGATGGAGAGCTGGGTCCAGGGCAACCTCAGGAGGTTCAACAAGACCAAGGGCAAGGTCCTGCAGCTGGCTCAGGGCAACCTGGTAGAGGCTGGCAGGGACTGGCTGGAGAGCAGCCCTGAAGGAAGAGCATCTTGGGGGTGCTGGGGGAGGAGAAGCTCAGCAGGAGCCAGCAGTGAGCACTTGCAGCCCAGCGAGCCAAGCAGAGCCTGGGCTGCAGCAAGAGAAGTGTGACCAGCAGGGCCAGGGAGGGGATTCTGCCCCTCTGCTCCACTCTGCTGAGACCACAGCTGCAGCTCTGGGGCCAGTGCTGGAGCCTCTGTGCCAGGAAGGATCTGGAGGGGCTGGCTAAAGGGTTTTAAAGGATCTGGCTCAGGGCAATCCCAGGCCCCGAGAGAGGCTGGGCAGGGACTGGCTGGAGAGCAGCTCTGAAGAAAAGGACCTGGGGGTGCTGGGGGAGGAGAAGCTCAAGAGGAGCCAGCAGTGAGCACTTGCAGCCCAGACAGACAACCTGGTTCTCTGGCTCTGTGATTCTCTGCTTCTCTGATTCTATTGTTCTCTGCTTCTGAGAACTCTGATTCTTTCTGTTACTAGCAGAGATACTTGAGGAGCTAAGCTCCTGGGGAACAGGACCATTTGTGTCATTAATCTGCCCTTTAACACAATAGGTTATGTTCTCATCTCCATAGCTCACTCACACTTGGCAGCCAGAGGCTGGTTTTGTGCCAGCCAGTTTTGCAAAAGAAAGATCCTTGTAGATGAGTGCAAAGTTAATCCCACTGCAAAAGAAAAGCTTTCCATCACAGAAGAAATGGATGGAGAGAAAAAACAACCAAACAGCCACAGCCTCTCTCTTAATTAAACACTTCCAAAGGAATTTACTGCAGCTGGAATGGGATGAATGATGACACACAAGCCAGTGCTCTCCAGAAACAGCAGCAGCCTCAGAGAATCACAGAGCTGTCAGGCTTGGAAGGGAGCTCAAGGCTCAGCCAGTCCCAACCCCCTGCCATGGGCAGGGACACCTCACACCACAGCAGGTTGCTCACAGCCACCTCCAGCCTGGCTGCAAACACCTCCAGGCAGAAGGCTTCCACCACCTCCCTGGGCAGCCTGGGCCAGGCTCTCACCACCCTCATGGGCAACAACTTCTTCCTCACAGCCAATCTCAATCCATTTCTAGTTGTCATCCATTCCCCCTGCTCCTATCCCTCCCTGACACCCTCCCCTGCTTTCAGATGCAGATGTGCTTGCAGAAGGCAAAAAGCCAAACCTGTCAAGCATACAACCAAACAGATACTAGAGAATATCACACAGGACCACAGATCCCAGGATGTCAGGAGTTGGAAGGGAGCTCCAAAGATCTTCCAGTCCAAGCCCCCTGCCAGAGCAGGAGCAGGGAATCCAGCACAGGGCACACAGAACACATCCAGACAGGGCTGCAAAGGCTCCAGACAAGGAGACTCCACAACCTCTCTGGGCAGCCTGCTCCAGGCCTCTGGCATCCTCCCAGGGCACAAGTTCCTCCTCCTGCTGAGCTGCAACCTCCTGGGCTGCACTTTCCATCCATTGCCTCTTGGCCTATCCCAGGGGGCAGCTGAGCAGAGCCTGGCCCTGGCCCTTCCTTCCTGACCCCCAGCCCTCAGCTCTTGAGAGACATTGATCAGATCCCTCTCAGCCTTCTCCTCTGCAGACTGAACACCCCCAGGGCTCTCAGCCTCTCCTCCCCAGGCAGTCTCCAGCCCTTCAGTATCCTTGTAGCCCTGCCTTGGACTCTCTGCAGCAGATCCCTGTCTCTCCTGTGCTGGGCAACCCAGGGCTGGATGCAATATTCCAGGTGAGGTCTCAGCAGGACAGAGCAGAGGGGGAGGAGATTCTCCCTCGACAGAATCATGGAATAGTCTGGGCCAGACTGGACCTCCAAAGCTCATCCAGTCCAACCCCCTCTGCACTCAGCAGGGACATCCCCAACCAGATGAGGTTGCTCAGAGCCCTGTCCAGCCTCACTTTGAATATCTCCAAGGATGGAGTCTCAACCTCCTCCCTGGGCAACCTGCTGCAGTGCTCCACCACCCTGACAGCAAAGATATCAAAGTGTGACTTGGCTAAGTGTGTTCTGTTTAAAGTACAACAGCAGTGTTCTATCCTTCAAACAGATATTGATCCCAGGGTAGACTCCTCTAGCCATCCCAGAAATGAAATATCAGAGTTCTTTGTAGGACTCCAGGGAGCAGCTTGGCAAAGCTGAGAGGAGAAATAAAAGGGGGCCTGCAAACACAACAAACCCAAACAAAACAGCAGGAATAAAGAGCCCTTGGCTTGATTTCTTTCTCCTGTCAGGGAATGGCTTCTACCTTGAGCTGTGACAGATCTGATTCCGTGTCCTATTCACAGGGAGAAGCTCCATTCAAACCCTGACATCGTGCTGTGTGGGTACTGCCCTCACGAGCAGCACTCTGTCTTGAATAGCTCCATCACAGGAACTAGGTCAGAGCTTGCTTTCCTCCACTTTGGAAAGCCCCTTTCTGCTTTGGTGGAACTCTCTGGCTTTCACAGGGGGTTTGGCCTTGTAAGTAGGATCCCAGGTTGAAAGAACCTGATAAATAATGAGCAATGGGTCACAAAGGAGCAGGCCATGGACACAAAAGGAGGTCGTGGAGGCAGGACCAAGGAATGAAGAGGGCCGCAAAAGAGAAAGGAGCAGAGCTCACCGCAGGGGAAGTGCTTAGAATCACAGAGCTCTCAGGGCTGGAAGGGAGCTCAAGGCTCAGCCAGTCCCAACCCCCTGCCATGGGCAGGGACACCTCACACCACAGCAGGTTGCTCACAGCCACCTCCAGCCTGGCTGCAAACACCTCCAGGCAGGAGGCTTCCACCACCTCCCTGGGCAGCCTGTGCCAGGCTCTCACCACCCTCATGGGCAACAACTTCTTCCTCACAGCCAATCTCAATCTACCCATTTCTAGTTCTGCTCCATCCCCCCTGCTCCTATCCCACCCTGACACCCTCAAAAGTCCCTCCCCAGCTTTCTTGGAGCCCCCTGCAGATCCTGGAAGGCCACAATTAGGTCTCCTGGGAGCCTTCTCCTCTCCAGCCTGCACAACCCCAACTCCCTCAGTCTGTGCTCACAGCAGAGCAGCTCCAGCCCTCTGCTCCTCCTCCTGGCCCTGGTCTGGACACCTTCCAGCCCCTCCAGAGCCTGCCTGGCACAGAGGCTCCAGAGCTGGCCCCAGAGCTGCAGCTGTGGTCTCAGCAGAGTGGAGCAGAGGGGCAGAATCCCCTCCCTGGCCCTGCTGGCCACACTTCTCTTGCTGCAGCCCAGGCTCTGCTTGGCTCTCTGGGCTGCCAGTGCTCACTGCTGGCTCCTGTGGAGCTTCTCCTCCCCCAGCACCCCCAAGATGCTCTTCCTTCCAGTCACTGGCTGGGAAATAAAGGCACAGCTCTAAACCCACCAAACCATGGTGCAGTAAAGCTCCATTGCCAAGACAGTTTTCCTCCTTCCTGTAGCAGGGCTCCTGGATGCTCTACTGCATGGCACTGGCATGGAGTTTGTCTTGGTTTCAGGCTGGTAGGAAGCTGTCACCATGCTATCACTGCAACATTCCAGCCCTCACTTTAGGCTGGCATCTTGACACAGGGGTTCATCAGGACAGCAAAATTCCAGGTGCTAGGCATGGGCATGAGGTAGCAAAGTCACTTCAGGCTGCAAAGGGACATTGCTCCTGGCCCAGAGTGTTCTGCTGCTGCTGGGATATTTAAAGGCCTTGCTGCTCCAGCTGGCCCAGGCTCATTCATGCCTGCAAAAGCCATTAAAGGTTGTCTTACCACATATTGTTTGCTGCCCTTGGCAAACACCTGCCTTGGCCATATGGTAGGATGGCTCTGTTAGGATAAGTGTCTTCTAGCAGCCTCATTTCACACCCCCACTCCCCAAGGCCACAAATACTCCCCAGATTTAGGTCATTCCTGAGCATGAGAGGGTTCAGAACATTTGTTTGCAGTTATGGTGGTGCAGCAGGGCCTCAGGGGGCTGTAATCAGCGGAAAACCCAAGGCAGGTGTCCAGTGAGGCAGGCATGGAGTGTCCCTTTCATCTGACCACTCTGAAGGTACCAAGCAGAGGTACAAAGAGCAAGACTGAAGTAAAGTCTTTATATCATTATTGACCTTGAGGAGGGCAGATTCAGACTGGGGATTAGGAAGAGATTGCTGACAGTGAGGCTGGTGAGACACTGGCATAGGATGCCCAGGGAGGTGCTGGAAGCCTCCCACTTGGAGGGGTCCAAGGCCAGGTTGGATGAGGCCTGGAGCAGCCTGGGCTGGTGGGAGGTGTCCCTGCCCATGTCCCTTCCAACCCAAACCAGTCTATGATTCTATGGTTCTATTTGTGGGCTGCTCCACCCTGACAGTCAGAATGATCACAGGATCACAGGATGTTAGGGGTTGGAAGGAAGCTCCAAAGATCTTCCAGTGCCAGCCCCCTGCCAGAGCAGGAGCACAGAACCCAGTACAGGGCACACAGAACACATCCAGACAGGGCTGCAAAGGCTCCAGACAAGGAGACTCCACAACCTCTCTGGGCAGCCTGCTCCAGGCCTCTGGCAGCCTCCCAGGGCACAAGTTCCTCCTCCTGCTGAGCTGCAACCTCCTGGGCTGCACTTTCCATCCATTGCCTCTTGGCCTATCCCAGGGTGCAGCTGAGCAGAGCCTGGCCCTGGCCCTTCCTTCCTGACCCCCAGCCCTCAGCTCTTGAGAGACATTGATCAGATCCCTCTCAGCCTTCTCCTCTCCAGACTGAACACCCCCAGGGCTCTCAGCCTCTCCTCCCCAGGCAGTCTCCAGTCCCTTCCTCATCCTTGTAGCCCTCCCTTGGACTCTCTGCAGCAGATCCCTGTCCCTCCTGAGCTGGGTAGCCCAGAGCTGGATGCAACCTTCCAGGTGAGGTCTCACTAGGGCAGACTTCCCTTAGCTCTTTCAACCTTCCAAGAAGAAATGCAGAGGAAAATGAGCCAGGATTGCATTAGCAAAGCCTCTGACCCCAAAGCCCTCTGAGGCACAGACTTTAGCTCCACTCTAACTTAGGTTAACCCACATTGGTTCAAAGGTATTCTGAGCAGAGCTTCAAGTCATTATCACAGGGGGAAAAATAATTGGAAATGGTTTTCCCCACATAGTTCAAGAACTGAAAAACATCTTGCATTTAAATGTAGTTTAAATACCACATTGTGATGTGACAGCTCCATCATGAGCCAGCAGTGTGCCCAGGAGGCCAGTGGTGTCCTGGCCTGCATCAGGAACAGTGTGGCCAGCAGGAGCAGGGAGCTCATTCTGCCCTGTGCTCAGCACTGCTCAGGCCACACCTTGAGTCCTGTGTCCAGTTCTGGGCTCCTCAGGTTAGGAAAGATGTTGAGCTGCTGGAAGGTGTCCAGAGAAGGGCAAGAAAGCTGGGGAGGGGTCTGGAGCACAGCCCTGGGAGGAGAGGCTGAGGGAGCTGGGGTTGCTTAGCCTGGAGAAGAGGAGGCTCAGGGGAGACCTTCTTGCTCTCTGCAACTCCCTGAAGGGAGGTTGTAGCCAGGTGGGGGTTGGTCTCTTCTGCCAGGCAGCCAGCACCAGAACAAGAGGACACAGTCTCAAGCTGTGCCAGGGAAAGTTTAGGCTGGAGGTGAGGAGAAAGTTCTTCCCAGCGAGAGAGATTGGCCATTGGGATGTGCTGCCCAGGGAGGTGGTGGAGTCCCCATCCCTGGAGGTGCTTCAAAAGAGCCTGGATGAGGCACTTGGTGCCATGGTTGAGTTGCTTAGATGGTGTTGGGTGCTAGGTTGGACTGGATAATCTCTGAGGTCTTTTCCAACCTGGCTTATTCTATATTCTGCATTCTGTATTTGTAGCTCTGTACCTGCCAAACCATTTGAAGTGTCTCTGAAGTCAGGGTCAAACTGTATGTGTGCATCATCCAGGGGCTGCTCAGAGAACCACACACCTCATGTCCTTTTCTTACAGCTCTGAGTGTGACTCAGGAAGGGAGCAGGGTGTTTACCACCCTCTTATTACCACGGGTTCGTATGGGTTTGGGTTTCTTTCTGGTTGTGGTTGTTGCTGTTGGAACTGCTAATGGGGAGGCTGTGAAGTTTTCCCTCCTCCCAGGCTGGAGCCAAAACAAAAAGCAAAACCAAAGGGCAGCGTTGAAACCCAGATTGATTCTTCTCAGCGTGAGCAGTGAGCTGCATGGCAGAGGCTCCTCCAAAGTGCTGTCCTGCACTGAGGCACCTTTCAGAAACACCAAAGGTAATCTGTATCATTTCAGAGCAGCCTGCAGGGAGGAAGATCATGAAGGCAGGGAAGTTATTTGTGCTGCAGAGCGAGAGATTAGTCCCAGCCACCGCGCTCGCACCGCACCGGCTGCCTTTCCCAGCCACCCAGGGAGACAGCAATCAGCCAAGGTCAAGGAGATTCCAGGGAAGTGGTGGCAGAGGTAACAAGAAGTAAATACCAAGCTTACTGCTTGCATCTGTTTGCTCCTTTATCCTCCAGCAAGGGTTTTGTTTTAACCTCTCTTCATATGGTGTTGGAAGGCAAAAAGACTTGAAGCGCCGCGGCGCTAATCCCAGCCTCCAAGCGGAGTGACGCCCAGAGCGGGTCAAGAGCAAGCCTTTGTCTGCTGCAGGAGGCAGTGTGGAGAGCAAGAGGCACTAAAGGGACTGCTGGACACAGAACAAAAGGATTTGGGATGCCACAGGAAAAATGTTTTCCCTGTGAGGGTGACAGAGGCCTGGAGCAGGCTGCCCAGGGGGGTTGTGAAGTCTCCCTCTCTGGAGATATTCCAGCCCCACCTGGATGAGTTCCTGTGTGATCTACTCTAGGGGACCCTGCTCTGGCAGGAGGCTTGGGCTGGATGAGCTTTTGGGGTCCCTTCCAACCCCTAACATTCTGTGGTTCTGAGATTTCTTTCCATGCAGGCTGAGCACAGGGATGACACAAAAGGACAGACAATTTGGATGGACTGGATGAGCTTTGGAGGTCCCTTCATCCCCTGACCTTCTGGGATATCATTATTAAGCTCAAGGAGAGGAATTAATGGTCTTTTTATCATTATTCAACTTGAGGAGGATAGATTTAGACTGGGTTAGATTTAGACTGGGTATTAGGAAGAAATTCTTACCAGGGAGGGTGTGGGGAGGCACTGGAATAGGCTGCCCAGAGAGGTTGTGGATACTTCCTCCCTGGAGATGTTCAAGGCCAAGCTGGATGAGACCCTGAGCAACCTGAGCTAGTGGGAAGTGTCCCTGCCTGTGGCTGGGGGGTTGGAACTGGATGAGCTCTAAGAAGATAATCAATCAGGCTCAACAGGGCTCTGGGCAACCTGATCTAAGGGAGGATGTCTCTGCTGGCTGCAGGGGGGTTGGACTTGGTGACCTGTGGTGATCTCATCCAACCCAAACCATTCTGTGATTCTATGACTCCACCTTGAGTCCTGTGTCCAGTTCTGGACTCCTCAGGTTAGGAAAGATGTTGAGATGCTGGAAGGTGTCCAGAGAAGGGCAACAAAGCTGGGGAGGGGTCTGGAGCACAGCCCTGGGAGGAGAGGCTGAGGGAGCTGGGGTTGCTTAGCCTGCAGAAGAGGAGGCTCAGGGGAGACCTTCTTGCTCTCTGCAACTCCCTGCAGGGAGGTTGGAGCCAGGTGGGGGTTGGGCTCTTCTCCCAGGCACCCAGCAGCAGAACAAGAGGACACAGTCTCAAGCTGTGCCAGGGGAGGTTTAGGCTGGAGGTGAGGAGAAATTTCTTCCCAGCAAGAATGATTGGCCATGGGATGTGCTGCCCAGGGAGGTGGTGGAGTCCCCATCCCTGGAGGTGTTCAAGAAAGGCTTGGATGTGGCACTTGGAGCCATGGTTGAGTTGTCAGGAGGTGTTAGGGATTAGGTGATAGGTTGGACTTGATGATCTCTGAGGTCTTTTCCAGCCTGGGTGACTCTATGGCTCTATAGCTCTGTGATTCTATGACTCAATGTCTCTATGGTTCTATGACTCTATGACTCTATGACTCTATGTTTCTAGGACTCTGTAGTTCTATGACTCTATGATTCCATGTCTCTATGACTCTGTGATAAATGGCTTCTTTTAGAGGTTAGACCACAAGAAAGGGCACTGCTCTGTTCAAAAACCTGGCTATGGCCAATGTTATTCTGCCTTTTGCAGACAGTGCACTTGTCAGGCAGGGGAAGGAGAAGCTAAGGCAGGTAATTAGAGAGGTCACTGGTGTGGCAGAGAGCCACCTAGCAGAAGCCTTTCCAGGGGACAGCCCTGCAGTCTTGTATGAGATGATTTCCTGTCTGGTGTCCAGCAGGAGGTCTGAGTCCATCAGGGATTCAGCACAAGCTCCTAGCAGGAAAGAAAAGAGACTGGAAGTCAAGTGCCTGTTGTTTGCTCACTAGGAAAGACCTAAGGGCAGGGGAAGATCAATGGAAGTGGAGAACTGGAGTTAAGAGGAGGATTTATGAATTATTTCTCAGCCTCTCCCCTGAAAGAAGAGAGGAAGTCAGTGCCTGTGGTTTTTTTTGTCTCAAGGTTGTGGTTTATCCCTTCTGGAAACCACCAAGCATGCAGGCAGGCACTTTATTGATGCTCAGCTTAAGAACTGGGAGGATTTTCACAGCTATAATTTTACTAAGCTCTTTAACCTGTCTTGTTTGGGTTTTTTTTCCACCAGATCAAGGTTAATGACCTAATCAGATGTTCTTTTCCACAGCCTGACTTCAGCACACACACCTCCACAGCCCAATGTTTACATGAGCATAGAATCACAGAATCAACCAGGTTGGAAAAGACCTCAGAGACCATCAAGTCCAATTTATCACCTAAGCCCTAGCACCTCCTGACAACTAAACCATGGCTCCAAGTGCCACATCCAAGCCTTTCTTAAACACCTCCAGGGATGGGGACTCCACCACCTCCCTGGGCAGCACATCCCCAGGGCCAATCTCTCTTCCTGGGAAGAACTTTCTCCTCACCTCCAGCCTAAACCTCCCTTGGTGCAGCTTGAGACTGTGTCCTCTTGTTCTGGTGCCTGGGAGAAAAGCCCGACCCCCACCTGGCTACAACCTCCCTTCAGGGAGTTGGAGAGAGCAAGAAGGTCTCCCCTGAGTCTCCTCTTCTCCAGGCTAAGCAACCCCAGCTCCCTCAGCCTCTCCTCCCAGGGCTGTGCTCCAGACCCCTCCCCACCTTTGTTGCCCTTCTCTGGACACCTTCCAGCAACTCAACCTCTTTCCTAACCTGAGGGGCCCAGAACTGGACACAGGTCTCAAGGTGTGGCCTGAGCAGTGCTGAGCACAGGGCAGAATAACCTCCCTGCTCCTGCTGGCCACACTCTTCCTGATGCAGGCCAGGATGCCCTTAGCCTTCTTGGCCTCCTGGGCACACTGCTGCCTCATATTCAGCTACTGTCACCACTCCCCCCAGGTCCCTCTCTGCCTGACTGCTCTCAGCCACTCTGACCCCAGCCTGCAGCACTGCCTGGGGTTGTTGTGGCCAATGTGCAGCACCTGGCACTTGGATGTGTTCAGTCTCCTGCCCTTGGCCTCTGCCCATCTGCCCAGCCTGGCAAGGTCCCTCTGCAGAGCTCTCCTACCCTCTCACAGCTCAACTCCTGCCCCCAGCTTGCTGTCAGCTGCACATTTCTGCTGATGGACTCAATGCCCTCCTGCAGATCATCAATGAAGATATTGAGCAGGCTGGGGCCCAGCACTGCTCCCTGGGGCACACCACTGGTGCCTGGCTGCCAGCTGGCTGTGGCACCATTCACCACCACTCTCTGGGCCCAGCAAATCCTGAAGGTTTAAGAGCATGTGGACAGCTATTGCCTAAGGGCTCTGTGGCTGGCCAGACATCCTTGCTCCTGGAGACTCTCTCTCAACCACAGAGTGCAAAAAAAGGTTAATGAAAAAGCAGATGAGTGTGGAGAGCCCTTCTTTAATCCTCTGCAGGAGGAAAGAGTTGTGCAAAGGCTTTCTGTGAGCTGAGAGCTGGAAGAATGTGTTGAACAACCTCCTGGATATAAAATGTGGATATATGTGGAAGTCTGCAGAGCTGCCTATATGTCATAAACAGAGTAGCAGGAACTGTTTCAACCACTGAATTCATTAGCAGAGAGAAGCTGAGAGTGCAAGGAGGGATGATGAACAGTTAGTGGGATTACTGTGAGAGTCTTGTGGGGCCAGCTGGAGAAATAGAGCAGGAACAGGACATTAGGACACTTGAAATGTGGCATAAACCATAACCAGACACAACTTGACCTCTGCCTTCCTCGCCAGTAAATCCTCAATATCCCCAAAAGCAAGGGCAGAGGAGAGGCAGTGAAAAAGCAGCAGGGCCAGGGGCAGCAGCAGCAATTTTGTCACTGCAGCAGGAGTCAATGATACAGCTCTGAGTTAGGAACTGAAGCTCAGCCTCCTAACCCCTTCCTTGGTTTAGGTTTCACACCTTTACTAAAACTCTTTTGTGAGTAGGAGGAATTTGTTCTATGAGTGGAACCACAGAATTGTCAGGGCTGGAAGGGAGCTCAAGGCTCAGCCAGTCCCAACCCCCTGCCATGGGCAGGGACACCTCACACCACAGCAGGCTGCTCACAGCCACCTCCAGCCTGGCTGCAAACACCTCCAGGCAGGAGGCTTCCACCACCTCCCTGGGCAACCTGTGCCAGGCTCTCACCACCCTCATGGGCAACAACTTCTTCCGCATAGCCAATCTCAATCTACCCACTTCTAGTTCTGCTCCATCCCCCCCAGTCCTATTCCTCCCTGACACCCTCAAAAGTCTCTCCCCAGCTTTCTTGGAGCCCCCTGCAGATCCTGAAAGGCCACAATGAGGTCTCCTGGGAGCCTTCTCCTCTCCAGCCTGCACAACCCCAACTCCCTCAGGCTGTCCTCACAGCACAGCAGCTCCAGCCCTCTGCTCCTCCTCCTGGCCCTGCTCTGGTTCTGGACACCTTGAGCACCTCCAGATCCTTCCTGGCACAGAGGCTCCAGAACTGGCCCCAGAGCTCCAGCTGTGGTCTCAGCAGAGTGGAGCAGAGGGGCAGAATCCCCTCCCTGGCCCTGCTGGCCACACTTCTCTTGCTGCAGCCCAGGATGGGATAGCTAAGAAAGCTCAGATCAATATTGCCATGGTGTGGATGATCTAATCTGGTTCTGATCTACACTGGTCTGCTGAGGAAGGGATTTGGATTAGACCTTAGGAAGAAGTTGTTGCCCATGAGGGTGGTGAGAGCCTGGCACAGGTTGCCCAGGGAGGTGGTGGAAGCCTCCTGCCTGGAGGTGTTTGCAGCCAGGCTGGAGGTGGCTGTGAGCAACCTGCTGTGGTGTGAGGTGTCCCTGCCCATGGCAGGGGGGTTAGGACTGGCTGAGCCTTTAGGTCCCTTCCAGCCCTGACAGTTCAATGACTCAACAGTAACTCCTTAAGTGTGACCTTGCCCTGTAAATCCTGCTAGCAGCTGACAAGTCAATGCCTCTATCTGACAGTGTGGATTTCTTCCTTCCATCTTTTCTTGCTGCAGAATGGGGCAGCGGGCCATAAAGCACAGCAGAAGGCAAATAACTCCCAGGTTTGATGTGCTGCTGAGCACAGAACTGCTGTTCTTGCATCCTGAAGCGCTCCATCCCATTCTGGATGCAAATGCATGCATGGAGGAGCTCTCTGCCGTTTCACTGGAGCCTGACTCATTTAAGGAATGAGCATTATCCTCTGTACCAAATTTAGAGGCCTTGCTGTAATGAACTGAATGCTAAACATGCAGTCAAGCCTGGCAAGCTCTGCAAGCCAACTGCCTGGGAAAAGATGTTTTGTGTGTGTGTGAAGATGAAAGGTGCAGGGATCAGTGCTGGGCCCCAGCCTCTTCAATGTCTCTGTTGATGATCTGGAGGAGGGCATTGAGTCCATCAGCACTGAGTTTGCAGATGACAGCAGGCTGGGGGCAGGAGTTGATCTGTTGGAGGGTAGGAGAGCTCTGCAGAGGGACCTCGACAGGCTGGGCAGATGGGCAGAGGCCAAGGGCAGGAGATTGAACACATCCAAGTGCCAGGTTCTACACATTGGCCACAGCAACCCCAGGCAGTGCTGCAGGCTGGGGTCAGAGTGGCTGAGAGCAGCCAGGCAGAGAGGGACCTGGGGGTGCTGGTGGACAGCAGCTGAACCCAGCAGAAGGCTTTCCAGGAGACAGCCCTGGAGTCATTTATGAGATGGTTTCCTGTCTGATGTCAAGCAGGAGGTCTGAGCCCAACAGGGATACAAAACAAGCTCCTAGAAGGAAAGAAAGGGGACTGGAGTCAAGTGTCTGTTGTTTGCTTCTCAGCTGAGATCAGGTCCCACAAGCAAAGTTCCGCCTCACACCACAGCAGGTTGCTCACAGCCACCTCCAGCCTGGCTGCAAACACCTCCAGGCAGGAGGCTTCCACCACCTCCCTGGGCAGCCTGGGCCAGGCTCTCACCACCCTCATGGGCAACAACTTCTTCCTCACAACCAATCTCAGTCTACCCACTTCTAGTTTTGCTCCATCCCCCCTGCTCCTATCCCTCCCTGACACCCTCAGAAGTCCCTCCCCAGCTTTCTTGGAGCCCTCTTCAGATCCTGGAAGGCCACAATGAGGTCTCCTGGGAGCCTTCTCCTCTCCAGCCTGCACAACCCCAACTCCCTCAGGCTGTCCTCACAGCACAGCAGCTCCAGCCCTCTGCTCCTCCTCCTGGCCCTGCTCTGGACACCTTCCAGCACCTCCAGAGCCTTCCTGGCACAGAGGCTCCAGAGCTGGCCCCAGAGCTGCAGCTGTGGTCTCAGCAGAGTGGAGCAAAGGGGCAGAATCCCCTCCCTGGCCCTGCTGGCCACACTTCTCTTGCTGCAGCCCAGGCTCTGCTTGGCTCTCTGGGCTGCCAGTGCTCACTGCTGGCTCCTGCTGAGCTTCTCCTCCCCCAGCACCCCCAGGTCCTTTTCTTCAGGGCTGCTCTCCAGCCAGTCCCTGCCCAGCCTCTATCAGTGTCTGGCATTGTCCTGAGCCAGCTGCAGGACCTTGCCCTTGCTCTTGTTGAACCTCCTGAGGTTGTCCTGGGCTCAGCTCTGCAGCCTGTCCAGGTCCCTCTGGATGTTTCCCTTCCCTTCAGCCTGTGCCTGCTGCACCACCCAGCTTGGTCTCATCACAAACCTGCTGAGGGTGCACTCAATGCCTCTGTCCATGTCAAGAGCTGTGCTGGGGGCTGCCAAAGCCTTTCCAGCAGAGCCTCCTCCCCAGTAAGCTTCCTATCCCCTAATGACAATTGATTTTGTTTACATCCCCTCAGCACAGTTGGGGCCACATAATTACTGGGTGCTGACTGCTGCCTAGTCATTCATTATTAGGTTATATTTTTCCCTCCATAATTTATTTACCATGAAAGAGAAAAAGCAAAGAAAGAAAATCAAGTGTGAGGCAGCATCTGCTTGCCAGTGCAAGTCCTGCTCTGACTGCATTTCCCAGCTGAGCAGGAAGGTGAACCAAGAGCTGGAGTGACTTGGCCAAGGTGATGGAGGCTGCAGTCAGCCTCAATCAGGCTCAAACACCAGTTCTGGGCTTGTGCTCACTGAAGCTGCTGTGGGGTTAACTTCCCACAGCCCTTGCTGGCCTTACCAGGACACAGTCTTGGGTCTCACCTCACCTCCTTTCTAGGAGCTGTGGCAAGCAGGAAAAAAGTTCTCAGAAGATTTACTTAGAATGCCCTGAAAACTTGGGTGTAGGAAAGATGCTTGAATGTAATGGACAAGGGACTGCAGCTCTGCATTTGGGGTTCCTCTCCTCTCCTCTCCTCTCTCCCTCTCCTCTCCTCTCCTCTCCTCTCCTCTCCTCTCCTCTCCTCTCTCCTCCCTCTCCTCTCCCCTCTCCTCTCCTCTCCTCTCCCTCTCCTCTCCTCTCCTCTCCTCTCCTCTCCCTCCTCTCCTCTCCTCTCCTCTCCTCTCCTCTCCTCTCCTCTCTCCTCTCCTCTCCTCTCCTCTCCTCTCCTCTCCTCTCCTCCCTCCCTCCCTCCCCCCCCTCCCCTCCCTCCTCCCCCCCTCCCTCCCTCCCTCTCCTCTCCTCCCTCTCCTCTCCTCTCCCTCCCCTCCCTCCCTCCCTCCCTCCCCCTCCCTCCCCCCTCTCCCTCCCCTCCCTCTCCCTCTCCCTCTCCCTCTCCCTCTCCCTCTCCCTCTCCCTCCCTCTCCCTCTCCCTCTCCCTCCCTCCCCTCTCCCTCCCTCTCCCTCTCCCTCTCTCCTTTCTCCCCTCTTCCCCTCTCCCTCTCCCTCCCTCCCTTTTCCAACCAGAGCAGAGCAGATTGAGATTGGATGTGAGGAACAAGCTCTGCACCAGGATGCTGCTGGAACACTGCAACAGGTTGCCCAGGGAGGTGGCTGAGACTCCATCCCTGGAGCTGTTCAAGGTTAGACTGGACAGGGCTGTGGGCAACCTGCTCTAGTGGAGGATGTCCCTGCTGAGTGCAGAGGGTTTGGGACTGGATGAGCTTTGGAGCTCCCTTCCAACCCAGCCCATGCTATGCCAGTACGGCTCTCTGAGTGGCTGCTGAATAAAGCAAGTCTCAGACCCAAAGCAATTTCCTTTTCCTTTATCTAAGTTGATTTGTTCCAGTTGACTCTCCCAGGGCCAGGCTGTGCTCAGAAGGGATGCTGGAGGCCAGTACCAGCCCTGGTTTGCAACTGGAGCTGCCAAGCAGATGATTGCCACTCAAACCCAAGCAGCCAGCTGCTGCTACTGCCTCCTGCCACTACTGCCACAGCTTTCAGCACTGTTGCAGATGCCTCCTCAATTCATTTTTCCTCCTTTCTGCTATGTTCTACCTTAAACCCAACAGCATTGAGTTTTCTGGGGAGGTTGGAGAGCAAGAGGCCTTCCATGGCAGTTATTAGCATCAGGGAGAAACAGCCTTGTGTAGGCTCCTGCAGGGAAGTTAAACAGCTCCAAACATCTCCCAGCTTCCAGCATTGTGCCTGATGGGGCAAGCACACTTTGCTTCCTTTGCCTTGCAATCACCCTGGCATAACCATATGAGCCTGAAAAGTCAAGACAGGCCTGGCTGCCAAGATGAAAATAGGCATTGAAAACGGTTAAGCTGAAATGGAATGAGGGCAATCCCTGCACAGCTGCAGGATGGCCAAGGGACCAGGCCCAGCCAGCATGGATCCAGGCAGGGCAGGGCCTGCCTCAACAACCTGATCTCCTTCCATGCCCAGGTGACTGCCTGGGGGATGTGGGGCAGGCTGTGGATGGAGTCTGCCTGGACTTCAGCAAGGCCTCTGACACCATCCCCCACAGCAAACTGCTGGCCAAGCTGTCAGCCCCTGGCTGGGACAGCAGCTCTCTGAGCTGGGTTAGCAACTGGCTGGAGGCTGAGCCTAGAGAGTGGTGGTGAATGGTGCCACAGCCAGCTGGCAGCCAGGCACCAGTGGTGTGCCCCAGGGAGCAGTGCTGGGCCCCAGCCTGCTCAATATCTTTATTGATGATCTGCAGGAGGGCATTGAGTCCATCAGCAGTAAATGTGCAGATGACAGCAAGCTGGGGGCAGGAGTTGATCTGTTAGAGGGTAGGAGAGCTCTGCAGAGGGACCTTGCCAGGCTGGGCAGATGGGCAGAGGCCAAGGGCAGGAGATTGAACACATCCAAGTGCCAGGTGCTGCACATTGGCCACAGCAACCCCAGGCAGTGCTACAGGCTGGGGTCAGAGTGGCTGAGAGCAGCCAGGCAGAGAGGGACCTGGGGGTGCTGGTTGACAGCAGCTGAATATGAGCCAGCAGTGTGCCCAGGTGGCTAAGAAGGCCAAGGGCAGCCTGGGGGGAATTAGAAGGGCTGTGGTCAGTAGACTGAGAGGTTCTCCTCCCCCTCTGCTCTGCCCTGCTGAGGCCACAGCTGGAATCCTGTGTCCAGGTCTGGGCCCCGCAGCTCAAGAAGGAGCTCAGGGAAGTGCTGGAGAGAGTCCAGCACAGAGGCACAGAGATGCTGCAGGCAGTGGAAGATCTTCCTCAGGAGGAGAGCCTGAGGGAGCTGAGGGCTCTGGAGCTTGGAGAGGAGGAGCCTGAGAGCTGAGCTCCTTGCTGGGGCTAAAGCTGTGCAGGGGCAGTGCCCAGAGGCTGGAGCCAGGCTCTGCTGGGGGCTGCCCAGTGCCAGCCCAAGGGGCAGTGGTGGAAGCTGAGGCAGAGGAAGTGCCATGGGAACAGGACGAAGGATTTCTTCCCTGTGAGGTGCCAGAGGCCTGGAGCAGGCTGCCCAGGGGGGCTGTGGAGTCTCCCATCCTGGAGCTATTCCAACCCCACCTGGATGTGTTCTGTGTGAGCTGCTCTGGGTGCCCCTGCCCTGGCAGGGGCTTGGACTGGATGAGCTTTGGAGGTCCCTGCCAACCCCTACCACTCTCTGATGCTCTGATTGTTGTCTTGACTTAGAACTGCAGTTCCCCAGTTCCAGCTGGGCTCTAATGATGGAGCTGCCACCACACCTCACCAGCCTCCTTTCACCACCCACCCTTCCTGCAGAGTGAAGAGCTCAGGCAGAAGCTTAACTCTGGCTCCTTTGCTGAATATTTACCTCTCAGCCCCATGAATCACCACGGTTCACCTCTTATAAAGTCAATAACCTTTTAATATTCTATTAAGCCAATGGGAGTGCAAGGAGAGCAAACCATTACTCCACCACAGCCAAGTAATTAGCTAAAAGAGGGAATAATTCCCCTTCCACTTAAAATGGCAATAAACCAACCCTGAGGCAAGGAGTGGGGCAGTGATAAAACCAGGGGGGGGGAAGAGCTGAACCCTCTAAACCTGCACTTAACTCAGGCTTCTGAGTGTGACAGTGATAAAACCAGGGGGGGAAAGAGCTGAACCCTCTAAACCTGCACTTAACTCAGGTTCTGAGTGTGACAGTGATAAAACCAGGGGGGGAAAGAGCTGAACCCTCTAAACCTGCACTTAACTCAGGCTTCTGAGTGTGACAGTGATAAAACCAGGGGGGGAAAGAACTGAACCCTCTAAACCTGCACTTAACTCAGGTTCTGAGTGTGACAGTGATAAAACCAGGGGGGGAAAGAGCTGAACCCTCTAAACCTGCACTTAACTCAGGTTCTGAGTGTGACAGTGATAAAACCAGGGGGGGAAAGAGCTGAACCCTGGAAACCTGCACTTAATTCACTTTTCTGAGGGGGAAGTTGAAAAGAGCTGTGAAATTGGAACCTGAGCTGCTTTAGCTCCACATATTTCTGAGGAAATTGGGATGCTGAGTCCTCAGCTGATGGGAGTTCACCTAACCAGGTAATGACAGTGAGCTGGGGGAGTTTAGCCTGGAGAAGAGGAGGCTCAGGGGAGCGCTTCTTGCTCTCTGCAACTCCCTGAAGGGAGGTTGTCCCTGCCTGTGGCTGGGGAGTTGGAACTGGATGAGCTCTAAGAAGATAATCGATCAGGCTCAACAGGGCTCTGGGCAACCTGTTCTAAAGGAGGATGTCTCTGCTGGCTGCAGGGGGGTTGGACTCAGTGACCTGTGGTGGTCCCATCCAACCCAAACCATTCTGTGATTCTATGACTCCACCTTGAGCCCTGTGTCCAGTTCTGGGCTCCTCAGTTTAAGAAGTATATTGAGAGACTTGAAGGTGTCCAGAGAAGGGCAAGAAAGCTGGGGAGGGGTCTGGAGCACAGCCCTGGGAGGAGAGGCTGAGGGAGCTGGGGTTGCTTAGCCTGGAGAAGAGGAGGCTCAGGGGAGACCTCATTGCTTTCTCCAACTCCCTGAAGGGAGGTTGTAGCCAGGTGGGGGTTGGTCTCTTCTCCCAGGCACCCAGCACCAGAACAAGAGGACACAGTCTCAAGCTGTGCCAGGGGAGGTTTAGGCTGGAGGTGAGGAAGAAAATTCTTCCCATCAAGAGAGATTGGCCATTGGGATGTGCTGCCCAGGGAGGTGGTGGAGTCCCCATCCCTGGATGTGGTCAAGAAAGGCTTGGATGTGGCACTTGGAGCCATGGGTTAGTTGTCAGGAGGTGCTGGGTGTTAGGTGACAGGTTGGACTCTTTTCAGAATGCCACAGAGAGCAAGAAGGTCTCCTCTGAGTCTCCTCCAGGCTAAGCAACCCCAGCTCCCTCAGCCTCTCCTCCCAGGGCTGTGCTCCAGACCCCTCCCCAGCTTTGTTGCCCTTCTCTGGACACCTTCAAGTCTCTCAATGTCCTTGAGATCCTCCCTCTGTGACGTTCAGCAGGTGCAATGAAGCAGATTTAAGGACTTCCCAATGAAACCCAGGAGACTTCCCTAGTGAAGAATCCTGTCTTACCTTCTCAGGGTACAACAACTGCATGGCAGTCCCACTGGTGATAAAGCTGGCATCAATTTGATGATCTCTGATTAGGCAATTACTATTTTCTTATTAAAAATGCATAATCTGATGAATCCCCAGGTAGGAATTCCACAGACAGCTGTATAACTTTCACTGCTGTTCTTCCCTGATTTTATTTGCCCACCTATGTTTAGGCTTTGCCTGAGCTGCATCTTGGTCCTGACCTCAGCCAAGAAGCAGTTTCACAGATAGGGAAATTACTCACAGAATCACAGAATCACAGAGTGGTAGGGGCTGGAAGGGACCTCCAAAGCTCATCCACTCCAACCCCCTGCCAGAGCAGGGTCACCCAGAGCAGCTCACACAGAACACATCCAGGTGGGGTTGGAATAGCTCCAGACAAGGAGACTCCACAACCCCCCTGGGCAGCCTGCTCCAGGCCTCTGGCACCTCACAGGGAAGAAATCCTTCCTCCTGTTCCCATGGCACTTCCTCTGCCTCAGCTTCCACCACTGCCCCTTGGGCTGGCATTGGGCAGCCCCCAGCAGAGCCTGGCTCCAGCCTCTGGGCACTGCCCCTGCACAGCTTTAGCCCCAGCAAGGAGCTCACCTCTCAGGCTCCTCCTCTCCAAGCTCCAGAGCCCTCAGCTCCCTCAGGCTCTCCTCCTGAGGAAGATCTTCCACTGCCTGCAGCATCTCTGTGCCTCTGTGCTGGACTCTCTCCAGCACTTCCCTGAGCTCCTTGAGCTGAGGGGCCCAGAACTGGACACAAGATTCCAGCTGTGGCCTCCCTCAGCAGGGCAGAGCAGAGGAGGAAGAGAACTTTCCTCAACCTTTGTTCCCCCAAGCTGACTTAAGGAACGACTAACCCAAGCAAAGCACAAAATCATTTCTCCCTCCTTGCTGTCTCTGATCACAGAATTCTTTATCCTGCCAGCCCTAAAAACACTTAAAGGAAAGAGCAAGAAAGGTGCACAGAATCTGCTCTTGCAACCTCAAACTCCTCTTTAATGCTCAGAGAATCAGAGAATCAATAGGGTTGGAAGAGACCTCGAAGGTCGTCAAGTCCATCAAGTCTTCATGACTACTAAAGCATAGAATTGTTTGGGTTGGAAGAGACAGCAGAGATCTTCCAGGGCCACCCCCAGGGCCATTAAACCTCCTCCCAGAGTACCATGGCCACACATGTCTTGAGCACCTCCAGGCATGGGGACTCCACCACCTCCCTGGGGCAGCCTCTTCCCCTGCCTGCTGCTCAGCTGAAGCAATGACTGTGGCAGAGCTGAGCTGTTTGTGACAGACCCTGTGGCAGCAGCAACTTCAGGGCACATTAATTGCAGAGTGTAACACAGCTCCTGGTGCAGCAAATGCATATTCCAAGCACTTAGGTCCTAAAATGATTTAATAGTGGAGGTAATTATCATCCATTTGAAACAGACTTGGAATGAACAGCCTGGGAATATATTGCTTACAGTCTTGTAGTGCAGGTGTGAGAGCTCAGCACACTCATTCACATGAGGTGAACATTGCTGCTGCAGTGAGGACAAATGTTTCCAAAAGACTTCAAAGGATCACAGGAGCAGAGGCTGTTAAGGCTTGGAAGGGATCCAAAGAGATCTTCACAGCCCAACTCCCCCCTTGCCAGAGCAGGAGCAGAGAGCCCAGCACAGGGCACACAGAACACATCCAGACAGGGCTGCAAAGGCTCCAGACAAGGAGACTCCACAACCTCTCTGGGCAGCCTGCTCCAGGCCTCTGGCAGCCTCCCAGGGCACAAGTTCCTCCTCCTGCTGAGCTGCAACCTCCTGGGCTGCACTTTCCATCCATTGCCTCTTGGCCTATCCCAGGCTGCAGATGAGCAGAGCCTGGCCCTGGCCCTTCCTTCCTGACCCCCAGCCCTCAGCTCTTGAGAGACATTGATCAGATCCCTCTCAGCCTTCTCCTCTGCAGACTGAACACCCCCAGGGCTCTCAGCCTCTCCTCCCCAGGCAGTCTCCAGTCCCTTCCTCATCCTTGTAGCCCTCCCTTGGACTCTCTGCAGCAGATCCCTGTCTCTCCTGAGCTGGTCAGCCCAGAGCTGGATGCAGTACTCATGATGAGGTCTCACCAGGGCAAAGTAGAGAGGGAGGAGAACTTCCCTGGCTCTGCTGAGATCTACTTCTCAGCTAGGTAAACAAGGTGGAGAAGCTGCCCAAGCACCAACACCAGGTTGCTTTAGTCCATCTGGTTTGAAAGAGGCAAAAAGGAAGTCAGGAATAGGATTTTAAAGCTTGTGGAGGGTAGGCTTAGACTGGGGATGAGGAAGAGATTCTTTCCAGTGAGGCTGGGATGACACTGGCACAGGCTGCCCAGGGAGGCTGTGGCTGCTGAGACACTGGCACAGGCTGCCCAGGGAGGCTGTGGCTGCTGAGACACTGGCACAGGCTGCCCAGGGAGGCTGTGGCTGCTCCCTGTCTGGAGGTGCTCAAGGCCAGGCTGGATGATGCCCTGAGCAGCCAGGGCTAGTGGGAAGTGTCCCTGCCCATGGCAGTGGGGTTGGAACTGGATGATGTTTAAGGTCCCTTCCAACCCAACCCCTTCTATGCTTCTACCTTCGAGAGTTTTCTTTAAAGATGTAGTTTCCAAGTCACAAACTCTCTGCCAGAGATCCCTTTTTCTCCTTCAGGGAGTGCTTCCCACTCCCAGCTAACAGAGTTTTAGGCCAGTGCATATTGTTATGATCATTTTTGTCTTTGACTTGAAGGAGGAAAAGCCAAACAGAAGACAGAACCCTCCCTGGAGGGGGAGTGCTGCTGTTCTGTTCAGCTCTGGCTGCCGTGCACACCCAGTCCCCTGCTAGTGCCCATGGCACTTATCCCCCCAGGGGACAGGGTGAAAAGCTTCCTGAGCAAGGGATTGCTCAGCCATTATTAGCTGGAGCTGCTTGAGCACTCCACAGGAGTAATTAAATTCGGTGCCACCACCTTCTCCCTCCCTTGAAGCTGTCACTCTCTGCAGCTGCACTGAAAGGAAGAATTGCTTCCTGTACCTCAGGAGGGTATTTGTTCGGGTGAAGGCAGGAGGAAATCGCTCCTCTTGTGTTCCTGAAGTGGTTGTGCTGCTGGCAAATTGTCTGGCCCTTTGTCTCATCCCCCTGCTCAGCCTGCCTGGAAAGAAATCTCAGAAGCACAGAATGTGAGGGGTTGGAAGGAACCCCAAAAGCTCATCCAGCCCCAGCCCCCTGCCAGAGCAGGGGCACCCAGAGCAGCTCACACAGAACACATCCAGGTGGGGTTGGAGTATCTCCAGAGAGGGAGACTCCACCACCCCCCTGGGCAGCCTGCTCCAGGCCTCTGGCACCCTCACAGGGACAAAGTTTTCCCTTCTGCCCCCATGGACCCTCCTCTGCTCCAGCTTGCCCCCATTGCCCCTTCTCCTGTTGTTGGATGTCACCCAGCAGAGCCTGGCTCCATCCTTCTCCATCTCTTCTCTGAGCTGACAGTGAAGCTTGGGTGGAATGAAGCAGACTGTTTTGCATCTCTGAAGTGTGCTGTGATTTCTGTCAGCCATCACTCAGAGCTGCTTTGCTTTGCTTTGCTTTGCTTTGGTTCAATTCATGCTCCTTTCAAGGTTCAAGGATCAGATCCCTCTCAGTCTTCTCCTCCCCAGACTGAACACCCCCAGGGCTCTCAGCCTCCCCTCCCCTTCCAGTCCCCTCCCTCCAGTCCCTTCAGCATCCTTGGAGCCCTCCCTCGGACTCTCTCCAGCAGGTCCCTGTCCCTCCTGACCTGGGTAGCCCACAACTGGATGCAGTACTCATAATGAGGTCTCTCCAGGGCAGAGAGGATCAAGGTAGTGGCTGTGGTTAAATCTTTGCAGGTGGTCTCCTTTTTCATCTCCTGGATAACATAAAAGGAGGAGAGCAGACTTAAGGGAGTCTCATCAATGCTGATCAGTACTTGAAGGGTGGGTGGCAGGAGGATGGGGTCAGGCTTTTCTTAGTGGTGCCCAGTGACAGGACAAGGGGTAGAAAGCCAAAGGCCTCCTGGCTGGGATCAGCAATGCTGTGTCCAGCAGCAGCAGGGAGGGGATTGTCCCCTGGCACTCAGCTCTGGGCAGCCCACACCTCCAGGCTGGTGTCCAGTGCTGGGCAGCTCAAGGCAAGAGAGCTGTGGAGGTGCTGGAGCCAGGGCAGAGCAGGGCAAGGAAGCTGGGAAGGGTCTGGAGGAGAAATGTGCTGGAGAGAGGCTGAAGAAGCTGGGGATGGTTAGTGGGAAAGAGAGGAGGCTGAGGGGAGAGCTCCTGGCTGCCTCCAGCTCCCTGCAAGGAGCTTGTGGAGAGGCTGCTGCTGGTCTCTGCTCCCAGGGCAGCAGTGACAGAACAAGAGGCAATGGCCTCAAGCTGCCCCTGGGGAGGTTCAGCCTGGAGAGCAGGAAGAGTTTTTCCCCCTGCAGAGTGCTCAGGGCTTGGGATGTGCTGCCCAGGGAGGTGGTGGAGTGCCCAAGGCTGGCTGTGTTTGCAGGTGGTTTGGCTGTGGTGCTTGGGGCTGTGGTTTAGGGCTGAGCCTTGCAGAGCAGGGTTCTGGGATGGATTTGGTGATGCTGAGGCTCTGCTCCAGCCTGAGTGTTTCAGTTTCTGTGACAGTGGGCACAAACCTGACCATGAGACCTTCAATCTAAACACAAGGAGGAACTTCATTAATTTAAGGGTGACAGAGCACTGGAGCAGGCTGCCCAGAGGGGTCATTGAGTCTCAGCTCCTGGATGTGCTCCTGTGTGACCTACCCTAGGGACTTGGACTCAGTGATCTCCAGAGGACCCTTCCAACCCCTACCACTCTCTAGCAACCCTCATGCATTTATTAATCAATGTTCTTTTGTGATGGGCTGCAGTTTAGCATTATTCAAACTATGACAGTAATAAATCATAAGCCATGAAAAATTAACAGCACAAAGCAGTGCTGGCTGCAGCAAGAAACCCACTGTGGGCTTGCCAACCACATCCTGGGCTGCAGCAAGAGAAGCAGAGCCAGCAGGGCCAGGGAGCTGATTCTCCTCCTCTGCTACACTCTGCTGAGACCACACCTGGAGTACTGAATGTCAGGGCTGGAAGGGAGCTCAAGGCTCAGCCAGTCCCAATCCCCCTGCCATGGGCAGGGACACCTCACACCACAGCAGGTTGCTCACAGCCACCTCCAGCCTGGCTGCAAACACCTCCAGGCAGGAGGCTTCCACCACCTCCCTGGGCAGCCTGTGCCAGGCTCTCACCACCCTCATGGGCAACAACTTCTTCCTAGCAGCCAATCTCAATCTACCCATTTATAGCTTTGCTCCATTCCCCCTGCTCCTATCCCTCCCTGACACCCTCAAAAGTCCCTCCCCAGCTTTCTTGGAGCCCCCTGCAGATCCTGGAAGGCCACAAGAAGGTCTCCTGGGAGCCTTCTCCTCTCCAGCCTGCACAACCCCAGCTCCCTCAGTCTGTCCTCACAGCAGAGCAGCTCCAGCCCTCTGCTCATCCTCCTGGCCCTGCTCTGGACACCTTCCAGCACCTCCAGAGCCTGCCTGGCACAGAGGCTCCAGAGCTGGCCCCAGAGCTGCAGCTGTGGTCTCAGCAGAGTGGAGCAGAGGGGCAGAATCCCCTCCCTGGCCCTGCTGGCCACACTTCTCTTGCTGCAGCCCAGGCTCTGCTTGGCTCTCTGGGCTGCAAGTGCTCACTGCTGGCTCCTGTGGAGCTTCTCCTCCCCCAGCACCCCCAGGTCCTTTTCTCCAGGGCTGCTCTCCAGCCCCTTGGGCAGGGCTTAACCCAGCACTCCTAATTAAAGCTGAGGAGAAGTTTGAAGTCAGGAAGACTCAGAGCAGCCGTAAAAGACTGTAGTCAAGTTAAACCCTAACACAAACTACACCATCCTCAAGCAGTGCATTAAATGAGAGATGTCAGTGTCTGATTTGAGCACTGCCTGGTGCTCAGGAGAGAACTGGAGCAGAAGACACCAGGACCCCTAAGAAATCTTTCTTGCATGGCAAGGAGCTGCTCACTTTAGTTCTTCCCACGAGTAAATCACAAAGCTTAAGCTCTGTAACACTTCAGAGAACTTTCAGTGTAACTGCTGAGAGGAGAGGCTGAATCAATTTGTGAAGCAGGACTTGGTGTCAAGAAGGAGCTCATGAATCAATGGCTCTGCAGCAGGATTCAAATACCTGAGGGCTGAGTGGAGGGGGGGGGGAAGAAGCCCAGAATGAGGCATTATTGATGGATCAGATATGCAGGATAGTTTTATTACAGTTTTATTAGACCAAGGCCCAGATTCAGGTTTCTGGCACACTGCTTTTTATTGATGGAGCCCCAGGGTGAGATCCCAGTGGCTGCTGGAGTGCCAGGTGGAAGCCAACTCAGAAATGCTTGCTCTGCAAAGTTTGTTCAGCTCAGAGGTTGTAAAAGCCACCACAGTCACCTCTAAAGGGCCTCTAAGGAAAGGTCCCCAAACTTGAATGCTCATTGCAGGAGAAACTGAGAGCAGAGTGAGGTGGCAGGGACTGGGTGACCTCTTTGTCTGGGGCAGACATCACACAACCACAGAATTGTCAGGGTTGGAAGGGAGCTCAAGGCTCAGCCAGTCCCAATCCCCTGCCATGGGCAGGGACACCTCACACCACAGCAGGTTGCTCACAGCCACCTCCAGCCTGGCTGCAAACACCTCCAGGCAGGAGGCTTCCACCACCTCCCTGGGCAACCTGTGCCAGGCTCTCACCACCCTCATGGGCAACAACTTCTTCCTCACAGCCAATCTCAATCCATTTCTAGTTCTGCTCCATTCCCCCTGCTCCTATCCTCCCCTGAGACCCTCAGAAGTCCCTCCCCAGCTTTCTTGGAGCCTCCTTCAGATCCTGGAAGGCCACAATTAGGTCTCCTCAGAGTCTTGTCTTCTCCAGACCGAACAACCCCAATTCCCTCAGTCTGTCTTCACAGGAGAGAGGAGGTAAAGTGCTGCCATCACCAGTCCTAAACTCTCCATCAGCTGGCATTTAATGGTAGCAATGGAAGAGGCAGAAGAGGTGATGTGTTTTAAGGTGGTTTGGCTGTGGTGCTTGGGGCTGTGGTTTAGGGCTGAGCCTTGCAGAGCAGGGTTCTGGGTTGGCCTTAGTGATCCTGAGGCTCTGCTCCAACCTGAGTGTTGCTGTGATTCTGCCTTAACCCTCAGAGGCACTTAGGGTTACTTCTGACCTGTTTTGTTACCAGTTTGCTTTCTTATCATTGGTTTCTGTCAGAAGCCTACAAGTTAAGGGAGTAGCCTTCCCAAACCCCAGCTGCCACAGGAGGTGTCAGGGTCCTGAGTGTCTTCATTGATCTTAAGTACCCCAACCAAGTGGTTTGGTTCTAGTCTCTCCCCACCCTTGTGGTGAAGAACTTCTTCCTAATGTCTAATCCAAATCTCCCCTCCTCTAGCTTGGATCTATTCCCCCTGGCCCTAGCCTTGCCTGACACCCTAAAAAGTCCTTCCCCAGCTTTCTTGTAGCCCCCTTCAGCAGACCACATCCAGCCTGGCTGGAAACACCTCCAGGCATGAGGCTTCCACCACCTCCCTGGGCAACCTGTGCCAGGCTCTCACCACCCTCACAGGGAACAACTTCTTCCTGAAACAATAAAAGTGAATTTAAATCCCAAGGTTTCTATTTAGGGTGGAACTTTAACCAATGAGATCCATAAATTAAAGCAGCTGGAATAATAGCAATGAATGGGATAAAGAGGAAGTTGACTCTCAGGGCTTCTAAGAGTGGAAGTGGAGGCAAATAGGTGAACAAATGTAGGGACCTGAAATGATGGTTGAGGCTGGAGGTGAGGAAGAAGTTCTTCTCAGCAAGAGAGATCGGCCCTTGGGATGTGCTGCCCAGGGAGGTGGTGGAGTCACCATCCCTGCAGGTGTTTAGGAAGAGACTGGATGGGGTGCTTGGTGCCATGGGTTAGTTGATTAGGTGGTGTTGGGTGAGAGGTTGGACTCAAGGATCTCAAAGGCCCTTTCCAACCTGGTTAATTCTATCCTATCTATTTTCAGGTGGTAGAGGAGATCAAGAGGCAGTTGACTCTACAGGTTTGTTTAGAGTGAGACCTTCATCCCATAAATAAACAAATAAGTAGGTTTAGGGACCTGAAATAATAATGAAGGAGATCAAGAGGAATTTGGCTCTAAAGGTTTATTGAGAGTGAGACCTTAATCCAATAAATAAATAAATAGATGGATAGATTTAAGCCCCTGAAATAAGAACAAAGGAGATCAAGAGGAATTTGACTCTAAGGGCTTATTAGAGTGAAACTTTGAGCTAATAAATAAATAGACTGAGGGACCTGAATTAATAAAGGAGATCAAGAGGAATTTGACTCTCAAAGCTTCTAAGAGTGGAACTTTAAGCTAATGAATAAATAGATTTAGGGACCTGAAATGATGATAAAGGAGATCAAGAGGGTTTTGACTCTAAAGGTTTGTTTAGAGTGAGACCTTAATTAAATAAATGGATAGATAGATAGATAGATAGATTGATTGATTTAAGGATCTGAAGTACTAACAAAGGGAGATCAAGAGGATTTTGACTCTAAGGGCTTATTAGAGTGAAACTTTGAGCCAATAAATAAATAGATCTTAGGGACATGAAATAATAAAGGAGATCAAGAGGAATTTGACTCTCAAGGCTTCTAAGAGTGGAACTTTAAGCTAATGAATAAATTGATTTAGGGACCTGAAATGATGATAAAGGAGATCAGAAGGAATTTGACTCTAAAGGTTTGTTTAGAGTGAGACCTTAATCAAATAAATAGATAGATAGATAGATAGATAGATAGATAGATAGATAGATAGATAGATAGATTGATTGATTGATTTAGGGACCTGAAATAATAACAAAGGAGATCAAGAGGATTTTGACTCTAAGGGCTTATCAGAGTGAAACTTTATGCCTAATAAATAAATAGATTTAGGGACCTGAAGTGATGCTAAAGGAGATCAGAAGGAATTTGACTCTAAAGTTTTATTTAGAGTGAGACCTTAATCAAATAGATAGATAGATAGATAGATAGATAGATAGATAGATAGATGGATGGATAGATAGATGGATAGATAGATAGATAGATAGATAGATTGATTTAGGGACCTGAAGTAATAACAAAGGAAGATCAAGAGGATTTTGACTCTAAGGGCTTATTAGAGTGAAACTTTAAGCTAATGAATAAATAGATTTAGGGACCTGAGATGATAATAAAGGAGATCAAGGGGACTTTGACTCTCAAGGTTTCTAAAAGTATAACTTTAAGCTAATGAATAAATAGATTTAGAGACTGAAACGATGATAAAGGAGATCAGAAGGAATTTGACTCTGAAGGTTTATTCAGAGTGAAACTTTAATCACCTAAATAAATAAATAAACATATTTATTTAAGCACCTGAAATGATGGCAAAGGGAGACCAAGAGGATTTTGATTCTAAGGGCTCATCAGAGTGAAACTTTAACCTGACAAATAAATAGATTTAGGGACCTGAAATAATAATAAAGATAACAAAAATCAATTGGAGTCTAAAGGTCTCTAAGAGTGGAAGCTGAAGCAAATGTCTAAACAAATTGAGGCACCTGGAAGAATAATAAAGGAGATAGAGAGGAATTTGACTCTGGAGGAATTTGGCTGTGCAGGATGATTTGAGTGAAACTTTCAGCTCTTAAATAAATGAGTAAATAGATTTAGGGACCTGAAATGATAATAATAATAATATAGGAGAAAAGAGGAATTTGACTCTGGAGGAATTTGGCTCTAAAGAATTATTTGAGTGACATTTTAAGCTAATAAATAAATGAATAAATAGATTTAGGCACCTGAAATAATAATAATAATAATAATAATAATAATAATAATAATAATAATAATAATAATAATAATGGAGCTAAAGAGGAATTTTATTGTAGAGGAATTTGACAATAGGCTGGGCAGGGACTGGCTGGAAAGCAGCCCTGAGGAGAGAGACTTGGGGGTGCTGGGGGAGGAGAAGCTCACCAGGAGCTCTCAGTGTGCACTTGCAGCTCACAAAGCCAATCAGAGCCTGGGCTGCAGCAGGAGAAGTGTGGCCAGCAGGGCAAGGGAGGTGATTCTCCCCCTCTGCTCAGCTCTCCTGAGACCCCACCTGGAGTACTGCCTCCAGTTCTGGAGCCCCTATGACAAGAGGGATGTGGAGGTGCTGGAAGGTGTCCAGAGAAGGGCCAGGAGGATGAGCAGAGGGCTGGAGCTGCTCTGCTGTGAGGACAGACTGAAGGAGTTGGGGCTGTTCAGTCTGGAGAAGAGAAGGCTCCCAGGTGACCTCATTGTGGCCTTCCAGGATCTGAAGGGGGCTCCAGGAAGGCTGGGGAGGGACTGCTCAGGATCTCAGGGAGTGCTAGGACTAGGGGGAATGGAATGAAGCTGGAGGTGGAGAGATTTAGGCTGGAGGTGAGGAGGAAGTTCTTCCCCAGGAGAGTGGTGAAGCCCTGGAATGGGTTGTCCAGGGAGGTGGTTGAGGCCCCGTCCCTGGAGGTGTTTAAGGCCAGGCTGGCTGAGGCTGTGGCCAGGCTGATGTAGTGTGGGGTGTCCCTGCCCATGGCAAGGGGGTTGGAACTGGCTGATCCTTGTGGTCCCTTCCAACCCTGACTGATACTGTGATACTATGACCCTGAAGGATTATTTGAGTGAAACTTTAAGCTAATAAATAAATGAATAGATTTAGGCACCTGAAATAATAATAATAACAACAATAAAGGCAAGAGAGAGGAATTTTGACTCCTTAGGTTTATGAGAGTGGAACTCTCAGCAAATCAAGAAAGAAATGCAGGCTCCTGTGGGTGTGAAAGCATTAAGTGCAATGAGCAATATCTAATGGTGACACAGCTAAGGTTTTAAATGGATGTAAGGATGGTTTCAAAGCTAATGCACAAGCAAGAGAAGTAGCTGTGGAGATGTTTTTAACAGGTCCCAGTATGGCCATGTGTGGAGGATGGGACTGGCTTTGTGCTGCAGTTGCACCCCAGACATATGCTTGGGATATTCCAGGAGCAAATGCTAAACTGCAGCCAGAGGTAGTGTTGCCATCCCTTTGCTTTTGCATTTCCCAACCATTCCCTGCACATCTTGCTGCTCAGGCAGCATTATCTACCCTTTAGATCTCATTATCTCCAAAGCAGTGCTCTCTGGCCCGCTGACAGGGTGAGCAATTTGTGTTACACAGGCAAGCATTTAGCGCAGCCTGCTGCCTCTCTTCCCTTCATTAGTCCTCAATTACCATGCTAGTGATGAGCTGGGACTAGGGATGCAAAGGGATATGTGGCCAGCTGAGCCAGAGAGGGGATTCTGCCACTCTCTTCTGCTCTGGGGAGACCTCACCTGGAGTACTGAGGCCAGGTCTGGAGCCCTCAGTACAGGATGGACCTGGAGCTGATGGAAAGGCTCCAGAAGAGGACCACAAAAATTATCAGGGAGTTGGGGCAGCTCTACTACCAGGACAGGCTGAGGGAGCTGTGGGGTGTTCTGCTTAGAGGAGAGAAGGCTCCAGAGAGACCTAATAGCAGCCTGCCAGTACCTGAAGGGAGCTACAAGGCAGGCTGAAGAAGGATGGAGAGAGACTGTTTGCAAAGGCCTGCAGGGACAGAACAAGGGACAATGGCTTCAAACTAGAGAAGAGACCTCCAGAGCTCATCCAGTCCAACCCCTCTGCACTCAGCAGGGACATCCCCAACTAGATCAGGTTGCCCAGAGCCCTGTCCAGCCTCACCTTCAATATCTCCAGGGGTGGATGGGGCCTCAATCCCCTCCCTGGGCAACCTGCTGCAGTGTTCCAGCAGCCTCCTGGTGCAGAACTTGTTCCTCACATCCAATCTCAATCTGCCCTGCCCTGGTTTGGAGTCGCTGTCCCTGGTCCTGTTCCTGCAGGCGTTTGCAGACAGTCTCTCTCCATTCTTTTCAGCCTACCTTCAGGTCCGGTCAGGCTGCTCTGAGGTCTGCCTGGAGCCTTCTCTTCCCCAGGCTGAACCCCCCCAGCCCTCTGGGTCTGTCTCCTTGTTTATCTTGTTAAGCATTCCTTGTGTGCTGCAAACCTGTTGAAGCCAGAAGGCTCTTTGGCTCTTATCTCTTGGAAAGAATGACTTCTGCATATTATTTAGTTATCTTTACAGAAATGAGATTAGTCAGTTGGTTTGTTGTGGTTTGTTTTCCCTGAACGACTACCACTGCTCATTATTTTTCTAGCCATAAGTCTCTGGGAGATAGGACTTGGATAAAATTGATAACTCTGATGGAGCTGGAAAGGAAAAACAACCCAGCACTGAACCCAGGCTGCTGCTTGGCACCAGTGTCACAACAAACAGAGATCTTCTCTGAGCATGCAATCAAATATTCAGTGTGGAAAGCATCTCCTGCCACTGTGTCAGGCTTTCAGTGCAGTGGCACTAGAGCAAGGATCTATAGAGCAGCCTGGAGATTCCCCTCCTCTGCTTTTGTCTGGCATCTGATTACTCTGCTCTTGAGAGGGAGAGAGAGAGAGAAATCCCTGAGCAAGAGCAAATACTCTCAAGGGAGAGCAGTGTTCTGAAAGCTGTTAGAGGGCTGTAAACATCCACATGGAGAAAAGCCAATTACACCCAGGAGATGAGCTCTGCATATGTTCTGCTCTCCTATTCACCACTGACAGGGCCTGAAAGGCTTCCTGGAGATGTTAACAGGAGCCCAGAAGTGATGAGATAAAAAGGGACAAGAGTTCTGCTGTAGGGATTTACAGAGTCACAGAATCGTCAGGGCTGGAAGGGACCTCAAGGTGCTCACAGGGCAGAGCTGCTCCAGCCCTTGCAGCATCTTTGTGGCCTCCTCTGGGCTCTCTGCAGCAGCTCTGTGTCCTCCTCCTGCTGGGGACAGCAGAGCTGGAGGCAGGATTGGAGGTGAGGTCTGAGCAGAGCAGAGCCCAGGGGCAGATTCCTCTCTCTTTACCTGATGGCCACACTGCTCTTGGTGCAGCTCAGGACAAGATTTGCCTTCTGGGCTGCAGGATCATAGAATCACAGAATTGTCAGGTTTGGAAGGGAGCTCAAGGCTCAGCCAGTCCCAACCCCCTGCCATGGGCAGGGACACCTCACACCACAGCAGGTTGCTCACAGCCACCTCCAGCCTGGCTGCAAACACCTCCAGGCAGGAGGCTTCCACCACCTCCCTGGGCAGCCTGTGCCAGGCTCTCACCACCCTCATGATGAAGCACTTCTTCCTAATGTCCAATCTGAATCTCCCTTCCTTTAGCTTGGATCCACTCCCCCTGCTCCTATCCCTCCCTGACACCCTAAGGAGACCCTCCCCAGCTTTCTTGGAGCCCCCTTCAGATCCTGGAAGGCCACAATTAGGTCTCCTCAGAAACTTCTCTTCTCCAGACTGAAGAGAGGAATTTGGCTCTGCAGGTTTACTGGAGTGGAACTTTAATGAAATGAATAAACAAATGAATTGAGGCACCTGAAATAATAATAAAGAAGATGAAGTGGTATTTGACTCCAAAGCTTTCTGAGAGTGGAGCTTCAAGCAATTAAATAAATAAATGCCAGCAGTTCAAATAATAATAAAGGAGATAAAGAAGGATTTGCCTTTAAAAGTTTATTAGAGTCAATATTTAAGCAACTAAATAAGGAGATAAATTTAAGCACCAGAAATAGGAATAAAGGAGAGGAAGAGGAATTTGACTCTAAGAGTTTATTGTCTTGAAACTTTAAGCAAATAAATAAATAAGCTTAAGCTCCTGAAATAAGAATCACAGAGTGGTCAGGGGTCGAAGGGAGCTCAAGGCTCAGCCAGCTCCAACCCCCTGCCATGGGCAGGGACACCTCACACCACAGCAGGTTGCTCACAGCCACCTCCAGCCTGGCTGCAAACACCTCCAGGCAGGAGGCTTCCACCACCTCCCTGGGCAGCCTGTGCCAGGCTCTCACCACCCTCATGGGCAACAACTTCTTCCTCACAGCCAATCTCAATCTACCCATTTCTACTTTTGCTCCATTCCCCCTGCTCCTCTCCCTCCCTGACACCCTCCAAAGTCCCTCCCCAGCTTTCTTGGAGCCCCCTGCAGATCCTGGAAGGCCACAATTAGGTCCCCTCAGAGCCTCCTCATTCTTTAGCTTAAACCTAAAAGCATGAGGGAAAAAGTTGTAGGCTTCCAAAGAGCTCAGTCACTCCAATGGCCTCCTGTGGTTATGTTCTAAGAAAGAGAGGCCAGCTCTGGAAGCTGTTTGTGCTCTCCCATGGGGCTGCAGGCAGGGTTTGTAGGGCAAAACACTCGAGGTCAGTACCTGGACTCTCAACCTCAGACCCCACACAGACTCCAAGCATCAGGGATTTAATCAAAGTTCAGTTGCAGCTCAAAAGCTGAGATCATGCCATGGATATTTAGTCTGTGAGTCACAGGCTCACAGACTGTTAGGGGTTAGAAAGGAGCTCCAAAGAGCTTCCAGTCTACCTCCCTGCCAGAGCAGGAGCAGAGAACCCAGCACAGGGCACACAGAACACATCCAGGCAGGGCTGCAAAGGCTCCAGACAAGGAGACGCCACAACCTCTCTGGGCAGCCTGCTCCAGGCCTCTGGCAGCCTCCCAGGGCACAAGTTCCTCCTCCTGCTGAGCTGCAACCTCCTGGGCTGCACTTTCCATCCATTGCCTCTTGGCCTATCCCAGGCTGCAGCTGAGCAGAGCCTGGCCCTGGCCCTTCCTTCCTGACCCCCAGCCCTCAGCTCTTGATAGGCATTGATCAGATCCCTCTCAGCCTTCTCCTCTCCCCCCAGGGCTCTCAGCCTCTCCTCCCTAGGGAGTCTCCAGTCCCTTCAGCATCCTTGGAGCCCTCTTTGGACTCTCTGCAGCAGATCCCTGTCCCTCCTGAGCTGGGCAGCCCAGAGCTGGATGCAATATTCCAGGGGAGGTCTGAGCAGGGCAGAGCAGAGGGGGAGGAGAACCTCCCTGGCTCTGCTGCCCACACTCCTCTGCATGCCCCCCAGGACCCCCTTGGCCTTCCTGGCCCCCAGGGCACATTGCTGTCCCACGCAGAACTTCTCCACCTGGAAGTCCTGTGCCGTGCCCCACAGCAGAAGACATGGAGTGGAGGGCAGGGATCCTTGAGCTAGTTTGGCACAGAGCCACTCTTGCCCCGGGTTCCTCAGTGCTTCAAGACCCCCACTGTGCACCATCCAGGCCAACAGAGCCTCAGGAAATCCAGAGGCCAGTGAAAAGAGAGCCAAATTAAGGTAAGACAAGGCAATCAGCACGCTGCCCATGGTTGGGTGCTCACCATGGCTCATGGCAGGGTAACCCTCAGCACATCACATAAGGGCCTGGGGAAGTCTCTAAATTCTGCAGAAGTTAGGCTGAGAGCAAACTTTAGCAACCTACTGGAGTGAATGAGAGGAACTGAAGAGATATATTGGATTCCCTTCCTTAACTGCAGCTCTGAGACCCACAGCTCTCCTTTATAGGCTCCTGCCACACTTGGGCTGCAGCTTGGAGGAAAATCGTCCTGGGAAAAGGATTAATCTGAGACAGAGTCACAAAAAAAGGGGGAAAAAAAGATTGGAGAGCTGGGGAAGGAGGAACTCAGTGAGCTTCAGTGCAGAGTCCTGCAGCTGGGCAGGAGGAATAACCTGCAGCAGCACAGCTGGGAGGGGATCTGCTGGAGAGCAGCCCCAAGGAGAAGGAGCTGGGAGTGCTGGGGGGCAGCAAGGTCTGCAGGGGACAGCAATGTGCCCTGGGGGCCAGGAAGGCCAAGGGGGTCCTGGGGGCATTCAGAGGATTGTGGGCAGCAGAGCCAGGGAGGTTCTCCTCCCCCTCTGCTCTGCCCTGCTGAGACCTCCCCTGGAATATTGCATCCAGCTCTGGGCTGCCCAGTTCAGGAGGGACAGGGATCTGCTGCAGAGAGTCCAGGGGAGGGCTCCAAGGATGCTGAAGGGACTGGAGACTCCCTAGGGAGGAGAGGCTGAGAGCCCTGGGGGTGTTCAGTCTGCAGAGGAGAAGGCTGAGAGGGATCTGATCAATGTCTCTCAATAGCTGAGGGCTGGGGGTCAGGAAGGAAGGGCCAGGGCCAGGCTCTGCTCAGCTGCCCCCTGGGATAGGCCAAGAGGCAATGGATGGAAAGTGCAGCCCAGGAGGTTGCAGCTCAGCAGGAGGAGGAACTTGTGCCCTGGGAGGCTGCCAGAGGCCTGGAGCAGGCTGCCCAGAGAGGTTGTGGAGTCTCCTTGTCTGGAGCCTTTGCAGCCCTGTCTGGATGTGTTCTGTGTGCCCTGTGCTGGGTTCTCTGCTCCTGCTCTGGCAGGGGAGTAGGACTGGAAGCTCTTTGGAGCTCCCTTCCAACCTCTGGCATCCCAGTGATGATTTGCTGGGCTGTCTGTGTTGATTGGAAAGCCCTGCTAAGAAAATAGGAAAAGGAATGAAGGAAAGAGGTAAAATTCTCCCCTGTAGGTATGGAAGAGTTGCCCAGGAGCTTGCAGAGTGTGGCTATAGATCCTATTTAAGCCAAGCCTTCACTCTGAATGTGACACTGCCTCTGCTCTCTTCACTTACTTGGCCAATTAAACATGCTGAGTGGGTGACTTACTGCCTTAATAAAACAGATTTAAAAGCCTTAATGAAACACACACCTGGAAATATCTAATTTGCCTGGCTCTGCTCTGCAGCCATTAGGGCTAAATCAACAGAGTGAGCTAGAAACACCCACTGCTGAAAGAACAGGCAGGGGGATTCATGTTCCAGGAGGCAGCAAAGTGACCACCCCAAGGAGGCAGCAGGAGAGCAGGGGAGGGAAAGCTGTAGGTGCATTGAAGGTGCTGCTGTGGTGCTCAGTTCTTGCACACTCTGGGGGGCAGCAGGAAAAGTGTGGCCAGCAGGGCTGGGGAGGTTCTGCTGCCCCTCTGCTCTGCCCTGCTCAGACCACAGCTGCAATCCTGTGTCCAGTCTGGGTCTCCCCAGGTGAAGAGAGACAGAGAGCTGCTGGAGAGAGTCCAAGGCAGAGCCGGGAGGATGAGTTGGGGACTTGAGCATCTCCCCTGTGAGGAGAGACTGAGAGCCCTGGGGGTGTTGAGTCTGGGGAGGAGAAGGCTGAGAGGGATCTGATCAATGTCTCTCAATAGCTGAGGGCTGGGGAGCAAGGGGAGGGGGCCAAGCTCTCATGGGTGGTGCAGAGCAGTCAGACAAAGATCCAAACTTGAACACAAAAGGTTTCAGCTCAACATGAAGAGAAAGTTCTTTGGTGTGAGGCTGCTGGAGGCCTGGAGCAGGCTGCCCAGAGAGGTTGTGGAGTCTCCTGCTCTGGAGCCTTTCCAACCCCACCTGGATGCCTTCCTGTGTGACCTGCCCTGGGTGACCCTGCTTTAGTCAGGGGGGCTTGGACTGGCTGATCTCTGGAGGTCCCTTCCAACCTCCAAAGTTCTGTGATTGTGGTGGTTTAGAGCCTGAGACCAAATCCCAAAGTCATACCTGCCTAATTCTGCTTAGCATCTCCACAGAGCCCAGGAGCAAAGAGCAGGCAGAGCCATAGAGTCCAGGATGGGTAAGGCTGTATGAGCACTGACTGAATCCCAGCTGCACCAAGGGAGGGTCAGGCTGGATGCTAGGAACAAGAGAAGGGCAACAAAGCTGGGGAGGGGTCTGAAGCACAGCCCTGGGAGGAGAGGCTGAGGGAGCTGGGGTTGCTCAGCCTGGAGAAGAGGAGGCTCAGGGGATGCTGACTCCAGCACTGCCCTGGGCAGACCATTCCAATGTTTGAAAGCCTTCTCTGGGAAGAAATACAGAATACAGAACTAACCAGGTTGGAAGAGACCTCAGAGATCATCAAGTCCAATCTGTCACCCAACACCACCTGATCAACTCAGCCATGGCACCAAGGGCCTCAGCCAGGCTCTTCTTAAACACCTCCAGGGATGGGGACTCCACCACCTCCCTGGGCAGCACATCCCAAGGGCCAATCTCTCTTGATGGGAAGAACTTTCTCCTGACCTCCAGCCTGAACCTCCCCTGACACAGCTTGAGACTGTGTCCTCTTGTTCTGGTGCTGGCTGCCTGGGAGAAGAGCCCAACCCCCAGCTGGCTACAACCTCCCTTCAGGGAGTTGGAGAGAGCAAGAAGGTCTCCCCTGAGCCTCCTCTTCTCCAGGCTAAGCAACCCCAGCTCCCTCAGCCTCTCCTCCCAGGGCTGTGCTCCAGACCCCTCCCCAGCTTTCTTGCCCTTCTCTGGACACCTTCAAGTCTCTCAATGTCCTTCTTAACCTGAGGAGGCCAGAACTGGACACAGGACTCAAGGTGTGGCCTAACCAGTGTTGAGCACAGGGCAGAATGACTTCCCTGCTCCTGCTGGCCACACTGCTCCTGCTGCAGGCCAGGATGTCCTTGGCCTTCTTGGCCTCCTGGGCACACTGCTGGCTCATGTTCAGCTGCTGTCCACCACTACCCCCAGGTCCCTTTCTGCCTAGTGGAGGATGCCCCTGCTGACTGCAGTGGGGCTTGGACTGGATGAGCTTTGGAGGTGCCTTCCAACCCAGAGCAGTCTCTGATCCATTCATTCTGTGATGGTTTCCTGAGGATTTCCTGCTGGATTCCCCTCCTGTACTGGCAGCACAGCAGAGCTATCACTTGCTGGGAAATAAACACAGAGACTTCTTGCCTCAGCTCTCAGGCAGTGCCTGAGGCTGCTTCTTGAGCACTTGGGCTGGCTCAGACCATCTTTATGGAGCAGCTCAGGTGTGGATGGAGTGAGGAGAGAATTCCAGATGCAAGTCAAAAAGGCAAAGGACAGAAGAGAGGCCCCAGAACTTCTCTCCCACCAAGAGGAGGAAACAAATGACTTGTCCAAAGACCTCCCTGATGACATCAATATGTATGAACCTTCCCTGGCATTAAATGATTGATCTGTGGAGGGAAAGCAACCTCCTTCTGAGGCAAATTTGCATGCTTTTTATCCCCCCCTCCCCTCTTCTAAGAGGGCTTTCAGTACCTCACTGACAGACGAAAGTTCTATTCAAGGAACAACAGAGGGTTGGCATGCTAAAAGGAGTGTTGTGGAGACTTGATATTCCTGCCTGGGAATGTCCATGGGGCAGGGGGAAGCTCTTCTCTCCCTCCTCCTTCTCTCCTTTCACAAGCAGCAAAGGTGGGAAGGGAGGCTGCTGGAAGCAGGTTGTGATCTGAGGCTGGGAGCTGCATGAACAAAATGCTAATTCCCCAAGCAGGAGTTCTGCTGGCAGCAGCCAGGGGCTGGGAGGCACAGTTCTGATGCATCCTGATTCCTGGTAACAATGCCAGAGGTTTCTGTCCTTAGAATCACAGAACCACAGAACTCTAAGGGCTGGAAGGGACCTTAAGGATCATCCAGTTTAAACCCAGCTGCCATGGGCAGGGACATCTCACACCACAGCAGGTTGCTCACAGCCACCTCCAGCCTGGCTGCAAACACCTCCAGGCAGGAGGCTTCCACCACCTCCCTGGGCAGCCTGGGCCAGGCTCTCACCACCCTCATGGGCAACAACTTCTTCCTAGCAGCCAATCTCAATCTCCCCATTTCTAGTTCTGCTCCATCCCCCCCAGTCCTATCCCTCCCTGACACCCTCAAAGTCCCTCCCCAGCTTTCTTGCAGCCCCCTGCAGATCCTGGAAGGCCACAATGAGGTCTCCTGGGAGCCTTCTCCTCTCCAGCCTGCACAACCCCAACTCCCTCAGGCTGTCCTCACAGCACAGCAGCCCCAGCCCTCTGCTCCTCCTCCTGGCCCTTCTCTGGACACCTCCCAGCCCCTCCAGAGCCTTCCTGGCACAGAGGCTCCAGAGCTGGCCCCAGAGCTGCAGCTGTGGTCTCAGCAGAGTGGAGCAGAGGGGCAGAATCCCCTCCCTGGCCCTGCTGGCCACACTTCTCTTGCTGCAGCCCAGGCTCTGCTTGGCTCTCTGGGCTGCCAGTGCTCACTGCTGGCTCCTGCTGAGCTTCTCCTCCCCCTGCACCCCCAGGTCCTTTTCTTCAGGGCTGCTCTCCAGCCAGTCCCTGCCCAGCCTCTATCAGTGTCTGGCACTTGTCCTGAGCCAGCTGCAGGACCTTGCCCTTGGTCTTGTTGTACCTCCTGAGGTTGTCCTGGGCTCAGCTCTGCAGCTTGTCCAGGTCCCTCTGGATGGATCCCTTCCCTCCAGCCTGTGCCTGCTGCACCACCCAGCTTGGTGCCATCAGCAAACCTGCTGAGGCTGCACTCAGTGCCTCTGTCCATGGTACCAACAGAGGTGCTGACCAAGACTGCTCCCAGTGCTGATCCCTGAGGGTCTCCACTTGTCCCTGGCCCCCACTTGGCCATGGAGCCATTGACAGTCACTCTTTGGGTGCAGCCCTCAGGCCAGCTCTGTAGCCACTGCATACTCCATCCATGGCAGCCATCCTGCAGCAGCCTGGGGACCAGGATGTGGTGTGGGGCAGTGTCCAAGGCTTTGCTCAGCTCCAGGTCGATGCTCAACCTTCATCTGTCGATGTTGTGACCTTGTCCCAGGAGGGCAGCAGGTTTGGCAGGCAGGGTTTGCCCTTGGTGCAGCACGGGGTCTTGAGGAGATGAGGCAGTGGGATAGGAAGGTGGTGACTGCTTCTGGAGCATCTCCATTTCCCTGCAGGACTCGAGGTGCAAAATCAGCCTCTCACTGCTGAGACAGCTCCTGACAAGGGCAATCACATTGGGCTGTGTCTCCCTTACCTGTGCTTCTTCCCCTGAACTAAAATAGCACACTCAAGGTGAGGCAGGAAGGCAGACTCAGGTCTATTTTTAACCCAAAGTGGATGAAAAAATAGTCTGTGCTTTCAGGCTGCACACAAATAGGTCATATGCCAAAGCTGAGAACCTCCTTTGGGACACAGAGGTGGTTTCTGTGTGTCCATGCCCACACAGAGGTGTCCTGCCAGAGCCCAGGCATCCTGGCTGCACCCAGGGATGTGTGGCCAGCAGAGCCAGAGAGGGGATTCTGCCACTCTGCTCTGCTCTGGGGGCACTTCACCTGGAGTGCTGCAGCCAGCTCTGAAGCCCTCAGCACAGGAAGGACCTGGAGCTGATGGAACAGGTCCAGAGGAAGGCCTGGAAGATGCTCAGGGGGTTGGAGCAGCTCTGCCATGAGGACAGGCTGAGGGAGCTGGGGGTGTCAGAATCATGCAATCACAGAGCTGTCAGGGTTGGAAGGGAACTCAAGGACCATCCCCTCTGATAGGGCCAGGGACACCTCACACCACAGCAGGTTGCTCACAGCCACCTCCAGCCTGGCTGCAAACACCTCCAGGCAGGAGGCTTCCACCACCTCCCTGGGCAGCCTGGGCCAGGCTCTCACCACCCTCATGGGCAACAACTTCTTCCTAACATCCAATCTCCATCTCCTCACTCAGTACCATCATAGTATGAGTCAGGTTTGGAGGGGACCACAAGGATCATCTAGCTCCAAACCCCTGCCATGGGCAGGGACACCCCACACTACATCAGGCTGGCCAGAGCCAGTTCTAGTTTTGCTCCATCCCCCTAGTCCTGTCCCTCCCTGACACCCTCAAAACTCCCTCCCCAGCTTTCTTGCAGCCCCCTGCAGATCCTGGTAGGCTACAATGAGGTCTCCTGGGAGCCTTCTCCTCTCCAGCCTGCACAACCCCAACTCCCTCAATCTGTCTTCACAGGAGAGGGGAGGCCAGGTGCTGCCATCAGCAGAAGTGGCACATTGGTGATGAGACAGCAGGAGGACTCCTCAGAGGTGCATGGAAGCCTGTTCTGCAGATGCCATCTGGACAAACAGCCTCCTCTGGGCTTGCAAGGTGAGAAGAGGCAAGAGGAAAGGGAGCAGCTGATGGCCACCTAAGACTGGCATCAATCTGAAGGGGATGGGAAGGCTGCAGCAGGGACTCCAAGGTGGCTCAGTGGTCCCCAAGGAGTTCTTGGGATGAGATCTTGAATAAACCTGAAGTTGAGTTCAACTTCATGGCTGGCCCTGGAGTTGAGTTGCCTTCAACTGCAAGGCCTTCAGCTTTGTCCTCTCTGCTCACTGGATGCAAAGAACTTCTGTCCCTCTTGGCTGCCTGTTCTGCTTTGGTGCTGTTTGGGGCTGGCTGTTCTGCTTTGGTGTTGTTTGGGGCTTGCTGTTCTGCTTTGGTGTTGTTTGGGGCTGGCTGTTCTGCTTTGGTGCTGTTTGGGTCTTGCTGTTCTGCTTTGGTGTTGTTTGGGGCTTGCTGTTCTGCTTTGGTGTTGTTTGGGGCTGGCTGTTCTGCTTTGGTGCTGTTTGGGGCTTCCTGTTCTGCTTTGGGGCTGTTTGGGGCTGGCTGTTCTGCTTTGGTGCTGTTTGGGTCTTGCTGTTCTGCTTTGGTGCTGTTTGGGGCTTGCTGTTCTGCTTTGGTGTTGTTTGGGGCTGGCTGTTCTGCTTTGGTGTTGTTTGGGGCTTGCTGTTCTGCTTTGGTGCTGTTTGGGGCTGGCTGTTCTGCTTTGGTGTTGTTTGGGGCTTGCTGTTCTGCTTTGGTGCTGTTTGGGGCTTGCTGTTCTGCTTTGGTGCTGTTTGGGGCTGGCTGTTCTGCTTTGGTGCTGTTTGGGGCTGGCTGTTCTGCTTTGGTGTTGTTTGGGGCTTGCTGTTCTGCTTTGGTGCTGTTTGGGGCTTGCTGTTCTGCTTTGGTGCTGTTTGGGGCTGGCTGTTCTGCTTTGGTGCTGTTTGGGGCTGGCTGTTCTGCTTTGGTGTTGTTTGGGGCTGGCTGTTCTGCTTTGGTGCTGTTTGGGGCTGGCTGTTCTGCTTTGGTGTTGTTTGGGGCTGGCTGTTCTGCTTTGGTGTTGTTTGGGGCTTGCTGTTCTGCTTTGGTGTTGTTTGGGGCTGGCTGTTCTGCTTTGGTGTTGTTTGGGGCTGGCTGTTCTGCTTTGGTGTTGTTTGGGGCTTGCTGTTCTGCTTTGGGGCTGTTTGGGGCTGGCTGTTCTGCTTTGGGGCTGTTTGGTTCTTGCTGTTCTGCTTTGGTGCTGTTTGGGGATTGCTGTTCTGCTTTGGTGCTGTTTGGGGATTGCTGTTCTGCTTTGGTGCTGTTTGGGGATTGCTGTTCTGCTTTGGTGCTGTTTGGGGATTGCTGTTCTGCTTTGGTGTTGTTTGGGGCTGGCTGTTCTGCTTTGGTGCTGTTTGGGGATTGCTGTTCTGCTTTGGTGCTGTTTGGGGATTGCTGTTCTGCTTTGGTGTTGTTTGGGGCTGGCTGTTCTGCTTTGGTGCTGTTTGGGGATTGCTGTTCTGCTTTGGTGCTGTTTGGGGATTGCTGTTCTGCTTTGGTGTTGTTTGGGGCTGGCTGTTCTGCTTTGGTGCTGTTTGGTTTGCTGTTCTGCTTTGGTGCTGTTTGGGGATTGCTGTTCTGCTTTGGTGTTGTTTGGGGCTGGCTGTTCTGCTTTGGGGCTGTTTGGTTCTTGCTGTTCTACTTTGGTGGTGGTTGGTTCTTGCTGTTCTACTTTGGTGGTGGTTGGTTCTTGCTGTTCTGCTTTGGTGTCATTTGGGGCTTGCTGGGCTGCTTTGTTTGGCTCTGGGGATGACTGGAGAGAGGAATTGAGCCATTTGACAGTGCCTTCACCACAGCATTGTGCAAAGCTAGAAGGAAATGAGCAGCCCTGAATTATTTAAGCACTTCTTCAGTTTCTGCATGCCTCAAGACTTGCCTATCAGGTGGAATTTGACAGTGTGAAGCTGGAGCAGGACAGAGTGAGGCATTGCCAGCCAGAGGCAATGCATTTAAGCCAGGGAATGATGACAGACTAAAAGCACAAGCAAAAGAAGAAACCCTCCCCTACAAAAGAGCTGGAATGGCTGTGAAAGAACTGAGCAGCTGTAATAAACTGCCTTTCCCCCCTCAAATCAGAACTTATGTGCAGAGGAGTTAAAAGCTGCTGCCTCTCCAAGCTGAGCAGTCATTAGTCTGTGCAAAGTGAGTTAAACCCAAAGCCAATGTTCTGACAGCAGAGTTTTAAGCTGAGCATGAAGCTGTCTCCTAGGGTGGATAGTGGTGGAGGAAAAAAAATTAGGTTTGAGGCCTCTCCCAGCTGTAAAAACTGAAACAGACTGTGGCTGGCCTCCCCTCCTGGGCTTTCCAAGCCTGGAGCAGGCAGAGAGTGGCTCTGAGGAAAGGCAACACTAACTGGAGCAACTCTCATGGCAAGGGAGCAGCTTTGCATGGGGCAGTTGGAAAGGCTGCAGCCCAGCACACTTCATGAGCACAGCTAATAGGAAAGGTGAAGCAGACACCTCACAGCCTCCCAGGATGTTAGAGGTTGAAAGGGAGCTCCAAAGATCTTCCAGTGCCAGCCCTCTGCCAGAGCATGGCACAGAACCCAGCACAGGGCACACAGAACACATCCAGACAGGGCTGCAAAGGCTCCAGACAAGGAGACTCCACAACCTCTCTGGGCAGCCTGCTCCAGGCCTCTGGCAGCCTCCCAGGGCACAAGTTCCTCCTCCTGCTGAGCTGCAACCTCCTGGGCTGCACTTTCCATCCATTGCCTCTTGGCCTATCCCAGGGTGCAGCTGAGCAGAGCCTGGCCCTGGCCCTTCCTTCCTGACCCCCAGCCCTCAGCTCTTGAGAGCCATTGATCAGATCCCTCTCAGCCTTCTCCTCTCCAGACTGAACACCCCCAGGGCTCTCAGCCTCTCCTCCCCAGGCAGTCTCCAGTCCCTTCCTCATCCTTGGAGCCTCCCTTGGACTCTCTGCAGCAGATCCCTGTCCCTCCTGAGCTGGGCAGCCCAGAGCTGGATGCAATATTGCAGGTGAGGTCTCAGCAGGGCAGAGCAGAGGGGGAGGAGAACCTCCCTGGCTCTGCTGCCCACACTCCTCTGAATGCCTGTGGACTCTACCATCTCCCTGGGCAGCAAATACCTGCAAGGTGCTTGTGGAGAGGCTGCTGCTGGTCTCTGCTCCCAGGTCAGCAGTGATAGAACAAGAGGCAATGGCCTCAAGTTGCCCCTGGGGAGGTTCAGCCTGGAGAGCAGGAAGAGTTTTTCCCCCTACAGAGTGCTCAGGGCTTGGGATGTGCTGCCCAGGGAGGTGGTGGAGTGCCCAAGGCTGGCTGTGTTTGCAGGTGGTTTGGCTGTGGTGCTTGGGGCTGTGGTTTAGGGCTGAGCCTTGCAGAGCAGGGCTCTGGCTTGGCCGTGGGGATGCTGATGCTCTGCTCCAGCCTGTTGCTGTGATTCTGTGATTTGTAGTGTTTCATGAAAAGCCTCAGAGAGATCAATACTTCACAAGTCATCTTTAGCTGATCATTAAGTCCTGTGGTTCCAAGCAGGCCCTCACTAATTACCCTGTAGCTTCAAATGAGTGTCTCACACCTCAGACTGCCTTTTAATCACCATTAACAGGCTATTGGGGGGTGAGGGGGAAGTCTGTTCAGCTAAAGGGTTTGACTTTAGACTTCCTGGTGTTTAATTGGGAGGCTATCAAGGTAGCTCTTTCCAGTTTCAGTGCTCTCAGTGATGCCTGTGCTAATGAAATAATTGCCAACACCTAACTGGCCTTTAAATAAACCCTGGGCATAATATCCAGAGCAAGGAGAACTGCCACAGCCTGACTTGGCAGGCAGCAAAGCAGAGCCAAAGGAGCACCATGAAGAGCATCAGAGGGCTGGAGAATCCATCCAGAATGAGTCCAGAGAAGGGCAACAAAGCTGGGGAGGGGTCTGGACACAGCCCTGGGAGGAGAGGCTGAGGGAGCTGGGGTTGCTTAGCCTGGAGAAGAGGAGGCTCAGGGGAGACCTTCTTGCTCTCTGCAACTCCCTGAAGGGAGGTTGTAGCCAGGCACGGGTTGGGCTCTTCTCCCAGGTAGCCAGCACCAGAACAAGAGGACACAGTCTCAGGCTCTGCCAGGGAAGGTTTAGGCTGGAGGTGAGGAAGAAAATTCTTCCCAGCAAGAGAGATTGGCCCTTGGGATGTGCTGCCCAGGGAGGTGGTGGAGTCCCCATCCCTAAAGGTGTTTAAGAAAGGCTTGGATGTGGCACTTGGAGCCGTGGCTTAGTTGTCAGGAGGTGTTAGGCATTAAGAGGCAGGTTGGACTTGATGATCTCTGAGGTCTTTTCTATCCTGGCTGATTCTATGATTCTATGATAAAATGTTGGCAGAGTTTGGCTGCTTCAGAATGCAGAACAGAACCACAGAGCTGTCAGACTGGGAAGGGAGCTCAAGACTCAGCCAGTCCCAACCCCCTGCCATGCCCAGGGACACCTCACACCACAGCAGGTTGCTCACAGCCACATCCAGCCTGGCTGCAAACACCTCCAGGCAGGAGGCTTCCACCACCTCCCTGGGCAGCCTGTGCCAGGCTCTCACCACCCTCATGGGCAACAACTTCTTCCTAGCAGCCAATCTCAATCTACCCATTTCTACTTTTGCTCCATCCCCCCTGCTCCTATCCCTCCCTGACACCCTCCAAAATCCCTCCCCAGCTTTCTTGGAGCCCCCTGCAGAGCCTGGAAGGCCACAAGGAGGTCTCCTGGGAGCCTTCTCCTCTCCAGCCTGCACAACCCCAACTCCCTCAGGCTGTGCTCACAGCACAGCAGCTCCAGCCCTCTGCTCCTCCTCCTGGCCCTGCTCTGGACACCTTCCAGCACCTCCAGACCCTTCCTGGCACAGAGGCTCCAGAACTGGCCCCAGAGCTGCAGCTGTGGTCTCAGCAGAGTGGAGCAGAGGGGCAGAATCCCCTCCCTGCCCTGCTGGCCACACTTCTCTTGCTGCAGCCCAGGCCCTGCTTGGCTCTCTGGGCTGCCAGTCCTTCCAGTTATTTTAGCTGGGTTTCTTTTGGGGTTTATTTTGCCTTTTCTCAGTGTGAATTTTCAGCTGGGACCTTGTTACCTTCTCCTTGAGACATGGAAAGGGAGGACACAGCTGGTGTGTGATGCTGTGGCACCAGCCCAAAGGTGGCAGTGGCAATGTCTGCAGGGCTGTCTGCTGCAGAGCTCCACTCTGCCTTGCTGGAGAGGTGCTTGAGCTCACTGCAGCCCTGCCAATATATCCAGGTGACATTGTGCCATGTAGTGCAGAGAAAGAACTGATGGATGGGAAGCTGCAGAGCTGCAGAGCAATATTTTCTGCCTGGGATAGTTCTGCCTCAGAGATAGCCTCATATATACATACATAGAGATATTTATTGTGTGGAGGAAACTGTGCTCAGGAATTTGTGCTGATTGGAAAAGACTTTGGGGAGAAAAAATACTCTGTATGGTTTGTAGAAGAATTGCTTAGGTGATCTGCATGCATCATCAGATTGTGGTGAGGCTCTGGTGTCACAGGCTCCTAAGATGACAGGGGCTGGAAGGGAGCTCCAAAGATCTTCCAGTGCCAGCCCCCTGCCAGAGCAGGAGCAGAGAACCCAGCACAGGGCACACAGAACACATCCAGACAGGGCTGCAAAGGCTCCAGACAAGGAGACTCCACAACCTCTCTGGGCAGCCTGCTCCAGGCCTCTGGCAGCCTCCCAGGGCACAAGTTCCTCCTCCTGCTGAGCTGCAACCTCCTGGGCTGCACTTTCCATCCATCTTGGCCTATCCCAGGGTGCAGCTGAGCAGAGCCTGGCCCTGGCCCTTCCTTCCTGACCCCCAGCCCTCAGCTCTTGAGAGACATTGATCAGATCCCTCTGTGAGACAGAGAGCTGCTGGAGAGAGTCCAAGGCAGCGCCAGGAGGATGGAGTTGGGGACTTGAGCATCTCCCCTGTGAGGAGAGACTGAGAGCCCTGGGGGTGTTGAGTCTGGGGAGGAGAAGGCTGAGAGGGATCTGATCAATGTCTATCAGTAACTGAGGGCTGGGGGGCAAGGGGAGGGGGCCAAGCTCTCATGGGTGGTGCACACAATAAGCCAGGGACTAATGGAGAAAAACCTGACCAGAGAAGGTTTCAGCTCAGCATGAGGAGAAACTTCTTTGGTGTGAGGCTGCTGGAGCCCTGGGGCAGGCTGCCCAGAGAGGTTGTGGAGTCTCCTGCTCTGGAGCCTTTCCAAGCCCACCTGGCTGCCTTCCTGTGCAGCCTGCCCTGGGTGATGCTGCTCTGGCAGGGGGCTTGGACTGGGGGCTTGAGCAGAGCCTGGCCCTGTCCCTTCCTTCCTGAACCCCAGCCCTCAGACATTGATCAGATCGCTCTCAGCCTTCTCCTCTCCAGACTGAACAGCCCCAGGGCTCTCAGCCTCTCCTCCCCAGGCAGTCTCCAGTCCCTTCCTCTTCCTTGGGGCCTCCCTTGGACTCTCTCCAGCAGATCCCTGTCCCTCCTGAGCTGGGCAGCCCAGAGCTGGATGCAATATTGCAGGTGAGGTCTCAGCAGGTCAGAGCAGGGGGAGGAGAACCTCCCTGGCTCTGCTGCTCACGCTCCTCTGAATGCCCCCCATGTCTCCAGAGTATCCAGAGTGTCTTTCAAGGCAAGGAAAATCACTCAGCCAGGGGAGAACTTTAACTCAGCTCATTCAAAAGCCACCATGTGTTTAAACATCACACAGCAGCCCACATCAAAGCCACCCTCCCTTGTTTGCCAGGTTTGATCAGTTCATTGCAATAACACACTTGAGATAAATGGATGCATCCCAGAGTCCCCCCAGGGGCTGGCTTGGGTCACTGAGCAGCAGAGGCTTTAAAGGAGAGCAGGAGGCCTGGGCCTGGGATTCCCTCTGCCTTTCAAATGCTCAGGGCTTTTATTTGCTTATTTCCTCTGAGGCAAATCTAAATGAAGGCTTTGAGAAGGATTCTGAGGAGGTGTCAGCCATCCAAGGGGCCATGCCAGGAGTCTGAGGCTGCTGTTTGAAGCAGGCAGACTTGGAAGGGGTAATTGGTCTGGAAATTCCTCCTGCTTTGAGAGCAGTCAAAGCAAAGGGAAAACTAAGAGAGGATCTGAACCTCGAGGAAGTGCAAGTGTTTATGGGGCAGCCCTCAGAATGTGCAAGGAAGAGCTTCTAAACACTGTGAAGTGAAATCAAATCTTTCCTGAAGGCTGCTGATGAAGGTACAGAGGAGGAATCACCTGCCTTGACCTGAGCAGTGTGGGCAGAGGGCAGGAGAGGGGATCCTGCCCCTGGGCTCTGCTCAGACCTCACCTCCAGCCCTGCCTCCAGCTCTGCTGTCCCCAGCAGCAGCAGGACACAGAGCTGCTGCAGAGAGCCCAGAGCAGGCCACAAGGCTGCTGCCAGGGCTGGAGCAGCTCTGCTGGGAGCACAGGCTGAGGGAGCTGGGGCTGTGCAGCCTGCAGAGGAGAAGGCTCCAGGGGCACCTCAGAGCTGCTGCCAGCACCTGAAGGCATCCTGCAGGAAGGCTGCAGAGGGACTTGGGCTGAGGGGGGCTGGAGCCAGGCCCAGGGCAATGGTTTGGAGCTGAGGCAGAGCAGGCTGAGGCTGCAGCTGAGGAAGAAGTTCTTCAGTACAAGGGTGCTGAGACTCTGGAATAAGCTGTGGCTGCCTCCTGCCTGGGGTGTTGAAGTGCAGGCTGGATGAGACCTTAAGCAGCCAAGTCCAGTTGAGAGGTGTCCCTGCCCAGGGCATTGCTGTAGCTGGTTTTAGTATGCCAAAGAAGTCTGGTGTCTGAGACAGCAACAAGCAGGAGAGGTCAGAACTCATCACTTCCCTCTGGACCTTGGGGGATGCACTTGTCTGTGATTTAGACTCTACTTCACCCCAAGCCAACTGATTGCATTTTAATCTCAATAATTAATGGCCTGTCATGCCCAGCACTGGAGAGTCACCCCAGTGCTGCTGGGGAAATGGATTGCACAAGCTGACAAGCAGTTTGATCCTGGTAGGAATAAGTTCCTGTGGAAGGTGTTTCATGGGGGGAGATCTAAGCAGTGCACTCAGGGGACTGTGCCCAGCACAGCCAGGGAGGGTTCTCCTCCCCTCTGCTCTGCCCTGCTGAGGCCTCACCTGGAATAGTGCATCCAGCTCTGGGCTGCCCAGCTCAGGAGGGACAGGGATCTGCTGCAGAGAGTCCAAGGGAGGGCTTACAGGGATGAGGAAGGGACTGGAGACTGCCTGGGGAGGAGAGGCTGAGAGCCCTGGGGGTGTCCAGTGTGGAGAGGAGAAGGCTGAGAGGGATCTGATCAATGTCTCTCAAGAGCTGAGGGCTGGGGGTCAGGAAGGAAGGGCCAGGGCCAGGCTCTGCTCAGCTGCCCCCAGGGATAGGCCAAGAGGCAATGGATGGAAAGTGCAGCCCAGGAGGTTGCAGCTCAGCAGGAGGAGGAACTTCTTTCCTTGCTCCAGAGCCCTGAGGTCTCTCCAAGTGGATTCTGGGCTGCTGACCACAACCTTGCTGGCTTGTGCATATCTTATCAATCATCCCACAGCCCTTTGGATCCCTGCTCAGTCCTCTTGGTTAGCTTCTCCTAGTTCTCAATGCAGTTCATTAACTTTTCCATGCATTAGTTTAACCTGGATTTCCTTGGAGGTCTTCTAAAATGCTAAGTCACAGAAGGTTTAGGCTTGGCCTCTGAAACCCTCATAGTAAAACAACTTCTCTGGTTGTTATTTGAGTCATAGAAGCATGGAATTGTCAGGGCTGGAAGGGAGCTCAAGGCTCAGCCAGTCCCAACCCCCTGCCATGGGCAGGGACACCTCACACCACAGCAGGTTGCTCACAGCCACCTCCAGCCTGGCTGCAAACACCTCCAGGCAGGAGGCTTCCACCACCTCCCTGGGCAGCCTGTGCCAGGCTCTCACCACCCTCATGGGCAACAACTTCTTCCTCACAGCCAATCTGAATCTACCCATTGCTAGTTCTGCTCCATCCCCCTGCTCCTATCCATCCCTGACACCCTCGAAAGTCCCTCCCCAGCTTCCTTGCAGCCCCCTGCAGATCCTGGAAGGCCACAATGAGGTCTCCTGGGAGCCTTCTCCTCTCCAGCCTGCACAACCCCAACTCCCTCAGGCTGTCCTCACAGCAGAGCAGCTCCAGCCCTCTGCTCATCCTTGTTGCTCTTCTCTGGACACTTCCAGCCCCTCCAGATGCTTCACTGCAGGAAGCTCAGGGAAGTGTTGGTCAGTTTTTGCTCTGCTTCCCTGGGAGTCACCTTCAGGTTTGGGTTTATTTTTTTAATGAGTCTTTCTAATTGCACTGCTCTGTCAGTAAGCAAGGCACTAAATAAAGGAGAGGAAATGTGTCCTGCAGCAGCAGCAGCCAGGTAGATCTTGATCTAAAGCCAGGTTGCACTTTTCTCCTCCTGGCATTAATTACCTCTGAATCCTTTAATGCCTTTAGCACTTTTTATTAATCCTTTGCTAACAGAGTGGTGTCAGGCAGGCAATGTTTCACCCAGGATCAATAGCAGGCCTGACAAGCTGCTGCCAGACAGAGTCCCTTCTGTACCTCTCTGAGGGATAGGAGCAGAGGAGCTCTTCCATTGGGGTTTGGAACCCTGCTACCTTTAGAGTCAGAGCATCACAGATTGCTCTAGGTTGGAAGGGACCTTTTAATGGTCATCAAGTTCCTACCCCCCTGTAGTCACCAGGGACATCTTCAAGCAGATCACAGGATCACAGAAGGTTAGAGGTTGGAAGAGAGCTCCAGAGAGCAGCCAGTCCAAGCCCCCTGCCAGAGCAGCATCACCCAGGGCAGGCTGCACAGGAAGGCAGCCAGGTGGGGTTGGAAAGGCTCCAGACAAGGAGACTCCACAACCTCTCTGGGCAGCCTGCTCCAGGCCTCCAGCAGCCTCACACCAAAGAACTTTCTCCTCCTGGGGAGCTGAAACCTTCTCTGGTCAAGTTTGTCTCCATTGCTCCTTGGCTTCTTGCTGTGCACCACCCAGGAGAGCTTGGCCCCCTCCCCTTGCCCCCCAGCCCTCAGCTATTGAGAGACATTGATCAGATCCCTCTCAGCCTTCTCCTCCCCAGACTCAACAGCCCCAGGGCTCTCAGCCTCTCTTCACAGGGGAGATGCTCAAGTCCCCAAATCCTCCTCCTGGCTCTGCCTTGGACTCTCTCCAGTAGGTCTCTGTCTCACAGAGGGATCTGATCAATGTCTATCAAGAGCTGAGGGCTGGGGTTCAAAAGGGAAGTGAAAGACTCTGCTCAGCTGCACCCTGGGGTAGGCCAAGAGGCAATGGATGGAAAGTGCAGCCCAGGAGGTTGCAGCTCAGCAGGAGGAGGAACTTGTGCCCTGGGAGGCTGCCAGAGGCCTGGAGCAGGCTGCCCAGAGAGGTTGTGGAGTCTCCTTGTCTGGAGCCTTTGCAGCCCTGTCTGGATGTGTTCTGTGTGCCCTGTGCTGGATCCTGCAGATCCTGGAAGGCCACAATTAGGTCTCCTTGGAGCCTTCTCCTCTTCAGCCTGCACAACCCCAACTCTCTCAGCCTGTCCTCCTAGCAGAGGTGCTCCAGCCCTCTGCTCATCCTCTCATCCTGCTATTGAGCCTTAATTGTGCCTCCCCCTGCTCCACCACCAAGAGCTGATGCCTGTGAAGCACCAGAACTTGCTGCAGCAAGCCCTAATTGTTTGCAGGGAATGCCAAACAAACAGAGTGGCTGATCATTGTTCACTTAATTTGCTAAGCAAATTAGGAGCTGAATTGACTTCGGGAGGCATAATTGATTTATCTCCACAGCTAAGTGCAAACTGCAAGTGCTGGAATGAATGGAATGCTCTGCAGTAATTACAGCAGATTCATTCACCTCCACAGCTCTCTCTTCCCTTTTATTTCTTCTTCCTTCAGTGTTCTTCATTTCTCTGCTAACAATAGCCTGTAATTAATGCATGAGCTGCAACTTCCCTTGCTGCTGCAAAAGGATCACTGCTGCCAAGCTCCTCAAGGTTCATCTAGTTCCATCTCCTCCCACCAGCCCAGCTTGCTCAAGGCCTCAGAGAACCTGGCCCTGAACACCTCCAGACAGGGAGAGCCACAGCCTCCCTGGGCAGCCTGTGCCAGTGTCTCAGCAGCCACAGCCTCCCTGGGCAGCCTGTGCCAGTGTCTCAGCAGCCACAGCCTCCCTGGGCAGCCTGTGCCAGTGTCTCAGCAGCCACAGCCTCCCTGGGCAACCTGTGCCAGTGTCTCAGCAGCCACAGCCTCCCTGGGCAGCCTGTGCCAGTGTCTTCCCAACCTCACTGGAAGAATCTCTTCCTCATCTCCAGCCTAGATCTGTTTCCATTTTCTTCTCTGTGAAGTTACTTTCTTTAAGCCTTCCCTGTCTGGGAACTTAAACCTCATCCAGCTCTGGAGCCCTCAATGCAGGAAGGACATAGATCTAATGGAGAGGGTCTAGAGGAGGCCATGAAAATGCTCAGGGGGTTGGAGCAGCTCTGCTACAAGGACAGACTGAGGGAGCTGGGGGTGATCAGCCTGGAGAGGAGAAGGATCCAGGGAGACCTCAGAGCAGCCTGCCAGGACCTGAAGAGGCTGCAAGAAGGATGGAGAGAGACTGTTTGCAAAGCCCTGCAGGGCCAGGACCAGGGACAGCGACTCCAAACTAGAGCAGAGCAGATTGAGATTGGATGTGAGGAACAATCTCTGTACCATGAGGCTGGTGGAACTCTGCAACAGGTTGCCCAGGGAGGTGGCTGGGGCTCCATCCCTGGAGCTATCCAACGTGAGGCTCGAGAAGTGTCTGTGCAACCTGATCTACTTGGGGATGTCCCTGCTGAGTGCAGAGGGTTGGACTGGATGAGCTTTGGAGCTCCCTTCCGACCCAGAGCATTCTGGGATTTGCCAGGTTACTTCTGCTTTTCCTTCTGTTCTTCTCCTAGGCTGCTGCTGAGCTCAGAGTGCCACAGAACTGAGCTCCGGGGTCCCCATTTGTCTTGGTAGACAGCAACAACCTTCGGCAGTCCCTTCCAACCCCAAGCATTCTATGAGCATCCTGAAATTGCAGTTTGGCCTCAATTTCTTCCTCAAATCAACTATGTCACAGTGCTGGGAAGATGAATGGTAGCTGGGGTTGGGCCTTCTTTGGTTGGATTTTTGGGTTCTTTGGGGTTGATATTTTAGGGTCTTTGGGGGTTGGAGTTTTGGGTGGTTTGGGGTTGGAGCTTTAGGTGTTTTGGGGTTGGGGTTTTGGGTGCTTTGTGTTGGAGTTTTGGGTGGTTTGGGGGTGGAGTTTTAGTTGGTTTGAGGTTGGAGCTTTGGGTGGTTTGAGGTTGGAGCTTTGGGTGGTTTGGGGTTGGAGTTTTGGGTGGTTTGGGATTGGAGTTTTGTTTGGTTTGGGGTTGGAGCTTTGTTTGGTTTGGGGTTGGAGCTTTGGGTGGTTTGGGGTTGGAGCTTTAGGTGGTTTGATGTTGGAGCTTTGGTTGGTTTGGGGTTGGAGTTTTGGTTGGGTTGGGGTTTTGGGTGGTTTGGGGTTGGAGTTTGTTTGGTTTGGGGTTGGAGTTTTGGGTGGTTTGGGGTTGGAGCTTTGGGTGGTTTGGGGTTGGAGCTTTGAGTGGTTTGATGTTGGAGTTTTGGTAGGTTTGGGTTGGGGTTTTGGGTGGTTTGGGGTTGGAGTTTTGGGGGGTTTGATGTTGGAGCTTTGGTTGGTTTGGGGTTGGAGCTTTGGGTGGTTTGGGATTGGATTTTGGGTTGTGTGGGGTTGGAGTTTTAGTTGGTTTTGGGTTGGCGTTTTTGCTTGGTTTAGGGTTGACTTTTTGGGTGGTTTGGGGTTGGATTTTGGGTGGCTTGGGGTTGGATTTTGGGTTGTGTGGGGTTGGATTTTGGGTGGCTTGGGGTTGGATTTTGGGTTGTGTGGGGTTGGCTTTTTGGGTGGCTTGGGGTTGCCTTTCTGGCTTTTGTTGGGTTGCCTGTTTCTGCTGTCTGCTGTTGACTCTTTGGTCCCTTTGGGGTTGCCTTTGTGGTTGTTAATTTTCCTCTGGGGGGGGGGGGGGGGTTGTGTCTCTCTTGTTGACTTCATGTTTGAACATCCACACAGTTCTCCTCTTTTTTCTGGCTGCTTATCACCCTTGTGATGAAAAAGCCTTCCTGCAACTGCTCAGAGCTTGTCCCTGCTTGCCTCTGCTTTTATTGCTGCAGAATCTCTTCTCAATGCTCCACAAGAAATAACTGTTCAAGCCTCTCTGCCAAGTTTGTGCACACTCTGAATGGCTCTCACTTGAAATATGGGCTTAAAAAGCAAGCACTCAAATCAAGCTCGGGCTTCAGGGCTGCAAGTTTCTGTACCAGCAGTTACAGCTGGCTCCAGGCTTTGGCAGGTGAGGAGCAGTGCTTGAGGGACTGCTTGAAAATCCACTGCCTCAGCAGTTTGCTGAGTCCTTGTTCTACAGCTGTCTGGTTTTGAGCACAGAATATTCCTGTCTTGGACACAGTTTGTCTTTGTCTAGGCAGAGAACTCTTTGCCCCATCAGTCCTTCACATCAGCCATGCAGCAGCCCCTCCAGAACCTTTGCTTGTGAAGCAGTTAGGCATCATAGAATTATCTCAGTTGAAGGAGAGCTTTAAGGTCGTTGAGTCCAACCTTCAAGCTGAGCTTAAAGGTCATTGAGTCCGACCTTCAACCTGAACTATTAAGCCCAGGCTGGATGAGGCTCTGGCAAGCCTGATCGAGTGTGAGGTGTCCCTGCCCCGTGGCACAGGGGTTGGAACTGGATGATCCTTGTGGTCCCTTCCGACCCTGACTGATTCCGTGTGATTCTGTCATTGAGTCTCACCTTCAACCTCAGCTTTAAGGTGACTGAGTCCCACCTTCAAACTCAGCTTTAAGGTGATTGAGTCCCACCTTCAACCTGAGCTTTAAGGTCATTGAGTCCAACCTCCAACCTGAGCTTTAAGATCAGTGAGTCCAACCTTCAAGTCAACACCACCACAGCTATTCAGCTATGTCCCCAAGGGCCATGGTCCCACATTTCTGGAACACCTCCAAGGATGGTGACTCCACCACCTCCCTGAGTAGCCTGTTCCAATGCTTGATAACCCTTCATGTGAAGAAATGTGTCCTGATATCCAGCTTCAGCTTCCCCTGCCACAACCTGAGGTTGTTTTCTCTTGTCCTGACACCTGATCACAGGCTCACAAGAGGTTAGAGGTTGAAAGGGAGCTCCAAACATCTTCCAGTGCCAGCCCTCTGCCAGAGCAGGAGCATAGAATCCAGCACAGGGCACACAGAACACATCCAGACAGGGCTGCAAAGGCTCCAGACAAGAAGACTCCACAACCTCTCTGGGCAGCCTGCTCCAGGCCTCTGGGAGCCTCCCAGGGCAGAAGTTCTTCCTCCTGGTGCTTTGGAACCTCCTGGGCTGCAGTTTCCATCCATTGCTCATTGTCCCATCCCAGGGTGCAGCTGAACAGAGCTTGTCCCTGTCCCTCCCTGACAGCTATTGATAGCCATTGATCAGATCCCTCTCAGCCTTCTCTTCTTCAGACTGAGCACCCCCAGGGCTCTCAGCCTCTCCTCCCCAGGCAGTCTCCAGTCCCTTTAGCATCCTTGTAGCCCTCCCTTGGACTCTCTGCAGCAGATCCCTGTCCCTCCTGAGCTGGACAGCCCAGAGCTGGCTGCAATATTCCAGGTGAGGTCTCAGCAGGGCAGAGCAGAGGGGAAGGAGAACCTCCCTGGCTCTGCTGCCCACACTCCTCTGAATGCCCCCCAGGACCCCCTTGGTCTTCCTGGCCTCCAGGGCACATTGCTGTCCCATGGAATCATGCTGCAGCTATGATGATGCTGCAGCTGTGATGATGCTGCAGTTATGATGATGCTGCAGCTGTGATGGTGATGCGGCTGTGATAATGCTGAAGCTGTGATGATGCTGCAGATGTGATGGTGATGCAGCTGTGATGATACTGCAGCTGTGATGATGCTGATACAGCTGTGATGATGCTGCAGCTGTGATGATGCTGATACAGCTGTGATGATGCTGCAGCTGTGATGGTGATGCAGCTGTGATGATGCTGCAGCTGTGGTGATGCTGATGCAGCTGTGATAATGCTACAGCTGTGATGATGCTGCAGCTGTGATGATGCTACAGCTATGATGATACTGATACAGCTGTGATGATGCTGATACAGCTGTGATGATGCTGATACAACTGTGATGATGCTGCAGCTGTGATGATGCTGATACAGCTGTGATGATGCTGCAGATGTGATGGTGATGCAGCTGTGATGATGCTGCAGCTGATGATGCTGCAGCTGTGATGATGCTGATATAGCTGTGGTGATGCTGCAGCTGTGATGATGCTGATGCAGCTGTGATGATGCTGATACAACTGTGATGATGCTGCAGCTGTGATGATACTGATACAACTGTGATGATGCTGCAGCTGTGATGATGCTGATATAGCTGTGGTGATGCTGCAGCTGTGATGATGCTGATACAGCTGTGATGATGCTGATACAGCTGTGATGATGCTGATACAACTGTGATGATGCTGCAGCTGTGATGATACTGATACAACTGTGATGATGCTGCAGCTGTGATGATGCTGATATAGCTGTGGTGATGCTGCAGCTGTGATGATGCTGATGCAGCTGTGATGATGCTGATACAACTGTGATGATGCTGCAGCTGTGATGATACTGATACAACTGTGATGATGCTGCAGCTGTGATGATGCTACAGCTGTGATGATGCTGCAGCTGTGATGATGCTGATACAACTGTGATGATGCTGCAGCTGTGATGATACTGATACAACTGTGATGATGCTGCAGCTGTGATGATGCTGATATAGCTGTGGTGATGCTGCAGCTGTGATGATGCTGATGCAGCTGTATGATGATGCTGATACAACTGTGATGATGCTGCAGCTGTGATGATACTGATACAACTGTGATGATGCTGCAGCTGTGATGATGCTGATATAGCTGTGGTGATGCTGCAGCTGTGATGATGCTGATGCAGCTGTGATGATGCTGATACAACTGTGATGATGCTGCAGCTGTGATGATACTGATACAACTGTGATGATGCTGCAGCTGTGATGATGCTGATATAGCTGTGGTGATGCTGCAGCTGTGATGATGCTGATGCAGCTGTGATGATGCTGATACAACTGTGATGATGCTGCAGCTGTGATGATACTGATACAACTGTGATGATGCTGCAGCTGTGATGATGCTGATATAGCTGTGGTGATGCTGCAGCTGTGATGATGCTGATACAGCTGTGATGATGCTGATACAGCTGTGATGATGCTGATACAACTGTGATGATGCTGCAGCTGTGATGATGCTGATACAACTGTGATGATGCTGCAGCTGTGATGATACTGATACAACTGTGATGATGCTGCAGCTGTGATGATGCTGATACAACTGTGATGATGCTGCAGCTGTGATGATGCTGATATAGCTGTGGTGATGCTGCAGCTGTGATGATACTGATACAACTGTGATGATGCTGCAGCTGTGATGATGCTGATATAGCTGTGGTGATGCTGCAGCTGTGATGATGCTGATGCAGCTGTGATGATGCTGATACAACTGTGATGATGCTGCAGCTGTGATGATACTGATACAACTGTGATGATGCTGCAGCTGTGATGATGCTACAGCTGTGATGATGCTGCAGCTGTGATGATGCTGATACAACTGTGATGATGCTGCAGCTGTGATGATACTGATACAACTGTGATGATGCTGCAGCTGTGATGATGCTGATATAGCTGTGGTGATGCTGCAGCTGTGATGATGCTGATACAGCTGTGATGATGCTGATACAACTGTGATGATGCTGCAGCTGTGATGATGCTGATACAACTGTGATGATGCTGCAGCTGTGATGATGCTGATACAACTGTGATGATGCTGCAGCTGTGATGATGCTGATACAACTGTGATGATGCTGCAGCTGTGATGATGCTGATATAGCTGTGGTGATGCTGCAGCTGTGATGATGCTGATACAGCTGTGATGATGCTGATACAACTGTGATGATGCTGCAGCTGTGATGATACTGATACAACTGTGATGATGCTGCAGCTGTGATGATGCTGATACAGCTGTGATGACACTGCAGCTGTGATGATGCTGCAGATGTGATGGTGATGCAGCTGTGATGATGCTGCAGCTGTGATGGTGATGCAGCTGTGATGATGCTGACACAGCTGTGATGATGCTGCAGCTGTGATGATGCTGACACAGCTGTGATGATGCTGCAGCTGTGATGATGCTGCAGCTGTGATGATGCTGATGCAGCTGTGGTGATGCTGCAGCTGTGATGATCCTGCAGCTGTGATGATCCTGCAGCTGTGATGATGCTGATACAGCTGTGATGATGCTGATACAGCTGTGATGATGCTGCAGCTGTGATGCTAATACAGCTGTGATGATGCTGATACAGCTGTGATGATGCTGCAGCTGTGATGATGCTGATACAACTGTGATGCTAATACAGCTGTGATGATGCTGCAGCTGTGATGATGCTGCAGCCCCTCTCACAACGCTGGTGTAAGATGCTTTCTGTTCTGTTGGGGGTTGCAATATTGTTGCTGTCCATGTATTGATTAAGCACTGCAAATGGTGATACCTTGTGGCTAACCTCCTCAGAAGCAATCACAGTCCCCCAGGTGCACACTAGCCGTGCTGGAATCCTCAGCAATTGACATTTTGGTGAGTTTTCCCCTTATCTTTCTGAATGACATAGTTCTCTTGAACTGTGCAGAGACTCCCAACAGCTCCGAGGGGTCTGACTCATGCTGCTGAATTTAAATCCAAATGCTGATCAGCTTCTAAATTGGGCCCTCTCCTGCTCCTGGCTGGCATTTTACCTCAGTTACTCTCCTTCAGAGTGAACAGAACACTGAAAATAGCAAAGAAACTTTCTTCCTCTACCTCCACCATCTACTGCCTCTGTTCCTTGAAGGATCTGGAGGTGCTGGAAGGTGTCCAGAGAAGGGTCACGAGGAGGAGCAGAGGGCTGGAGCTGCTCTGCTGTGAGGACAGACTGAGGGAGTTGGGGTTGCGCAGTCTGGAGAAGAGAAGGCTCCCAGGAGACCTCATTGTGGCTTCTAACCATTTCCTCTGGTCCTGTTGCTTCTCACAAAGAAGAGTCAGATCCTCTCCTTGCTACAACCTCCCTTCAGGGAGCTGTAGAGAGCAAGGAGGTCTACCTCAGCCTCCTTTTCTCCAGCCTGAAAACCTCCAACTCCCTCAGCCCCTCCTCACAGCCCAGAGGCTCCAGGCCCTTCTCCAGCCTCATTGCCCTCCTCTGGACACACTCCAGCCCCTCAATGTCCTTCCTGGAGTGAGTGGCCCCATCTCCTTTAGAGAGCCAGAAGGTCTCACCCCTCATCTTCCTCTTCTTCAGCCTGACCGTCCCCAGCTCCCTCAGATGCTCCTCACCAAACCTGGTCTCCAGAGCCTTCACCACCTTCAGTGCCTTGGTCTGGAGCTGCTCCAGGACCTCAGGACCCAAGGCTAGCAAGGTGAATACTGCAAAGCAGGAGCTACAGAGCTACCTCATTCCTTTGTGGATGGTTTTGGTGGGGTTTTTAAACTTTTATACCTCACAAATGTAGGGGGGGGAAAAAGTAAATGCAGGGGGAAAAATAAATGTAGGGAAAAATGTAAATGTAGGGGGAAAAAGTAAATGTAGGGGGAAGAAATAATTGTAGGGGGAAGATTAAATGTAGGAAAAAGTAAATATAAGGAAAAAAAGTAAATGTAGGGGAAAAAAGGAAATGTAGGGAAAAAAGTAAATGTGAGGAAAAAAGTAAATGTGAGGAAAAAGGTAAATGAAGAGGAAAAAAAGTAAATGAATGGGGAAAAGTAAATCTAGGGGGAAAAGTAAATGTAGGGGGAAAAGTGAATGCAGGGAAAAAAATAAGTGTAGGGGAAAATAAATGTAGGGGAAAATAAATGTAGGGGAACATAAATGTAGGGAAAAAATTAAATGTAGGGAAAAAGTTAAATGTAAATGGGGAAAATTAATGTAGGGAAAAATAAATGTAGGGGGAAAAGTAAATGTAGGGGAAAAATAAATGTAGGGGGAAAATTAAATGTAGGGAAAAATAAATGTAGGGATAAAAAGTAAATGTAGGGGAAAATAAATGTGGGGGAAAAAAGTAAATGTAGGCAAAAATTAAATGTAGAAAAAAAATAAATATAGGGGAAAATTAAATGTAGGGAAAAAAGTAAATGAAGGGGAAGAAAGCAAATGTAGGGAAAAAATAAATGTAGGGGGAAAAGTAAATGTAGGGGAAAATGAATGAAGGGGGGAAATTAAATGTAGGGGAAAATATAGGTAAGGGAAAATAAATGTAGGGGGGGAATAAAATGTAAGGAAAAAAATAGATGTAGGGGAAAAAGATAAATGTAGGGGGAAAAGGTAAATGTAGGGGAAAAGAGTAAATATAGGGAGAAAAAGTAAATGTAGGGGAAAAAAGTAAATTTAGGGAAAAATTAAATGTAGGGAGAAAAAATAAATGTAGGGGGGGAAGTAGTGCTGGGTTAGGAACTGGCTGGAGGCTGAGCCCAGAGAGTGGTGGTGAATGGTGCCACAGCCAGCTGGCAGCCAGGCACCAGTGGTGTGCCCCAGGGAACAGTGCTGGGCCCTGTGCTCTTCATTGATGATCTGGATGAAGGGGTTGAGTCTGTCATCAGCAAATTTGCAGATGACACTAAGGTAGGAGCAGATGTTGGTCAGTTAGAGGGCAGAAGGGCTCTGCAGAGGGAGCTCAACCAACTGGACAGCTGGGCAGAGTCCAACAGGATGGCATTCAACAAGGCCAAGTGCCAGGTGCTGCACTTTGGCCACAGCAACCCCATGCAGAGCTACAGGCTGGGGGCAGAGTGGCTGAGAGCTGCCAAACAGAGAGGGACCTGGGGGTGCTGATTGACAGCTGCCTAAACATGAGCCAGCAGTGTGCCCAGGTGGCCAAGAGGGCCAATGGCATCCTGGCCTGCATTAGGAATAGTGTGGCCAGCAGGAGCAGGGAGGTCATTGTGCCCCTGGACTCTGCATTGGTTAGGCTGCACCTTGAGTCCTGTGTCCAGTTCTGGGCTCCTCAGTTTAAGAAGGACATTGAGACACTTGAATGTGTCCAGAGAAGGGCAACAAGGCTGGGGAGAGGCCTTGAGCACAGCCCTGTGAGGAGAGGCTGAGGGAGCTGGGGTTGTTTAGCCTGGAGAAGAGGAGGCTCAGGGGAGACCTCATTGCCTTCTACAACTCCCTGCAGGGAGGTTGTAGCCAGGTGGGGGTTGGTCTCTTCTCCCAGGCAAGCAGCACCAGAACAAGAGGACACAGTCTCAGGCTGCACCAGGGGAGGTTCAGGTTGGATGTTAGGAAGAAGTTCTACACAGAGAGAGTGATTGCCCATTGGAATGGGCTGCCTGGGGAGGTGGTGGAGTCACCATCCCTGGAGGTGTTCAGGAGGAGACTTGATGGGGTGCTTGGTGCCACGGGTTAGTTGTTTAGGTGGTGTTGGATTGGTTGGTGGGTTGGACATGATGATCTTGAAGGTCTCTTCCAACCTGGTTTATTCTCTTCTATTCTAAGTAAATGTAGGGGAAAAAACAAATGTAGGGGGAGGGAAAAAAAAAGTAAATGTAGGGGAAAAATTAAAATGCAGGGGAATAAAGTCAATGTAAGGAAAAAATGTAAATATGGGGGGGGAAGTAAATGTAGGGGGAAAAGTAGATGTAGGGGGGAAAGTAAATGTAGGGGGGGAAATAAATGTAAGGAGAAAAAGTAAATGTAGGGAAAAATTAAAATGTAAGGGTAAAAAAAAGGTAAAAGCAGGGAAAATAATCTAAATAATGAAGGCAGGGTGGAAGGTGAGCAGAAAGCTTTGCAGCATCCAGGGTAGGAAACGGTGCTGAGCCAGAAAGGTTCAGTGAGCAAAGCTCAGGCTGGTGTTCCCCAGGGCACAGAGTTAATTCCTCATCACTTGTTGAGTGTCTCTTCTCACCTAATAGAAGCAGACAAGGCAGGGCATTAATGTTTCAGGGGATTCTTGAAGAGCTAAGAATGAAGCAGTTGGAAATAGCTAGAGCTCTGCACACAAAAAAATGCCTCTGCTTCAAATGCTTTCCCAGGCATTTAAAAGCAGATAAGTCAGCAAAGGCTGCTTCTGAATCATTCAGCCTCACTCCAAGCTGTCTTTGATGCTTAAACAGCGTTGATCATCTCAGTGGCTTGCAGGAGCCGGCTGGCAGGGTCCCTGCTTGGCATAGAGCAGAGGAGCCTCACCTTGCCCAGCCTGGGAGGCCCACTCTGAGTTTGGCCATTGGGGAGATGCTGCCCAGGGGGGTGGTGGAGTGCCCAAGGCTGGCTGTGTTTGCAGGTGGTTTGGCTGTGGTGCTTGGGGCTGTGGTTTAGGGCTGAGCCTTGCAGAGCAGGGCTCTGGGTTGGACTTGGGACCCTGAGGCTCTGCTCCAGCCTGAAGGTTGCTGTGAGACCTCAGATGTGGATTGGAGACCTAACCTTTATTGGCATTGTTCATGCCTGGACATGACACAAACGTTTCAAACACTCTCTTCAAACACCTCGAGAGAGTCTCTGCAGCCTGCACTTAGCATTTTTCAGCCAAGCAACATGATTTTGGTGTTATAGTAGCACAGTATCAGTCAGGGTCGGAAGGGATCACAAGGATCATCTAGTTCCAACCCCCCTGCCATGGGCAGGGACACCCCACACTAGATCAGCCTGGCCACAGCCTCATCCAGCCTGGTCTCAAACACCTCCAGGGACAGGGCCCCAACCACCTCCCTGGACAACCCATTCCAGGGCTTCACCACTCTCCTGGGGAAGAACTTCCTCCTCACCTCCAGCCTGAATCTCCCCACCTCCAGCTTCATTCCATTCCCCCTAGTCCTATCACTACCTGAGATCCTGAGCAGTCCTTCCCCAGCCTTCCTGTAGGCTGGGGTGTTCTCTGCTGTCTGGAAGCAATGGCCTTGCACAGAACCCCACCATGTGCAGCAATTTCATCCATGCAGCCACAACATCACTTTACACCTGGGACAACCTGGGCTGCTTGGGTTTTTTTCTGCCAGCCATGAGGAATTGCTTTCAATCTGTGCTAAGCTTGGAGCTTTTTATCTGCTGCTTTGAGCCTGAGATATTTCCGCTGAGGAGGTGGACAGGAGCAGCAGCATCTCATCCAGAGAGTGATCCTGAGGGTCTGCTCCAGCCTCAGTGTGTCTGTGGTTCTGTGTTGTGTTAACCCAGAAGGCTGTCTCATTCTAGAGGTCTCCTGAGACAGCCAGGAGAGCTGAAGCAGGGAAGGGAATTCTGAGCTCAAGGCACTAGCAGAAGGCCAGCAGGGTGTGAAGCGAAGGGCAAGCAGCCAGCACTCATCACCATTGCAGCTGCATCTCTCCTTTGTGTCTTCAACTGGGATTAAATGATCAAGGGGAGCTGCACTTGGAAGGATAACTGGGACACAGATATTCCCCAGTAATGAGGGAGTAAGGGTGGAGGTGTAGTTTTATCCCCTCAGGAAGTCATCTCAGCTTTAAAGTTCCCAGTAAGTAATGACCTTTATAGCTTGAGCTTAGCTTAATATCAATTAATTGAACAGTGCAAAGAAAGCCAACATTTCCTTTTCAGCTTGCAGCCACTCTTTGAAGCCTTTAGTTGGTGTCCTTTCATTCATGGAATCACAGAATTGTCAGGGTTGGAAGGGACCTCAAGGATCAGCCAGTTCCAAGCCCCCTGCCATGGGCAGGGACATCTCACACTAGAGACTGGGAAGGACCTTAAAGATCCTCTAGTCCCAACCCCCCCAGCCCCCAAGGGGGATTGACCTTTATAGCTAAGGTTAGTTTAATATAAATTCATAGAATCAAGCAGGTTGGAAAAGACCTCAGAGGTCATCAAGTCCAACCTACCACCTAATGCCTAACACCTCCTGACAACTAAACCATGGCTCCAAGTGCCACATCCAATCCTTTCTTGAACACCCCCAGGGATGGGGACTCCACCACCTCTCTGGGCAGCACATTCTGCCCTGTGCTCAGCACTGCTCAGGCCACACCTTGAGTCCTGTGTCCAGTTCTGGCCTCCTCAGGTTAAAAAGGACATTGAGAGACTTGAAGGTGTCCAGAGAAGGGCAAGAAAGCTGGGGAGGGGTCTGGAGCACAGCCCTGTGAGGAGAGGCTGAGGGAGCTGGGGTTGCTTAGCCTGGAGAAGAGGAGGCTCAGGGGAGACCTTCTTGCTCTCTCCAACTCCCTGAAGGGAGGTTGTAGCCAGGTGGGGGTTGGTCTCTTCTCCCAGGCAAGCAGCACCAGAACAAGAGGACACAGTCTCAAGCTGTGCCAGGGGAGGTTTAGGCTGGAGGTGAGGAGAAAGTTCTTCCCAGCAAGAGAGATTGGCCATTGGGATGTGCTGCCCAGGGAGGTGGTGGAGTCCCCATCCCTGGAGGTGTTTTGAAGAGCCTGGCTGAGGCACTTGGTGCCATGGTTGAGTTGCTTAGATGGTGCTGGGTGCTAGGTTGGACTGGATGATCTCTGAGGTCTTTTCCAGCCTGGCTGATTCTGTGATTCTCTCTGATGCTGTGATTCTATGATGCTGTTTTTCTCTCTGCTGCTGGGATTCTCTTTCTCTCCATGGTTCTCTGTTTCTCTGAACTGGAGCTGTGGGTTCCATCCCCAAGCAAAATGTGATTCCCACATCTCTGTTCCCTGCAGCCTGTTAGCAGCACAGGTCTGTGGTGTGCTCATGCTGCTGGGTTTGAAGAGGAGAAGTCCACCTCCTCTGTAGCCAGGGAGGCAGAACTATGCCAAATGGATTAATGATCAGACCTCTGACAGCATCAAGACCAGAGTGGGGGTTTGGGTTTGTTTTCTTGATGCAGGGGGAGGAAATGATGATGGTGTTTGTTGTTGTTCTTGCCTAAAGACCTGGTCTTTAACAGCACTTTGTGTTTGTTTTGCTGCAGAACTCAGACACCACAGCTTCCCAATTAATTCATCTTCATTGTAGCAGCTCTGTGGGGGTGGGGAAAGCAGGAGGCAGGCCCAGCTTCCACGGCTCTCAGGGCAAGAATCCTCTTGTCTCTAGGCTCTGATCCTGAGCCTATCAAAGTAAAACTGTGCCTAATTGTGCTTTAATGCCAAAGTAAACCACCAGCTCAGCTGAAGGTGCTGGGAGGGAGGGTTGCTGCTGCCTGTGCTGCTGCAGGAATCCTTCCAGAGCCTCTGCATCTGGTTTGTGGTGGTGGCTGCTAATGAGGGAGCTGGGGGTGTTCAGCCTGGAGAAGAGGAAGCTCTGGGAAGACCTAATAGCAGCCTGCCAGTGTCTGCAGGGGGCTACAAGAAGGCTGCAAAGGGACTGTTTGCAAAGGGATGCAGGGACAGGACCAGGGACAGGAACTTCAAACTAGAGCAGAGCAGATTCAGCCTGGATGTGAGGAACAAGTTCTGCACCAGGAGGCTGCTGGAACACTGCAACAGGTTGCCCAGGGACGTGGTTGAGGATGATTCTATTACCACTTTACATTACCACTTTCCTCTGCTCTGCTGAGACCTCACCTGCACTACTGTGTGCAGCTCTGGAGTCCACAACACAGGAAGGACCTGGAGCTGAGGGAGGGGATCCAGAAGAGGGCCACAAAAATGCTCAGGGGGTTGGAGCAGCTCTGCTACAAGGACAGGCTGAGGGAGCTGGGGGTGATCAGCCTGGAGAGGAGAAGGCTCCAGGGAGACCTCAGAGCAGCCTGCCAGGACCTGAAAGGGGCTGCAAGAAGGATGGAGAGAGACTGTTTGCAAAGGCCTGCAGGGAGAGGATGAAGGACAATGGCTTAAAACTGGAGCAGAGCAGATTTAGATGGGATGTTAGGAACCAGAGCTGCACCATGGAGCTCTGGAACAGGTTGCTGAGGGAGGTGGTCAAGGTCCCATCCCTGGAGATCATAAAATCACAGAATCTTGAATTCTCAGGGTTAGAAGAGACCTCAAGGCTCAACCAGTCCCAACCCCTGCCATGGGCAGGGACACCTCACACCACAGCAGGGTGCTCACAGCCACCTCCAGCCTGGCTGCAAACACCTCCAGGCAGGAGGATTCCACCACCTCCCTGGGCAGCCTGTGCCAGCCTGCTTCTCACAGCCAATCTCAATCTCCCCATTTCATAGTTTCATAGTTTCATCGTTTCATAGTTTCATAGTTTCATTCAGGGTTGGAAGGGACCACAAGGATCATCCAGTTCCAACCCCCAGCCATGGGCAGGGAAACCCCACACTAGATCAGGCTGACAGAGCCTCAGCCAGCCTGGGCCAAACTCCCCCAGTGACGGGGCCTCACCACCTCCCTGGACAACAATTCCAGGGTCTCACCACTCTCATGGTTCTAGAACCTCCTCCTTTGCATCCAGCCTGAATCTCCCCACCTCCAGCTTCATTCCATTCCCCTAGTCCTATCACTACCTGACATCCTGAGAAGTCCTTCCCAGCCTTCCTGTAGCCCCCTTCAGATCCTGGAAGGCCACAATTAGGTCACCTCAGAGCCTTCTCTTCTGCAGACTGAACAGCCCCAACTCCTTCAGTCTGTCCTCATAGGAGAGGTGCTCCAGCCCTCTGATCATCCTCGTGACCCTTCTCTGGACACGTTCCAGCACCTCCACATCCCTCTTGTAATAGGGACTCCAGAACTGGACACAGTACTCCAGGTGGGGTCTCACCAGGGCTGAGTAGAGGAGGATCACCTCCCTCGACCTGCTGGCCACACTTCTCCTGATGCAGCCCAGGATCTGATTGGCCTTGCGGGCTGCAAGTGCACATTGAGAGCTCATGTTGAGCTTTTTGTCCACCAGTACCCCCAAGTCTCTCTCCTCAGGGCTACTTTCCAGCCAGTCACTGCCCAGCCTGGATTTGTGCCTGGGATTGCCTCCACCCAGATGCAGGACCCTGCACTTGCTCTTATTGAACTTCATGAGGTTGGCTTGTGCCCACCTCTCCAGCCTGTCAAGGTCCCTCTGGATGGATCCCTTCCCTCCAGTGTGTCTGCTGCACCACACAGCTTGGTGTCATCAGCAAACTTGCTGAGGGTGCACTCAATGCCACTGTCCATGGCACCCACAAAGATGTTGAACAAGACAGGTCCCAGGACTGATCCCTGAGGGACTCTGCTTGTCCCTGGCCTCCACTGGGACATGGAGCCATTGACAGCCACTCTTTGGGTGTGGCCATCAAGCCAGTTCCTTAACCATCTGGTGGTCACCCATCAAACCCATGTGTCACCAGTTTGGAGCCCAGGATGTGGTGCGGGACAGTGTCGAAGGCTTTGCTCAGGTCCAGGTAAATGACATCAGTTGCTCGCCCCTCATCTATTAATGTTGTCACCTGCTCATAGAAGGCAACCAGGTTGGTCAGGCAGGATTTGCCCTTGGCAAAGCCATGCTGACTGTTCCCAATCACCTCTTCACTATTCTTTTGAGCGAGTAGTGACTCCAGGAGGATCTACTCCATGATCTTTCCAGGCACAGAGGTGAGACTGACTGGCCTGTAGTTCCCTGGTTTCTAGTTTTGCTCCATTCCCCCTGCTCCTGTCCCTCTCTGACAGCCTCACAAGTCCCTCCCCAGCTTTCTTGGAGCCCCCTTCAGATCCTGGAAGGCCACAAGAAGGTCTCCTGGGAGCCTTCACCTCTCCAGACTGAGCGACCCCAGACTGAATAGCTCAAGGTGAGGCTGGACAGGGCTCTGGGCAACCTGCTCTGGTTGGGGATGTCCCTGCTGAGTGCAGAGGGGTTGGACTGGATGAGCTTTGGAGCTCCCTTCCAGCCTGGACCATTCTATGATTCTCTGATTCTACATTTCAATGATTCCCTGCTTCTATATTTCTCTTTCTATGATTCTATGACTCCAAGATTCTGTGGCTCTCTGTTTTAAAGAACACCAACCATCCAACAGAAAGCCTCTTCAGGAGTCCCCCACTGAGCACTGCTCAGCCAAGAGCTGGGCAGAAAGCTCTCAGTGGATTACCCCAAGAGGATTCCTGTGTGGCTCCTGCCTCTGAGTGAGTAAATATCCACCTGCCTGCCCGGTGCAAGGAGGTTTTGTGTGCCAAAGCACTTGTCTCAGGCACAGGCAGCACTGCCTGTGCATCTTGAAAGCAGATGTTAAGAGCCAAGCCCCGTTTGAAGTTGAGAGTGGGGTGGGCAGGGGACAGCTTAATAAGCAGCACAGGGCTCAAGCACTTCCAATCTTCTTTTATTGTATAGGTTTCTTTATGCTGCTGCTGGGTTTGAACTTTGCAGGCAGCATCCTCGGTGAAATCACTGCCATTTTCAACACAAACCCTGCTTTCCCTTCCTTTCATCTCCCTCTTGGAAGGCAGAAGGGGAATTAGCTCTGCATTTAAAGTCTTTAAAGGCAAAGACAAAATTGCCTCTTACTGCCTGTGGTGCAAAGTGCTTGTTCCAGGGGACCTTCCTCCCTGGCCAATCATTGCTCTGAGGTAGGAAAGCAGAGGAAAATTGTCTGCTGCTTAATGTTTGATAAAGGCTTGCAAGGCATGGAACCACAGCATCCTGGCAGCTACACTGGGGAAGTGAGCAGGGAGCAAGAGGGATGACAGCTGGATGAAGGCAAGGAGTCAGAGAGCTGTGGTCAATGGGACAGAGTCTAGTTGGAGGCCTGTGCCCAGTGGAGTCCCTCAGGGGTCAGTCCTGGGACCACATCTGTTCAACCTATTCATCAACCTCCTGGCTGAGGGCACAGAGGGCACTGGCAGCAGGTTTGCTGATGGCACCAAGCTGGCAGCAGTGGCTGCCACAGGAGGGCTGTGCTGCCATCCAGCCTGAGCTGCACAGCCTGAGAGCTGGGCAGGGAGAAAGGGAATGAAGCTCAGCAAGGGCAAGGGGAGAGGCTGGCACCTGGGAGAGAGCAACCTCATAGAGCAGGAGAGGTTGGGGACTGAGCTGCTGCAGAGCAGGGAAGGGGAAAAGGACCTGGGGGGTCCTGGGGGGTGGGAGGCTGACCCTGAGGCAGCAATGTGCTCTGGTGGCCAAGGAGGCCAAGGGCAGCCTGGGGGGGATTAGGAGGGCTGTGGTCAGTAGGTCACAAGAGGTTCTTTTCCTCCTGTACGCTGCCCTGCTGAGGCCACAGCTGGAATCCTGTGTCCAGTTCTGGGCCCCTCAGCTCAAGAAGGAGCTCAGGGAAGTGCTGGAGAGAGTCCAGCACAGAAGCACAGAGATGCTGCAGGCAGTGGAAGATCTTCCTCAGGAGGAGAGCCTGAGGGAGCTGAGGGCTCTGGAGCTTGGAGAGGAGGAGCCTGAGAGGTGAGCTCCTGGCTGGGGCTAAAGCTGTGCAGGGGCAGTGCCCAGAGGCTGGAGCCAGGCTCTGCTGGGGGCTGCCCAATGCCAGCCCAAGGGGCAGTGGTGGAAGCTGAGGCAGAGGAAGTGCCATGGGAACAGGAGGAAGGATTATTTCCCTGTGAGGGTGCCAGAGGCCTGGAGCAGGCTGCCCAGGGGGGCTGTGGAGTCTCCCACCCTGGAGCTATTCCAACCCCACCTGGATGTGTTCTGTGTGAGTTGCTCTGGGTGCCCCTGCTCTGCCAATGGGGTTGGACTGGCTGAGCTCTGGAGGTGCCTTCCAGCCCCTACCACTCTGTGGCTCTGGCAACACAAGCTTGAGTAGATTTGGGAGGATGGTCTTGAATTTCAGGCTATAGAAAATGCTGCACAGGTTGTGTGGAATAAGATAAGAAAATAAAACAGTGAAATAAAAGAAATGGAATGGCAAAAGAAAGGAAATAGCAAAAGAAAGAAAATAGCAAAATCAAATGATCAAAGCAATATAATGGAAAAATAAGCAAGAGCAAGAAGGTCTCCCTGAGCCTCCTCTCCTTCAGGCTAAGCAACCCCAGCTCCCTCAGCCTCTCCCAACACCAAACACCTCCTGACAACTCAACCATGGCTCCAAGTGCCACATCCAAGCCTTTCTTGAACACCTCCAGGGATGGGGACTCCACCACCTCCCTGGGCAGTGCTGCAATCCCTTCCTCACCCTTGCAGCCCTCCCTTGGACTCTCTCCAGCAGATCCCTGTCCCTCCTGAGCTGGGCAGCCCAGAGCTGCATAGAGAGAGTTTTGCTGTTAGCTGTGGTAAGGTTTGCAGTGCTAGAGATCACTTTTTTGGTCACTGTGTCTCTACCTTCCCTGAGTGCAGACTTCTTAGTCTCCTGGGCTCTGTGTGTTGAGGAGGTGACAAGTGAGGCAATGGAAGCACACAGTGGGACCCTGGTGGTGGGCTTTGTCCTGCTCAAATAGTGAAATTGCCTAAAGACAAAGCAAAAGAACTTGAAGCAGGGGAGCAAAGAGAAAACCACCTGGTCATACAATCATTGAATCACTGAATCAACCAGCTTGGAAAAGACCTCAGAGATCATCAGGTCCAACCTATGAGCTAATGCCTAACACCTCCTGACAACTAAACCATGGCTCCAAGTGCCACATCCAATCTCCTCTTGAACACCTCCAGGGATGGGGACTCCACCACCTCCCTGGGCAGCACATCCCAGAGGCCAATCTCTCTTGCTGGGAAGAACTTTCTCCTCACCTCCAGCCTAAAGCTCCCCTGGCACAGCTTGAGACTGTGTCCTCTTGTTCTGGTGCTGCTTGCCAGAGGAAGCCTGCCCCACAGCAGTGATGCCATTGCAAGAGCTCTGCAGGTCCTCTCTGGCATCAGCAAACTGCCTTGGTTCCTGAGAAGCAAAAGTCTGTGGGCAATGCTTCACCTCATTGCTGAGTTAAGCAGGCTGTGGACTGCTGCTTCAGTTCCTTGCTTTCTTTTTTCCCTTCTGGGTATCTGATCAATGGGAGCAGGACTGTGACACGAGAAAATCCATTTCTAATATCCAGAGCTGCATGTGAGCTGTTCCTGATTCCTAAGAGCTGTTTGTCATGCTGCCCACACAGCCCGAGGCTTTGGCAAGCCAACAGTCTTTGAGGCATCCTGTGGCTGCCCCAGGAAGGGCAGGATCTGATTCTGCAAGCCTCATCTCCGACAAAAGGCTTTGGAGTGGAACTGAGACCCTCAGCACTTAGAATTATTAAAGCTCTCCTCTGACGTAATCACAGAATCACAGCTCTGCTGCAAGGGCAGGCTGAGGGAGCTGGGGGTGTTCAGCCTGGAGAGGAGAAGGCTCCAGGGAGACCTCAGAGCAGCCTGCCAGGACCTGAAGGGGCTGCAGGAAGGCTGGAGAGAGACTGTTCCCAAAGGGCTGCAGGGACAGGACCAGGGACAGCGACTCCAAACCAGAGCAGAGCAGATTGAGATTGGATGTGAGGAACAAGTCCTGCACCAGGAGGCTGCTGGAACACTGCAACAGGTTGCCCAGGGAGAGGGTTGAGGCTCCAGCCCTGGAGATATTCCAGGTGAGGCTGGACAGGGCTGTGGGCAACCTGATCCAGTTGGGGATGTCCCTGCTGAGTGCAGAGGGGTTGGACTGGACGAGCACAGGGGTCAGGAAGGAAGGGACAGGGACAGCCTCTGCTCTGCTGCACCCTGGCACAGGAGAAGGAGCAATGGATGGAAACTGCAGCAGCACTGCAGCTTTGGCAAGGGGGTTGGACTCCACATGGGGGTGTTGGGTCCCAGGCTGGACTTGATGATCTCAGAGGCCTCTTCCAGCCTCACTAATCCTGTGATCTCCAGAAGCCCCTTCCTGCCCCTCCCATTCTGTGATGCTCTGGCTTGCTCTCACCATTTCTGTGTTCATGACTGACTCAGGCTCTAGCATAAATTGCCAAACCACCCTCCAAATGTTGATTTGTAATTGTTCCCTCTAATAGCTCTCATTTTAGACACCACTCTTTGTGCTGCTAAGAGCCTGCTGGTTGTTGGAGAGAAAAACTCCACTGCTTAGGGTAATGAAAGGTTCCTGTTTCCCAAATTGCTTTTCCCATGACAAAAGCATTGCTGTAGAATTGGTAATGCTGCTTTCTGTGGAGCCAACAAACCCTCCTCATGTGTCAGGGCTGTGCATAAGCAGTGGTTTTTCTCTCCCTCTTTGTGTACAAAATGAGCAGTTGGCTCCTTTCTTATTTGTCACCCTTAAAAGCAAAGCCACTTTCACGTCAGTGCCTCGATGCAGGGAGAAAACCAACAGCAAAGCTTCCATCCTGAGCTTTCCCAAACAGCCTCCTGGCCCAGGGGCTTTCAGAGCTGCAAAACCTTCTGCTGGAAAGCAGCTCCATGGAGGAAGGATCATAGAATCATTGCATTGTCAGGGTTGGAAGGGACCTCGAGGCTCAGCCAGTCCCAACCCCCCTGCCATGGGTAGGGACACCTCACACCACAGCAGGCTGCTCACAGCCACCTCCAGCCTGGCTGCAAACACCTCCAGGCAGGAGGCTTCCACCACCTCCCTGGGCAGCCTGTGCCAGGCTCTCACCACCCTCATGGGCAACAAATTCCTCTGGATGAGCTTTGGTGGTCCCTTGGAACCACTGGAACAAGTTGCCTAGGGAGGTGGTTGAGGTTCCATCGCTGGAGGTATTCAAGGTGAGGCTGGAGAGGGCTCTGGACAACCTGATCTAGTTGGGGATGTCCCTGCTGAGTGCTGAGGGGTTGGACTGGATGAGCTTTGGAGCTCCCTTCCAAGCCAGACCATTCTCTGATCCTGTAATTCCATGATTCTAGGATTCTAAGTGGTGTCCCTTAGGCACAGGACTGTTCAATGTCTGCATCAGCAACACAGCATGGACATGGAGCTGATGCAGAGGATCCAGAGGAGGCCATCAAATAGATCAGAGGCTTGGAGCAGCAGGCTGAGGGAGCTGGGGGTGTTCAGCCTGGAGAAGAGAAGGCTCCAGGGAGACCTCAGAGCAGCCTGCCAGGAACTGAAGGGGGCTACAGGAAGGATGGAGAGAGACTGTTTGCAAAGGCCTGCAGGGACAGGACCAGGGACAGCGACTCCAAACCAGAGCAGAGCAGATTGAGATTGGATGTGAGGAACAAGTCCTGCACCAGGAGGCTGCTGGAACACTGCAGCAGGTTGCCCAGGGAGGTGGTTGAGGCTCCATCCCTGGAGATGTTCAAGGTGAGGCTGGACAGGGCTCTGGGCAACCTGATCCAGTTGAGGATGATCTGGATGAGCTTTGGAGCTCCCTTCCAGCCCAGAGCATCTGTGATTCTAAGTGGTGTCCCTCAGGCTCAGGACTGTCCAATCTCTTCATCAGTGCCATATGGGATTGAGTGCAGCCTCAGCATGGAAAAATCAGTGCATGGAGAGGAGTGGGGAGCACCTCCAGCCTTGCTGCCTGCCAAACGCTGGTGGGAGACCTGAGAAATGTCTTTACCAGCTCCTATCTGTTCCCTGCACTTAGTTATTTTGGTTCTCTGTATTTGGGAGCACTAATAGCACTGGGATTCAGTGCTGCTGTGCAAAGCTGGTTACAGACTGGTGAAGTGCCTTCTGATACTGGGAACTGAGGATGCAATGGGAACTCACTGCAGCAAGCCTTGTCAGGCCACTGGGAGGGAAATGTGTAGGGCTGCTGGGCTTCCTTGGAAGACAAATGTTTTCACAGTGACATTTCCTACTGCAGTGAAGAGCAAAACCACCCAATGAATAGTGAAGAAGCAATGGTGCTGAAATCAGACTCAGAGCACTGTCAGGTTTGGAAGGGACCTCAAGGGTCAGCCAGTCCCAACCCCCTGCCATGGGCAAGGACACCTCACACTGCAGCAGGTTGATGATCTTGTAGGACTTTTCCCACCATGATGAGGCTCTGGCAGGGAGGGAGAAGCAGCAAGAACAAACCCACTCAGTCAGCAGCTGAGTGAAAAAGCAAAGCAAAACCAAACCCAAAGCAGGAAACTCATTAGGAGGAGGATTTTTACTCCTGATGTAAGGCTCTGGTTTTATGCCAAAGTGATGATCCAAGCTTAACCTCAAACTCTGTAAGCACATGGATGGGATGGGATGGGATGGGATGGGATGGAATGGAATGGAATGGAATGGAATGGAATGGAATGGAATGGAATGGAATGGAATTAACCAGGTTGGAAAAGACCTTGGAGATCATCAAGTCCAACTTATCACCCAACACCATCTAATCAACTCAACCATGGTACCAACTACTTCATCCAGGCTCTTCCAAAACACCTCACAGAGCATCAAATCCAACCTGTGACCTAATCCCTATCACCTCCTGACAACTCAACCATGGCTCCAAGTGCCACATCCAATCCCCTCTTGAACACCTCCAGGGATGGGGACTCCACCACCTCCCTGGGCAGCACATCCCAATGACCAATGACTCCCTCTGGGAAGAACTTTCTCCTCACCTCCAGCCTAAACCTCCCCTGGCACAGCTTGAGACTGTGTCCTCTTGTTCTGGTGCTGCTTGCCTGGGACAAGAGACCAACCCCCACCTGGCTCCAACCTCCCTTCAGGGAGTTGGAGAGAGCAAGAAGGTCTCCCCTGAGCCTCCTCTTCTGCAGGCTAAGCAACCCCAGCTCCCTCAGCCTCTCCTCACAGGGCTTGTACCTTAACATCAAAGCAGTCAGCAGAGGCACCTCCACTCTACCACATTGCTCTTTACTCTTAAGGTATTTTCTGCTGTCAAAAAATGATTGCAAAGAATCCTAGAGCTACTTCAGCTGGAAAAGACCTCTAGGATAATTGAGTCCATCGAATTCATTCCTTTTATGTATAGAGAAGGCTCCCAGGAGACCTAATTGTGGCCTCCCAGGATCTGCAGGGGGCTCCAAGAAAGCTGGGGAGGGACTTTTGAGGGTGTCAGGGAGGGATAGGAGCAGGGGGAATGGAGCAGAACTAGAAATGGGGAGATTGAGATTGGATGCTAGGAAGAAGTTGTTGCCCATGAGGGTGGTGAGAGCCTGGCACAGGCTGCCCAGGGAGGTGGTGGAAGCCTCCTGCCTGGAGGTGTTTGCAGCCAGGCTGGAGGTGGCTGTGAGGGCCAGGAGGAGCCAGGAGGAGGAGCAGAGGGCTGGAGCTGCTCTGCTGGGAGGACAGCCTGAGGGAGTTGGGGTTGTGCAGGCTGGAGAGGAGAAGGCTCCCAGGGGACCTAATTGTGGCCTTCCAGGATCTGCAGGGGGCTCTAAGAAAGCTGGGGAGGGACTTTTGAGGGTGTTGGGTAGAGACAGGACTGGGGGGGATGGAGCAAAACTAGAAGTGGTTAGATTGAGATTGGCTATGAGGAAGAAGTTGTTGCCCATGAGGGTGGTGAGAGCCTGGCACAGGTTGCCCAGGGAGGTGGTGGAAGCCTCCTGCCTGGAGGTGTTTGCAGCCAGGCTGGAGGTGGCTGTGAGCAACCTGCTGCGGTGTGAGGTGTCCCTGCCCATGGCAGGGGGGTTGGGACTGGCTGAGCCTTGAGCTCCCTTCCAGCCCTTAACAATTCTATGATTCTATTTTATATCCTTTTAGAAGGGCTTTAAACTCTGCAGACCTCTCTGTGTCTGTGGTGCCTTGTCTCAATTTAGGGAGAACTGACTTTGACAGGAGAGAAAGAAAATACCTACTCCACAAGGAATTTTGGCTGGCTGCAAAGCAAAGGTTACTGCAGGATAAAAGAGATTTCAAGCTTATTTTTTTCCATGGCTATAGATCAATAAATATCCATGGCAGAAAGACTTTGCAGCTTCATCATGCCAGTGTGGAATCGTCACAGAATGTGAGGGGCTGGAAGGGACCTCCAGAGCTCAGCCAGTCCAAGTTCCCTGCCAGAGCAGGGGCACCCAGAGCAGCTCACACAGGAACACATCCAGGTGGGGTTGGAATAGCTCCAGAGAGGGAGACTCCACAGCCCCCCTGGGCAGCCTGTCTCAGTGTTCTGCCTTCCTCACAGGGAAAATAAACTTTCCTCCTGCTTCCATGGCACTTCCTCTGCCTCTGCTTCCCCCACTGCCCCTTTTGGAAAGGTTTTTGCTGCCTCCTCCAGAGGCCAGCTCCTTTTCTTGCACCCTGAAGCCACTGGCAGAGCACTGTGGCTATGTCTATTTACAGGGACATCCATATACAACACCCAACCCTCCCACCCTCACCCCCCACCTGTTACTGCCTTGTAAGTATCAGCAAATATTCACCCTGAATATTACCAAATGTTTCACAGAGCTGTCAGAGCTGGAAGGGAGCTCCAGGCTCAGCCTGCCCCAACCTCCCCTGCCATGGGCAGGGACACCTCACACCACAGCAGGTTGCTCACAGCCACCTCCAGCCTGGCTGCAAACACCTCCAGGCAGGAGGCTGCCACCAGCTCCCTGGGCAGCCTGTGCCAGGCTCTCACCACCCTCATGGGCAACAACTTCTTCCTCACAGCCAATCTCAATCTACCCATTTCTAGTTTTGTTCCATTCCCCCTGCTCCTATCCCCACCTGACACCTCCCCCTCTGCTCTGCCCTGCTCAGACCACAGCTGCAATCCTGTGTCCAGTTTGGGGCTGCCCAAGTGAAGAGAGACAGAGAGCTGCTGGAGAGAGTCCAAGGCAGAGCCAGGAGGGTGAGTTGGGGACTTGAGCATCTCCCCTGTGAGGAGAGACTGAGAGCCCTGGGGCTGTTGAGTCTGGGGAGGAGAAGGCTGAGAGGGATCTGATCAATGTCTATCAATAGCTGAGGGCTGGGGGGCAAGGGGAGGGGGCCAAGCTCTCATGGGTGGTGCACAGCAATAAACCAAGGAGCAATGGAGACAAACTTGACCAGAGAAGGTTTCAGCTCAACCTGAGGAGAAACTTCTTTGGTGTGAGGGTGCCAGAGCCCTGGAGCAGGCTGCCCAGAGAGGTTGTGGAGTCTCCTGCTCTGGAGCCTTTCCAACCCCCCCTGGATGCCTTCCTGTGCAGCCTGCCCTGGGTGATGCTGCTCTGGCAGGGGGGCTTGGACTGGCTGCTCTCTGGAGCTCCCTTCCCACCTCTGCTGTTCTGTGATCCTGTGAAATGTAAAGGAGGAGCTGAGTTTATTCTCCTGCTCCACGATATGGGTTTGTGGCTTTAGTTTGGAGGGGGTTATGCTTCAGGAATTCCTCCCATCTCGTTGGTAAAGCTGAGAGCAGCTGGGTTTGACTTAGCCTGCTGTCAGTTCAGTGACTTCAGTAATGCTTTAAAGGCTTTAATGTGACTGCACTGAACTGCACAGCCTTTAATAGCAGCTTTCAAAAGGAGTGATGGGCTTGGTCTCAGGCTTGAGTTGTCACTTAGGACGGGAGTTGTTGTAAACAAGTTCAGCAGATGTCTGGGTAATCACTGCACTCACATCAGCTGCTCTGCACAAGCTCTTCCTTCTCCTTAGGAAGGCTCAAAACAGATGATCTGTTCCTGTGTAGCAGGCAGCAGTGGCACTCACCTATGGGAGGCTACTGCAGGCAGCATTTGAAATCCAGATGGCCTGATCTGGAGGCTGAGATGAGGAGAGGAAGCTGAAGTTGCCAATTGTGTGTCATGGAATCATAGAATCAAGCAGGTTGGAAAAGAACTCAGAGATCATCAACTCCAACCTATGAGCTAATCCCTAACACCTCCTGACAACTCAACCATGGCTCCAAGTGCCACATCCAAGCCTTTCCTGAACACCTCCAGGGATGGGGACTCCACCACCTCCCTGGGCAGCACATCCCAAGGGCCAATCTCTCTTCAAGGGAAGAACTTTCTCCTCACCTCCAGCCTAAACCTCCCCTGGCACAGCTTGAGACTGTGTCCTCTTGTTCTGGGGCTGGGTGCCTGGGAGAAGAGCCCAACCCCCACCTGGCTCCAACCTCCCTTCAGGGAGTTGGAGAGAGCAAGAAGGTCTCCCCTGAGCCTCCTCTTCTCCAGGCTAAACACCCCCAGCTCCCTCAGCCTCTCCTCTCTTCCAAGCTGGGGAGAGACTTCCTGGGGCTGTTGGGTAGTGATAGGAGCAGGGGGAATGGAACAAAACTAGAAGATACAGATTGGATGCTAGGAAGAAGTTCTTCACCATGTGTGGTAGTTTTAGGGGGAATGAATCCAAGCTGGAGGAGGGGAGGTTGAGACTGGCTGTGAGGAAGAAGTTGTTGCCCAGGAGGGTGGTGAGAGCCTGGCACAGGCTGCCCAGGGAGGTGGTGGAAGCCTCCTGCCTGGAGGTGTTTGCAGCCAGGCTGGAGGTGGCTGTGAGCAGCCTGCTGTGGTGTGAGGTGTCCCTGCCCATGGCAGGGGGTTGGGACTGGCTGAGCCTTGAGCTCCCTTCCAGCCCTGACAATTCTGTGCCTCTATGATTCTATGTCCTGCCTGATTCTGAGCCAGCTCTGCTGTCCTTCCAACAGCTCTCTCACCAACACCTCTCCCAGCAATGGAAACCTCTTATTTGTGAAAGCTTTATTCAGGAAGGGAAGCCACACTTGCTTGGCTGAATCATTTCCCCTCCCTCTTGGCCTCTGGCTCCTACCCTCTGTCTTCCAGAACTTTATCAGACTCAGCCTCCTCTGTGGTGGTTTCTTGTTGATCCTGTTCCCCACTTGCACTGCATTGGAATCTTGTTTCATCTGCCTTCCACAAAAGCACTTTCTGACAGTGCTCTGGGAAAGAGAGGCTGCTTTGAAGTACAGAGCAAGAGAAGAAAGGAACTCATCTGAGCATTGCACTGATGGGGATGAGTGGCTACCTCCAACCTCTGCTGCCAGGGCAGAAAGTCAACCTCTGGCTCTGTGCTGCAGGGAGAGTCAGGGCCACAGCAATGTGGACAAGAACTTTCTCTCTCTGGCAGCTGGAAATGAAGCCCCTGGGTGGTTTTCCACCATTATAGGTAAATGTTTCCCTTCCTAGGCTTTTAAATCAGGTGCCATGGGCAGGGACACCTCACACTAGAGCAGGCTGCTCACAGCCATTAGGATAGGATAGGATAGGATAGGATAGGATAGGATAGGATAGGATAGGATAGGATAGGATAGGATAGGATAGGATAGGATAGACCAGGTTGGAAGAGACCTTCAAGATCATCACATCCAACCTATCATCCAACACCACCTAATCAACTAACCCATGGCACCAAGCACCCCATCAAGTCTCCTCCTGAACACTTCCAGTGATGGTGACTCCACTAGCTCCTCAGGCAGCCCATTCCAGTGGGCAATCAATCACTCTCTCTGTGTAGAACTTCTTTCTAACCTCCAGCCTAAACCTCCCCTGGCACAGCCTGAGACTGTGTCCTCTTGTTCTGGTGCTGGGTGCCTGGGAGAAGAGTCCAACCCCCACCTGGCTACAACCTCCCTTCAGGGAGTTGGAGAGAGCAAGAAGGTCTCCCCTGAGCCTCCTCTTCTCCAGGCTAAGCAACCCCAGCTCCCTCAGCCTCTCCTCCCAGGGCTGTGCTCCAGACCCCTCCCCAGCTTTCTTGCCCTTCTCTGGACTCGTTCCAGCAGCTCAACCTCCTTCCTAACCTGAGGAGCCCAGAACTGGACACAGGACTCAAGGTGTGGCCTAAGCAGTGCTGAGCACAGGGCAGAATGACCTCCCTGCTCCTGCTGGCCACACTGTTCCTGATGCAGGCCAGGATGCCATTGGTCCTCTTGCCCCCCTGGGCACACTGCAGGCTCATGTTCAGCCCACTATCAACCACTACCCCCAGGTCCCTCTCTGCCTGGCTGCTCTCAGCCACTCTGACCCCAGCCTGTAGCACTGCCTGGGGTTGCTGTGGCCAATGTGCAGAACCTGGCACTTGGATGTGTTCAATCTCCTGCTCTTGGCCTCTGCCCATCTGTCCAGCCTGGCAAGGTCCCTCTGCAGAGCTCTCCCATCCTCTAACAGATCAACTCCTGCCCCCAGCTTGGTGTCGTCAGCAAACTTATTGCTGATGGACTCAATGCCCTCCTCCAGATGATCAATAAAGATATTGACCAGGCTGGGGCCCAGCACTGCTCCCTGGGGCACACCACTGGTGCCTGGCTGCCAGCTGGCTGTGGCACCATTCACCACCACTCTCTGGGCTCAGCCTCCAGCCAGTTCCTAACCCAGCTCAGAGAGCTGCTGTCCCAGCCAGGGGCTGACAGCTTGGCCAGGAGTTTGCTATGGAGGACAGTGTCAAAGGCCACATCCAGCCTGGCTGCTGGAATCCCCTCCCTGGCCCTGCTGGCCACACTTCTCTTGCTGCAGCCCAGGCTCTGCTTGGCTCTCTGGGCTGCAACTGCTCACTGCTGGCTCCTGCTGAGCTTCTCCTCCCCCCAGCACCCCCAAGATGCTCTTCCTTCAGGGCTGCTCTCCAGCCAGTCCCTGCCCAGCCTGTCTCAGTGCTTGGGGATATCATATATTGTGGAATGTTTAGATCAACAGTTGCATAGAGGAGCATAATTGAGCTGCAATCAAAGGGCTTTCTCAGTTAGCTGTTTTGCTGCTAGCACTGCAGGGAGGCTTTGCTTCCTTTCATCACATTTTCTGCTTTGGATTGTGCAGTGTTCATGTCTAGAGCTGATTCAGGATCTTTACAGCTGCAGCACCCAATCCTGCACCTTCCATACAAACAACTTCATTTTCCCTATCAAGAAATAATCTCCAAATGGGCCTGGAAATGTCTTCCAAATACCTCTTTAAAAGAAGAAGGAAAGCTTTTTGTTTGCTCTCCCCTCCCCTCATCTCAGTCCAACCTCTTATTACATCCTGGAAGGTGTCCAGAGCAGGGCCAGGAGGAGGAGCAGAGGGCTGGAGCTGCTCTGCTGTGAGGACAGACTGAGGGAGTTGGGGTTGTGCAGGATGGAGAGGAGAAGGCTCCCAGGAGACCTCATTGTGGCCTTCCAGGATCTGCAGGGGGCTCCAAGAAAGCTGGGGAGGGACTTTGTAGGATGTTGGGAAGGGCTGGACCATGGGGAATGGAAAATAAACTAAAACTGGGTAGATTGAGACTGGCTGTGAGGAAGTTGTTGCCCATGAGGGTGGTGAGAGCCTGGCACAGGCTGCCCAGGGAGGTGGTGGAAGCCTCCTGCCTGGAGGTGTTTGCAGCCAGGCTGGAGGTGGCTGTGAGCAACCTGCTGTGGTGTGAGGTGTCCCTGGGCATGGCAGGGGGTTGGGACTGGCTGAGCCTTGAGCTCCCTTCCAGCCCTGAGAGTTCTGTTTCCAATACTTTTGGGATGCAAAAGGTGAGAAGAGTTAACAAACCCCAGTGGATTTGGCCTGAACATGGATGCCTGTAATGTGTGATTGCCTGGGATGCAGATGCCTGGAGTTTACAAACCCCTCACACTCTACCAAGTGAATCTTAAAGAGAAGAAACTTCTTTACAGTGAGGCTGCTGGAGCCCTGGAGCAGGCTGCCCAGGGAGGTTGTGGAGGTGTTCAAGAGGGGATTGGATGTGGCACTTGGTGCCATGGTCTAGTCATGGGGTCTGTGTTGATAGGTTGGACTTGATGATCCTTGAGGTCTCTTCCAACCTTAGTGATACTGTGTCATACTGTGAGTCTCCTTCTCTCTCCATGGTAGGGGGCTTGGAACTGGCTGATCCCTGAGGTCCCTTCCAACCCTGACAATTCTCTGATTCCATCTTAATTTCCTCCATTTGGTGCTTCAGAAGTGCTTCAAAGCTCCCCACCAGCAGCTGAGCAGCTGAAGGTGTGCTTTGTGTTCCCACTGCTTTGGTTTTGTCTTCCTCTTGTTGTTATTTAAACCTAACTTTGATGTCAGCTCCCAGCAGGATCCTCAGAAATGGCTTGCTTTCTCTTCTGAGAGGGAGTGGAAGCTCTGCAGTGGCTTTGAGCTGAGAGCAGGGATGCTGGAAGGAACTGAATGTGGTAGAGACTGCTGTCTGGAACCTGTTTCCATCTCCATGGGTTAGGCACAGCCATGTTTGTGTGTGCCTCTTCCTTCCTCCCATTGCCTTGCCAGCTTAGCAGATCTCTGCTTTGGTTGTGTCCAGTTCTGGGCACCTCAATCCTAGAGAGAAATGGAGGTGCTGGAGCCAGGGCAGAGCAGGGCAAGGAAGCTGGGAAGGGCCTGGAGAAGAAACTGTTGGAGAGAGACTGAGGGAGCTGAGGATGGTTAGATGGTTAGAGAAGGAGGCTCCACTGCCAGTGAACATTGCTGGCTCAAGCCAAGAGCTTCATCCACCTGGGTGATCAGAACAGCCCAGAGAGGGCACCCAGGAGGGAGTATGGACTGGGGGAGACTTTATGTAGGATCAAAGGGGTCCTGAATGTCTCCAGAGAAGGAGATTCCACTGCCAGTGGACAGCTTCATCAGCCAGGGTCATCAGCACAGCCCAGAGAGGGCACTCAGCAGGGAGTATGGACTGGGGGAGACTGTGTAGGATCAAAGGAGTCCTGAATGTCTCCAGAGAAGGAGACTCCACTGCCAGTGGACATTGCCAGTGCACAGCTTCATCAGCCAGGGTCATCAGAACAGCCCAGAGAGGGCACCCAGGAGGGTGTGTGGACTGGGGGAGACACTGTGTGGGTTCAAAGGGGCTGCCCTGGTGCTCCAAACCTGCAGCTCCTCAGTGAGATCCAGAGAGGCAGCTCCTCAGCTGCTCTTGGGAGACACCAGCTGCACTTCACAGGAGATTTAGTGGTTTGCATCAGCTAAAACCACACAGATAAGAAATGGGTGAAGAGCTGATGATCACCTGGGGCCCTGAACCCTTCTGTGCTCCCGAGGGCACAGCCAGCTGCCTGCTGTGTGTTTCTCAAGCAGATTTATTGCTTTTCCCCTGCAGCAGGGAGAGGAAGGAGGCAAGGCTCTGGCTTCAGAAGGCAGCACTGCAATGCACGCATTTCCAAGCTCCCTCAGCCTGCTTTCTAGTCAGGAAAAACATAACCAAAGCAGGCTCCTCTGCAGTGAAAACCTGGCCAGGATTTCTCAGCTGAGACCTGAGGTGACTGTCCCTGGAACCAGCAGTGTAAATAACACAGACTGGCTGCAGTAAAAGCCTGGCAGCAAGAGGATTGCCTCTTGGTAGTGCCAGAAGAAAGTTCATCATTCAGCTGCAGAGTGTCCCAGCCAAGCTGCAGAGCTCCATCTCAGCACTGTGCCAGCAATGCCCCATGGCTGCTTGCCAGCAGGAAGCACAGGCAGGGCACAGCCACTGCCATGTGCAACAGAAACCCCTGGAGCAAGAGCCACAGCAGGGGCTCACTTTTCATGCCAGGCTGCTTAACTAACTCTGGCCTCTCACTCCAAGAGAGACACTGAGGTGCTCGAGCCTGTCCAAAGGAGGGAAGTGAAGCTCATGAAAGGGTCTGGAGATAAAGGTCTGGTGAGGAACAGCTGAGGCACCTGGGGTCCTTTAGCCTGGAGAAGAGGAGGCTCAGGGGAGGCCTCATTGGTCTCTCCAACTCCCTGAAAGGAGGTTGTGAAGAGGTGGGGGTTGCTCTGCTCCAGAAAATAACAAGAGATAGAATGGGAGGAAGTGGCCTCAAGGAGTGCCAAGGGCAGTCCAGGATGGGCCCAGCACCTTCTTCTTGGTGGCAAGGGACAGGAGCAGAGGCAATGGTTCCAAGCTGCCCCAGGGGAGGCTCAGCCTGGATGCTAGGAAATATTTCTGCACAGAGAGAGCTCTCAGCCATTGGAATGATCTGCCCAGGGCAGTGCTGGAGTCCCCATCCCTGGGGGTGTCCAAGCAGCTGGGGAGCTGGAGCTTAGGGACATGGCTTGGTGCTGAGCCTTCAGTGCTGGGTGAAAGATTGCCCTGGCTGAGCTGGGAGGTCTCTTCCAAGTGGAGGTTTTCTGGGATGCTGTCTCAGGAAGGATTTCTTCACTGCAGGAGTTCTCAGGCACTGGAAGCACTTGCCCAGGGAGGTGCTGGAGTCCCCATCCCTGCAGGTACTTCAGAGCTGTGTGGATGTAGTGCTTAGGGACAGGGTTTGGCCAAGGACTTGTCAGTGTTAGGCTAATGATGGAACTGGAAGGTCTTAGAGGTCTGTTCCATCCCAGGCAGTTCTGAGATCTTCTGCCACCTGTGCTGCTGAGGACTCACACTCCTGCTGGGTTGGGCATCTCTGCATGGGCAACATCTTCCTCATTCATTCCTTTATTATAGCAGCACAGAACTGTCAGGGTTGGAAGGGAGCTCAAGGCTCAGCCAGTCCCAAACCTGCCCATGGGCAGGGACACCTCACACCACAGCAGGTTGCTCACAGCCACCTCCAGCCTGGCTGCAAACACCTCCAGGCAGGAGGCTTCCACCACCTCCCTGGGCAACCTGTGCCAGGCTCTCACCACCCTCCTGGGCAACAACTTCTTCCTCACAGCCAATCTCAATCTACCCATTTCTAGTTTTGATCCATTCCCCCCAGTCCTATCCCTCCCTGACAGACTCAAAAGTCCCTCCCCAGCTTTCTTGGAGCCCTCTGCAGAGCCTGGAAGGCCACAGAAGGGTCTCCTGGGAGCCTTCTCCTCTCCAGCCTGCACAACCCCAACTCCCTCAGGCTGTCCTCACAGCAGAGCAGCTCCAGCCCTCTGCTCCTCCTCCTGGCCCTTCTCTGGACACCTTCCAGCCCTCCAGATCCTTCCTGGCACAGAGGCTCCAGCACTGGCCCCAGAGCTGCAGCTGTGGTCTCAGCCAGAGATAGGGCTCAGTGGTGGACTTGGCAGAGTCCATGGTTGGAGCAAATGCACTTGAAGGCCTTTTCCAACCTAAATGATTCTGTGATTTAGTCTAACTCTGCATTAGTCACCTGCTGAGTGCTGTGCTGCCAGAGACCTAATCCTGCTTCCTTCTCTGGAGCCAGGTTCTTAGGTGATAAATCAGAATGGGTAGCTGATGCAATCAGCACACCACACACTGCCCCACGATCCCAAAGGCTTTCCCCAAGCTAAACAATTCTGTGATTAAAAAGAGTGCAAAGCGAAGCAGCAGCAGGGAGGCCCTGCCCCACCTCAGCTGCCAGCTTGGTGCCCAAGGGATTAAGTGCAGGGCAGGTAGAACAAGTCTTCCCTGGAGAGGAGAGGGTAGAATGGCCCTCAGGGTGAGTACACAGCTCCTGCTAGATGAAACTGTGCCAGCATCACCTCCTCCTTTGGCTGTCCTTTGGTAGGGCACACTAATCACTTGATGGTTGGCAAGAGGTGCTGAGCCCCACCTGATTATTCAGAGCTGTGACTCCCAAGTGAAGGGCAAGCAGCAGAAAGTACCAAATGGCTCCTGAGAGGCTTTCAGCCCCTGCCCTGGGTGCTTGGTGCTGCTCTGGGGTCGTTGTCTCCCTCCCTGCACTGCAGCTTTGCAACATTTCCCTCCTGTCTTGCCTTCAGTTTGTGTAAGGGAGCAGAGGAGAAGCTGTCAGCTCGTGTTTGAAATCACATCAGTTGAAGACAGGAACTGAGATTACTTGGGAAATTCACTGCTTAGTCGTTGTCAGAGCAGAGATGTGGGGAACTGCAGCCCAGAGAGCCCAGCAGAGCCTGGGCTGCAGCAGGAGAAGTGTGGCCAGCAGGGCCAGGGAGGGGATTCTGCCCCTCTGCTCCACTCTGCTGAGACCACAGCTGCAGCTCTGGGGCCAGCTCTGGAGCCTCTGTGCCAGGAAGGCTCTGGAGGTGCTGGAAGGTGTCCAGAGCAGGGCCAGGAGGAGGAGCAGAGGGCTGGAGCTGCTCTGCTGTGAGGACAGCCTGAGGGAGTTGGGGTTGTGCAGGCTGGAGAGGAGAAAGCTCCCAGGAGAAATCATTGTGGCCTTCCAGGCTCTGCAGGGGGCTCCAAGAAAGCTGGGGAGGGACTTTTGAGGGTGTCAGGGAGGGATAGGAACAGGGGGAATGGACCCAAGTTAGAGGAGGGGAGATTGAGATTGGCTGCTAGGAAGAAGTTGTTGCCCATGAGGGTGGTGAGAGCCTGGCACAGGCTGCCCAGGGAGGTGGTGGAAGCCTCATCCCTGCCAGGCAGGATATTAGGATGCCAGGGGTTGGAAGGGACCACTGGAGAGCTTCCAGTCCAACTTCCCCCTGCCAGAGCAGGAGCAGAGAACCCAGCACAGGGCACACAGAACACATCCAGACAGGGCTGCAAAGGCTCCAGACAAGGAGACTCCACAACCTCTCTGGGCAGCCTGCTCCAGGCCTCTGGCAGCCTCCCAGGGCACAAGTTCCTCCTCCTGCTGAGCTGCAACCTCCTGGGCTGCACTTTCCATCCATTGCCTCTTGGCCTATCCCAGGGTGCAGCTGAGCAGAGCCTGGCCCTGGCCCTTCCTTCCTGACCCCCAGCCCTCAGCTCTTGAGAGACATTGATCAGATCCCTCTCAGCCTTCTCCTTTCCAGACTCAACACCCCCAGGGCTCTCAGCCTCTCCTCCCCAGGCAGTCTCCAGTCCCTTCCTCATCCTTGGAGCCCTGCCTTGGACTCTCTCCAGCAGATCCATGTCCCTCCTGAGCTGGGCAGCCCAGAGCTGGATGCAATATTCCAGGTGAGGTCTCAGCAGGGCAGAGCAGAGGGGGAGGAGAACCTCCCTGGCTCTGCTGGCCCACACTCCTCTGAATGCCCCCAGGACCCCCTTGGCCTTCTTGCCCCCAGGGCACATTGCTGTCCCATGCAGAGCTTGTCCACCAATTCTGCTTAGTTTCTTTGACCTTTCATGATTTAAGCCTAAATTGAAACCAGGGAAGCATTACCCTGGGGCAAGAGGAGCAGTGAATCCTGCTCCCAATGCTGCCTGCAGATGTGATCAAAGCACAGGAGGAGGATGGGGAAGCTCTCTGAGATTTCTTCCTCCCCTTTTTTCTCTCTTCTCTTTTTCTCATGTAAGCAACTTCCCTCTGCATCCTCCCTGCCTCACCTGGGGAGGGTGACTGCTGCAAGGCTCTCCAGCTTGTTGTCAGGATTAATTATCAGGTTTGCAAAGGGCTTTGAAGACAAAAAGTGAAGTGCTGGGGAAGTGCTAAGTGCTATTGCTATTCTGGTGGAGTCAGAACAGTGTCAGAGGCAATGTCAGCTTCAAAGGCTTCCCTGCCACATCCAGAAGGGCTGGCAGGATGGATGAAGGTTGTCTCATTTTGCCTGCAGACAGTGGAGTGGTGATGGTCAAGGAAGCTTTAAGGGTTGCTGAGAGGCTTCTGTAAAGAGTAAAGATAAGAATGATTTCCCTTGGAGGGTTTAGGATCATCACACATAGGATGGACACCCAACATTTGCTTCTCAGAGCTACTATCAAATAGCACCCTTGAGGGCAGGCCTTGGGGGTGCTGGGAGTTGAGAAGGTCAAGAGGAGCCAGCAGTGAGCACTTGCAGCCCAGAGAGCCAAGCAGAGCCTGGGCTGCAGCAAGAGAAGTGTGGCCAGCAGGGCCAGGGAGGGGATTCTGCCCCTCTGCTCCACTCTGCTGAGACCACAGCTGCAGCTCTGGGGACAGCTCTGGAGCCTCTGTGCCAGGAAGGCTCTGGAGGTGCTGGAAGGTGTCCAGAGCAGGGCCAGGAGGAGGAGCAGAGGGCTGGAGCTGCTCTGCTGTGAGGACAGACTGAGGGAGTTGGGGTTGTGCAGGCTGGAGAGAAGGCTCCCAGGAGACCTTCTTGTGGCCTTCCAGGTTTTGAAGGGGGCTCCAAGAAAGCTGGGGAGGGAGCTGGGGCTGTTCAGTCTGGAGAAGAGAAGGCTCTGGGCAGACCATGGAGCAGCCTCCCAGTACCTGCTCTGGTATGACCTCACCTGGAGCACTGCATCCAGCTCTGGAGCCCTCAATGCAGGAAGGACCTGGAGCTGATGGAGGGGATCCAGAGGAAAGCCATGAAAATGCTCAGGGGGTTGGAGCAGCTCTGCTACGAGGACAGGCTGAGGGAGCTGGGGAGGTTCAGCCTGGAGAAGAGAAGGCTCCAGGGAGACCTCAGAGCAGCCTGGCAGGACCTGAAGGGAGCTACAAGCAGGCTGGAGAGAGACTGTTTGCAAAGGCCTGCAGGGACAGGACCAGGGACAGCGGCCTCAAAGTAGAGCAGAGCAGATTGAGAGTGGAGGCTAGGAATAGATTCTTTACTCTGAGGGTGATGGAACACTGGAACCCAGGGAGGTGCTTGAGGCCCCATCCCTGGAGGTGTCGAGGGTGGAGCTCAAGAGGGCTCTGGGCAACCTGATCTAGTTGGGGATGTCTCTGCTGAGTGCAGAGGGCTTGGACTGGATGGGCTTTGGAGCTCCCTTCCAACCCAAACCATTCTATGCTTCTATGGTTCTATGACCCTAGTGTGAGGTGTCCCTGTCCATGGCAGGGGGCTTGGGACTGGCTGAGCCTTGAGCTCCCTTCCAGCCCTGAGAGCTCTGTGCTGCTGTAACTATGTATTTGAAGGCACTGCTGACGAATTGCTTCCTTCAGAGGTGCTGCTGCTCCCCAGCCCCAGCTGCTGTTCTGCCTTGCTTTTCCTTTTGGCTCCTCTAATTGTGTTGTTTTCAGCCAATACATCAGGGGAAAGTATTGGGTTCAATCTGTAAGCCTGAGTGGTGCAGAACCCTTCTGGGCTTCACTCTCTTGCCCTGAGGCTGGGAGGGAGGCCTCATGACTCCCTGAGGCTCAAGCACACACATGAAGAAGCAGATATGGAATTGGTGATGGGGGGGAAGGCCCAGCTCAGAAGAAATGCATCCCAGCTCCTGCTGGAGCAAGGCCACTGCTTTAGCTCTATTTTTGCTGCCAGGTTCAGGGAGATGAGCTGCCTTTGAGGTCTGTTTCAGAGGCTGAGTGTTTCCAAGCAGAGAGTCTATCAGTATAATGCCAGAGATAAAAATAGCAGGAGGATTGTCAGGAGGGGTAATTGGAGGCCATGAAAGGAATGCTCAGCTTTGTGAGGGACCTGAATTCAGAAGCTTTGATGGGAGTGAATTATCCAGGCCACCGCCTGCTGGCAGCCTGCAAGCAGCTCAAGGCCAGCTCTAGTGCCACAGCTGTCCATCTGATCTGTGGAGCCTCAAAAGGGGGCTGGATGCTCTTAGCCAATGTTAAGAGGAGGGATTAGGGCTGCAGATGCTGCTCAGGTTGACCTTGCTTGGAGCTCCAGGTGCAGAGAATCACAGCACTGTCTTGATTGGAAAAGTCTTCTAAGATCAGTGAGTTCAACCATTGGCTTAACCCTACCATGGCCACCAAGCCATGGCCCCAAGAGCCATGGCCACAGGTTGATTGAACACCTCCAGCCATGGGGACTCCACCACCTCCCTGGGCAGCCTCTGCCAACCCCTGACCACTCCTGCAGCACAGAAATTGTTCCTCAGTTCCAACCTAAGCCTCCCCTGGCACAACTTCAGGACATTTCCTCTCCTTCTGTCACCTGAGACTAGGGAGCAGAGCCCAACCCCAGCTCACTGCAGCCTCCTCTCAGCTGTAGAGAGCAATGAGGTCTTCCTCAGCCTCCTCTTCTCCTGATTCAATAACCTCTGTTCCCTCAGCTGCCACATCCCAACCACAGCCTCAGTGTCAGCTCTGTTATGCACAGGAGAAGAATCCTCAGTTTCAGCATTCCACCTGTAGCTGACATTCAGTGCTGCAAGGTAGGAGCCACAGCATCACAGAACTCTTGAAGCTGGAAGAGAGGTTTGAGATCATGGAATAGTGCATCCAGCTCTGGGCTGCCCAGCTCAGGAGGGACAGGGATCTGCTGCAGAGAGTCCAAGGGAGGCTACAAGAATGAGGAAGGGACTGGAGACTGCCTGGGGAGGAGAGGCTGAGAGCCCTGGGGGTGTTCAGTCTGGAGAAGAGAAGGCTGAGAGGGATCTGATCAATGTCTCTCAAGAGCTGAGGGCTGGGGATCAGGAAGGAAGGGCCAGGGCCAGGCTCTGCTCAGCTGCACCCTGGGATAGGCCAAGAGGCACTGGATGGAAAGTGCAGCCCAGGAGGTTGCAGCTCAGCAGGAGGAGGAACTTGTGCCCTGGGAGGCTGCCAGAGGCCTGGAGCAGGCTGCCCAGAGAGGTTGTGGAGTCTCCTTGTCTGGAGCCTTTGCAGCCCTGTCTGGATGTGTTCTGTGTGCCCTGTGCTGGGTTCTCTGCTCCTGCTCTGGCAGGGGGAAGTTGGACTGGAAGCTCTCCAGAGGTCCCTTCCAAGCCCTAGGATCCTGGGAGCCTATGATTTAGGTATCACTGGATAAAACCCTCCCCTTGCCTATCCCTTCAGCTTTACCTTGCAGCTGCCTTCAGAATCTCTCTTGGATTTCCAGCTGACAGCAGCAGAAGGTCCTGCTCACAGCACAGCCACTGCTGTGTCCATGTCCTGCAGGCATTGGTAAATGCTGTCCACACTCAGAGCTAACACCAGCTGTCCTTGCTTGCTCTGTGAACCCAGCTGGATGCCAGCCAGCTCCGAAGTGGGAGCCGTGGAGCTGTTGTTAGCGCGGCGCTGAGCCCCAGCCCCACAGCCCTGGCTCCCAGCAAGGCTGATTAGCTCCAACTCAGTGCCATGCTAATTGTACCTGAGCATCTTCTAGCCTGCTGCTGGCTTGCAGCCAGCCAGCCTGGAGTGCAGATAAAGCCAGTCAAAGCTGCCTGGAATAAATCCCATCCTTCTTTCCCCGGCACAGAGCCTTCCTTTTGCCTCTTGCAAGCAGGGCTGCAAACATGATGTCGGAGCTCTGTGCTTAGAGGCTCATCCCTCTGAGGAAGTGGCTCTTAAAGTGTCTGGAGCCAGGGAGGGAGTACTTAATAACTATATTGTTGATAAATAGGCTCAGCTGTTGCCTCAAAACCTCCTCTCTGTCATTGCTGTTCTGCTTTGGGGCTCTAATTTGTTTTTCTCTGGCTGTTTGGATTCAGGTGGGGGAAAAAAAACCCAAATTATTAATCTTTACACAACCACAGAACCAAGCAGGTTGGATCAAGTCCATCAAGCAGAAGAATCAACCATGTAGGAAAAGACCAAGTCCATCAAGTCCAACCCATAGTAGAATCAAGCAGGCTGGAACAGACCAAGTCCATCAGGTCCAACCCACAGAAGAATCAACCAGGTTGGAAAAGACAAAGTCCATCAAGCCCAACCTATAGAAGAATCAACAAGGTTGGAAAAGACCAAGTCCATCAGGTCCAACCCACAGAAGAATCAACAAAGCAGGAAGAGACAAATCCATCAAGTCCAACCCATAGCAGAAACAACCAGGCAGGAAAAGACTAAGTCAACCAAGTCCAACCCAGAGAAGAATCAACCAGGCTGGAAAAGACCAAGTCCATCAAGTCAAACCTGTAGAAGAATCAACCATTGGAAGAGACCAAGTCCATCAAGTCCAACCCATAGAAGAATCAACCAGGTTGGAAGAGACCAAGTCCATCAAGTCCAACCCATAGAAGAATCAACCAGGTTGGAAGAGACCAAGTCCATCAAGTCCAACCCATAGAAGAATCAACCAGGTTGGAAGAGACCAAGTCCATCAAGTCCAACCTATAGCAGCATCAACCAGGCTGGAATAGACCAAGTCCATGAAGTCCCACCCCGAGAAGAATCAACAAGGCTGGAATACAACATGTCCATCAAGTCCAACCTATAACAGAATCAACAAAGCTGGAAGAGAGCAAGTCCATCAAGTCCAACCCAAAGTAGAATAAACCAGGCTGGAAGAGAGCAAGTCCATCAAGTCCAACCTATAGCAGCATCAACAAGGCTGGAAGAGACCAAGTCCATCAAGTTCAACCTATATCACACACAACAGGACACACTGATGTTAAAAGTCAGTGTCCAAGGACTTATCCAATGGTTTTGGGCATTAGGAGGAAGCTCTTCACAATGAGAGGGGTGAAATGCAGGTTGCTCAGAGATGTGGTTGAGGCCTCATCCCTAGACATTGATCAGATCCCTCTCAGCCTTCTCCTCCCCAGACTCAACACCCCCAGGGCTCTCAGTCTCTCCTCACAGGGGAGATGCTCAAGTCCCCAACTCATCCTCCTGGCTCTGCCTTGGACTCTCTCCAGCAGCTCTCTGTCTCTCTTCACCTGGGGAGCCCCAAACTGGACACAGGATTGGAGCTGTGGTCTGAGCAGGGCAGAGCAGAGGGGCAGCAGAACCTCCCCAGCCCTGCTGGCCACACTTTTCCTGCTGCCCCCCAGGATCCCCTTGGCTCTCTTGTCCCCCAGGGCACATTGCTGTCCCATGCAGAACTTGCTGCCCAGCAGCACTCCAAGGTCCTTCTCTGTGGAGCTGCTCTCCAGCAGGGCAGCCTCTAACCTGCCCAGGAGCCTGGTCTAACACTTAATTAAACCCTGAGCTGCAGAAGCTCTGGTACCAGCAAATCTCAGGCATTGTGGACTTCACTGTAGCTCAAACATTTCTTGTGGGGACATTACAAGGAGGCAGGAACCTTAACTAATAGCTGCTCTAAGGGCATCTTTTAGCTGTGGTCTTATCAAGATTGTTGAAGTGGAAGGGGCTGTGGAGAGCTTGAACTGCAATTTGCTCTGCAAACTCCTCCTGCACCTTGAGTGACCTCAGAGTTCTGAATGCTTCCTTCTGCATTTCCAGGGGAAGCAGCCACAAGGGAATGTCTTTCCTTTCCAGTTTAGCAGAGAAGATCTTATCACAACATCCAGGAGGTCCAAACTGTGCTGCCAGCTGCTTAGGTTGGTTGGTTGCATTTTCCCCTCCCACAATTCAACCAAATCAGAGCCCAAACTTAGAATCATTTAAGGAACAAATAGTGTGGATAAGATTTATCAACCCTGAGTGTCTGTGCATGCTGAGACCACCAAAAATTCTCTCTCCAGACAAGGAGACTCCACAACCTCTCTGGGCAGCCTACTCCAGGGCTCTGGCAGCCTCCCAGGGCACAAGTTCCTCCTCCTGTTGAGCTGCAACCTCCTGGGCTGCACTTTCCATCCATTGCCCCTGGCCTATCCCAGGGTGCAGCTGAGCAGAGCCTGGCCCTGGCCCTTCCTTCCTGACCCCCAGCCCTCAGGCAGTGGTTGCTCTTGCAGACTGGAAGTGGAAGCTTCCCTCTGCCAGCAATGCTGGCTCTCCAGACACTCCACACTGTCCCAGTCCTGCTCTTTCCAAGTGTTCCTTTTCCAAGCCTGTGCCTCCACCTTTCATCCCAAAACACTGTTGCCTGTGGAGAACTTTAGATCTCTGAGACTATAAAAGTACCAAACATTGCCTGTGCACTTAGCTTTGTATTGCTATATTCTATGATGATGTAGAAACCAAGGTCCTGAATTGGGGTTGGGGCAATGCCAAGCACAGACATAGGCTGGGTAGGGAATGGCTGGAGAGCAGCCCTGAAGAAAAGGACCTGGGGGTGCTGGGGGAGGAGAAGCTCAGCAGGAGCCAGCAGTGAGCACTTGCAGCCCAGAGAGCCAAGCAGAGCCTGGGCTGCAGCAAGAGAAGTGTGGCCAGCAGGGCCAGGGAGGGGATTCTGCCCCTCTGCTCCACTCTGCTGAGACCACAGATGCAGCTCTGGGGCCAGCTCTGGAGCCTCTGGGCCAGGAAGGATCTGGAGGTGCTGAAAGGTGTCCAGAGAAGGGCCAGGAGGAGGAGCAGAGGGCTGGAGCTGCTCTGCTGTGAGGACAGCCTGAGGGAGTTGGGGTTGTGCAGGCTGGAGAGGAGAAGGCTCCCAGGAGACTCATTGTGGCCTTCCAGGCTCTGCAGGGGGCTCCAAGAAAGCTGGGGAGGGAGCTGGGGCTGTTCAGTCTGGAGAAGAGAAGGCTCTGGGCAGACCATGGAGCAGCCTCCCAGGAGACCTAATTGTAGGTTAAACCAGGGGTATGGAGCAAAACTAGAAGTGGGGAGACTGAGATTGGCTGTGAGGAAGAAGTTGTTGCCCATGAGGGTGGTGAGAGCCTGGCACAGGCTGCCCAGGGAGGTGGTGGAAGCCTCCTGCCTGGAGGTGTTTGCAGCCAGGCTGGAGGTGGCTGTGAGCAACCTGCTGTGGTGTGAGGTGTCCCTGCCCATGGCAGGGGGTTGGGACTGGCTGAGCCTTGAGCTCCCTTCCAACCCTAACAATTCTGTGACTCTATAACCTTTCCAAAGCCATTTCTCAAGGCAGCAAATGTGGTTTCCTTAGGCAGCCTTGGAGGTGTCAACCTGAGCAGCTTCCTCAGCAGTTAACAGTCCTTTAATCCTGAGCCTTTGCAATCAGCTCTTCCTCTAAATGCACAAATTGATTCAGCAGCTCTGTGTCTGGGGCAGTAATGAAGCACTCAGAAAGCAACCAAGCACCTCAGTAATGAAAGCTCACACAACATTTCAGCTGTTTCCTGTCTTGGCTTGGACTTTTATTTGCCTTTTTCAGGGAGATGTCTATTTATGGCCACAAAGATCACTCCTAAGGCTCTCTGCTTAATTTAATCTCCCATTTTGGGTTTGGATGTCTGCAACTGTGAAACTACCAAGAGGTCGAGCTCTTAGCTTTGTGTTCCAATATTCTATGATGCTGTAGAAGCCAAGGTCCTGATTTGGGGCTGGGGTCAATGCCAGGCACTGATAGAGGCTGGGCAGGGACTGGCTGGAGAGCAGCCCTGGAGAAAAGGACCTGGGGGTGCTGGGGGAGGAGAAGCTCAGCAGGAGCCAGCAGTGAGCACTTGCAGCCCAGAGAGCCAAGCAGAGCCTGGGCTGCAGCAAGAGAAGTGTGGCCAGCAGGGCCAGGGAGGGGATTCTGCCCCTCTGCTCCACTCTGCTGAGACCACAGCTGCAGCTCTGGGGCCAGCTCTGGAGCCTCTGTGCCAGGAAGGATCTGGAGGGGCTGGAAGGTGTCCAGAGAAGGGCCAGGAGGAGGAGCAGAGGGCTGGAGCTGCTCTGCTGAGACCACAGCTGGAGCACAGTGCTCCTCCCCAGCTTCCTTGGAGCCCCCTTCAGATCCTGGAAGGCCACAAGAAGGTCTCCTGGGAGCCTTCTCCTCTCCATATTGAACACCCCCTAGGGCTCAGGGCTCTCAGCCTCTCCTCACCAGCAAGCTTCTCCTCAACCAGTGCTGCAATCCCTTCCTCTCCCTTGTAGTCCTGCCTTGGACTCTCTCCAGCAGATCCCTGTCCCTCCTGAGCTGGGCAGCCCAGAGCTGCATACAGAGAGTTTTGCTGTTAGCTGTGGTAAGGTTTGCAGTGCTAGAGATCACTTTTTTGGTCACTGTGTCTCTACCTTCCCTTGAGTGCAGACTTCTTAGTCTCCTGGGCTCTGTGTGTTGAGGAGGTGACAAGTGAGGCAATGGAAGCACACAGTGGGACCCTGGTGGTGGGCTTTGTCCTGCTCAAATAGTGAAATTGCCTAAAGACAAAGCAAAAGAACTTGAAGCAGGGGAGCAAAGAGAAAACCACCTGGTCATACAATCATTGAATCACTGAATCAACCAGCTTGCAAAAGACCTCAGAGATCATCAGGTCCAACCTAACACCCAACACCATCTGATCAACACAACCATAGCACCAAGTGCCTCATCCAGGCTCTTCTTAAACACCTCCAGGGATGGGGACTCCACCACCTCCCTGGGCAGCACATCCCAAGGGCCAATCTCTCTTGCTGGGAAAAATTTCTTCCTCACCTTCAGCTAAACCTCCCCTGGCACAGCTTGAGACTGTGTCCTCTTGTTCTGGTGCTGGGTGCCTGGGAGAAGAGTCCAACCCCCACCTGGCTACAACCTCCCTTCAGGGAGTTGGAGAGAGCAAGAAGGTCTCCCCTGAGCCTTCTCCTCTCCAGGCTAAGCAACCCCAGCTCCCTCAGCCTCTCCTCCCAGGGCTGTGCTCCAGACCCCTCCCCAGCTTTCTTGCCCTTCTCTGGACACCTTCCAGCAACTCAACATCTTTCCTAACCTGAGGAGCCCAGAACTGGACACAGGACTCAAGGTGTGGCCTCAGCAGTGCTGAGTACAGGGCAGAATGAGCTCCCTGCTCCTGCTGACCACACTGTTCCTGATGCAGGCCAGGATGCCATTGGCCTTCTTGGCCACCTGGGCACGCTGCTGCCTCATGTTCAGCCTACTATCAACTAGTACCCCCAGGTCCCTCTCTGCCTGGCTGCTCTCAGCCACTCTGACCCCAGCCTGTAGCACTGCCTGGGGTTGCTGTGGCCAATGTGCAGCCCCTGGCACTAGGATGTGTTCAATCTCCTGCCCTTGGCCTCTGCCCATCTGCCCAGCCTGGCAAGGTCCCTCTGCAGAGCTCTCCTGCCCTGCAACAGATCAACTCCTGCCCCCAGCTTGCTGTCAGCTGCTTCACCAACTCCTGCTTCTAGTTTTAGCAAGGCCCAGTGTGACTCCCTGGAGCCCACCTCAGCTGGAGGGGTGGCTGTGGGGAAGTGCTTTCTCCTCACAGGTTTGCAATGCCTCAGGGGCTCTGTGAGTGATTCCACTTTAGAAGTTACTGGAGGCAGTAATCAGATCTGGAGCATTTGCTTTCCTGCATCCCCTCTAATCAATCTAATTTGTCATTAGGAGTTTTTATTGCCAGCCTTTTCCTGATGTCTCCATGACAGGACAATTGGATTGGGGCAGCTTAATTGTATGTGCTGTTGACAGCTTCCCTGTGCTCACAGAGGCATCTTGGGATCAGCCTTTAGCATTTCACTGCCTTTCTCCATGAGTGGTCCCAGGAATTAGATTTAGCATGTGACATGGGTTTGACCTGCTGTAAGCAACCCATTCCCTGCAAAAGAAAGCTGCAGAGGACAACATCTGAAGGCTTAGATTCACCTCTGTGTCCTTCTGGGAGCCTGCAGTAGAGTAGGGTAGGGTAGGGTAGGGTAGGGTAGGGTAGGGTAGGGTAGGGTAGGGTAGGGTAGGGTATGATGAATAGAACAGAACAGAACAGAACAGGACTGGATTGGATTGGACTGGACTGGATTGGATTGGATTGGATTGGATTGGATTGGACTGGACTGGATTGGATTGGATTGGATTGGATTGGACTGGATTGGATTGGATTGGATTGGATTGGATTGGATTGGACTGGACTGGACTGGATTGGATTGGATTGGACTGGACTAGATTGAATTGAATTGAATTGAATTGAATTGAATTGAATTGAATTGAATTGAATTGAACTGAACTGAACTGAACTGAACTGACCAGGTTGGAAAAGACCTTCAGGATCATCAAGTCCAACCTATCACCCAACACCATCTACTCAACTCAACCATGGCACCAAGCACCCCATCCAGTCTCCTCCTAAACACCTCCAGGGATGGTGACTCCACCACCTCCCTGGGCAGCACATCCCAATGGCCAATCTCTCTTGCTGGGAAGAATTTCTTCCTCACCTCCAGCCTCCAGGAGTTGAAGGAGGACTTAAATGATGAGGAATGATCCTGGAAATGACTTCCCTTGATCAGGTTTCAGGCAGTGCTGCCTGTTTCCTTTGTGTGCCATTTATCAGGGAGCACAGTGGCTCAGAGCAATTTTCTGCTCCCCTCCTGTCCCAGAAGTCCTCACAGAGATATTTTTGTGTTGCTTCTGCTGCTGGGATGGAAGCCTCCAAGTGCAGCCTGCTGCTTTGCCTCCATGGGCTGCTGTTTATTGACTGCACAGAGAAAGTTCTGCCCTGCAGTGCAAGCCTTGCACTTTTGCAGTGCCATCTCCCACGAGCAGAAGCTCCAACTTCTTGATGAGGAATATTTCATTATTGATCAAGGATCTATCTCACCAGGCTAAGCACTGCCCATAGATTTTCCTCAGCACTTTTGGTTCCTGAGGGCACTCAAACAGGAGGAGGGAGAATTCTCTTGCCCACCCTGAAATCATTATCAGAGTTAGGAGGAGAAGTTCCCTCTATTAAATCAAACAATTTGTGTGGGGAAGGGAATATGAAGAGGATTTAGAGTCACAGATTAGGCTGGGCTGGAAGAGATCTCCAAAGGGCATCCAGTCCAACCCCTCTGCACTCAGCAGGGACATCCCCAGCTAGATCAGGTTGCCCAGAGCCCTGTTCAACCTCACCTTGAATATCTCCAAGCATGGAGCCTCAACTCCCTCCCTGGGCAACCTGTTCCAGTGTTCCACCACCCTCGTGGTGAAGAACTTCTTCCTCACATCCAGTCTCAACCTGCTCTGCTCTAGTTTGAAGCCATTGCCTCTCATCCTGTCCCTGCAGGCCTTTGTAAACAGTCTCTCTCCATCCTGCTTGTAGCCCCTTCAGGTACTGGAAAGCTGCTGTCTCCCTGGAGCCTTCTCCTCTCCATTCTGAACACCCCCAGCTCCCTCAACCTCTCCTCATAGCAGAGCTGCTCCAACCCCCTGAGCATTTATGTGGCCCTCTTCTGGACCCTCTCCATCAGCTCCATATCATAGAATTGTTAAGGTTGGATGGGACCTGAAGGATCATCCTATTCCAAACCCCCTGCCATGGGCATGTCCTTCCTATATTGAGGGCCCCAGCCCTGCGCACAGCACTGCAGGTGAGGTCTCCCCAGGGCAGAGCAAAGTGTCAGAATCTCCTCTCAGGCTCTGCTGGCCACACTGCTTTGGATGCAGCCCAGGCTGCCCTTGGTCTTCTGTGCTGCAAGCTCACACTGCCTGCTCCTGGCCAGCTTCTCACCCACCCAGCACCAGTCTTAGAGTCTTGGAGTCACAGAGTCATAGAGCCACAGAGTGAGAATCACAGAGTCTTAGAGTCATAGAGTCAGAGTCACAGAGTCTTAGAGTCATAGAGTCACAGAGTCTTAGAGTCATAGGGTCACAGAATCTTAGAGTCATAGAGTCATAGTCTTAGAGTCTTGGAGTCATAGAATCATAGAGTCACAGAGTCTTAGAGTCATAGAGTCTTAGAGTCAGAGTCACAGATTCTTTGAGTCATAGTTTTAGTTTCATAGAGTCTCAGAGTTTTAGAGTCATAGAATCACACAGTCAGTATCCCTGGAGGTCTTCAAGCATCCTCTGGAGCTTAGGGACATGACTTGGTGCTGAGCCTTCAGTGCTGGGTGAAAGATTGCCCTGGCTGAGCTGGGAGGTCTCTTCCAAGTGGAGGTTTTCTGGGATGCTGTCTCAGGAAGGATTTCTTCACTGCAAGAGTTCTCAGGCACTGGAAGCACTTGCCCAGGGAGGTGCTGGAGTCCCCATCCCTGCAGGTACTTCAGAGCTGTGTGGATGTAGTGCTTAGGGACAGGGTTTGGCCAAGGACTTGTCAGTGTTAGGCTAATGATGGAACTGGAAGGTCTTAGAGGTCTGTTCCAACCCAGGCAGTTCTGAGATCCTCTGCCACCTGGGTTGGCCTGGCTGAGCTTGGAGGTCTCTTCCCTCTGGATGTTCTCTGTGATTCTCTGACTCTGTGACTGGAAGATAACTTGGTATCCACTGCAAAACTCTTATCCCTGCTTGTGGCACTTGAAACAAACTGCACTTGTCAGGTCCATAGAGCTGTTGTCTCTCCCACTGCCTTGATGCATTCTGAGCTGCTGCCCTGGGTCTGCTAACAGCAAGTGAAGGAAGGCTACAAAAGATCTGCAGGAAGCTTAACTCTGCCTGATTGCTCCTGAATGACCTTCCTCTGCCTGATTAATTGGACAGATTATTGGCAAAGCAAATGGATCATTCTCACTCTGCAATTGCACTGAAGTGAGTCCTAGTGTGAATGGAAGAGAGGTCTGCACAGCTTTAAACACACCCAACAGCCTTTGTCCTCAGGGGCTCTGATGGAACTGAACCCAACCACCTCTCGGGGAGCTGTAGAGAGCAAGGAGGTCTCCCCAGCCTCCTCTTCCCCACACTGAACACCCCCAGCTCCCTCAGCTGCTCCTCACCAGGCCTGTTGCCCAGTCCCTTCCCCAGCTTGGTTGCCCTTCTCTGGACCTGCTCCAGCTCCTCAATGTCCTTCTGGGAGTGAGGTGTGCAAAACTGAACCCAGTATAAAGATGTTGCTCCTTGTAGTCACGTGTCCCAGGCAGCTTCATAGAATCATAGAATCAACCAGGTTGGAAAAGACCTCAGAGATCATCAACTCCAACCTGTCACCTAATGCCTAACACCTCCTGACAACCAAACCATGGCTCCAAGTGCCACATCCAATCCCCTCTTGAACACCTCCAGAGATGGGGACTCCACCACCTCCCTGGGCAGCACATCCCAGACGCCAATCTCTCTTGCTGGGAAGAACTTTCTCCTCACCTCCAGCCCAAACCTCCCCTGGCACAGCTTGAGACTGTGTCCTCTTGTTCTGGTGCTGCTTGCCTGGGAGAAGAGACCAACCCCCTCCTGGCTACAACCTCCCTTCAGGGAATTGGAGAGAGCAAGAAGGTCTCCCCTGAGCCTCCTCTTCTGCAGGCTAAGCAACCCCAGCTCCCTCAGCCTCTCCTCCCAGGGCTGTGCTCCAGACCCCTCCCCAGCTTTCTTGCCCTTCTCTGGACATCTCCCAGCATCTCAACATCTTTCCTAACCTGAGGGGCCCAGAACTGGACACAGGACTCAAGGTGTGGCCTAACCAGTGCTGAGCACAGGGCAGAATGAGCTCCCTGCTCCTGCTGGCCACACTGTTCCTGATGCAGGCCAGGATGCCCTTGGCCTTCTTGGCCACCTGAGCACACTGCAGGCTCATGTTCAGCTGCTGTCCACCACTACCCCCAGGTCCCTCTCTTCCTGGCTGCTCTCAGCCACTCTGTCCCCAGCCTGGTCCAAACAGCAGAGTCCTGATGGCTCCTTAGTGTGATCTCAAAGTACAAGGAACTCAGGCAGCTCACACCATGAGATTCACTTTAATCAGCAGTAGAACTTCATTGTTTGCCCATAGGAAGTGGAGAAATGAGAGGATAAAGAGGAGAGTTGAAGTGAAGTGGGGGAAAGGGAAAGAGGATTATACCCACCAATGATGTAAGGGTCCTAGGACATCTCCCTGGCCCTGGGTCCAGTCCTGCTGGTTCTTCTTAGTGGGGAAAGGAACCAAAGCCCTGTGAGGAGAGGCTGAAGGAGCTGGGGTTCTTTAGCCTGAAGTAGAGGAACCGCAGGGAAAACTGTCTTTTGGCCTTCCAGCATCTGCAGGGGGCTCCAAGAAAGCTGGGGAGGGACTTGTGAGGGTGTCAGGGAGGGATAGGAGCAGGGGGAATGGAGCAAAACTAGAAATGGGTAGATTGAGATTGGCTGTGAGGAAGAAGTTGTTGCCCATGAGGGTGGTGAGAGCCTGGCACAGGCTGCCCAGGGAGGTGGTGGAAGCCTCCTGCCTGGAGGTGTTTGCAGCCAGGCTGGAGGTGGCTGTGAGCAACCTGCTGTGGTGTGAGGTGTCCCTGCCCATGGCAGGGGGTTGGGACTGGCTGAGCCTTGAGCTCCCTTCTGCCCTAACAATTCTGTGATACCATGGCAGTGCTCTTCAGACTGCTCCTAGCACTTCCAGTGTTCCACCCTGTCTAAACATCCACATGAGAAACTGTGCTGCCCTTCCCCAGCTGCAGAGCTAAATATCAGCTAACCTTTATTTACCCCAGGGCTGAATGCTCTGTGCCAGGCATTTCTATTTAAGCCACAGTGTTCAACACTGATATCAGTGATCAATGCTGCATGAGGAGTGTGAGTAAACATAATAATGGCTTTTCCTAAAGCAGTAAGAAGGAGGTTGCCTACTGGAAATAATACAGGGGGAAACCTCCTCAACTGCTTCCTAACCAGAGGCTGATTTAGGTTGTTTTCATTTTCTCCCAAAGAAACAAATAGAATGGAATGGAATGGGATGGAATGGAATGGAATGGGATGGAATGGGATGGAATGGAATGGAATGGGATGGGATGGGATGGGATGGAATGGGATGGAATGGAATGGAGTGGAGTGGAGTGGAATGGAATGGAGTGGAGTGGAGTGGAATGGAATGGAATGGAATGGAATGGAATGGAATGGAATGGAATTAACCATGCTGGAAAAGACCTCAGAGATCATTGAGTCCAACCTAGCACCCAGCACCATCTAAGCAACTCAACCATGGCACCAAGTGCCTCAGCCAGGCTCTTCCAAAACACCTCCAGGGATGGGGACTCCACCACCTCCCTGGGCAGCACATCCCAAGGGCCAATCTCTCTTGCTGGGAGGAACTTTCTCCTCACCTCCAGCCTAAACCTCCCCTGGCACAGCTTGAGACTGTGTCCTCTTGTTCTGGTGCTGGCTGCCTGGGAGAAGAGACCAACCCCCACCTGGCTGCAACCTCCCTTCAGGGAGTTGGAGAGAGCAAGAAGGTCTTCCCTGAGCCTCCTCTTCTCCAGGCTAAGCAACCCCAGCTCCCTCAGCCTCTCCTCCCAGGGCTGTGCTCCAGACCCCTCCCCAGCTTTCTTGCCCTTCTCTGGACACCTTCCAGCAAGTCAATACTCACAGAATGATTCACAGAATGCCTCAGATTTGGAGGGACCTTAATGATCATCTAGTTCCAACCCCCCTGCCATGGGCAGGGACACCTCCCACCAGCCCAGGTTGCTCAGGGCCTCATCCAGCCTGATATGGAACACCTCCAGGGAGGGAACATCCACAGCCTCCCTGGGCAACCTGTGCCAGTGTCTCCCCACCCTCACTGGCAAGAATTTCCTCCTCATCTCCCATCTCAGTCTCCCCTCTCCCAGCTCAAAGCCATTGACCCAGGTCCTGGCATTCCCAACCATTGTCCAAAGTCCCTCCCTAGCTCTCCTGGAGCCCTTCAGGTTCTAGAAGGCTTCTCTGAGGTCTCCCTGGAGATTTCTCTACAATCACTGTTAAAGGCAAAACCCATTTGAGTAGCTCCAGCAGGTAAAATGCTTCCATGGCTCTCACCATTGAGGAAATTAGGTTACTCTAATTAAGTTCATCACAGGTATCAACTAAGAATGCTCTCAATTGATGCCTAGGCAGGAGCTAAATAACTTCTATTGCATTCAGCATTTTAATAACTAAGCTTGCCTGCCTCCCAATGTGCCAATGAGAGAGCTGAACTCTCACAACCTCCATTCTCCAGCTGCAGGTGGACTTCATGATGTCAGACCACCAGGTTTCCCCCACCAGGGACCTGTAACTGACCTCCACCAAGTTCCTAAGTCAATGTGGGGTTTATTGTAGCTTCTCTGGAGGTCCTAATCCTTAGGCAACAAACCTTTTCACACTAGAAATGGATCCAGGCTAGAGGAGGGGAGATTGAGATTGGATGTTAGGTAGATATAGATTGGATGCTAGGAGGAAGTTGTTATCCATGAGGGTGGTGAGAGCCTGGCACAGGCTGCCCAGGGAGGTGGTGGAAGCCTCCTGCCTGGAGGTGTTTGCAGCCAGGCTGGAGGTGGCTGTGAGCAACCTGCTGTGGTGTGAGGTGTCCCTGCCCATGGCAGGGGGTTGGAGCTGGCTGAGCCTTGAGGTCCCTTCCAACCCTGACAGTTCTGTGATGCTATAAATAGACTCTGAGTAGCTCTTTGTTTCTTGTCTCTGGAGTGACTACCATAGAATGGTCTGGGGTGGAAGGGACCCCAATGCTCATCCAGTCCAACCCCTCTGCACTCAGCAGGGACATCCCCAACCAGAGCAGGTTGCCCACAGCCCTGTCCAGCCTCACCTGGAATATCTCCAGGGATGAAGCCTCAAACCACCTCCCTGGGCAACCTGCTGCAGGGCTCCAGCAGCCTCCTGGTGCAGAACTTGTTCCTCACATCCGATCTCAATCTGCTCTGCTCTGGGTTGGAGTCGCTGTCCCTGGTCCTGTCCCTGCAGGCCTTTGCGAGCAGTCTCTCTGCAGCCTTCTTATAGCCCCCTTCAAGTCCTGGCAGGCTGCTCTAAGGTCTGCCTGGATCCTTCTCCAGGCTGAACACCCCCAGCTCCCTCAGCCTGTCCTCACAGCAGAGCTGCTCCAACCCCCTGAGCATTTTCGTGGCCCTCTTCTGGACCTGCTCCATCAGCTCCAGGTCCTTCCTGTGCTGAGTGCTCCAGAGCTGGGTGCAGTACTCCAGAGCAGAGCAAAGAGGCAGAATCTCTTCTCTGGACCTGTTGGCAACGCTGCTTTGGGTGCAGCCCAGGATGTGATTGGCTCTACAGGAGATCATTTTTCCTGGCTACAGATAAGTCTTTCTCTGAAGCCCCTTCTCCAACTGCTGCCATCTAGGGCACGGTAGCAGGGAGCTCCTGGTGCAGCTGCAGCTACCCAAGGTGCCAGCAGCACTTTGCCTGGTTGAAATGTAGCTGAGATGCACATCCATGAGGTGCAGGCACAGCTTGCTCTGCTCTACAGGCACCCCTGGGTCTGTTTGAAGTGTGCTGCAAATATTAGCTTCTTAGCTGCAAGAAATTAACAGCTTCAGGCTCCTGTCAGCAAAGAAGATGAAAAGATGGATGCAGAGACAACAGTTTTTCTCCTGCTGCAAACCAGGTGATGCAAGAAGGGAGTGGAACAGAGCAGAGCAAGTTGCTGAGGAGGAAAGGTGTGGTGGCTGCCAAAGGTGTGGAGAAATGAGAGAGGACAGAGAGAAGCAGTTTAGAATTGTTTCAGGTGGAAAAGACCTTCAGGATCCTGTGGGCCTGCTAGAAAGAGCCCACCAAGGAGGGCCAGGAAGGTGTTCAGAGGGCTGCAGCACCTCCCCTATGGGGACAGGCTGAGGCTGTTCAGCCTGGAGAAGAGAAGGCTCCAGAGAGACCTTAGAGCATCTTCCCAGTGCCTGAAGGGGGCTACAGGAGGGCTGGGGAGAGACTTTTGACACAGGCTGGGAGTGATAGGCTGAGAGGGAATGGATTGACGCTTGAGGAGGGCAGATTGAGACTGGAGGTGAGAAAGAAATTATTGCCAGAGGGTGGGGAGAGACTGGAACAGGTTGCCCAGGGAGGCTGTGGATGTCCCCAACCAGGAGGTGCTCAAGGTCGGGGTGGATGAGGCCTTGAGCAACCTGGGCTGGTGGGAGGTGTCCCTGCCCATGGCAGGGGGGGGTTGGAACTGGATGAGCTTCAAAGTACCTTCCAACCCAAACCTCTCCTGGAGTCTCTGACTCATCACGTCCAAGCCTTTGCTGAGGGCTAAGACAGGGAGCCTGCAGTGATGAAACAGACTTGGCAAGGACTTGTGACTCCCTCACAGAACTTTTGTCTCTCACATCCCCATGCTGAATTTTCATAGTTCTGAGGCTGGATTGTCACAAGGAACTTGGGTAAGAAACTTTTTCTTCCTACCCAATGCATTTCGAAGAAGACCCATTTGGGTTCACACTTCCCTGCCTTTGCCTCCTCCCTGCCACACTTCAGCAGCTTTGCCTCCTCCTTTGCCACTCTTTACTCTTTGCCTCCTCCTTTGACACTCTTTGGTGTCTTTGCCTCCTCCTTTGCCACTCTTCAGTGTCTTTGCCTCTTCTTTTGCCACTCTTCAGTGTCTTTGCCTCTTCTTTTGCCACTCTTTACTCTTTGCCTCCTCCTTTGACACTCTTTGGTGTCTTTGCCTCCTCCTTTGCCACTCTTTACTCTTTGCCTCCTCCTTTGCCACTCTTCAGTGTCTTTGCCTCCTCCTTTGCCACTCTTCAGTGTCTTTGCCTCCTCCTTTGCCACTCTTTACTCTTTGCCTCCTCCTTTGCCACTCTTCAGTGTCTTTGCCTCCTCCTTTGCCACTCTTTACTCTTTGCCTCCTCCTTTGACACTCTTTGGTGTCTTTGCCTCCTCCTTTGCCTCTCTTCAGTGTCTTTGCCTCGTCTTTTGCCACTCTTTGCCTCCTCATTTGCCACTCTTCAGTGTCTGCCTCCTCCTTTGACACTCTTCAGTGTCTTTGCCTCTTCTTTTGCCACTCTTCAGTGTCTTTGCCTCCTCCTCTGCCATTCTTTGCCTCCTCCTTTGCCACTCTTTACTCTTTGCCTCCTCCTTTTCCATTCTTCCCTCTTTGCCTCCTCCTTTTCCATTCTTCCTTCTTTGCCTCCTCCTTTGCCACTCTTTGGTGTCTTTGCCTCTTCCTCTGCTATTCTTTGCCTCCTCCTTTGCCACTCTTCAGTGTCTTTGCCTCTTCTTTTGCTACTCTTCAGTGTCTTTGCCTCCTTCCTGTGTCTTTGCCTCCTCATTTGCCGCTCTTCAGAGTCTGCCTCCTCCTTTGACACTCTTCAGTGTCTTTGCCTCCTCCTTTGCCACTCTTTACCTCCTCCTTTTCCATTCTTCCCTCTTTGCCTCATCCTTTGCCACTCTTCAGGGTCTTTGCCTCCTCCTCTGCCATTCTTTGCCTCCTCCTTTGCCACTCTTCACTGTCTTTGCCTCCTCCTTTGCCACTCTTCACTGTCTTTGCCTCCTCAGTCTCCCCTGACGTGGACTGTGCTGGCAACAATGAATTCTCTGGGGAACCTGGGCAGGAAAATTTCTCCTTGGAGAACTTCATTTTTTTCCCTGTGGAGTAGATTGCTTGGCAGCAGCCCCTGAAAATCTTGAGCTTCAGCACATGGTGTGAGACAGATTTGCCTTCCAAAACCTGGGCTTTTGATGCAGGGCCAGCTCTTACTATTGGAAGTGTTCTAATTCAGGAGGTGATCCCAAGCAGTGGCTTCTCTAAGGGAGAGATTTCAGGAAGACATCTGAGGATTCCATGTCCTCTTGAAGGGGCTGCTGTGAACCACAGAGGGAGGTGATGTGCTGGAGGGCAGCAGGGAGTCCTGTGCAGAGGGAGCAGGGAGTCCTGGTGGATAACAAGTGATCCATGGGACAGCAATGTGGCCAAGAAGGCCAAGGAGGTCCTGGGGGGCATGCAGAGGAGTGTGGGCAGCACAGTCAGGGAGGTTCTCTTCCCCTTCTGCTCTGCCCTGGTGAGTCTTCACCTGGAATATTGCATCCAGCTCTGGGCTGCCCAGCTCAGGAGGGACAGGGATCTGCTGGAGAGAGTCCAAGGTAGGGCTCCAAGGATGCTGAAGGGACTGGAGACTGCCTGGGGAGGAGAGGCTGAGAGCCCTGGGGCTGTTCAGTCTGGAAAAGAGAAGATTGAGAGGGGATTTAATAAATGGCTATCTATAGCTGAGGGCTGAGGGTCAGGAGGGCCAGGGCCAGGCTCTGCTCAGCTGCACCCTGGGGTAGGACAAGAGGCAATGGATGGAAAGTGCAGCCCAGGAGGTTGCAGCTCAGCAGGAGGAGGAACTTGTGCCCTGGGAGGCTGCCAGAGGCCTGGAGCAGGCTGCTCAGAGAGGTTGTGGAGTCTCCTTGTCTGGAGCCTTTGCAGCCCTGTCTGGATGTGTTCTGTGTGCCCTGTGCTGGGTTCTCTGCTCCTGCTCTGGCAGGGGGAAGTTGGACTCGATGATCTCCTTGGGTCTCTTCCGACACCTGACATCCTGTGAGCTGTGATCCCCAACTTGTCCCTTTATCACTATTCTTGCTTATTATGGGCTATCAAACCCCATCTCCAGAGCTTTCAACCCCACTACTTTCAAACAGCTCCAGGCAGAGGGCATGGAAGGTGCAGGTCCTGAGAACAAAGTGATCCCATCAGCAGGACTCTTGGCTGCACACTGGGAAGAGCTCTCAGTCTCCTGTAATCCCCTTGCAAGGGAATTAAAAGTAAATGGCTGAATTAGTGATGCTGTGCAGCCCTGGGAGGCTGCCTAAGTATATAAAGGGATGGAGGATTTCTGTCTGCAATAGAATAATGCTCTGTGTTTCGTTCCACCTGGGAAACAGCAGAGTGGGTCTGGTAGAAAGCAGCACCAAGGCTTGCAGACATCAGCAGTCAAAAGGAGGAAAAAAGAACTAAATCACAGAAGGTTAGGGGTTGGGAGGGACCTCCAGAGATCATCCAGTTCAACCCCCATGCCAGAGCAGGGGCACCTAGAGCAGGTCACACAGAACACAAACCCTGTGAGGAGAGGCTGAGGGAGCTGGGGTTGCTTAGCCTGGAGAAGAGGAGGCTCAGGGGAGACCTTCTTGCTCTCTCCAACTCCCTGCAGGGAGGTTGTAGCCAGGTGGGGGTTGGTCTCTTCTCCCAGGCAGCCAGCCCCAGAACAAGAGGACACAGTCTCAAGCTGTGCCAGGGGAGCTTTAGGCTGGAGGTGAGGAGAAAGTTCTTCCCAGCAAGAGAGATTGGCCCTTGGGATGTGCTGCCCAGGGAGGTGGTGGAGTCCCCATCCCTGGAGGTGTTCAAGAGGGGATTGGATGTGGCACTTGGAGCCATGATTTAGTTGTCAGGAGGTGTTGGGTGCTAGGTTGGACTTGATGGTCTCTGAGGTCTTTTCCAACCTGGTTGGCTCTGTGATTGGCTCACTGGAAAGGCTCCAGAGCAGGAGACTCCACAGCCTCTCTGGGCAGCCTGCTCCAGGTCTCTGTCACCCTCACTCTACAGAAGTTTCTCTTCATATTGAGATGAAACTTTCTCTGTTCAAGTTTGTTCCTTGCCCTACTACTGTGCACCACCAAAAGGAGCTTGGTCCCCCCCAGCCCTCTCAGCTATTGATAGGCATTGATCAGATCCCTCTCAGCCTTCTCTTCTCCAGACTAAGGAGCCCCAGGGCTCTGAGCCTCTCCTCACTCCTGTGATTCTCTGCTTCTATCCAGAGGGCTACATCACAGGGACAATGTAGCAGGCAGGGGAAGCTCCTGCAAAGTGTGATTTGTGTTTCTGATGTTGTTTTGTCAACAGCCTGGATGCATTGTGGAGCAGATGGCATTTACCTATTCATCTCTTAGGAGGCAGTGAAAGCCACCTAGAGCTCTGCTTTCATCTCTGCTGACAGTGAGCAGGAGCAGCAGATCCTTTCCTCGTGTACCCACTCAGTTTGGACCCTCTCATCCATATGTAAGTACAGAACAAGCCTGAGCCTCACTCTCAGTAAAACATCCCCAACTTCCCCAACAGATTTGGCTGGGAGCTGACAAAATGCAGCCTTAGAGGGGGACTGAGTTGATGCAAAATTCATCTCCTTGGCTGTCTGACTGCAGTCTGAAGGCAAATGTGATGCAGGATGTGACAGGAAGGGAAGTGATGTGGAAATGATTCTCAGGAAGAGCAGAAGTCTGTGTATTTAGGCTGTGTTTCCTGGGCTGGTTCTGGGCTGATTCTTTGTTTCCTGTTTGAAAGGAGGAGAAGGAGAGACAAGGAAAGTTGTTAACATACCCAAAGCAGCTCCTGAACGTTGCTGGGACGCTCCTGCTTTGCTCTCAGGACCTGCACCTTCCATGCCCTCTGCCTGGAGCTGTTTGAAAGTGGTGGGGTTGAAAGCTCTGGAGATGGGGTTTGATAGTCCATAATAAGCAAGAGTCGTGAGACAGGGACAAGTTGGAGATCACAGCTCACAGGGTGTCAGGGGTTGGAAGGCACACAAAGAGATCATTGAGTCCCTGCCAGAGCACAGCACAGAACCCAGCACAGGGCACACAGAACACCTCCAGACAGGGCTGCAAAGGCTCCAGACAAGGAGACTCCACAACCTCTCTGGGCAGCCTGCTCCAGGCCTCTGGCAGCCTCCCAGGGCACAAGTTCCTCCTCCTGCTGAGCTGCAACCTCCTGGGCTGCACTTTCCATCCATTGCCTCTTGGCCTATCCCAGGGGGCAGCTGAGCAGAGCCTGGCCCTGGCCCTTCCTTCCTGAGCCCCAGCCCTCAGCTCTTGAGAGCCATTGATCAGATCCCTCTCAGCCTTCTCCTCTGCAGACTGAACACCCCCAGGGCTCTCAGCCTCTCCTCCCCAGGCAGTGTTGCAGTCCCCTGATCATCCTTGTAGCCCTATCCTTGCAGGGCAGTGCTGTTGGAAGAGAGCTTTCAGTCTGGACTTCTCTCACTGAATTTTGTTTGGTTTTTAGGTATTTCCTAAAAAATGTTTCCTTCACAGAATGGTTTGGGTTGGAAGGGAAGCTCTCGAGGTGACCAAGATGTTAGGAACAAGTTCTTTGGATCTTAGGAGCAAGAATCTTAGAACCATAGAATCAATAAGGTTGGAAAAGACCTCAGAGGTCATCAAGTCCAACCTGTCAGAAGGATGGAGAGAGACTGTCCCCAAAGGCCTGCAGGGACAGGACCAGGGACAGGGACTTCGAACTAGAGCAGAGCAGATTGAGATTGGATGTGAGGAACAAGTTCTGCACCAGGAGGCTGCTGGAAGGGCTGGAAGGGAGCTCCAAAGCTCATCCAGTCCAACCCCCTGCACTCAGCAGGGACATCCTCCACTAGATCAGGTTGCCCAGAGCCCTGTCCAGCCTCACTTGAATATCTGCAGGGATGGAGCCTCAGCCACCTCCCTGGGCAGCCTGCTGCAGGGTTCCAGCAGCCTCCTGGTGCAGAATTTGTTCCTCACATCCAATCTCAATTTTCTGTGCTCTAGTCTGAAGCCATTTCCCCTCCTATCACTGCAGGCCTTTTCAAACAGTCTCTCTCCATCCTTCTTGCTCCTAACATGCAAAGAACCTGTTCCTCACATCCAATCTCTATCTGCTGTGCTCTGGTCTGAAGCCATTCCTCCTCACCCTGTCCCTGCAGGCCTTTGCAAAGGGTCTCTCTCCATCCTTCTTGCTCCTAGCATGCAAAGCACTTGTTCCTCACATCCTTATGGCCTCTAGAGGTCCCTTCCCACCCAGACCATGCTGTGAAGGAAACATTTTTTAGGAACAACTACTTAAGCCCCAAGCTCTGTCTGAGAAGTGTAGACTGAAAGCTTCTTCTCTCATGCAGAGCTCTCCAACAGATGTAGAAAATGGAAGAGAACCAAACCGGGGCAAGTATGCCCCAAATGCTCTGGCTGCTGGTGCAGCTGCTCCCATTGCTCAGGCAGAACAGAAATAGAAGCTGAGAAGCCTTGTGGGAGGAAGGGAGGAACCAAGCCATGTGCTCAGGTAGGAATGGGAGTGAGGGAGCCAAGGCACTGTGTGCTGGGTGTTGATTTGCCTTTTAGTGCCAGCTGGAAGCTGAGAGTGGCTGGGGAGCTTGTCCCCTGGCTGATTCATCAGCACTCATTGTCCTGTAGCATGGAATGATGGAATGGATTGGGTTAGAAGGGACTTTAAAGATCATCTGGTTCCAAACCCCAGGGACACCTCCCACCAGCCCAGCTTGCTCGAGGCCTCATCCAAGCTGGCCTGGAACATCTCCAGGGAATGGAATGGAATGGAATGGAATGGAATAGAATAGAATAGAATAGAATAGAATAGAATAGACCAGGTTGGAAAAGACCTCAGAGATCATCAAGTCCAACTCTCACCCAGCACCATCTGATCAACTCAACCATGGCACCAAGTGCCTCAGCTAGGCTCTTTCTAAACACCTCCAGGGATGGGGACTCCACCACCTCCCTGGGCAGCACATCCCAAGGGCCAATCTCTCTTGCTGGGAAGAGCTTTCTCCTAAATCTCCCCTGGCACAACTTGAGACTGTGTCCTCTTGTTCTGGTGCTGGGTACCTGGGAGAAGAGACCAACCCCCACCTGGCTACAACCTCCCTGCAGGGAGTTGCAGAGAGCAAGAAGGTCTCCCCTGAGCCTCCTCTTCTCCAGGCTAAGCAACCCCAGCTCTCTCAGCCTCTCCTCCCAGGGCTGTGCTCCAGACCCCTCCCCAGCTTTGTTGCCCTTCTCTGGACACCTTCCAGCAGCTCAACCTCTTTCCTAACCTGAGGAGCCCAGAGCTGGACACAGGACTCCAGGTGTGGCCTGAGCAGTGCTGAGCACAGGGCAGGATGCCTTTCCTGCTGGGGCATCCAACCCTCCCCCTGGTCCATGCTGCTCAGGGCCTGTTCTGTTCTTAAACTTCCTCCTGGGATCTCTTGCAGCTTAACCTTTTGTTTATCTTGAGTGTTGGCTTTCCCTTGCTTTAACTTCCCTCGTGATTCCCAACCTGGCTGTCTCCAGATGTGCTGGGGTGTCGATCATGTCTTCACCTTGCTGCCCTCCATCCACAGCTGCTTCTCCCTCTCCAGGTTGCTCCTTCTGCTTTTTTTTGCCCCTGGCAGGCATTCTCATTCACTCCCATTCCTTCCCCGGCATTCCCATTCATTCCCCTTCGTTCTCCTTCATTCCTATTCATTCTCCTTCATTTCCATTCATCCCCTTTCATTCCCACTCCCATTCATTCCCACTCCTTCCCATTGTTCCCCTGCATTCCCCATTCAGGCCAATTTTAACATTTCTATTGCAGCTATCTGCAGTAATCCTTCAGAAGCTTTTCTTCTGTTCTTAGGACACCACACTTGAGAGGTAAATCCACGGCATGACACCCCCCGGGGAGAGGAAGTTAAGATCAAGAGGATCAGCTTTAGGGATTACAATAATCCTGCATGTAAATACATCCTGCTCCTGCACAGAGCAGCAGCTCTGCTGGCAGAAACCTGCAGAGCTCTGAATGGAGAGGATTTGAAACTTGATGTCCTTCTTACACTACCTGCCCTCTAGCTCTCAAAATACAGAAGAGAAACACGGAATTGTTTGGGTTGGGAAAGACCTCCTAAGACATCCCAGCATCAGAGGACATTAGGGGTTGGAAGGGAGCTCCAGAGATCAGCCAGTCCAAACCCCCTGCCAGAGCAGCATCACCCAGGGCAGGCTGCACAGGAAGGCATCCAGGGGGGGTTGGAAAGGCTCCAGAGCAGGAGACTCCACAACCTCTCTGGGCAGCCTGCTCCAGGGCTCTGGCACCCTCACACCAAAGAAGTTTCTCCTCAGGTTGAGCTGAAACCTTCTCTGGTCAAGTTTGTCTCCACTGGTCCTTGGCTTATTGCTGTGCACCACCCATGAGAGCTTGCCCCCCCCCTTGCCCCCCAGCCCTCAGCTATTGAGAGACATTGATCAGATCCCTCTCAGCCTTCTCCTCTCCAGACTCAACAGCCCCAGGGCTCTCAGTCTCTCCTCATGTTGAGGTGGAACTTCCTGGGTTCCACTTTGTGTCCACTGCTCTTAGACCTTTCACAAGACACCACTGGAAAGAGCCTGGTCCCTTCTTCCTGCCCCACACCCTTCAGGTGTCTGTAAGCGTTGATCATTTGTAAGCATTGTAAACATTGATCCCAGGCAGGCAGCACCAGAACAAGAGGACACAGTCTCAAGCTCTGCCAGGGGAGGACCAGGCTGGAGGTTAGGAAGAAGTTCTTCCCATCAAGAGAGATTGGCCCTTGGGATGTGCTGCCCAGGGAGGTGGTGGAGTCCCCATCCCTGGAGGTGTTTAAAAAGAGCCTGGATGAGGCACTTGGTGCCATGGCTGAGTTGATCAGATGGTGCTGGGTGATAGGTTGGACTGGATGATCTTGAAGGTCTTTTCTGACCTGGTCTGGTCTGGTTGGTCTATTCTGTTCTATTCTATTCTCTTCTATTCTCTTCTCTTCTATTCTATTCTATTCTATTCTATTCTATTCTATTCTATTCTATTCTATTCTATTCTATTCTATTCTATTCTATTCTGTTCTGTTCTGTTCTATTCTATTCTATTCTATTCTATTCTATTCTATTCTGTTCTATTCTATTCTATTCTATTCTATTCTATTCTTTCAGATCCCCTCTAAGGCTTCTCCTCTCCAGACTTACCAGCCCCAGGGCTCTCAGCCTTTCACAGGCTCACAGGATGTCAGGGGTTGGAAGGGACCCAAAGAGATCATCGAGTCCACCCCCCCTGCCAGAGCAGGAGCATACAGTCTAGCTCAGCTCGCACAGGAACACATCCAGACGTTGTGTTTCCTCACCAGACACAGGTTCCATTCCCTTCAGCACCCTCACAGCCTCTGTGTGCCTCTCTCTCTGGCCTTCCCCTGCCCTCTTGAGCTGGGGAGCCCAGAACTGGACACAGTACTCCAGATGAGATCTCAGCAGGGCAGAGTAGCTGGGGAGGAGAACCTCCCCTGACCTGCTGGCCACACTCTTCCTGATGCACCCCAGGATCCCTTTGGCCTTCTTGGTCTCTAGGGCTTATGGCTGTCCTATGGATAACTTATTGCCCACCAAGACTCCCATGTCCTTCTCCATGGAGCTGCTTTCCAGCAGGTCAGTGCCTGATCTGTACTGCTGCAGATAAGATCTTCTCATATTTGGTTCCCAGGTAAGAGTCCTGCTCCATTTTAGAACCAAAGATAGCATCTCAGCTTCCAAAAGGAAGGTTTCTTTCTTCCCAGTGTGGTCTAGATTCTGATCTCATTATTCATGCTGAGTGTTAACTTCATGCCTCAGACACCATCTCTGATTTAAAATGGGAGGCTGGCACAGGAAGAGTTTGTGGTAGAATAGAATTTGTGGTGCAGCAGGAAAAGTGTGGCCAGCAGGGCTGGGGAGGTTCTGCTGCCCCTCTGCTCTGCCCTGCTCAGACCACAGCTGCAATCCTGTGTCCAGTTTGGGGCTCCCCAGGTGAAGAGAGACAGAGAGCTGCTGGAGAGAGTCCAAGGCAGAGCCAGGAGGAGGATTTGGGGACTTGAGCATCTCCCCTGTGAGGAGAGACTGAGAGCCCTGGGGGTGTTGAGTCTGGGGAGGAGAAGGCTGAGAGGGATCTGATCAATGTCTCTCAATAGCTGAGGGCTGGGGGGCAAGGGGAGGGGGTCAAGCTCTCATGGGTGGTGCACAGCAAGAAGCCAAGGAGCAATGGAGACAAACTTGACCAGAGAAGGTTTCAGCTCAACCTGAGGAGAAACTTCTTTGGTGTGAGGCCGCTGGAGGCCTGGAGCAGGCTGCCCAGAGAGGTTGTGGAGTCTCCTGCTCTGGAGCCTTTCCAACCCCCCCTGGATGCCTTCCTGTGCAGCCTGCCCTGGGTGATGCTGCTCTGGCAGGGGGTTTGGACTGGCTGATCTCTGGAGCTCCCTTCCATCCCCTGACACTCAGTGTTTCTATCTGGGCACTGTAAAAAGCAGCAATGACTGAGGCCACATTTGACACATGGTGAGCAGCTCTTACCAGCTCATTACAAGGGAGGTGGCAAGAAGCTGAGGCAGCAAAGGAGAGGACATTCAGGACTGAGCCTCGAGGATTTTAGCTGTTCAGGAGGTGAGAAAACCAAGGCTGAAATTCTTCAGCAAGAGAAGATTTAAGAAGAGACCTTCAGCAGCTCAGCAGCGAAGGGGCTGGGGGATCACAACTCAGATTCTTCAAGCTGCTGCCAGGCTGAGGAGCCAGGCAGAGGGAAGGCAGATGGCTGGAGGAATTGAAGGTGAGCTCCTCTTCAGCTGGAATAATTCACAACCAAAGGAGCAGGAGGAGACACTTCCCAGCCTTGTGTGGCCCCTGCCATAGACACCACTCTGCTTAATGCATTCCTGGACAGAACCCTCTTACAACAAATGGAATTCCATCAGACAGGCAAACCCAAGGTATAATAACTCTTAGGGAGCCTAAAGCTACCACCCAGGGAAGAAAAATCATACAAATGGTAAAGTTGCTTGCTCAGGCTGCACACATGCCCTGCACACACACACAGAGGATTCAGAGCCCTCTGTGCTTTCCCTCTGGCACTTGTGCTGCTCATGCTGACCAGCATGAACCATAGAACTGTCAGGGCTGGAAGGGGCCTCAAGGCTCAGCCAGTCCCAACCCCCTGCCATGGGCAGGGACACCTCACACCACAGCAGCTTGCTCACAGCCACCTCCAGCCTGGCTGCAAACACCTCCAGGCAGGAGGCTTCTACCACCTCCCTGGGCAGCCTGTGCCAGGCTCTCACCACCCTCCTGGTGCAGAACTTGTTCCTCACAGCCAGTCTCAGTCTGCTCTGCTCTACTTTGAAGCCATTCCCACTGCTCCTGTCCCTGCAGATTGCTGACCTGTGCTGGATTCTGTACAGGTCCTGCTCTTTGTGGTGCTGCCCAGTGCCAGGACAATGGGCAGTGGACACAAACAGGAACCCAGGAGGTTCTACCTCAACATGAGGAGGAACTTCTTTACTCTGAGGGTCAGGAAGGAAGGGCCAGGGCCAGGCTCTGCTCAGCTGCACCCTGGGATAGGCCAAGAGGCAATGGATGGAAAGTGCAGCCCAGGAGGTTGCAGCTCAGCAGAAGGAGGAACTTGTGCCCTGGGAGGCTGCCAAAGGCCTGGAGCAGGCTGCCCAGAGAGGTTGTGGAGTCTCCTGCTCTGGAGACCTTTGCAGCCCTGTCTGGATGTGTTCTGTGTGCCCTGTGCTGGGTTCTCTGCTCCTGCTCTGGCAGGGGGCTTGGACTGGGTCATCTCTGGAGGTCCCTTCCAACCCCTAACATCCTGTGATTGTATTTTCCAGCTAGAAGTGATTACATTTCCCAGCTAGAACGGAGGCAGCAGCCTCACAGTTGTTCTACAGACACAATTTGATTGCCTGTGACCCAAGCACCATTGCTATTGCCTTTTGAGTTTGAAGGCTGAGCCAATTCAGGCCACCAGATCTATCTTAACAGGTGCATGGCATTAAAAACCACAAAAAAGCCACTGCAAGGCTTGACTGTGTAGAAGTGACCCAAATGAAACCTCCTCCTTTATAGCTGCAGCAAAAGAAAACCTGCAAAGCAGAGAACACTGAAACCCAAAAGCATCTCTGGGTATTCTCTCTTTATTTGCCTTCAAAAGCAGCTCCTGGTGCATGATGTGCAGTGAATGTTCAGCACAGGCAATATTCACTCAGAATGAAAAGTCAGAGAGAGAGAGAAGATTCTGCCCCTCTGCTCTGCTCTGCTGAGACCACTCCTGGAGCTCTGGGGCCAGCTCTGGAGCCTCTGTGCCAGGAAGGCTCTGGAGGTGCTGGAAGGTGTCCAGAGCAGGGCCAGGAGGAGGAGCAGAGGGCTGGAGCTGCTCTGCTGTGAGGACAGCCTGAGGGAGTTGGGGTTGTGCAGTCTGGAGAGGAGAAGGCTCCAGGGAGACCTCATTGTGGCCTTGCAGGATCTGCAGGGGGCTCCAAGAAAGCTGGGGAGGGACTTTTGAGGATATCAGGGAGGGATAGGAGCAGATGGAATAGATCCAAGCTAGAGGAGGGGAGATTTAGATTAGAGGAAGTTGTTGCCCATGAGGGTGGTGAGAGCCTGGCACAGGCTGCCCAGGGAGGTGGTGGAAGCCTCCTGCCTGGAGGTGTTTGCAGCCAGGCTGGAGGTGGCTGTGAGCAACCTGCTGTGGTGTGAGGTGTCCCTGCCCATGGCAGGGGGTTGGGACTGGCTGAGCCTTGAGCTCCCTTCTGTCCTGGGCCATTCTATGATCCTATGACTCTATGACTGTGATTCTATCATTCTTTCATTGGTGGTTGTTCTCTCTCAGGACTGCAGGTGCAGATTAATTGCCACTACCAGAGAGGCTTGCTGCAGAACACAGAACAATGCTGAGTTCACCAAGGCAGAGGCAGTGAGACAGGAGGCACTCCTGTAGCAAAAGCTGCTTTAATGTAGCAGAAAATGCTGCAATTGAATCTCTGAGCAGGTGTGACTGCAAATGGGGAGGGAGTCTACTTACTGCTCTTCCTCCTCACCCTTTCCTCTCCTCATTTTGCTCCTTGGTAAGAATGATTGTCTTCAGGGCAGCAGGCCTAATTCTGGTACCTCAGATGGATGGCCACAGAATCACAGCATTGTGAGGGCTGGCAGGGACCTCAGTGCTGAGAGGAGATTTGATCAATGCCTATCAATATCTGAGGGGTAGGGGGCAAGATGGATCATAGAATCATAGAACTGTCAGGGTTGGAAGGAAGCTCAAGGCTCAGCCAGTTTCAAACCCCCTGCCATGGGCAGGGACACCTCACACCACAGCAGCTTGCTCACAGCCACCTCCAGCCTGGCTGCAAACACCTCCAGGCAGGAGCCTTCCACCACCTCCCTGGGCAGCCTGTGCCAGGCTCTCACCACCCTCATGGGCAACAACTTCTTCCTCACAGCCAATCTCAATCTACCCATTGCTAGTTTTGTTCCATCCCCCCTGCTCCTATCCCTCCCTGACACCCTCAGAAGTCCCTCCCCATCTTTCTTGCAGCCTCCTTCAGACACTGGATGATATTTGGTTTGTCCCTGGAGGTGTTCAAAGAGGGATTGGAGCTGGCACTTGGAGCCCTGCTGTAGCTAGTCAGGAGGTGTTGGGAGACAGGTTGGACTTGATGAGCTCTGAGGTCTTTTGCAACCTTATTGATTCTGATTTTGGTGTGGGTTTTTTTTTGGGGGTGGTTTGGGGTCTTTGTGAGTGCAGAGATAATAACTCCACATTTGCCATAGCTCCACTTCTGGAGTTAAATAGCTCAGCTGCTAAGATGTGGGATAGGACAGATGGTTAAGTGAGTAGAGCATTAAGCTGCTGGGCCATGGCAGTGCTGCAGGGCTGAGGCAGGAAATGTTCCCCAATCTGGCCCCCTAGCAGCAGAGACATTCTTCCTTCTGCTTAATTCCTTTGGCTGGATATCTGCAGTGCCATGCTGAGAAACCTGCCCTCTGCTTTTATGTTCTGCAGAGGGTGAGCTGAAACTGATTCTCCTGGAGCACCTCTCCTACGAGGACAGAGTGAGGGAGTTGGGGTTGTGCAGGCTGGAGAGGAGAAGGCTCCCAGGAGACCTCATTGTGGCCTTCCAGGATCTGCAGGGGGCTCCAAGAAAGCTGGGGAGGGACTTTGGAGGGTGTCAGGGAGGGATAGGAGAAGGGGGGGATGGAGCAAAAGTAGAAATGGGCAGATTGAGATTGGCTGTGAGGAAGAAGTTGTTGCCCATGAGGGTGGTGAGAGCCTGGCACAGGCTGCCCAGGGAGGTGGTGGAAGCCTCCTGCCTGGAGGTGTTTGCAGCCAGGCTGGAGGTGGCTGTGAGCAACCTGCTGTGGTGTGAGGTGTCCCTGCCCATGGCAGGGGGTTGGGACTGGCTGAGCCTTGAGCTCCCTTCCAACCCTTCCAGTTCTGTGATTCTGCCCTAGCTCTGGAGGAGAGCTGCGCTCCTCCCTGCCTGCAAGTGCTGAAGACCTGGTCAGATGATGCCTTCAGCAACCTGGGCTGGTGGGAGCTGTCCCTGTTTATGACAGGGGGTTGGAACTTGGTGAATTTGAAGGTCCCTTCAAACCTAAAGCAGTCTCTGATTCTCTGATTCTGTGATTTCATTTCTTTGCTTTCCATGGCCACTTCCACTGTTGTTGCTCTGGAGAAAGTCTAAGAAGAGGAAAGGGTCAGAGGGATGGACTTGAGCATCTCCCCTGTGAAGAGAGACTGAGAGCCCTGGGGCTGTTTAGTCTGGGGAGGAGAAGGCTGAGAGGGATCTGATCAATGTCTATCAATAACTGAGGGCTGGGGGGGACAAGGACCAAATTTGAGCAGAGGAGGTTTCATCTCAACATGAAGAGAAACTTCTTCAGAGGGGGTGAGAGAGCCCTGGAGCAGGCTGCCCAGAGAGGCTGTGGAGTCTCCTGCTCTGGAGACATCCCAGACCCACCTGGATGTGTTCATAGAATCATAGAATCAATAAGGTTGGAAAAGACCTCAGAGGTCATCAACTCCAACCTATGAGCTAATCCCTGACACCTCCTGACAACTAAACCATGGCTCCAAGTGCCATATCCAAGCCTTTCTTCCACACCTCCAGGGCTGGGGACTCCACCACCTCCCTGGGCAGCACATCCCAATGGCCAATTCCTCTTTCCGGGAAGAACTTTCTCCTCACCTCCAGCCTGAACCTCCCTTGGCACAGCTTGATGCTGTGTCCTCTTGTTCTGGTGCTGGCTGCCTGGGAGAAGAGCCCAACCCCCCCTGGCTGCAACCTCCCTTCAAGGAGTTGAAGAGAGCAATGAGGTCTCCCCTGAGCCTCCTCTTCTGCAGGCTAAGCAACCCCAGCTCCCTCAGCCTCTCCTCACAGGGTTTGTGCTCTGTGTGACCCGCTCTGGGTGTTCTGGCAGGGGGTGCTGGACTGGATGAACTTTGGGGGTCCCTTCCAACCCCTGACTTTCTGAGATGAAGTCCACAAAGGGCTCCTGGAGCTTCAGGATCCCACATCCCTCTCTCCTTCATGAAGCAGAACAGATGAATATCTCCTCAGCCTTTTCCTCTCTTCTTCCATGAGTTCATTTGAGAGGAGAACATCTGTGTGCAGAGCTCCTGCTTCCAGGGGGTGATTTGGAGGCTTATTTTAGAAGCCTCCTCACTCCTAGGTCGTCATTTGAGAAGTGTTTGTTGTTCTGCAGTGACAAAACACAGTGACTCATCCCACCCCAGGAACTGGAGGGCTGTGCCCAAGCTCTGCTTGCTGCAGCTGAACAGCCATTTAGTTTCAATGCTCTTCCCAACCCCTCACCAGGAGCTCCAGGGGTTTTCCTTGCATGTGCTCCTGCCCTTGAAATGCTGAACCAAAGGCCACCTGCACGGCCACAGGAGCCAGGGAGGCAGAGAGAGGCAGATGAGGCACCTCAGGGCCACTTCCACAGCAGCCAACTTCCACCTGGAGCTGATCATAATAATAATGGTAATAATAATAATAATAAACTATTAATCAACTAATAAACCAGGTTGGAAGAGACCTTCAAGATCATCACATCTTTTGGGTTTTTTTGGGGGGGTTTTGTGTTTTATTTTTATAATGGAGACATGTGTAGAGCTTAGGGCAATGTGCTCTTAGAGCCACAGAATTGTCAGCCCGAGAAGGGAGCTCAAGGCTCAGCCAGTCCCAACCCCCTGCCATGGGCAAGGACACCTCACACCACAGCAGGTTGCTCACAGCCACCTCCAGCCTGGCTGCAAACACCTCCAGGCAGGAGGCTTCCACCACCTCCCTGGGCAGCCTGTGCCAGGCTCTCACCACCCTCATGGGCAACAACTTCTTCCTCACAGCCAATCTCAATCTACCCATTGCTAGTTTTGCTCCATCCCCCCTGCTCCTCTCCCTCCCTGACACCCTCCAAAGTCCCTCCCCAGCTTTCTTGGAGCCCCCTGCAGAGCCTGGAAGGCCACAAGGAGGTCTCCTGGGAGCCTTCTCCTCTCCAGCCTGCACAACCCCAACTCCCTCAGGCTGTGCTCACAGCAGAGCAGCTCCAGCCCTCTGCTCCTCCTCTTGGCCCTTCTCTGGACACCTTCCAGCACCTCCAGAGCCTTCCTGGCACAGAGGCTCCAGAGCTGGCCCCAGAGCTGCAGCTGTGGTCTCAGCAGAGTGGAGCAGAGGGGCAGAATCCCCTCCCTGGCCCTGCTGGCCACACTTCTCTTGCTGCAGCCCAGGCTCTGCTTGGCTCTCTGGGCTGCAAGTGCTCACTGCTGGCTCCTGCTGAGCTTCTCCTCCCCCAGCACCCCCAGGTCCATTCCTCTCTCTTAGTTTTTTCTGTTACTATGTCACACATTTGAAGCAGATATAGCTCGAGACAGTTTATTTTTATCAATGCTTCTTGCAGCAATGATTTAAGCCAAAGGATTTGCATTTTTAGAGTTGCCTTTCAGACACTCTCAATAGGCTGAATGCCATCAGATGTGCAGCCATCACTTGCAGTTAATTTCTGCTTCCATCCACAATCTGGGCTCTGTGCTCAACAGTAAGAAGATTAAGTGCAATCAGAGAATGGTCTGGATTGGAAGGGACCTCCAAAGCTCATCCAGCAACCTGCTGCAGTGTTCCAGCAGCCTCCTGGTGCAGAACTTGTTCCTCACATCCAATCTCAATCTGCTCTGCTCTGGGTTGGAGTCGCTGTCCCTGGTCCTGTCCCTGAAGGCCTTTGCTAACAGTCTCTCTGCAGCTTTCTTGTAGCCCCTTTCAGGTCCTGGCAGGCTGCTGTTAGTTCTCCCTGGAGCCTTCTCCTCTCAGGCTGAATACCCCCAGCTCCCTCAGCCTGTCCTCACAGCAGAGCTGCTCCAACCCCCTGAGCATTTTTGGGCAGAGCCCAGAACTGGACACAGGACTCAAGGTGTGGCCTAACCAGTGCAGTGTACAGGGGCAGAATGACCTCCCTGCTCCTGCTGGCCACAAGTCTCCTGATGCAGGCCAGGATGCCATTGGCCTTCTTGGCCACCTGGGCACACTGCTGGCTCATGTTCTGCTGCTGTCCACCAGCACCCCCAGGTCCCTCTCTGCCTGGCTGCTCTCAGCCACTCTGACCCCAGCCTGCAGCACTGCCTGGGGTTGTTGTGGCCAATATGCAGCACCTGGCACTTGGATGTGTTCAATCTCCTGCCCTTGGCCTCTGCCCATCTGCCCAGCCTGGCAAGGTCCCTCTGCAGAGCTCTCCTACCCTGCAACAGATCAACTCCTGCCCCCAGCTTGCTGTCAGCTGCAAACTTACTGCTGATGGACTCAATGCCCTCCTGCAGATCATCAGGACCAGGGCATAAGAAGTTCCATCCAGACATGAAGAGGAACTTGTTTAATTTATGGGAGATGGAGCAGTGAAACAGGCTGCCCAGAGAGGAGGTGGAGTCTCCATCCCTGCTGTCATTCCCAACCTGTCCCTGTGTGACCTTCCTTAGGTGAAGCTGCTTTGGCAGGGATATTGGACTTGATGCTCCTCAGATGCTCTTCTAACAGGCTGCTCTTCCAGTAGGCTGCTCTTCAGATGCTCTTCAGATGCTCTTCTGATGCCCTTCCTGCAGGCTGCTCTTCCGTCAGATTCCCTTCCAGCAGGCTGCCCAGAGAGGTGGTGGAGTCTCCATCTCTACACTCCTTCCAAACCTGTCTCTGTGTGGCCAGGTGAAGCTGCTTTGGCAGGGATATTGAACTTGATGCTCCTCAGATGCTCTTCCAGTAGGCTGCTCTTCAGATGCTCTTCTGATGCCCTTCCAGCAGGCTGCTCTTCAGATGCTCTTCCATCAGTTGCCCTTCCAGCAGGCTGCTCTTCAGATGCTCTTCCATCAGTTGCTCTTCCAGCAGGCTGCCCAGAGAGGAGGTGGAGTCTCCATCTTTGCTGTCCTTCCCAGCCTGTCCCTGTGTGACCAGGTGAAGCTGCTTTGGCAGGGATATTGGAGCTGGTCCTCTTCAGATTCCCTTCCAGCAGGCTGCCCAGAGAGGAGGTGGAGTCTCCATCTCTGCTGTCCTTCCCAGCCTGTCCCTGTGTGGCCAGGTGAAGCTGCTTTGGCAGGGGTATTGGACTCGATGCTCTTCAGATGCTCTTCCATTCTGTGATTCTGTGGTAGCATCCAAGTGGCTCTGAATGACTCCAGGCAGCAGGGGACTGCTTTGTCTGTTTTTTTTCTTTCAGCTCTGAGTCACCAATGCAAGCTGCTAAGAAGATGTCAAATAAAATCCAGTCTGGGGCCAATTAGAAGCTGAAAAGAGCTGAGAAGATTTAGGCTAAAGCCAAATGAAGGCAGCTGTGTGCCTGGGTGGATTGCTTGGGCACAGACCATTTAAGCAGCACTCCTTGGGAGCAGGAGGCTGTGGCTTCCCAGCCTGGCTGAGGGTTTTCTTGGGAATTAGCATTTAAAAGCACCTGGATCTCCCAGGAGTGATTCCCCTCTTGGGTGGCAAAAGGCTGTGACTGGGAGAGGGACCTGGGGGCTCTGGTTGGCAGTGGATTCAATCTGAGTCAGCAGTGCCCAGGGGGACAAGAAAGCCAAGGGCAGCCTGGCTGGGCTCAGAAGCAGGGTAGGCAGCAGGGACAGGAGGGGATCATCCCCCTGTGCTCAGCACTGCTGAGCTAAGGAATCAATGGATGGAGGCAGGAGGAAGCAGCTGGGGAAGAGTGCAGGAGTTTTATGCTGTAGCTAGCCAGTAGAAATTGTCCCTGGTGTGTGGGGGGAAATGAATAAAGTCTCTGGAAAAGAAGGACAAACAGTGACAAAAGTGAAACCCATGAAGAAACACAACTTCAGGTCACATTCAGGGGAGGAAAAAAAACCTCTGGAGTCTGAGGCATCTTTTTCAGTGTTGCAAGTGCTCACTGCTGGCTCCTGTGGAGCTTCTCCTCCCCCAGCACCCCCAAGGCCTTTTCTCCAGGGCTGCTCTCCAGCCAGTCCCTGCCCAGCCTCTCTCAGTGTCTGGCATTGCCCTGAGCCAGCTGCAGGACCTTGCCCTTGCTCTTGTTGAACCTCCTGAGGTTGCCCTGGGCTCAGCTCTGCAGCCTGTCCAGGTCCCTCTGGATGTTTCCCTTCCCTCCAGCCTGTGCCTGCTGCACCACCCAGCTTGGTGCCTTCAGAGTGAGGGTGGGGAAGCACTGGCAGTGGGAAAGGTTTGCCAGCCCTGATGCCTCTGTGCTCTCTAACTGCAATGGAAATATCTCATCAGCTTTTTACAACTCACCATTTGATCCTTAGCTCAAGAGGAAGAGGAATAAAGTACCCAACACATCTTTTAACCATCATCTCCAAAGCCTGCAGAGCCCAGCTCCAGCTCTGCCAGAGCCTTGCACCTCTGAGTGGCTCTCCATCAGCAGGACTCCCTGGGGGCTGCTTCCAGGGAGTGCATTAGAGTCCATCCTGATGTTTTCTGTGCCTGTGGATCTGGGGAGATTGCTTCTGCTGCAAAGAGCTGCAAAAAAAAGAAACCCAATAAAACCAGACAGCTTTTAGCCCTTTCCATCCACCAGTTGGTTAGGAAGGAAATGCAGGAGGCAGAGAATGCTGTAATAAATAAATAGATAAATAAAGATGAGTTAAACACTGCTCAGAAGGCTTGCAAATGCCTTTGGGGTTTGGCAGCTGGGTGTCAGCATTAAGGATGTTTCTGTAGTGAGCACTGAGCAGAGCATCAGTCTAAGTGTGTTAGGTTGGACAGAAGGGCTGAGAGCAGCCAGGCAGAGAGGGACCTGGGGGTGCTGGGGACAGTAGCTGAACATGAGCCAGCAGTGTGCCCAGGTGGCCAAGAAGGCCAAGGGCATCCTGGCCTGCATCAGGGACAGTGTGGTCAGCAGGGGCAGGGACCTTGTGCCCTGTGCTCAGCACTGCTTAGGCCACACCTTGAGTCCTGTCTCCAGTTCTGGGCTCCTCAGGTTAAGAAGGACATTGAGAGACTTGAAGGTGTCCAGAGAAGGGCAACAAAGCTGGGGAGGGGTCTGGAGCACAGCCCTGTGACACCCAGCACCAGAACAAGAGGACACAGTCTCAAGCTGTGCCAGGGGAGGTTTAGGCTGGAGGTGAGGAGAAAGTTCTTCCCAGCAAGAGAGATTGGCCACTGGGATGTGCTGCCCAGGGAGGTGGTGCCCCTGCTCCCCAGGGCAGCTTGAGGCCATTGCCTCTTGTTCTGTCCCTCCTGACCTGGGAGCAGAGACCAGCAGCAGCCTCTCCACAAGCTCCTTGCAGGGAGCTGGAGGCAGCCAGGAGCTCTCCCCTCAGCCTCCTCTCTTTCCCACTAACCATCCCCAGCTCCTTCAGCCTCTCTCCAGCACATTTCTTCTCCAGGCCCTTCCCAGCTTCCTTGCCCTCCTCTGCCCTGGCTCCAGCACCTCCACAGCTCTCTTGCCTTGAGCTGCCCAGCACTGGACACCAGCCTCGAGGTGTGGGCTGCCCAGAGCTGAGTGCCAGGGCACAATCCCCTCCCTGCTGCTGCTGGACACAGCATTGCTGCTCCCAGCCAGGAGGCCTTTGGCTCTCTTGGCCCCCTGGGCACACTGCTGGCTCCTCTTCAGCTGCTTGGCCATTGGACACCCCAGATGACCAAGACATTTAGAGCATCCCAAGGCATTTAGAGCAGCCCAAGGCATTTGTAACATCATCATTAGCTTGGAAGTGAATGAAAGTGCAGCAAGACTTTCACCACCCCCACAGCCCTGTGACTCAGGCAGAGCATCTGCAGGGCTTCCAGAGACAAGAAATACATCAGGGGACAGTGTGAGAAGCCCTGGCAAAGCAAACCTGACAGAAATATTTGTTCTCTATTAACTAATAAGCACAGATCCAGGAAACTTCACTGGCTCTGCAAACTGATGGATGGGTCTAACATTTGCCAGCCAAGGCCTGTGCCCTTTGGTGAATCATGACCTCTGCAATGAAAGAGTTGCTGGACTGGGTGGGGGAATGAGGAGGCTTGCAGTGAAGATCAGCTAGGTGCAGCATCAGAGCGGGGAGCAGGCAGCACACAGACCAAAGCTGTGCTGTTCTTGAACTCACTTTTGCCCCTTTAATCAGTGTGCTCCTTAGGAACCACAACTTTCACCCCCCCAGCAGACTGCCCTTTGTTTAAAGCCAAGAGCTCCTGGAAAGATCAAGCACTGCACTAGAAGGCTCCTCACTGTCAGTGCAGGCTGGGGGAGGAGGGGATGGAAAGCAGCCCTGAGGAGAAGGCCTTGGGGGTGCTGGGGGAGAAGCTGGGCAGGAGCAGACAGTGTGAGCTTGCAGCACAGAAGGCCAAGGGCAGCCTGGGCTGCATCCAAAGCAGTGTGGCCAGAGCTGGAGAGAGAGGATCCTGCCCCTCTGCTCTGCTGAGACCTCACCTGCAGTACTGCATCCAGTTCTGGAGCCCTCAGCACAGGAAGGACCTGGAGCTGATGGAAAGGGTCCAGAGGCAGACCAGAAAAATGCTCAGGGGGGTTGGAGCAGCTCTGCCATGAGCACAGGCTGAGGGAGCTGGGGGTGTTCAGCCTGGAGAGGAGAAGGCTCCAGGGAGAACTAATAGCAGCCTGGCAGGACCTGAAGGGGCTATAAGAAGGCTGCAGAGAGACTGCTCCCAAAGGCCTGCAGGGACAGGACCAGGGACAGCGACTCCAACCCAGAGCAGAGCAGATTGAGATTGGATGTGAGGAACAAGTTCTGCACCAGGAGGCTGCTGGAACACTGCAGCAGGTTGCCCAGGGAGGTGGCTGAGACTCCATCCATCCCTGGAGCTGTTCAAGGTGAGGCTGGACAGGACTGTGGGCAGCCTGATCTGGTTGGGGATGTCCCTGCTGAGTGCAGAGGGGCTGGTCTGGATGCCCTTTGGGGGTCCCTTGCAGCCCAGCCCATTGTATGACCCTCTGATGGCGTGGCTGTGGCTGTGGCAGTATTCTCAGGTGACCACGAGGTACTTTTCCTTCCCCTCCTCATGTCCTACCTGGTGCTCTGCGTCTTGCTTCTTGCTGGGCTTAGAGCAAGTGTAAGAAGCCTCTGGCTTGACTGCTTGAAGTGACAGCCCTGCTGAGCTGACACTGCTCAGTCACAGCACTTAGGCTACCCAGTGGAGAGCAGAGATGTAGGTATTTTTTCCCTCCATCCTGAGTGACAAACTCAGAGAAGCCACTGGAGTGCTTCCTCTGCTGCTTTCTGAGCCACTGGCATCCAAAACTCCCTCTGACTGCTGCCCATGAGCTTGCTGACAACCAAGCAGCAGGCAACACATTGTAAATGCTCTCCTGAGGTGAGCAAACAGACAGCAGAAGCAAACAAATCCTCTGGACATCGATGGCTGGGGAGGAGAAGGCTCCCAGGAGACCTCATTGTGGCCTTCCAGTAGCTGCAGGGGTTCCAAGAAAGATGGTGAGGGACTTTTGAGGGTGTCAGGGAGGGAGAGGAGCAGGGGGATGGAGCAAAACTAGAAGTGGGGAGATTGAGATTGGCTGTGAGGAAGAAGTTGTTGCCCATGAGGGTGGTGAGAGCCTGGCACAGGTTGCCCAGGGAGGTGGTGGAAGCCTCCTGCCTGGAGGTGTTTGCAGCCAGGCTGGAGGTGGCTGTGAGCAACCTGCTGTGGTGTGAGGTGTCCCTGCCCATGGCAGGGGTTGGGACTGGCTGAGCCTTGAGCTCCCTTCCAGCCCTGCCAGCTCTGTGATTCTATGATTCATCTTGCCCCCTACCCTTCAGATACTGATAGGCATTGATCAGAGCAGGACCAGCTCTGCATCTTACCTCCTGCCCCATGCAGGGCTTTAAACCACTGTATGCTTGCAGAAGGATAGAAACTTGCAGCCAAATGACTTCAAGGTGCAGCAGAATCAGGTCTAGTCACTCAGAATCACAGCAGCCTTGCTCCTTTGCAGTAACCTGGGCAAGTTGGTGAGGGGTTTGGAGCACAGCCCTGTCAGGAGAGGCTGAGGGAGCTGGGGTTGCTTAGCCTGCAGAAGAGGAGGCTCAGGAGAGACCTTCTTGCTCTCTCCAGCTCCCTGAAGGAAGGTTGTAGCCAGGTGGGGTTTGGGCTCTTCTCCAAGGCAAGCACCAGAACAAGAGGACACAGTCTCAGGCTGTGCCAGGGGAGGTTTAGGCTGGAGGTTAGGAAGAAGTTCTACGCAGAGAGAGTGATTGCCCATTGGAATGGGCTGCCTGGGGAGGTGGTGGAGTCATCATCCCTGGAGGTGTTCAGTGAGGAGACTTGACAGGGTGCTTGGTGCCATGGGTTAGTTGATTAGGTGGTGTTGGATGCTAGGTTGGACTCGATGATCTTGAAGGTCTTCTCCAACCTGGTCTATTCTATTCTATTCTATTCTATTCTATTCTATTCTATTCTATTCTATTCTATTCTATTCTATCCCATCCCATCCCATCCCATCCCATCCCATCCCATCTGTCTGGAGGAGCAACCTGCTGTGGTGTGAGGTGTCCCTGCCCATGGCAGGGGGGTTGGAGCTGGCTGATCCTTGAGGTGCCTTCCAAGCCTGACAACGGATTGTGTGATACTCAGCCCTGCCCTCAAGGAGAGGCCATTCCCCTCAGCCCACCTTGGCTAATCAGAAGATGCTCTGCAGTGTTGGCTACCATGCAGAGCACAGCAGGCAGGATGCTCACCAGAGCTCTGCTGGGGAAGAAAAAAAGAGCCTTGTCCCAACACTTTCATCATCCTCTTTAATTGCCAGGCTTAATTGGGAAATAATTGTTCACAGCAATTAAGTAAATGCCTCCATTTCATTAAGAGCCTTCCTCATTAGGAAGCACAACAGAAAAGCACTGATGTTGCCTCCTTGGGCTTGAGTTACTCTTCCCCACACTGCTTTATCTCTTCCCCATTTGTGTCATTTCTTGCTGCAGCAGAAGCCCTGCCCAGGAAGCGCTGCCAGGTTAGCAGCAGGGCTCCAGGGGTGGCACACTGGTGGCTGGGGTGGGCTGAAATTCACCCAGCCAAGGTGTGCAGTGAGTTATCCCAGAGAGAGGAGACTGAGGTCTGGATGTCAACTTTCAAGTGCAGGCTGAAACTCAGAGGCATCTCAGGTGAAGCAAGATCCAGTCACAGACTTACTGAGGCTGGAACAGACCTCTGAGGTGATCAAGTCCAACCTATGACCCAACACCACCACATGGACCACTGACTGCCACAGCCAATCCTTCCTCAAACACCTCCAGGGATGGGGACTCCACCACCCCCCTGGGCAGCACATCCCAATGGGCCAATCTCTCTGTCTGGGAAGAATTTCTTCCTCACCTCCAGCCTAAACCTCCCCTGGCACAGCTTGAGACTGTGTCCTCTTGTTCTTGTTAGCAGCACCACCCAGGATATTAATGGCTTAATTCCACTGGGAGCCCAGAAAGGCTCAGCAACGATCCCCTGCTATGCACATTAAGATCACAGAACCACCTGAATGCTCCTGACTCAGTCACAACTCAGACTCCATAGCTCCAGTTAGGTTTGCCAGCAACTGTGACTCCTAGTGGCCCTCAATGGAATTAGCTCCTGAGTGAAAACTCCCAAGAACATAGAATCAGAGGATCATAGAATGGTCCAGGCCAGAGCTGACCTCCAAAGCTCACCCAAGCTAGGGTGGGGACATTTAGATTAGACATTAGGAAGTTGTTGCCCATGAGGGTGGTGAGAGCCTGGCACAGGCTGCCCAGGGAGGTGGTGGAAGCCTCCTGCCTGGAGGTGTTTGCAGCCAGGCTGGAGGTGGCTGTGAGCAACCTGCTGTGGTGTGAGGTGTCCCTGCCCATGGCAGGGGGTTGGGACTGGCTGAGCCTTGAGCTCCCTTCCAACCCTGACCATTCTGTGATGCTGTGATCTGTGTGCCCCCCAAACCCTGCTCAAACTCTCTTTATGCTCTCTGGTGAAGTGGCTGCACCAAATGCTATCAAAGGCTCTGATAAAAAGCTGTGGAATATGCCTCATGCAGTGCTGATACAATGCTCTGAACTGCTCCTCATCAAGTGCTCTGAAGCCTGTGCCATGCAGGGCACTGAGCAAGCTGTGAAGCAAATGAGTCTGAGTGGTACCTCCCTTGGCAGGGCTCAAACATATTTACTCACCAAGCAGTGCAATTCTGACCTCCCAGGTGGAAGGGAAAGAGGAAAGGACAGCTCAAAGTCATCATTCTGAGCAGATTAAAAGAAGCAGCACAGAAATCACAGCATCAACATTCAGGCTGGAGCAGAGCCTCAGCATCACCAAGGCCAACCCAGAGCCCTGCTCTGCAGGGCTCAGCCCTAAACCACAGCCCCAAGCACCACAGCCAAACCACCTGCAAACACAGCCAGCCTTGGGCACTCCACCACCTCCCTGGGCAGCACATCCCAAGCCCTGACCACTCTGCAGGGGGAAAACTCTTCCTGCTCTCCAGGCTGAACCTCCCCAGGGGCAGCTTGAGGCCATTGCCTCTTGTTCTGTCACTGCTGACCTGGGAGCAGAGACCAGCAGCAGCCTCTCCACAAGCTCCTTGCAGGGAGCTGGAGGCAGCCAGGAGCTCTCCCCTCAGCCTCCTCTCTTTCCCACTAACCATCCCCAGCTCCTTCAGCCTCTCTCCAGCACATTTCTTCCCCAGGCCCTTCCCAGCTTCCTTGCCCTCCTCTGCCCTGGCTCCAGCACCTCCACAGCTCTCTTGCCTTGAGCTGCCCAGCACTGGACACCAGCCTGGAGGTGTGGGCTGCCCAGAGCTGAGTGCCAGGGCACAATCCCCTCCCTGCTGCTGCTGGACACAGCATTGCTGCTCCCAGCCAGGAGGCCTTTGGCTCTCTTGGCCCCCTGGGCACACTGCTGGCTCCTCTGCAGCTGCTTGGCAAAGTTCTGAATCTGAGGGATTGGAGTGATGGCAAGTGAGTGATGGCAGCTGAGTTTTGTGGGGTTTATGCCTTGGGATGTTGTGCTTCTTCCTGAGTTGGGGAATTAAACCTGCCCAGGACTACCTTATGGCCACAGCCATACTGCCTCAGGTAGCCTTAATGCCAGAACCTTCCACACTTAGCCTATCAAGATGGAAGTGCTGTGGCCAACTTGGCTTTTAGGACCAGTCTCTCACTGTTGCCAGCTCCCAAATCATGCCCAGTGAAGTTGTGAGGCTGCACTGGTGAGTCCAAGCCAAACCCTTTGCCAGGCAGGGCTGTAGCAATTGATAATTGAATTCCAGTGCTGGGGAACACTTCCTAGCACACTGAATTGAATATCAGAGGGCTGGCCAGAGGAAGCAGCTAGAAAGCTTTCCATGTTTTCAGAATTACACTAAAGTGCAGCTTGTCTGGGAGCTCAAAAATCACAGTCACAGAAAGTTAAGAGATGGAAGGGACCTCCAGAGCTCAGCCAGTCCAACCCCCTGCCAGAGCAGGGGCACCCAGAGCAGCTCACACAGAACACAGCCAGGTGGGGTTGGAATAGCTCCAGACAAGGAGACTCCACAGCCCCCCTGGGCAGCCTGCTCCAGGCCTCTGGCACCTCACAGGGAAGAAATCCTTCCTCCTGTTCCCATGGCACTTCCTCTGCCTCAGCTTCCACCACTGCCCCTTGGGCTGGCATTGGGCAGCCCCCAGCAGAGCCTGGCTCCAGCCTCTGGGCACTGCCCCTGCACAGCTTTAGCCCCAGCCAGGAGCTCACCTCTCAGGCTCCTCCTCTCCAAGCTCCAGAGCCCTCAGCTCCCTCAGGCTCTCCTCCTGAGGAAGGTCTTCCACTGCCTGCAGCATCTCTGTGCCTCTGTGCTGAACTCTCTCCAGCACTTCCCTGAGCTCCTTCGTGAGCTGAGGGGCCCAGAACTGGACACAGGATTCCAGATGTGGCCACTATCTCTGGAGGTGTTCAAGAGGGGATTGGATGTGGCACTTGGTGCCATGGTCTAGTCATGAGGTCTGTGGTGACAGGTTGGACTCAATGATCTTTGAGGTCTCTTCCAACCTTAGTGATACTGTGAGACTGTGACTCTTCAGCAGGGCAGAGCAGAGGGGGAAGAGAACCTCTCTGGACTTACTAACCCCTGCCAGAGCAGGGTCACCTAGAGCTGATCACACAGAACACATCCAGACAGGGCTGCAAAGGCTCCAGACAAGGAGACTCCACAACCTCTCTGGGCAGCCTGCTCCAGGCCTCTGGCAGCCTCCCAGGGCACAAGTTCCTCCTCCTGCTGAGCTGCAACCTCCTGGGCTGCACTTTCCATCCATTGCCTCTTGGCCTATCCCAGGGGGCAGCTGAGCAGAGCCTGGCCCTGGCCCTTCCTTCCTGACCCCCAGCCCTCAGCTCTTGAGAGCCATTGATCAGATCCCTCTCAGCCTTCTCCTCTCCCCCCAGGGCTCTCAGCCTCTCCTCCCCAGGCAGTCTCCAGTCCCTTCAGCATCCTTGGAGCCCTCTTTGGACTCTCTGCAGCAGATCCCTGTCCCTCCTGAGCTGGGCAGCCCAGAGCTGGATGCAATATTCCAGGTGAGGTCTGAGCAGGGCAGAGCAGAGGGGGAGGAGAACCTCCCTGGCTCTGCTGCCCACACTCCTCTGCATGCCCCCCAGGACCCCCTTGGCCTTCTTGGTCCCCAGGGCACATTGCTGTCCCATGCAGAGCTTGCTACCCCCCAGCACTCCCAGCTCCTTCTCCTTGGGGCTGCTCTCCTGCAGAGAAGATGTCAAAGCCCTTGTGCTGCCTGCTCCCCAGGGCTGGGCTGCACAGGGCTGGGATTGGCAGAGGTGCCAAAGCTTGCAGTGTGTTTACTTTGCCTTTCTCTTCCTTCAAGACAAAGAAAAAGCTGCCAGGGCTGCAGACTGCTGCCTCTATCCACACCATGGGAGACAGCCAACAATTGCTCCAAGCAAGGTGCACTGCTTGAGGAAAGCTAGTTCCTGGCTTTGCAGCCTCCCCTCTCCTGCTGTTGGGTTGGCAAGTCAGAATCTGGGCTGAGAAGAGAGAGCAAGAATTAGTGAGGGCTACTCCCAAGCAGGTTTCCAGCCTCTGCTGGCAGACAGTTTGCTTTTTCTCCCCACTCCCCATCCCTCCCCTGATTTGCAACCATTCAGCAGTTGCAGCAGGAGCTTTGCACTCCCACTGAGTTGTGCAGAATACAAGACTAATTATTGTGAAAAGCATCATTTGGGCTGTTAATGGTTACAGGTGAAGGAAAAATACAAACCCTGCTCCAAGGAAGAAATTAATGAGCTGGATGGCATAGGAGAAGCCTTCAAGAGAGCCTCAGGAGAGGCTGAGGGAGCTGGGGTTGCTTGGCCTGCAGAAGAGGAGGCTCAGGGGAGACCTTCTTGCTCTCTCCAGCTCCCTGAAGGGAGGTTGTAGCCAGGTGGGGGTTTGGCTCTTCTCCCAGGCAGCCAGCACCAGAACAAGAGGACACAGCCTCAAGCTGTGCCAGGGGAGGTTCAGGCTGGAGGTGAGGAGAAAGTTCTTCCCAGCAAGAGAGATTGGCCCTTGGGATGTGCTGCCCAGGGAGGTGGTGGAGTCGTCTTCTCTGGAGCTATTCCAACCCCACCTGGATGTGTCCCTGTGTGAGCTGCTCTGGGTGACCCTGCTCTGGCAGGGGGGTTGGGCTGGCTGGGGTTTGGAGGTCCCTTCCAGCCCCTGGCACTCTGTGATTACAGGATGCTGGGATATATGGATTCTGGGATGCTGGGATTCTAGCATTCTGTGATGTGGAGATACTGGGGTCCTGGGGTGCTGGGATCCTGGGATTCTTTGATTCTGGGATGCTGGGATCCCGGGATGCTGGGGTCCTGGGGTGCTGGGATCCTGGGATTCTTTGATTCTGGGATGCTGGGATGCTGGGATGCTGGGGTCCTGGGGTCCTGGGGTGCTGGGATCCTGGGATTCTTTGATTCTGGGATGCTGGGATGCTGGGATTCTCTGATTCTGAGATTGTGGGATGCTGGGATTCTGTGATTCTAGGGTTCTGGGATTCTTTGATGGTGGAATGCTGGGATTCTGGGATTCTAGGATTCTGTGGTTCTGGGATTCTTTTATGGTGGGATGCTGGGATTCTGGGATTCTGGGATTCTGGGATTCTAGGATTCTGTGATACTGGGATTCTGTGATGCTGACATGCTGGGATGTTGGGATTCTGGGATGCTGGGATTCTCTGGTGCTGTGATGCTGGGATGCTGGGATACTCAGATGCTGAGATGCTGCGATGTTGGAGTTCTGGGATGCTGGGATTCTGTGATGCTGGGATGCCGGGAGTCTGAGATGCTGGAGTGCTGAGATGTTGAGATGCTGTGATGTTGGAGTACTGGGATTCTGTGATGCTGGGATGCTGGGAGTCTGAGATGCTGGAGTGCTGAGATGTTGAGATGCTGTGATGCTGGAGTTCTGGGATGCTGGGATGATGTGATGCTGGGATGTTGGGACGCTGTGATGCTGGGATTCTGTGATGCTGGGATTCTCTGATTCTGGGATGCTGGGATACTGGGGTTCTGGGATGTTGGGCTTCTGGGATGCTGGGATTCTGGGATGCTGGGATACTGGGGTTCTGGGATGTTGGGCTTCTGGGGTGCTGGGCTTCTGGGATGCTGGGATACTGGGGTTCTGGGATGTTGGGCTTCTGGGATGCTGGGATTCTGGGGTGCTGGGATGCTGGGGTGCTGTGATGCTGGGATTCTCTGATTCTGGGATTCTGTGATGTTGGGATTCTGGGATGTTGGGATGTTGGGATGCTCTCCAGCTCTGAGCTTCGCACGGCACAAGTGGAGCAAGCTGGGAGAGGCAAACCAGGAGGCTCAGAGCTGCTACTGCTAAAGGGGAAAGAAAAATATGATTCAATTTGTGTTCTTCTGCTGAAGGAAAGAGTCTTAAATATGCAAACCCCTCTTGCAAAGCAGGCTGGAGTAATCCTTTGCTGTGCCCAGGATAAGATGCAGAAGATGATGAATCCTTGCAACGGGCAGGGAGATTAAGCTTTAGATACCTTAAAACTTTGCCTAATGCTTAAGCAGGGAAGAGCTGGGATGAATGGCTTGGATTTAGCTTCCCACCGCGGAGGACAAGTAGATAAGCAGGTCTCAGAAATTAAAGAGATGGAATGGTGCCTCAAAGGCAGCATAATAGAGTTAAATGATCATGCAAGATGCCTTTAAATCCTGTAATTCCATGGTAAATGAGAAATAAGTGTGTCAGGCCTTTAGCTTGCAATAATAGAAAAGCCCTCACTTATCTCCCTCCCACACTCGTGCCAAGGGTATTAAGTCCTGCACCTTTCCTTTCCTCTCCCTGCCTACAACCTCCTTTGGCTTCCCTCTTGGTTTCAGGCTGCTCTGTTTCTTGTCTGCCACAAGGGGTCTGGCCCCACGCTGCAGCTTTGCTCCCTGCTTCTCAGCTGGGGGTGCAGAGATGGAGAGGCTGCCCCCAGCTAGCACAGGAGAGAGCTGCCCTGGAAGGTCAGCCAGGGGGGAAGGTTCATAGAAGCATAGAGTCATAGAGCCATGGAATCATAGAGTCATAGAGCCATGGAATCATAGAGTCATAGAATCATAGAGTCATAGAGCCATGGAATCACAGAGTCATAGAGCCATGGAATCACAGAGTCATAGAATCATAGAGTCATAGAGCCATGGAACCACAGAGTCATAGAGCCATGGAATCATAGAGTCATAGAGCCATGGACTCATAGAGTCATAGAATCATAGAGTCATAGAGCCATGGAATCACAGAGTCATAGAGCCGTGGAATCATAGATTCACAGAGCCATGGAATCATAGAGTCACAGAGCCATGGAATCACAGAGTCATAGAACCATGGAATCATAGATTCACAGAGCCATGGAATCATAGAGTCACAGAGCCATGGAATCACAGAGTCATAGAACCATGGAATCATAGATTCACAGAGCCATGGAATCATAGAGTCACAGAGCCATGGAATCACAGAGTCATAGAGCCGTGGAATCATAGATTCACAGAGCCATGGAATCATAGAGTCACAGAGCCATGGAATCATAGAGTCACAGAGCCATGGAATCATAGAGCTATGGAATCACAGATTCATAGAGCAATGGAATCACAGAGGCAGAGAGCCATGGACTCATAGAGTCATAGAGCCATGGAATCACAGAGTCATAGAGCCGTGGAATCATAGATTCACAGAGCCATGGAATCATAGAGTCACAGAGCCATGGAATCACAGAGTCATAGAACCATGGAATCATAGATTCATAGAGCAATGGAATCACAGAGGCAGAGAGCCATGGAATCATAGAGTCACAGAGCCATGGAATCATAGAGTCACAGAGCCATGGAATCATAGAGCTATGGAATCATAGATTCATAGAGCAATGGAATCACAGAGGCAGAGAGCCATGGAATCATAGAGTCATAGAGCCATGGAATCACAGAGTCATAGAGCCGTGGAATCATAGATTCACAGAGCCATGGAATCATAGAGTCACAGAGCCATGGAATCATAGAGTCACAGAGCCATGGAATCACAGAGCCATGGACTCATAGAGTCATAGAGCCATGGAATCACAGAGTCATAGAGCCGTGGAATCACAGAGCCATGGACTCATAGAGTCATAGAGCCATGGAATCACAGAGTCATAGAGCCGTGGAATCATAGATTCACAGAGCCATGGAATCATAGATTCACAGAGCCATGGAATCATAGAGTCACAGAGCCATGGAATCACAGAGTCATAGAACCATGGAATCATAGATTCATAGAGCAATGGAATCACAGAGGCAGAGAGCCATGGAATCATAGAGTCACAGAGCCATGGAATCATAGAGTCACAGAGCCATGGAATCATAGAGCTATGGAATCATAGATTCATAGAGCAATGGAATCACAGAGGCAGAGAGCCATGGAATCATAGAGTCATAGAGCCATGGAATCATAGAGTCATAGAATCATAGAGTCACAGAGCCATGGAATCACAGAGTCATAGAACCATGGAATCATAGATTCACAGAGCCATGGAATCATAGAGTCACAGAGCCATGGAATCATAGAGTCACAGAGCCATGGAATCACAGAGTCATAGAACCATGGAATCATAGAGTCACAGAGCCATGGAATCATAGAGTCATAGAGTCATAGAATCATGGAATCAAAGGATCATAGAATCAAAGGATCACAAAAACATTGAATCGTAGATTCATAGAACCACAGATTCATGGAAGCATTGAGTCATGGAATCATGGAATCATAGAGTCATAAAACCACAGAATCACTGAATCATTGGAGTGGAATGGAATGGAATGGAATGGAATGGAATGGAATGGAATGGAATGGAATGGAATAGAATAGAATAGAATAGAATAGAATAGAATAGAATAGAATAGAATAGAATAGAATTAATCAGGTTGGAAAAGACCTCAGAGATCATCCAGTCCAACCTAGCACCCAACACCATCTGATCAACTCAACCATGGCACCTAGTGCCTCATCCAGGCTCTTCCTAAACACCTCCAGGGATGGGGACTCCAGCATCTCCCTGGGCAGCACATCCCAATGGCCAATCTCTCTGGGATAAATTTCTTCCTCTCTTCCAGCCTAAACCTCCCCTGGTGCAGCTTGAGACTGTGTCCTTTCCTTCTGTCACAGGTTGCCTGGGAGAAGAAACCAAGTCATAGAGTCATAGAATCAGAGAGTCATAGAGTCATAGAACCCTGGAATCATAGAATTCTGTCATGGTCTGGGTTGTAAGGGAGCTCCAAAGCTCATCCAGTCCAACCCTCTCTGCAGTCAGCAGGGGCATCCTCAACTAGATCAGGTTGACCAGAGCCCTGTCCAGCCTCACCTTGAATGTCTCCATGGAGCCCAGAACTGGATGCAGCACACTGCTGTCCCATGCAGACCTTGCTGCCCCCCACCACTCCCATCTCCTCCTCCTTGGGGCTGCTCCCCAGCAGATCCCCTCCCAGCCTGTGCTGCTGCAGGTTATTCTTCCTGCCCAGCTGCAGGACTCTGCACTGATCCTTCTTGAACCTCATTAGGCTCCTTTCTGCCCAGCTCTCCAGTCCAACTCTTCACTCCTCTTGGTGCTCATCCCTGCTGCAGACCAGCAGACCTCCTGATCACTGCTAATAAGGCTCAGGGAAGACCTTCTTGCTGTCTACAACTCCCTGAAGGGAGGTTGTGGCCAGGTGGGGGTTGGGCTCTTCTCCCAGGCACCCAGGACCAGAACAAGAGGACACAGTCTCAAGCTGTGCCAGGGGAGGTTTAGACTGGAGGTGAGGAGAAAGTTCTTCCCAGCAAGAGAGATTGGCCATTGGGATGTGCTGCCCAGGGAGGTGGTGGAGTCCCCATCCCTGGAGGTGTTGAAGAGGGGATTGGATGTGCCACTTGGAGCCATGGTTTAGTTGTCAGGAGGTGTTGGGTGTTAGGTGCTAGGTTGGAGTTGATGACCTCTGAGGTCTTTTCCAAGCTGGTTGATTCTGTGATCCTCTGGCTTTTAAAGCAGCCTCTGTTTTCCAGATCTGAGCAGGGATTTGCAGCAGCAGGAATCCTTTTCACTCCCAATCTTCAGCTTTTTACCTCACCAAGATTGAACTGAAATAGGATTTCCAGCATGCAGTCAGAGGGGTTTATTAGCTTTTGGTGGTGGAGATCTGAGAAGCAAAATAGCTGCCACTAGCTTGGAAAGTCTTCTCCAGCCTGAAAAATGATCCTCTAAGAGGGGGAACATGAAAATGGTAGCAATAAAGCTCCTGATGCATGCTGCTGCTCCCTTGCAGGCAACCCAATGCACAACCACCATTGCACTTGACACTTGCTGTACAAGCAAATACATTTGCTCCATTCTCTACTTGGAATTTGCTCCCTGCAGCAGAGTTAATTGCCCATGAGGTTTACCAGAAGAAAACAGCTTACTGATATCCTGTGCCTAAAAAGGGAAGCTGAGGATCAGTTGCCACAAATGTATTCCCCCCCCCCTCCCCCCAAGTCTTTGCAGCCACTCCTCCTGAATTTGCCAGCCCCTGCAGAAAACCTTTGTCCTGCCAGAGCTTCTCCACTGCTCTTCTGCTCCTCCAAGTCTGCTGTTTGGAGTGGCTGCCCCACAGGAGGGCTGTGCTGCCATCCAGCCTGAGCTCCACAGGCTGAGAGCTGGGCAGGGAGAAAGGGAAGGAAGCTCAGCAAGGGCAAGGGGAGAGGCTGGCACCTGGGAGACAACAACCTCATGGAGCAGGAGAGGTTGGGGACTGAGCTGCTGCAGAGCAGGGAAGGAGAAAAGGACCTGGGGGGTGCTGGGGGGTGGGAGGCTGACCCTGAGCCAGCAATGTGCTCTGGTGGCCAAGGAGGCCAAGGGCAGCCTGGGGGGGATTAGAAGGGCTGTGGTTAGTAGACAGAGAGGTTCTCCTTCTGCTCTGCTCTGCCCTGCTGAGGCCACATCTTGCCAGTTTGGGCTGGCAGTGCTTGGCAGGCAGGTCCTGGGGCCCTTGCAGTTCACTTGCAATGCTGACACACAAGAGAAAGACAAAGAGGTTTTCAGTTGAGAGATGTTCTTAGAACCACAGAATTATACAATCCCAGCATCTTGGAGTGATAGAATCACAACATCACAGAATCATGGAACCAGTCACAGAGCCACAGAATCATTGGAGCAGAGAATCACAGAAACAGAGAACCACAGAATGTTCTGGGTTGGAAGGGATCTCCAGAGCTCATCCAGCCCAACCCCTCTGCACTCAGCAGGGGCATCCCCAACTAGATCAGGCTGCCCAGAGCCCTGTCCAGCCCTTCAGCCCTGCTGAGGCCACAGCTGGAATCTTGTGTCCGGTTCTGGGCTCCTCAGCTCAAGAAGGAGCTCAGGGAAGTGCTGGAGAGAGTCCAGCACAGAGGCACAGAGATGCTTCAGGCAGTGGAAGATCTTCCTCAGGAGGAGAGCCTGAGGGTGCTGAGGGCTCTGGAGCTTGGAGAGGAGGAGCCTGAGAGGTGAGCTCATCTTATTCCAGAGTCTCACTGCCTTCATACTGAAGAACTTCTTCCTCAGCTCCATCTAACTCTGCTCTCCCTCAGCTCCAAACCCTTCCCCCTGGGCCTGGCTCCAGACCCCCTTAGGAGAAGTCTCTGCAGGCTTCCTGCAGGATGCCTTCAGGCGCTGGCAGCAGCTCTGAGGTGCCCCTGGAGCCTTCCCTTCCCAGGCTGCACAGCCCCAGCTCTGGTTAAAGTCTGTAAGGGATGAATAAGAGGCACAGGACAGGACTGTGGCTGAAGTGAGAGGGTTGACCATCTGTGAGGAAGGTCACTCCCCTACCACCACCACTTGAGTCTTCCTTCCTAAATTTGACTTCTGGAGACCATTTAAGGTTGGAACTCAAATCCTTTGGCTGCACTTGGGCTTGGTAGCACCAGGCAGCCCTCTGTCCTCAGTCTTGAGCTGCAACCATTGGAACCCCAGCTCTGAGCCAGCCCTGAGCTGTTAGCAGCAGCACTGCACTCAGGCTATCATTTAATCTCCTTTTAATGATGGCTTTCCCCAGTGCCTGCCTTACCTTTGGGTTTAACTACTGCAGTATTAATTATTCCCTTTATTTATTTAATTCCTCTTAGTGTTAAGCAATAACTTGGCTGAACAAATGGCTCCCTTAATTGGCTCATTAAAGAGGTGTGAGGGAAGAGGCTTTAAATGTGGAGATTCACAGCTTTTGAGGTGCAAATATTTATGGCTTTCACTCTGTGACTGCACTCGAAGCCACTTGACAAGATAAGGTTGCTGCTGAAGTTTAATTTCTGAGGTAAACAAGATCTCATCAAGGCCCCACTGATGCTGGGAACCTGCTGCACTGAGAGGAAGCTACTCCCTGCTGAGTCCCAGAGTTAATGAAGCAGGAAGATGATGACATTTAATATCTTAAATGAAAGCTGCTTGAGGGAAGGCTTCAGCACTTTGCTGTCTCCTCCTTGGATCTCACCTGGCAAATCACAGAGCCAAAGAATCACAGAACCAAGCAGGTTGGAAAAGAGCTCATCAAGTCCAACCTATGACCTGACATCTAACACCTCCTGACAACTCAACCATGGCTCCAAGTGCCACATCCAAGCCTGTCTTGAGCACCTCCAGGGATGGGGACTCCACCACCTCCCTGGGCAGCACATCCCAAGGGCCAATCTCTCTGGCTGGGAAGAACTTTCTCCTCACCTCCAGCCTGAACCTCCCTGGCACAGCTTGAGACTGTGTCCTCTTGTTCTGGTGGTGCTTGCCTGGGAGAAGAGACCAACCCCCACCTGGCTACAACCTCCCTTCAGGGAGTTGTAGAGAGCAATGAGGTCTCCCCTGAGCCTCCTCTTCTCCAGGCTAAGCAACCCCAGCTCCCTCAGCCTCTCCTCACAGGGCTGTGCTCCTCCCCAGCTTTGTTGCCCTTCTCTGGACACCTTTCAGCATCTCAACATCTTTCCTAACCTCAGAAGCCCAGAACTGGACACAGGACTTTACCTCAGGTCATTGAGGTGCTGGAGAATGTCCAGAGGAGAGCAACTGAGCTGGTTCAAGTCTCTCAATGTCCAATGTTAGGGTTGAAAGGGACTCCAAGGATCATCCAGTTCCAACCCTGGAACCCATGGGCCAGGGACCCCTCACACTAGAGCAGGTTGCTCAAATCCAGCAGCACAGGACAGTGCCAGCTTCTCAAAATCACAGAACCACAGAATTATTGTGGCTGGCACAGGCCTCTGAGATCAGCAAGCCCAAACTATCACCTAGCAGCACCACATCAGTGAGACCATGGCACCGAGTGCCACATCCAATCTCTCCTTAAACACCTCCAGGGATGGTGACTCCACCACCTCCCTGGGCAGCCCATGCCAGTCTCTGATTCCCCTTTCCCTCAGGAAGTGCTTCCTAACGCCCAACCTAAGCCTCCCCTGGCACAGCTTCAGGCCATGCCCTCTCCTCTTGGCACAAGCTGCCTGGGAGCAGAGCCTGACCCCCACCTGACTACAGCTTCCCTGCAGGCAGTTGTAGAGTGTGAGAAGGTTCCCCCAGAGACTCCTCTTCTCCAGGCTGAACACCTCCAGCTCCCTCAGCTGCTCCAGACAAGGAGACTCCACAGCCTCCCTGGGCAGCCTGCTCCAGGCTTCTGTCACCCTCACAGGTTAAATATTCTTCCTCCTGTTCCCATGGCACTTCCTCTGCCTCAGCTTCCACCACTGCCCCTTGGGCTGGCATTGGGCAGCCCCCAGCAGAGCCTGGCTCCAGCCTCTGGCTCCATCTCCCTCTCTGAAGTCCTTCTATTGATGACTTTTCTCCTTGACATTTACTCCTAATGGGTGAGAGAAATGCCTGCAAAGTGCAAGCACAATGCAGGAGGCTCCTGACACCCCATGGCAGCACCAATCAATCAGTGAACTGTCAGGGCTGGAAGCTCCCACCCCCTGCCATGGGCAGGGACACCTCACACCACAGCAGGTTGCTCACAGCCACCTCCAGCCTGGCTGCAAACACCTCCAGGCAGGAGGCTTCCACCACCTCCCTGGGCAACCTGTGCCAGGCTCTCACCACACTCCTGGGGAAGAATCAATGTGAGAGCAGCTGAGACGACATGGCCCTGGTAGTGGAATCAGCTCCTCCTTCTCTGCCCTGTTGGAGGCCAAATTTTCAGTTCTAATTAAAAACAAACATCCCCCAGCCCACTCCTGCTGCCATCTCAAATAGTGACATTTCCCTCCCCAGGCAAACATCTGCCCTGACACTTTCTCCTGAGGGAAACTTCTGGTGCAGCTGGAAAGATTCCTATGGGATAGAAAGGCACAAAAGGTCTGGAGAGGAGAAGGCTCCCAGGAGACCTCATTGTGGCCTTCCAGGATCTGCAGGGGGCTCCAAGAAAGCAGGGGAGGGACTTTTGAGGGTGTCAGGGAGGGATAGGAGAGGGGGAATTGAGCAAAACTAGAAATGGGGAGATTGAGATTGGCTGTGAGGAAGAAGTTGTTGCCCATGAGGGTGGTGAGAGCCTGGCACAGGCTGCCCAGGGAGGTGGTGGAAGCCTCCTGCCTGGAGGTGTTTGCAGCCAGGCTGGAGGTGGCTGTGAGCAACCTGCTGTGGTGTGAGGTGTCCCTGCCCATGGCAGGGGGTTGGGACTGGCTGAGCCTTGAGCTCCCTTCCAGCCCTGACAGCTCTGTGATGTTGTGATCCATCCTGTTTCCAGGTCTGTGTGTATCTACATCAATCAAACTCCTGCCTCAAACGCTTTTGTTCTTGCAGTCATGAAGGGGATGTGCAGCTCTGCTCCTGCTTCCATTTTGAATCTTAGCATCATGGAATTGCTTTGGTTGGAAAAGGCCTCTGAGCTCATCCAGTCCAACACCAACCCAACCCCACCATGGCCACCAAACCCTGGGCCCCAGTGCCATGGCCACAGGGTTCTGGAACCCCTCCAGCCATGGGGACTCCACCACCTCCCTGGGCAGCCTCTGCCAGTCCCTGACCACTCTTACAGCAAAGACATTTTTCCTCCTCTCCAACCTCAGCCTCCCCTGGCACAATTTCAGGCCAGTTCCTCTCCTTCTATCACCTGAGACTAGGGAGCAGAGCCCAACCCCAGCTCACTGCAGCCTTCTCTCAGGGAGCTGCAGAGAGCAAGGAGGTCTCCCTCAGCCTCCTCTTCTGCAGGCTGAACACCCCCAGCTCCCTCAGCTGCTCCTCCCCAGCCCTGTTCTCCAGACCCTTCCCCAGCTTCGTTTCCCTCCTCCACCATCACACCATCCCTGGAGGTGTGCAAGAAACCCTTGGCTGTGGCATTTCAGGCCATGCCACAATGGCCATGGTGGTGTTGGGTGGCTGGTTGGACTGGATGATCTCAGAGGCCTTTTCCAACCCAAACAATTGGAGGATTCTATGAATCACTTGGAGATTACAGAGAAATGGAACAGCTCCTGCCAGCAGTGCTTGACCTTCAGCCTGCCAGCCTGACTGGGGCTTTGCTAACATTTACAGATGGCTCAGGGGTGTCTCTGTTGTGCAGGATGATCTGCTCAGACAGCATCCTGCAGAGCTGAAGGACTGAACTAGAGAATGGCCTCTTTCATAGGAGGAAGATGAAGAGCAGAGAGGGAGGTAAGCCATGGGAATGCTTTCTTCCCCTTGAATGGAGGTGAACAAAGCTAATGAGCCTGAGCAGAAGGAAACTCGAAGCTGATTTTGATGTTGGAGACTGTGGGAGGCTTCCCAGGCTCACAGGATGTGAGGGGTCAGCAGGGACCTCCAAATATTATCAAGTTCAAGCCCCTGCCAGAGCAGGAGCAGAGAACCCAGCACAGGGCACACAGAACACATCCAGACAGGGCTGCAAAGGCTCCAGACAAGGAGACTCCACAACCTCTCTGGGCAGCCTGCTCCAGGCCTCTGGCAGCCTCCCAGGGCACAAGTTCCTCCTCCTGCTGAGCTGCAACCTCCTGGGCTGCACTTTCCATCCATTGCCTCTTGGCCTATCCCAGGCTGCAGCTGAGCAGAGCCTGGCCCTGGCCCTTCCTTCCTGACCCCCAGCCCTCAGCTCTTGAGAGACATTGATCAGATCCCTCTCAGCCTTCTCCTCTCCAGACTGAACAGCCCCAGGGCTCTCAGCCTCTCCTCCCCAGGCAGTCTCCAGTCCCTTCCTCATCCTTGGAGCCCTCCCTTGGACTCTCTGCAGCAGATCCCTGTCCCTCCTGAGCTGGGCAGCCCAGAGCTGGATGCAATACTGCAGGTGCTTGGAGCTGCCTGTGTGCCTCTCACCATGCATCAAATCCTGAGCTGATGTTAATCACCCAACTTGAGCTGTGGCTTTAATGAAATTATCCCTCCTCCCCTGGGGGAAAACACAGAGGCTTCATCTCCTCCAGAGACATTAATCTTGGCTGCCTTATGCATGGCCACACTTCCTTCAAAGTGCACTCTGTTAGTGTACATCATCCAGAGCACTGTGAGGAATTAATGAGTCTGTTAAGGAAGCTTTTAATCCAGGCACTTCATCTCCAGCACAGCACAAAGGGAACTCCAATTTCAGCTCTTCCACCTCCTGTACTAAGGGTATGGGGCTCCTCAGTTTCAGAAGGACATTGAGAGAAGGGCAACAAAGCTGGGGAGGGGTCTGGAGCACAGCCCTGGGAGGAGAGGCTGAGGGAGCTGGGGTTGCTTAGCCTGCAGAAGAGGAGGCTCAGGGGTGACCTCATTGCACTCTGAAACTCCCTGAAGGGAGGTTGTAGCCAGGTGAGGGTTGGTCTCTTCTCCCAGGCAGCCAGCCCCAGAACAAGAGGACACAGTCTCAAGCTGTGCCAGAGGAGATTCAGGCTGGAGGTGAGGAGAAAGTTCTTCCCACAAGGAGAGATTGGCCCTTGGGATGTGCTGCCCAGGGAGGTGGTGGAGTCCCCATCCTTGGAGGTGCTCAAGACAGGCTTGGATGTGGCACTTGGAGCCATGGTTGAGTTGTCAGGAGGTGTTAGATGTCAGGTCTTGATGATCTCTGAGGTCTTTTCCATCCTGGCTGATTCTGTGAGTCTATGATTAGGTAGCTAGGAGGCTGAGCTGTGGAACACAGCTTCCTGAAATTGTTCCCTTCCACCTCAAACCATTCCTTCAATCTCTGATTACAGAATCACAGCAACACTCAGGCTGGAGCAGAGCTTCAGGATCCCCAAGGCCATCCCAGAGCCCTGCTCTGCAAGGCTCAGCCCTAAACCACAGCCCCAAGCACCACAGCCAAACCACCTGCAAACACAGCCAGCCTTGGGCACTCCACCACCTCCCTGGGCAGCACATTCCAAGCCCTGACCACTCTGCAGGGGGAAAAACTCTTCCTGCTCTCCAGGCTGAACCTCCCCAGGGGCAGCTTGAGGCCATTGCCTCTTGTTCTGTCACTGCTGACCTGGGAGCAGAGACCAGCAGCAGCCTCTCCACAACCTCCTTGCAGGGAGTTGGAGGCAGCCAGGAGCTCTCCCCTCAGCCTCCTCTCTTTCCCACTAACCATCCCCAGCTCCTTCAGCCTCTCTCCAGCACATTTCTTCCCCAGGCCCTTCCCAGCTTCCTTGCCCTGCTCTGCCCTGGCTCCAGCACCTCCACAGCTCTCTGGTTATGGCATTTTGAATTATGAATGCAGAGCAATTAAATAACTGCAGACTATGATGGGAATGAAGTGGAAGGGAAATGTTAGATGTGTAAAGATAAAATGGGAAGGAATACAGCTGTAGGGAAGGAGATAAGTGGAGAGAGTAGAAACAGAGCAGAGCAAAGAGGCTGAACAGATGAAAGGTATAAAAACACAATGGAATATGAATGCATCAAAGTTTGAAATTAGTAGGATATAAATCAAAATAGCCATAAATATATTGATAAAGGTATTAAATGTGTAAATACACACATGAATAAATACAGGTAGGTCTTTCTGTGGAGATATTTGGTTAGAGATAGAGATGGCTAGGCTGGAGCCCCTGGAGCCCCAGGGACACCCTGAGTCTGACCTTCAGCATCTCAAGGGATGGAGCCTCAACTCCATCTCTGTCCCAGAGCAGTGTGGGCAGCAGGGCAAGAGAGAGGATTCTGCCCCTGGGCTCTGCTCTGCTGAGTCCTCACCTCCAATCCTGCCTCCAGGAGGGGCTGAGGGAGCTGGGGGTGTTCAGGCTGGAGAAGAGGAGGCTGAGGGAGAGCTCCTTGCTCTCTACAGCTCCCTGCAGGGAGTTTGGAGTGGGAAGGGAACAGCCTCTGCTCCTTGGTGGCAAGGGACAGGAGCAGAGGCAATGGTTCCAAGCTGCCCCAGGGGAGGCTCAGCCTGGATGCTAGGAAATATTTCTGCACAGAGAGAGCTCTCAGCCATTGGAATGATCTGCCCAGGGCAGTGCTGGAGTCCCCATCCCTGGGGGTGTCCAAGCAGCTGTGGAGCTGGAGCTTAGGGACATGGCTTGGTGCTGAGCCTTCAGTGCTGGGTGAAAGATTGCCCTGGCTGAGCTGGGAGGTCTCTTCCAAGTGGATGTTTGCTGGGATGATGTCTTAGGAAAAATTTCTTCTCTGCAAGGGAAGGGGAGGGACTGCTCAGGATCTCAGGGAGTGATAGGACTAGGGGGAATGGAATGAAGCTGGAGGTGGGAGATTCAGGCTGGAGGTGAGGAGGAAGTTCTTCCCCATGAGAGTGGTGAAGCCCTGGAATGGGTTGTCCAGGGAGGTGGTTGGGGCCCCGTTCCTGGGGGTGTTTAAGCCCAGGCTGGATGAGGCTCTGGGCAGCCTGCTCTAGTGTGGGGTGTCCCTGCCCATGGCAGGGGCTTGGAACTGGCTGATCCTTGTGGTCCCTTCCAACCCTGACTGATCCTATCATACTCTGATACTCTGAAGAGTTCTCAGGCATTGGCACCACTTGCCCAGGGCAGTGCTGGAGTCCCCATCCCTGGGGTTTCCAAGCAGCTGTGGAGCTGGAGCTTAGGGACAAGGTTTAAGTGCTGGGTTGGGGGTCGGACTGGCTGAGCTTGGAGGTCTCTGCCAGCTGAGGGCTTTCAGGGATTGGGGGATTCTTCATGGTGAGGTCTGATGGGAAGGCATGGTGGGGGGCTGGGAGTATCCACACTGCACATGTCAAGAGGAGGGGAGGGAAAAAAAATGAGGTTCTAGCAATTCCACTGAGCAAAACATAAACTTCTGCTGTGTTGAAAGCAAAGGAAAGCCTGTGGGATATTGAACAACTCCAGAGCCTTTGAAGTTGGAAGGAAGCCATCTGATTATCCTGCCTGGCATATCATCATCCTTCCTTTCTCATGTCCTGCTTAGCACTGAAAATGCTAAGGTAGAAATGCCAAACACTTGGTCCAGATTTGCCAGCTGCTGAGTTTTGCTCCTGGAGGGAGCTCCTGCCTGCCTTTAACATGGGCTGGGGGAGGCAGTCCTAGGGTCACAGCATCAAGGGATCACAGAAACATAGAACCAAAGGATCATAGAATCATAGAAATAGAGAATCAAAGATTCATAGAAACAGAGAATCAAAGGATCAGAGAATCACAAAGTCATAGAACTATAGAGTCAAAGATTCATAGAATCATAGAATTGAAGAATCAAAGGATCACAGAATCATAGAGCCATAGAATAGGCCAGGCTGGAAGGGAGCTCCAAAGCTCCTCCAGTCCAACCCCCCTGCACTCAGCAGGGACATCCCCAACCAGAGCAGGTTGCCCACAGCCCTGTCCAGCCTCCCCTTGAACAGCTCCAGGGCTGGAGCCTCAACCACCTCCCTGGGCAACCTGCTGCAGTGTTCCAGCAGCCTCCTGGTGCAGAACTTGTTCCTCCCATCCAATCTAACTCTGTCCTTCTCCAGTTTGAAGCTATTGTCCCATGCCCTGTCCCTGCAGGCCTTTGCACACAGTCTCTCTCCATCCTTCTTGTAGCCCCCTTCAGTTCCTGGCAGGCTGCTCTGAGGTCTCCCTGGAGCCTTCTCTTCTCCAGGCTGAACACCCCCAGCTCCCTCAGCCTGTCCTCACAGCAGAGCTGCTCCAACCCCCTGAGCATTTTCATGTCCCTCCTCAGGACCCTCTCCATCAGCTCCAGGTCCTTCCTGTGCTGAGTGCTCCAGAGCTGGACACAGGAGGCACAGACTGGTTGTTGAAATAGAGATCTTTGTGTAAATGGCAAGTGAAAGCCAAATGCCTCTCCTGGACCCAGCTCTGAAGCTTCCCTTGCCAAGGGCTTGAAACATTTGGGTAGCTTTGTCACCACTTGATGAATTTGTGTCACCGTCAACCTGAGCAGCCCCCGCTCCTGAGTAAAATCCAGGTGGTCACACTCGGCTAGCCCAAGCTGCCCTTCCCCATCTGCTGACTGCAAAGGCTTCCAAAGCAGCAAATGTGCTGTCAGAGGCTTCCCAGCAATGCTTTGGTTGGATTGCTCCAGCAGCTGGCCAGGGCTGCCAGACAGCAAGCCACTGCACCTTGAAAATCTTTGAGGTCTCTTCCAACCTTGGTGATGCTGTGAGAAAAACTGCATGCTGCAGACACACAGAGAGAGAGAGAGAGAAGGAGAGAATCATAGAAGGATGGAATGCTGGAGTGGTGGAATCATAGAAGCAGAGAATAAAGGAATGATAGGATGATGGAAGCAGAGACTTATAGAATCAGAGAGTGGTTTGGGTTGGAAGGGACCTCCAAGCTCATCCAGTCCAGCCCCCAACCCACCACCACCATGGCCATCAAACCCTGGCCCCATGGCCGCAGGGTTCTGGAACCCCTCCAGGCATGGGGACTCCACCACCTCCCTGGGCAATGAATTCCACCCCCTGGGGGCCCTGCATCTCTTTATCTGAACTATTGACTCACAGAATCATTAAGGTTAGAAAAGATCTCTCAGATCACCCAGGCCAACAGCAGCCCAACCCCACCATGGCCCCAAGTGCCATGGCCACAGGTTCCTTGAACCCCTCCAGCCATGGGGACTCCACCACCTCCCTGGGCAGCCTCTGCCACTCCCTGACCACTCTGGCAGCAAAGTCCTTTTCCCCAGTCTCCAACCTAGCCTCCCCTGGCACAAAGGAAACCACTTTGCATGTGTAAAACATTTGTCTCCATACTACCCCTGTGGCCTGGTGGTTCTGGCCAGTAGTGGGAGGTGTCCCTGCCCAGGGCAGGAGGGTTGGAACTGGATGATCTTTCAGGTCACTTCCAACCCAAACCATTCTATGAATCTGTAGGATGTGTCCAGCAGAGCCAGGGAGGTTCTCCTCCCCCTCTGCTCTGCCCTGATGAGACCTCACCTGGAATATTGCATCCAGCTCTGGGCTGCCCAGCTCAGGAGGGACAGGGATCTGCTGCAGAGAGTCCAAGGGAGGGCTACAAGGATGAGGAAGGGACTGGAGACTGCCTGGGGAGGAGAGGCTGAGAGGGATCTGATCAATGGCTCTCAATAGCTGAGGGCTGGGGGTCAGGAAGGAAGGGCCAGGGCCAGGCTCTGCTCAGCTGCACCCTGGGATAGGCCAAGAGGCAATGGATGGAAAGTGCAGCCCAGGAGGTTGCAGCTCAGCAGGAGGAGGAACTTGTGCCCTGGGAGGCTGCCAGAGGCCTGGAGCAGGCTGCCCAGAGAGGTTGTGGAGTCTCCTTGTCTGGAGCCTTTGCAGCCCTGTCTGGATGTGTTCTGTGTGCCCTGTGCTGGGTTCTCTGCTCCTGCTCTGGCAGGGGCTGGCACTGGAAGACCTCTGGAGGTCCCTTCCAACCCCTCACATCCTGTGAGCCTGGGAACCTTCTGCCCTTGAAGATGGATGAGGCCTTGAGCAGTCTAATGCAGTGGGGAGGTCTTCCTACCCTCATCAGGGGTTGGAGCCAGATAATCTTCAAGGTCCTTCCAACCTAAACCTTTCTCTGAATCTGTGAGCTGCCAGATCTTAGCTGAGTGCTCTGCACCAGCTCAGACACCAGGAAGCTCTTCAGGGGCTGCTTAGCCAACCTGCTCAGAGTTTATCAAACAATGAGAGGCTCCTTTTCCATCCTCACTTTTGCTTCAGCTGCTGGATGCAGATTTTGTTCTGCTCTAGGGTGCTCTGGCCTGGAGCAGTTCTTTCCCTTCTTGTCATTGAGAGCTGAGTCTTCAACTGCATTCAAGAGCTGACAGAAGTCAAATTGAGCCTTTGTTTCCCCCTTTCCTCTCCAGAGGTGGAAAGCTTAATGAGATCCCCTTGCTGCAGTCCACTTGGCTGGACTCTGCATCATCACCACACTGATTAAAGTATGATTTGCATTGATGGGAAAGGAATGTGTCACTGCAAATGCCTTGATCCAGCCTTTGTGTGACTCTGGCATGGCACTGAGCAGACAGATTTGCTCCAGAGAGCTCCTTCTAGATCAGCTCAGGGGGACAGAAGTGATCCTGACTAGGAGGACAAAACCCAAATGAACAACTGAGGAGAGAGACTGGGTCCAGAGAGGTCCTTTTATATCAACTCAGGGGGACAGAAGTGATTCTTCCAGGCTGGATGTGGCTGTGAGCAACCTGCTGTGGTGTGAGGTGTCCCTGCCCATGGCAGGGGGCTGGGACTGGCTGAGCCTTGAGGTCACTTCCAGCCCTGACAATTCTGTGATCCTCACCAGAAGGACAAATCCAAATGAACAACTGAGGAGACAGATTTGGTCCAGAGAGATTCTTTTATGTCAGCTCAGGGGGAGAGAAGTAGTCCTCATCAAGAGGACAAATCCAAATGAACAACTGAGGAGAGAGATTGGGTCCAGAGAACTCCTTTTATGTCAGCTCAGGGGCACAGAAGTGGTTCTGACCAGAAGGACACGACCAAATCAGCAAGTGAGGAGACAGATTGGGTCCAGAGAGCTCCTTTTATATCAGCTCAGGGGGACAGAAGTGCTCCTCCCAGGCTGGATGTGGCTGTGAGCAACCTGCTCTGGTGTGAGGTGTCCCTGCCCATGGCAGTAGGTTGGAGCTGGATGACCCTTGAAGTCCCTTCCAGCCCTGAGAGCTCTGTGATTCTCACCAGAAGGATAAATCCAAATGAAGAACTGAGGAGACAGATTTGGTCCAGAGAGCTCCTTCTAGATCAGCTCTGGGAGACAGAATTGGTCCTCACCAGAAGGACAAATCCAAATGAACAACTGAGGAGACAGATTTGGTCCAGAGAGGTCCTTCTATGCCAGCTCAGGGGAACAGAATTGGTCCTCCCAGGCTGGATGTGGCTGTGAGCAACTTGCTCTGGTGTGAGGTGTCCCTGCCCATGGCAGGGGGCTTGGAGCTGGATGATCCTTGTGGTCCCTTCCAGCCCTGACAGTTCTGTGATCCTCACCAGAAGGACAAATCCAAATGAACAACTGGGAGAGAGATTTGGTCCAGAGAGCTCCTTTTAGATCAGTTCAGGGGGACAGCAGTGATCCTGACCAGAAGGACAAAAACCAAACCAACAAGAGGATGGTGGGGTGGGAATGGGGAGAATCCTCCTTCAGTAAGGTAGATGAGAGCTGAGTGGAAGCAGATGACAAATCCATGGTGGGAAGCAGCAGAGGTGTTGGCATTCCAAGAGCCTCTGGGGACAGACTTTGGGTTTTATTCTCACTGTAAAAAAGGGGGAAAAAGGCATAAAATCTGTTAAGGGATTTTAAAAGCTCTGAATTGCATGCAGTAAAATCTAACTGTGCAAATCCCAGAGGCCTAGACTGGCTGAGATTGAAGGGACCTCAGAGCTCCTCTCCTCCAACCTCCCCTCCATGCCCAGGGACACCTCTCAGCTGGGCTTGGTTGCCCCAGACCTCATCCAACCTGGCCTTGAACACCCCCAGGCAGGAGGCAGCCACAGCCTCCCTGGGCAGCCTGTGCCAGAGCCTCAGCAGCCTTCCTCAGCTGCAGCCTGAGCCTGCTCTGCCTCAGCTCCAAACCCTTGCCCTTGGGCCTGGCTCCAGCCCCCCTCAGCCCAAGTCCCTCTGCAGCCTTCCTGCAGGATGCCTTCAGGTGCTGGCAGCAGCTCTGAGGTGCCCCTGGAGCCTTCTCCTCTGCAGGCTGCACAGCCCCAGCTCCCTCAGCCTGTGCTCCCAGCAGAGCTGCTCCAGCCCTGGCAGCATCCTTGTGGCCTGCTCTGGGCTCTCTGCAGCAGCTCTGTGTCCTGCTGCTGCTGGGGACAGCAGAGCTGGAGGCAGGCTTGGAGGTGAGGTCTGAGCAGAGCAGAGCCCAGGGGCAGGATCCCCTCTGCCCTCTGCCCACCCTGCTCTGGAACAGAGATGTAGTTGAGGCTCCAACCCTTGAGCTACTGAAGATCAGACTCAGGGTGTACCTGGACAGGGACACACACAGTTGGAGGTGTCCCTGCTGCCTGCAGGGGAGCTGGACAAGATGCCCTTTGAGGGTCCCTTCCAACCCAATGCAATCTGTGGCTCTCAGAGTGGCTTAGCCATTTATTAATGTGTGTTTTGGAGGGAGGAAAGCTGCTAAACCACACAAAGCAGAAGAGACATCTCCCTTGCAGCTGGTGCTGGATCCCAGGAGAGGCAGAGCTGCCTGACCATAGAATCAATAAGGTTGGAAAAGACCTCAGAGATCATCAGGTCCAACCTAGCACCCAACACCATCTGATCAACTCAACCATGGCTCCAAGTGCCTCAGCCAGGCTCTTCCTGAACACCTCCAGGGATGGGGACTCCACCACCTCCCCAGGCAGCACATCCCAATGGCCAATCTCTCTTGCTGGGAAGAACTTTCTCTTCTCCAGCCTGAACCTCCCCTGGCACAGCCTGAGACTGTGTCCTCTTGTTCTGGGGCTGGCTGCCTGGGAGAAGAGACCAACTCCCACCTGGCTACAACCTCCCTTCAGGGAGTTGGAGAGAGCAAGAAGGTCTCCCCTGAGCCTCCTCTTCTCCAGGCTAAGCAACCCCAGCTCCCTCAGCCTCTCCTCCCAGGGCTGTGCTCCAGACCCCTCCCCAGCCTTGTTGCCCTTCTCTGGACACCTTCAAGTCTCTCAATGTCCTTCTTAACCTGAGGAGCCCAGAACTGGACACAGGACTCGAGGTGTGGCCTGAGCAGTGCTGAGCACAGGGCAGAGTGACCTCCCTGCTCCTGCTGGCCACACCATTGTGTCCTGGTGCTGCTGGGCAGGCTGCTGCTGCACATTCATCACCCAGCAGGTTCAGATCAGACCTGGGCAGGTCCAACCTAACTAAATGAATCAAATTCTAGGCTGATTTGGTTACAAAACCTCCGTCTGGGCCTTCCCTGAGACCAGTGTGCAGAAGAGGAATAAGGTTGTGTCATCCTCTGCCTCTTTAATTCAATTAGAGCCTAAACCTCATTGTGTGCTGGCAACAGAAATTAGCTCAAGATGTTGTTGTGCTCTCCATCTGCTTCCTCTCTTTCACTGCCTTCCTTCCACTCCCAGATCAGTTTAGCTGATTTTTATTTCCCCATCACAACCCATAGGCACTTTTCCCTCTTTTTTCCACCCCCCCTTCTCCCCTCTTTCCCATCAAAACCCAGAGGCATGTTTGGTTCCTTGCTTGATTTTAATGCCTCTGTTAGGGAAATGGCCTCATAAACCACATGACTCTTGTTTTCCTCTTTTCTTTTCCTCCTCTCTCTTGCATGGAAAAGCAGCCAGCAAAATGCAGCTAATGGCTGGCAGGTAGCTAAGCTGCTGCAGTTTGTCTCAGTGTGCTTTTAGTGGTCTCTGGGTGGTCTCTGCAGAGGAGGATGTGTGGCCACAGAGCAAATGATTAAGGTCTTGTCCATAGAATCCCAGAGCCATAGAATCACAGAGCCACAGAGTCACAGAATCATAGTCACAGAATGATAGAGTCAAAGAATCACAGAGTCATAGATTCATGGAATCATGGAGTCATAAAGTCATAGAATCATAATCATAGAATCATCAGGGTCAGGGCAATGCCAAGCATTGATAGAGGCTGGGTAGGGACTGGCTGGAGAGCAGCCCTGGAGAAAAGGACCTGGGGGTGCTGGGGGAGGAGAAGCTCAGCAGGAGCCAGCAGTGAGCACTGGCAGCCCAGAGAGCCAAGCAGAGCCTGGGCTGCAGCAAGAGAAGTGTGGCCAGCAGGGCCAGGGAGGGGATTCTGCCCCTCTGCTCCACTCTGCTGAGACCACAGCTGCAGCTCTGGGGCCAGCTCTGGAGCCTCTGTGCCAGGAAGGATCTGGAGGTGCTGGAAGGTGTCCAGAGCAGGGCCAGGAGGAGGAGCAGAGGGCTGGAGCTGCTCTGCTGTGAAGACAGCCTGAGGGAGTTGGGGTTGTGCAGGCTGGAGAGGAGAAGGCTCCCAGGAGACCTCATTGTGGCCTTGCAGGATCTGCAGGGGGCTCCAAGAAAGCTGGGGAGGGATAGGAGCAGGGGGAATGGAACCTCCAAGTTCTTCCAGAATAACCTCCCTGCTCCTGCTGGCCACACTGTTCCTGATGCAGACCAGGCTGCCCTTGGCCTTCCTGGCCACTTGGGCACACTGCTGCCTCATGTTCAGCTGTCCACTGCCCCCAAGTCCCTCTCTGCCTGGCTGCTCTCAGCCACTCTGACCCCAGCCTGTAGCACTGCCTGAGGTTGTTGTGGCCAATGTATAGGACCTGGCACTTGGCTGTGTTCAATCTCCTGCCCTTGGCCTCTGCCCATCTGCCCAGCCTGGCAAGGTCCCTCTGCAGAGCTCTCCTACCCTGCAACAGATCAACTCCTGCCCCCAGCTTGCTGTCAGCTGCACATTTACTGCTGGTGGGCTCAATGGATGGATGCCCTCTCACAGGCAGCAGGTACCTGTGATGCTCCATCTCTTGCAGCAGGTATCTGGGATGCTGCATTATCACAGTTAACATCTTTTGTCTCCAGAAAACAATGCCTGGCATATCTCCTGCACCATCTTCCTACAGACACAACCCATGTTTAGCCTTTTCAATACTGCAGATCCTCTTTTCCTCATCCCTCAGGCAATAAATTTGCAGCCAGGCACGAGCAGCATTGTAAATCCAGCCCTCAAATGGCAAGGGAAAAAACCATCATGGGGAGGAGAATTTGTCACCACCAGGCAAATGAAACTGTTTTAATAGCAGAGGTCATCAGACAATCCTCTGGTTAAGAAACTTTAAGCAGCTGAAGCTGATGGGATTAAGAGACTGATTTAATAGAGGGGGGGGGAAATAGCAAAGAAGCAAAACCATTTTGCAAATCCTGGTAAAACAGAACCACAACCACCAGGCAGTAGTCCAGAGGCTGAGGAAGCTTCATGGGGATGAAAGTCGTTAGTTAGTTAGTTAGTTATGTATTTAAAAGTCATCAGCATGGGCAGCTTGTCCCTACACAATCATACAACAGAAGCATCAATGAAGGATTTCCCCAGTGCCAGCCTGGAAGGGCTCTCACATGGACTCTACAGACAGAGTAAATGAAACAGCAGCTCTGGGCAGAGGAATGAGTCTTAGAGCTCTTCTGTAGCGAGAGGAGAGGAGAGGAGAGGAGAGGGAGAGGAGAGGAGAGGAGAGGAGAGGAGAGGAGAGGAGAGGAGAGGAGAGGAGAGGAGAGGAGAGGAGAGGAGAGGAGAGGAGAGGGAGAGGAGAGGAGAGGAGAGGAGAGGAGAGGAGAGGGAGAGGAGAGAGAGGAGAGGAGAGGAGAGGAGAGGGAGAGGAGAGGGAGAGGAGAGGAGAGGAGAGGAGAGGAGAGGAGAGGGAGAGGGAGGGGAGGGAGAGGGAGGGAGGGAGGGAGGGAGGGAGGGGAGGGGAGGGGAGGGAGGGGGGGGAGGGAGGGGAGGGGAGGGGAGGGGAGGGAGGGGAGAGGAGAGGAGAGGAGAGGAGAGGAGAGGAGAGGAGAGAGGAGAGGAGAGGAGAGGAGAGAGGAGAGGAGAGGAGAGGAGAGGGGAGAGGAGAGGAGAGGAGAGGAATAGAATTAACCAGGTTGGTTTGGGTTGGAAGGGACCTCAAAGCTCATCCAGTTCCAACCCCTTCTGCCATGGGCAGGGACACCTCCCACCAGCTCTGGTTGCTCAAGGCCTCATCCAGCCTGGCTTTGGACACCTCCAGGCAGGGGACATCCACAGGCTCAGGGGGAACCTTCTCTACAACTACCTGAAGGGAAGCTGTAGTCAGGTGGGGGTCAGGCTCTGCTCCCAGGCAGCTTGTGCCAAGAGGAGAGGGCATGGCCTGAAGCTGTGCCAGGGGAGGCTTAGGTTGGATGTTAGGAAGCACTTCCTGAGGGAAAGGGGAATCAGAGACTGGCATGGGCTGCCCAGGGAGGAGCCTGACAACTCTGTGACTCGAATTTGTTCACTCTGAACTGCCTTTGTAGACCATTTTCAGCCTCTCCACAAGCGTCAGGCTCCACGGAGCAGTGGTCTGTGGGACTGTGCCATCCTGACAGCTTGCTGAGAGGTGAAGGCCCCCAGCAGTCACAGCTTGGGTTGGGGGCCTTTGTCATTCCTCTTTGATTAGCTGTGACTAATTAAAAGCTGGAGACTGTTTTCAAGTGAATAGATTTGTTTGCAACAGAATGAGAGCAGCTTTGGGGATACAAATGAACAATGTTTACTGGGGATGGGTTTTATTGGTATTAATAGAAGCTACTAAAGAAAATAATCAACAGAGATTGAAGTTGAAGCCATCATCCATAAGGAGAGAAGTTTTGTATCCTCTCTTCTCACTCCTGTAGTGGTTTTATGACATGCAAAAGCAGCACAGCTCTCAATGGAAATCAGACTCACAGAATTGTTAGGGTGGGAAGTGAGCTCAGAGCTCCTCTCCTCCAACCTCCCCTCCATGCCCAGGGACACCTCTCAACCACACTCAGCTTCCTAAGGTCTCATCCAAACTAACCTTGAGAACCCCCAGGCAGGAGGCAGCCACAGCCTCCCTGGGCAGCCTGGGCCAGAGCCTCAGCAGCCTGCCACTGAAGAACTTCTTCCTCAGCTGCAGCCTGAGCCTGCTCTGCCTCAGCTCCAAACCCTTGCCCCTGGGCCTGGCTCCAGCCCCCCTCAGCCCAAGTCCCTCTGCAGCCTTCCTGCAGGATGCCTTCAGGTGCTGGCAGCAGCTCTGAGGTGCCCCTGGAGCCTTCTCCTCTGCAGGCTGCACAGCCCCAGCTCCCTCAGCCTGTGCTCCCAGCAGAGCTGCTCCAGCCCCTGGACCTCCATGCATCCTTTTTCCCTCTCCTTTTTCTTCCCTTTGCCCCTCTGCTCTGGTCCATTAGCAAGGGTTTTCTCTGAGCTCTGACAAACCCAACTCTGCAGCCTTTTAGTGTCAGTATCCTTGAATTTGCTCCAAGGGAATTGTTAAACTTTAAGATGACCTCCCAAGGAGGTTGCTTCTGGATACCCCCAGGTCATGACACCATCCCTGGAGACATCCAGGATCAGGCTTGGTGTGATCCTGGGCAGCCTGATCCTGTTGGAGGTCTCCCTGCTGGCTGCAGGGAGGTTGGGCAAGATGACCTTTGAAGGTTCCTTCCAACCCAATGGATAAGGAAAGTTCAACACTTCCTGTAATGTTCTCTTTGCTCAGGTCCTGAGGGAATGTAGCTCCTTTGCATATTGTATATGATGTGCATCTGAACTGTCATTCATCTGATCCTGTGAACATGTCCAGAGAAGGGCCACGAGGATGAGCAGAGGGCTGGAGCTGCTCTGCTGTGAGGACAGACTGAGGGAGTTGGGGTTGTGCAGGCTGGAGAGGAGAAGACTGCCAGGAGACCTAATTTTGGCCTTGCAGGATCTGCAGGGGGCTCCAAGAAAGCTGGGGAGGGACTTCTGAGGGTGTTAGGGAGGGATAGGACTGGGAGGATGGAGCTGAGAGCTCTGGGGCTGTTCAGTCTGGAGAGGAGAAGGCTGAGAGGGATCTGATCAATGTCTCTCAAGAGCTGAGGGCTGGGGGTCAGGAAGGAAGGGCCAGGGCCAGGCTCTGCTCAGCTGCAGCCTGGGATAGGCCAAGAGGCAATGGATGGAAAGTGCAGCCCAGGAGGTTGCAGCTCAGCAGGAGGAGGAACTTGTGCCCTGGGAGGCTGCCAGAGGCCTGGAGCAGGCTGCCCAGAGAGGTTGTGGAGTCTCCTTGTCTGGAGCCTTTGCAGCCCTGCCTGGATGTGTTCTGTGTGCCCTGTGCTGGGTTCTCTGCTCCTGCTCTGGCAGGGGGCTTGGACTGGAAGATCTTTGGAGCTCCCTTCCAAGCCCTGCCATCCTGTGAGCTGTGAAGTGGAGGTTGGAAAAGCTCTGCAAGGGCAAGAAAGAGGGAAAGTGTAAATATCCCATGGCAGAAATGAAACTTCCTCCCTCCTTGCCCCCCTGCTTAAACACTGCACAGTCAGCAGCCGAGCTGCCCAGGGTGGGCTTCCTCTCCTGGTCTCTTGATTAAATATTTACTTTAGTTAAAGAGTGAGGAGAGGAGAAATAAAAACAACAATAACAACAACAAATGAGAGCAAACCTCCCAGGCAAGGCCCTCTGAAATGCATTTTTAAACGTTCACTAAAGGTTGGCATCAGAGAGGCATTGGAAAGAGGGCTCTGGGCACTGCATCTTAGCTGCATGCACAAACATTTCCTGTCATCTTTCTTCCAAATTTAGATGGCTGGACAAGATGAGGCCTTGAATTATTCATGTGCAGACACTTGCTGGGCACAAAGAGGAGAGGGGAAGCCAAAAGCAACCCCAAAGCACTAACCCAGACCCTGCCACACCAAGCTTAGAAGCCAGTTAGGAATGGCAATTAAATGACATCAACCATGGTTATGGGGTGTGGAAGTTCTTCCCCATGGGAGGGGGAAGAGGAGAGGGGGAGGGAATGGGGGGAAGGGGGAAGAGGAGAGTTGGAGGGAACAGGGAGAAGGGGGAAGGGGAGAGGTGGAGGGAATAGGGAGAAGGGGGAAGGGGAGAAGTGGAGGGAATAGGGGGCAGGGGGAAGAGGAGAGGTGGAGGGAATGAGGGGAAGAGAGAAGAGGAGAAGTGGAGGGAATAGGGGGCAGGGGGAAGAGGAGAGGTGGAGGGAATGGGGGGCAGGGGGAAGAGGAGAGGGGGAGGGAATGAGGGGCAGGGGGAAGAGGAGAGGTGGAGGGAATGGGGGGAAACAAAGTAAAATAAAACCCCTACAAAATGAATGGAAACAAAGCCAACCCAAGGCAAACAATAAGAATATACCAAGAGGGCAAAAGCTGCTTATTATTATTGCTTCTTAAATCACTCCCTGCGACATTGTGTTGCTGAACTCACTGCCTGCCCTTGAAGGCATCAAACCCCTACTGAAATTGTCCATGCTCTTCCTTTCCTTTTCCCTCTCCAGCCAGACTTACTCCTTCTGAAACCCTTCTCAGGCCGGGAGAGCAAACCTTCCCTGCTCTGCTTTCAGTCAGCCCTCCCACATGTCAGCCTGCTCTTCGGGTTGCTAGAATAGAATAGAATAGGATAGAAAGAATAGAATAGAATAGAATAGAATAGAATAGAATAGAATAGAATAGAATAGAATAGAATAGAATAGAATAGAATAGAATAGAATAGAATAGAATAGAATAGAATAGAATAGAATAGGAATAGAATATAACAGACCCAAGGAGGTTGGAAGAGACCTTCAAGATCATCGTGTCCAACCCATCAACCAATCCAACACTACCTAAACAACTAACCCATGGCACCAAGCACCCCAGCAAGTCTCCTCCTGAACACCTCCAGTGATGGTGACTCCACCACCTCCCTGGGCAGCCCATTCCAATGGGCAATCACTCTCTCTGTGTAGAACTTCTTCCTAACCTCCAGCCTAAACCTCCCCTGGCACAGCTTGAGACTGTGTCCTCTTGTTCTGGTGCTGCTTGCCTGGCAGAAGAGACCAACCCCCACCTGGCTCCAACCTCCCTGCAGGGAGTTGGAGAGAGCAAGAAGGTCTCCCCTGAGCCTCCTCTTCTGCAGGCTAAGCAACCCCAGCTCCCTCAGCCTCTCCTCCCAGGGCTGTGCTCCAGACCCCTCCCCAACTTCGTTGCCCTTCTCTGGACACCTTCCAGCAGCTCAACCTCCTTCCTAACCTGAGGGGCCCAGAACTGGACACGCCAGCTCCACACCAGAGGCAGGGCAAACTTTGTTAGCCTCAGGATTTTATTAGCAGCATTTATTACTCTTACTCTTACTCTTACTAGTGTTGTTGTCATGAGTATTGGTATTGGTATTATTGGTATTGATATTATTATTGAATATTTATGTATTTATATTTATTGTTATATATTACATATCCTGGTGTTATATTATTGGATATCACACATATTGTATTTATACAGATATTTATTCTATGTATTTATTATTATATATTATTGAATGATAGAATTCTCCTTTTATTGGATGTTTTTGCCATTACAATTGCATTGCTATCAGAAATATATTCATTATTATTGACACTTTGCTATTACTAGAGCTTCATTGTTATTAGAATTGTATTAAGCACCATTTCAGTTTGAGTTTTATTCTACTTTTATTATTAGTAGAGTTTCATTATTCTTATCATTTGGTGATTATTAGAATTTTACTGTTATCAGAATTTTGGTTATTAGGATTTTATTGCTATTAGATTTTTTTATTAGAACTTTATTGCTATTACACTTACATTAATTATTATTAACGCTTAACTAACATTAAAGCTTCATTATTAATAGCATTTTATTAAGTATTAGTCCAGTTTTATTTTTATTCTAGTTTTATTACTATCAGAGTTTTATTGCTATTAGAATTTTACCATTATTAGAATGTTATTATTATTAGAATTCTATTGTTGTTAGATTTTTTTGCTATTAGAATTTTATTGCTATTAGACTTTTATTGCTATTAGAATTGTATTGCTATTAGAATCCTACTGCTATTAGAATTTGATTGCTATTAGACTTTTAATGCTATTAGAATGTTATTAATTATTAGTAGTAGCATTTTAGTTGGAATGGGATGGGATGGGATGGGATGGGATGGGATGGAATGGGATGGGATGGAATGGGATGGAATGGGATGGGATGGGATGGGATGGGATGGGATGGGATGGGATGGGATGGGATGGGATGGGATGGGATGGAATGGGCTAGAATAGAATAGAATAGAATAGAATAGAATAGAATAGAATAGAATAGAATAGAATAATAGAGCAGGTTGATTGCTGTTTGATTATTATCAAATGTTATTGAGTATGATTCTACCTTGATTTTTATTCAACTTTTATTATCATGACTTTTATTATTGTTATTGGAGTCTTGTTATTAGCCAAGGGGGCCAATGGCATCCTGGCCTGCAGCAGGAACAGTGTGGCCAGCATGAGCAGGGAAGTCATTCTGCCCCTGTGCACTGCACTGGTTAGGCCACACCTCAAGTCCTGTGTCCAGTTCTGGGACCCTCAGGTTAGGAAGGAGGTTGAGTTGCTGGAACGAGTCCAGAGAAGGGCAAGAAAGCTGGGGAGGGGTTTGGAGCACAGCCCTGGGAGGAGAGGCTGAGGGAGCTGGGGTTGCTTAGCCTGCAGAAGAGGAGGCTCAGGGGAGACCTTCTTGCTCTCTCCAACTGCCTGAAGGGAGGTTGTAGCCAGGTGGGGGTTGGTCTCTCCTCCCAGGCAGCCAGCAGCAGAACAAGAGGACACAGTCTCAAGCTGTGCCAGGAGAGGTTTAGGCTGGAGGTTAGCAGGAAATTGTACACAGAGAGAGTGATTGCCCATTGGAATGGGCTGCCTGGGGAGGTGGTGGAGTCATCATCCCTGGAGGTGTTCAGGAGGAGACTTGCTGGGGTGCTTGGTGCCATGGGTTTAGTTGATTAGGTGGTGTTGGATGATAGGTTGGACACCATGATCTTGAAGGTCTTTTCCAAACTGGTCTGGTCTATTCTATTCTATTCTATTCTATTCTATTCTATTCTATTCTATTCCATTCCATTCCATTCCATTCCATTCCATTCCATCCCATTCCATTCCATTCCATTCCGAGAATATTACTACTCTTAGAATATAATTGTTATTAGACTTTTATTAGACTTTGATTGCTATTAGGCTTTTATTATCATTAGAATTGTAGCATTATTAATGTTTCACTATTATTAGTATTGTTATTAATTATTACCCTAGGTTTAGCTTTATTTGAGTTTTTTTGTTATTAGAATTTTATTGTTATTAGAATTGTATTTTTATTAGAGTTTTGCTGTTATTAGACTTTGATTGCTATTAGACTTTTAACAATTCCTATTAGCATTTTACTCCCATTAAAGCTGCATTGTTATTATTAAAATTCATTAATAGCTATTGTAGCTTCCTTTTGATTAGAGTGTTATGGCTGTTAGAATTTGACCATTAGCATTTGCTTTTGATCTGGGATTGTGTTACTCTCTCTTCAGCTCTGCTCATCAAACACCCCCAAACCTTGTTACTTCGGTCTCCAGGCCAGCTTGGAGAGCTCTCAAAAGTTAAAGCTCAAGAGAACAAAGCTGCCCTGGAGCATCACTCAACACTTCCAACCTTCTAGGATTAAATCATATCCCCAAGTGGAAGAGGCCTCTAAGATCATCCAGCCCCAGCCATCAACCCAACACCACCCTGGCCATTAAACCATGGCCCAACATGGCATGGTTTGGGTTGGAAAAGCTCTCTAAGGTCATCCAGCCCCAACCACCAACCCAACACCACCATGCCCATTAAACCATGGCCCAACATGACATGGCTTGGGTTGGAAAAGCTCTCTAAGGTCATCTATACCCAACAACCAACCCAACCACAGTGATTAAATCGTGTCCCCAAGTGGAAGAGACCGCTGAGGTCATCCAGCCCCAGCCATCAACCCAACACCATCATGGCCAATAAGCCATGGCCCAACATGACATGGTTTGGGTTGGAAAAGACCTCTAAGGTCACCTATACCCAACAACCAACCCAACCACAGTGATTAAATCATGTCCCCAAGTAAAAGAGGCCTCTAAGATCATCCAGTCCCAAGCATCAACCCAATCCCACCATGGCCCCTAAACCATGGCCCAACATGGAATGGTTTGGGTTGGAAAAGACCTCTAAGGTCATCTATACCAAACAACCAACCCAACTACAGTGAGTAAATCATGTCCTCAAGTGGAAGAGACCTCTAAGATCATCCAGCCCCAGCCATCAACCCAACATCACCATGGCCATTAAACCATGGCCCAACATGGCATGGCTTGGGTTGGAAAAGCTCTCTAAGGTCATCCAGCCCCAACCACCAACCCAACAACACCATGCCCATTAAACCATGGCCCAACATGACATGGCTTGGGTTGGAAAAGACCTCTAAGGTCATCTATACCCAACAACAAACCCAACCACAGTGATTAAATCATGTCCCCAAGTGAAAGAGACCACTAAGGCCATCCAGCCCCAACCATCAACCCAACACCACCATGGCCACTAAACCATAGCCCAACATGACATGTCTTGGGTTGGAAAAGACCTCTAAGGTCATCCAGCCCCAACCATCAATCCAACCCCACCACAGTGATTGAACCATGTCCCCAAATGGAAGAGAACTCTAAGATCATCCAGCTCCAGCCACCAACCCAACACCTCCCTGGCCCTGCTGGCCACACTTCTCTTGCTGCAGCCCAGGCTCTGCTTGGCTCTCTGGGCTGCAAGTGCTCTCTGCTGGCTCCTGTGGACCTGCTCGTCCCCCAGCACCCCCAGGTCCTTCAGGGCTGCTCTCCAGCCAGTCCCTGCCCAGCCTGTATCACTGCCTGGCATTGCTCTGAGCCAGACCCTTTCAAAACTGAAGGAATTGAAGCCATTTGCTACATTTCTGCAGCTTCAAGCAGTGGTAAAGGTAGGAGCAGAGCTCCTCTCTCGTTTGGGGGCATATTGCCTGCAATTACCACAGCTCCCAATAAAGGGAAGCAATGCTGGGTGTTAGCTGTTTACATCCACGGCACAGGGATGGAATCATCCTCCTCAGTGCTCAGCTTAATAAGCCTGGGGGGCACCAGCTGCTCTCCTTTAAGCTGTTTGTCTTTCAACCTGGGCTGCTTTTAGTACCTCAAGACGTCACCACTTCTTCAAGCAGAGCCCTAAGCTCCCAAAGTCATCTGAACATGGAAAGAATAAAGCTTTCTAAGTGCTGCTAAACCAAATAACCATCAGCAGGCTTCATGAGCAGAGGCTGAGAGCCCTGGGGCTGTTTTGTCTGGCCAGCAGAGCCAGGAAGGTTCTCTTCCCCTTCTGCTCTGCCCTGATGAGTCTTCACCTGGAATATTGCATCCAGCTCTGGGCTGCCCAGCTCAGAAGGGACAGGGATCTGCTGGAGGGAGTCCAAGGGAGGGCTGCAAGGGTGAGGAAGGGACTGGAGACTGCCTGGAGAGGAGAAGGCTGAGAGGGATCTGATCAATGGCTCTCAAGAGCTGAGGGCTGGGGGTCAGGAAGGAAGGGCCAGGGCCAGGCTCTGCTCAGCTGCACCCTGGGATAGGCCAAGAGGCAATGGATGGAAAGTGCAGCCCAGGAGGTTGCAGCTCAGCAGGAGGAGGAACTTGTGCCCTGGGAGGCTGCCAGAGGCCTGGAGCAGGCTGCCCAGAGAGGTTGTGGAGTCTCCTTGTCTGGAGCCTTTGCAGCCCTGTCTGGATGTGTTCTGTGTGCCCTGTGCTGGGTTCTCTGCTCCTGCTCTGGCAGGGGTTTGGACTGGAAGATCTTTTGAGCTCCCTTCCAACCTGTACCATCCTGTGGTGCTGTGCCCTGGAGGTAGATGTTGATGTGTTTCCTCTGCACACTCGAATCACTCTTCATCTGTTCAGGTGCTGCAGGGTTATCTTGCACTCTCTGACTCTGGCTAAAAGAGGAGAAACAACAAAGGTGGAAAATGAAATGAAGGTTCAACTGCAGATTGACAGATGGCATGGGGTTGGAAGGGATCTTCACCTTGTCCAACCCCCCTGCAGTCAGCAGGGACACGTCCTGCACCATCAGGCTGCCCAGGGGCCACAGCAAGTCTGACCTTGGATGTCTCCAGGGATGGGAGACAGAAAGGGTCTGTAACTGCTTACAGAGAATCACAGAAGCACAGAAGGAGTTTGGAAGGGACCTCCAAAGCTCATCCAGTCCAACCCCCCTGCCTGAGCAGGGTCACCTAGAGCAGATCACACAGGAACACATCCAGGTGGGGCTTGAATGTCTCCAGAGCAGGAGACTCCACAACCTCTCTGGGCAGCCAGCTCCAGGGGTCCAGCACCCTCACAGCAAAAACGGTTTCTCCTCATGTTCCCCTGGCACCTCTCCTGCTCCAGCTGGCCCCCAGTGCCCCTTGGGCTGTGCTTGGCCAGACTTGAGCAGAGCCTGGCTCCAGCCCTGCACATCCTGATCCTCAGCACTGAGGGCAGCCCTCAGGCTCCTCTGTTGCCAACTCCCAGCCCCGGCTCCTTCAGCCTGGCCTCACAGGAGAGGTTCCACTGCCTGCAGCAGCTCTGTGCCTCTGTGTTGGACTCTTTCAAGCAGTTCCCTGAAGCCCACTCTGATAGCTACAGCTGGAAGATCTTGCAGCATTATTCATTACAGAGCTTTTTTGCACAGCCTGGTCACAGTCCTGATGAACATGGCAGAGCTGGGTCCTGAAAGCCACCAGAGTGCTTCTTCCTGCTGAACACTGACATCACCAATCCTGCTGGGTCCTGAAAGCCACCAGAGTGCTTCTCCCTGCTGAACACTGACATCAATAGTGCTGGGTCCTGAAAGCCACCAGAGTGCTTCTCCCTGCTGAACACTGACATCACCAATCCTGCTGGGTCCTGAAAGCCACCAGAGTGCTTCTTCCTGCTGAACACTGACATCATCAATAGTGCTGGGTCCTGAAAGCCACCAGAGTGCTTCTCCCTGCTGAACACTGACATCACCAATCCTGCTGGGTCCTGAAAGCCACCAGAGTGCTTCTCCCTGCTGAACACTGACATCATCAATCCTGCTGGGTCCTGAAAGCCACCAGAGTGCTTCTTCCTGCTGAACACTGACATCACCAATCCTGCTGGGTCCTGAAAGCCACCAGAGTGCTTCTTCCTGCTGAACACTGACATCATCAATAGTGCTGGGTCCTGAAAGCCACCAGAGTGCTTCTCCCTGTTGAACACTGACATCATCAACAGTGCTGGGTCCTGAAAGCCACCAGAGTGCTTCTCCCTGCTGAACACTGACATCACCAATCCTGCTGGGTCCTGAAAGCCACCAGAGTGCTTCTTCCTGCTGAACACTGACATCATCAATCCTGCTGGGTCCTGAAAGCCACCAGAGTGCTTCTCCCTGCTGAACACTGACATCACCAATCCTGCTGGGTCCTGAAAGCCACCAGAGTGCTGGAATCATTAATTTGAGGTCTCAGAGACATTCTCCTGCCCACAGGCTGGAGGCAATGGCCCAGCAAAGGAGGGTGTTCCCCATCTCTCTGCCAGGAGCATAGATTAATGCCACCCTGGTGCCAAAGCTTCATCAGTTCTGAGTGCTTCAGAGGGAGAGGGGGAGGGGGAATAAAAACCTGCAAGCTAAGGTAGTAATATCAGCTCAGTCTGTTAAAGGCACCTATTAGTCATGTCCCAAGCAAATAGGGATTTATGACTCAGACATAATTCTTCCAACTCTGCCTGCTGCTGCTCAGCAAAGGCAAAGAGATCTACAGCTCCAAACTAACATTCAGACACGAATCATTTCACACTTCCCTTTGCAACGAGGACTTCCTCCCAGCACTCAGAGCAGGAAAGAAAATGGGGGGCTGGGGGTGGGGGAAGTGGGAAAAGAAACAAGCACCAAACCCTCTCCACATCTTATGAATTGTTTCCTGCCAAGGCTGGAGATTTATGGCTGCAGCTTTCACATCTGCTAAGCTTCTCGGTCCAACAGAAGAGGAATTGGTCTCAGGTACAGAAGAAAGGTGCAAGCAGAGCTTTGTTTGCCTGGAAAACAAACAAAGCAAAGCAAAGCAAAGCAAAGCAAAGCAAAGCAAAGCAAAGCAAAGCAAAGCAAAGCAAAGCAAAGAGCACAGCAGAGCAAAGCAAAGCAAACCTAACAAAGCAAAGCAAAGCAGAGCAAAGCAAACCTAACCAAAGCAAAGCAAAGGCAAAAGCAAAGCAAACCCAAGCAAAGAAAGGAAAGCAAAGCAAAGCAAACCTAACCAAAGCAAAGGCAAAAACAAAGCAAGGCAAAGCAAAGCAAACCCAAGCAGAGCAAACCTAACCAAAGCAAGGCAAAGCAAAGCAAACCCAAACAAAGCAAGGCAAAGCAAAGCAAAGCAAACCAAAGCAAAGCAAAGCAAACCTAACCAAAGCAAAGCAAAGCAAAGCAAAGCAAAGCAGAGCAAAGCAAAAAAGCAAAGCAAACCCAAGCAAAGCAAAACAAAGCAAAGCAAAGCAAAGCAAACCTAACCAAAGCAAAGGCAAAAGCAAAGCAAAGCAGAGCAAAGCAAAACAAAGCAGAGCAAAGCAAAGCAGAGCAAAGCAAAACAAAGCAGAGCAAAGCAAAGCAGAGCAAAGCAAAGCAAACCTAACCAAAGTAAAGCAAAGTAGAGTGAAGCAAAGCAAAGCAAAGCAAAGCAAAAAGCAAAGCAAAGGAAAACAGAGCAGAGCAAAGCAAAGCAAACCAAACCACTGAGGAGAAATCAAATTGCATGACAGAGTCAGAGAGTCAGTTAGCCTGGAAAAGGATACATTAAACATATTAATATAGTTAATATATTATTACATTTAATATATTACTATATTAATAATATTAATAGTAGTTTTAATAATATTATTAATTATATTAGTAATAAATTTATACTATTAAATAGCTTTAATAATTTAAATATATTAAATAAATTACATATAATATCTAAATATATTCAATATATCACTACATTAAATATGTAAAATGTATTAATATATATTATTAACAAATTAATAACATATTAATATACAAAAGGATAAATTAAATATATTACTGTATTAAATAGATTAAGTAGATTCTAATATATTAACAGATAGGACAGATATTCAATATATTACTATATTACATATATTAATACACAATGCTATTAACGTATTAATAATATATTAATATCCAAAAGGATAAATTAACTACATTAATATCTTAAATATATTAATTACGTTGAAATATATCAATGTATGGCAAATATATTAAGTCTATTCAATCAATTCAATACATTAATATATAGTAACTATATCAAACTATATTAATATATGAGGAATGTATTAATATAATAAACATATTAACTGTATTAGAAGTAAGAAATTGAGTCCAAGCAAGAAAAGTTCTTTGCAATGAGGGTGGTCAGGAAAAATCCCTCCCAGGCTGGCTGTGCATCAACTCCAGCAGCAGCAGCATCGCCAAATGGATTATCAGTGACCTTCCAGGACCTGAAGGGGCCTGCAAGAAGGCTGCAGAGAGACTGTTCCCAAAGGCCTGCAGGGACAGGACCAGGGACAGCGACTTCAAACTGGAGCAGAGCAGATTGGGATTGGATGTGAGGAACAAGCTCTGCACCAGGAGGCTGCTGGAACCCTGCAGCAGGTTGCCCAGGGAGGTGGTTGTGGCCCCATCGATCCCTGGAGATATTCAAGGTGAGGCTGGACAGGGCTCTGGGCAACCTGATCTAGTTGGAGATGTCCCTGCTGAATGCAGAGAGGTTGGACTGGATGAGCTCTGGAGGTCACCACTAAGCCACATCTCAAAGCACCACATCAACACCCACGAGGATGAGCAGAGGGCTGCCACACCTCTGCTGTGAGGACAGAGTGAGGGAGTTGGGGTTGTGCAGGCTGGAGAGGAGAAGGCTCCCAGGAGACCTCATTGTGGCCTTCCAGGATCTGCAGGGGGCTCCAAGAAAGCTGGGGAGGGACTTTGAGGGTGTCAGGGAGGGATAGGACTGGGGGGGATGGAGCAAAACTAGAAATGGGTAGATTGAGATTGGCTGTGAGGAAGAAGTTGTTGCCCATGAGGGTGGTGAGAGCCTGGCAGAGGCTGCCCAGGGAGGTGGTGGAAGCCTCCTGCCTGGAGGTGTTTGCAGCCAGGCTGGAGGTGGCTGTGAGCAACCTGCTGTGGTGTGAGGTGTCCCTGCCCATGGCAGGGGGTTGGGACTGGGAGGTTCTTCAGTTCCCTTCCACCCCTGACATTTCTGTGGTTCTAAGGATATGAGGCAAACAATAGCAGCTGGGAGAAAAGTGTGAGGAGGAAGTTGATTATTTCTGGGTTTTCCTCCAAGGGAATCACTTCTGTATCACTGTGTTTAATATTAAAGACGTGCTTGGAGAGATTCAGAGTGGATTTCTAGCTCCAGAGCTCTGGCTCCCTCAGACAGCACTAATTAATGAGTGGTATTAGCAAATATCCAGCACAATTCCTTTGGCTATTTGCCTTCACTGATGCAATTTCACAGTAAATACTTTCTACAGTTGTTATTTTGTTTTAGTTGTTTTAATCAGAGAGTGGTTTGAGTTGGAAGAGACCTTAAAGGTCATCCAGTTCCAACCCCAAGGGCAGGGACACCTCCCACCAGCCCAGGTAGCTCAAAGCCTCATCCAACCTGCCCTGGAACTCCTCCATGGAGGAGATATTCAATGATGTTTGAAATGGATTCAGATTAACAGCATAGAGGGGAAGTGTTTGTGTTGAAAGGGACCTTCATGATCATCCAGTTCCAGCCCCATGGGCAGGGACACCTCCCACCAGCCCAGGTAGCTCAAAGCCTCATTCAACCTGCCCTGGGTCACCTCCAGGGAGGAGATATTCAGTGATGTTTGATATGGATTCAGATTAACAGAATAGAGGGGAAGGGATCTTAAACTCCATAGAATCATTGAATGGGTTGGAAGGCACCTTCAAGATCATCCAGTTCCAACCCCATGGGCAGGGATTCCTCCCACCAGCCCAGGTAGCTCAAAGCCTCATCCAACCTGCCCATGGTCACCTCCAGGGAGAAGATATTCAGTGACATTTGAAATGGATTCAGATTAACAGGATAGAGGGGAAGTGTTTGTGTTGGAAGGGACCTTCAGGATCATCCAGTTCCAACCCCATGGGCAGGGACACTTCCTACCAGCCCAGGTAGCTCAAAGCCTCATCCAACCTGCCCTGAAACACCTCCAGGGAGGAGATATTCAATGATGTTTGAAATGGATTCAGATCAACATGATAGAGGGGAAGTGTTTGTGTTGGAAGGGACCTTCAGGATGATCCAGTTCCAACCCCATGGGCAGGGACCCCTCCCACTAGCCCAGGTTGCTCAAGGCTTCATCCAACCTGCCCTGGAACACCTCCTGAGAGGGAGCATCCACAGCCTCCCTCAGCAACCTGTTCAGCGTCTCCCAACCCTCACTGGACAGAATTTCTTCCTCAATCTCCAGACCAAACCTCCTCTCTCCCAGCTCAAAGCCATTCCCCTTCTGGCCAACCACAACAACTCCTTGTGACCACTCTGTGTTCTTAATCAAGCAGCTTTTCCTGCTCCTTTTTCTCACAGTTCCCACAGTGCTCAGCTGTTCAAAGCCCTCATCACCCTTTGATGTCACTTGTAGCCAAGAATGAGATTTGGCTAAGCCAAGAGGGTAGAATTCACTCAGTGCTGGAAATGCACCTTCTGTGGAAAGCTAATTTCCTATTTCAAGAGAAATCCAACTCCTGGAGTGCCTGCAGATGTTGCTTTGTACTCCTTTTAATCAAGGAGATTGGCTAGAGCCTAACAGAAAAATTGTCTTTAGGGCAGATATTCTTTGTGCAAGAATTCAATGCTATGGCTTTGGGGGTTGGAAAAGCTCCATTTCCTTTCAGGAAGGTGAGAGCCCTGATCTGACCTCTGAAAATCAACATTTGAGCCTTTGCCAAAGGTCTGTCTGATTGTGGTCTCAGTGAGGTCTCACCTCAAGCCTCCTCTTCTCCAGGCTAAGCTACCCCAGCTCCCTCAGCCTCTATGTGCCCTCTGGTGATCTCTGAGGTCTTTTCCAACCTGGTTAATCCTATCCTATCCTATCCTATCCTATCCTATCCTATCCTATCCTATCCTATCCTATCCTATCCTATCCTATCCTATCCTATCCTATCCTATCCTATCCTATCCCTATCCCATCCTACCCTATCCTATCCTATGATAACGGAGGATGTTCCTCATGCCAGAGGAAGTTAAAGAAGGAAGAGCTGCCTCTGCAGAAAGATTCTGCTCCAAGTCAAGTCCAAAAGGCTTCCTAGGAACCATATCTCAATGAGCCATAGGGGATGGAAAGCTCAATATGAGCAGCCATGGTGGATGAGAAACTCAGTATGAGCCAGCAGTGAGCACTTGCAGCCCAGAGAGCCAAGCAGAGCCTGGGCTGCAGCAAGAGAAGTGTGGCCAGCAGGGCCAGGGAGGGGATTCTGCCCCTCTGCTCCACTCTGCTCAGACCACAGCTGCAGCTCTGGGGCCAGCTCTGGAGCCTCTGTGCCAGGAAGGCTCTGGAGGTGCTGGAAGGTGTGCAGAGAAGGGCCAGGAGGAGGAGCAGAGGGCTGGAGCTGCTCTGCTGTGAGGACAGCCTGAGGGAGTTGGGGTTGTGCAGGCAGGAGAGGAGAAGGCTCTGAAGAGACCTAATTGTGGCCTTCCAGGATCTGCAGGGGGCTCCAAGAAAGCTGGGGAGGGACTTTTCAGGGTGTCAGGTCAGGATAGGACCAGGGGGGGATGGATCCAATCTAGAGGAGGAGAGATTTAGATTGGATGTTAAAAAGAAGTTCTGTACTATGAGGGTGGTGAGAGACTGGAGCAAGTTGCCCAAGGAGGTGGTGACCCTGCTCTGGCAGGGGGGTTTGGACTGGATGAGCTTTTTAGGTTCCTTGCAGTCCTTACCATTCTGAGATTCTGTGATAACAGGTTCAGGAAGCCTGCTCATCAATAAACAAAATTGTATTAAGCTGAAAAAAAATAATTCCTGCATTTCCATGGCTACTGCAACCAGGCCCTCCCTGGGCAAGTCCCTTACCTTGAAAAAACAAAGACCAAATTAGGTTATATTCATAGACTCACAGAACTGTCAGGGCTGGAAGGGAGCTCAAGGCTCAGCCAGCCCCAACCCCCTGCCATGGGCAGGGACACCTCACACCACATCAGGTTGCTCACAGCCACATCCAGCCTGGCTGCAAACACCTCCAGGCAGGAGGCTTCCACCACCTCCCTGGGCAGCCTGTGCCAGGCTCTCACCACCCTCATGGGCAACAACTTCTTCCTCACAGCCAATCTCAGTCTACCCATTTCTAGTTTTGCTCCATCCCCCCCAGTCCTATCCCTCCCTGACATCATCAAAAGTCCCTCCCCAGCTTTCTTAGAGCCCCCTGCAGATCCTGGAAGGCCACAATGAGGTCTCCTGGGAGCCTTCTCCTCTCCAGCCTGCACAACCCCAACTCCCTCAGTCTGTCCTCACAGCAGAGCAGCTCCAGCCCTCTGCTCCTCCTCCTGGCCCTTCTCTGGACACCTTCCAGCCCCTCCAGAGCCTTCCTGGCACAGAGGCTCCAGAGCTGGCCCCAGAGCTGCAGCTGTGGTCTCAGCAGAGTGGAGCAGAGGGGCAGAATCCCCTCCCTGGCCCTGCTGGCCACACTTCTCTTGCTGCAGCCCAGGCTCTGCTTGGCTCTCTGGGCTTCAATTTCAGCACTTGACTTTCTCCTTGTTAAAATTTTGGTGCCATCAAACCCAAAGCTTCTACAACCAAAGAGAACTGATAAATATTTCTGCATTTTGAAGATTATTTCTCCCCCTTCCACAACGTTCTTAGTAAGCTGCTGGTTTCAGCTTGCCAGCTGTTCCTTGTGCAGAGTTGGCATTAGCTGGCACTTGGAAATGAATATTTTATTGGAGTGTCTGTCTCTATCTCTCTCTCACCTGCTCCCTTCCTCTCCTTGCTTGAAGGATGTGTTTTAATGAAGAGGAGAATAAAGCAAAAGGGGATTAGAAGGGAGCAGAGCAACACTCAGGCTGGGGGAAGAAGGGAAATAAATGATTCCCATATTCATAAAGCATAGAATCATGGAATGGGTCAGGTTGGAAGGGAGCTCAGAACAAGAGGACACAGTCTCCAGCTGTGCCAGTGGAGGTTTAGGCTGGAGGTGAGGAGAAAGTTCTTCCCAGCAAGAGAGATTGGCCATTGGGATGTGCTGCCCAGGGAGGTGGTGGAGTCACCAGCCCTGGAGGGGTTCAAGAGGAGATTGGATGTGGCACTTGGAGCCATGGTTTAGTAGTCATGAGGTCTTGGGTTACAGGTTGGACTTGATGATCTTTGAGGTCTTTTCCAACCTGATTGATTGTTTCAGAGATCATCTCCTCCAGCCTCTCCACCATGGGCAGGGACACCTCTCAGCTAGACTCAGCTGCTCAAAGCCTCATCCAGCCTGGCCCTGAACACTCCCAGGGAGAAGGCAGCCACTCTATACTTATAGATCAGTCCATAAAGTCCATGGCAGGATGCTTTGGCTGCTTTAAGAATGAAAACAACCCCAACAAGCTCTGCTTTTGGTTTAAAGATGAAACCTTGCTGCTTAGGGAAGGTGTTGCATGGGGACTAACAAAGAGTCATCTGCTATGAGGACAGGCTGAGAAAGTTGGGGTTTTGCAGCTTGGAGAGGAGAAGCTCCAAGGAGACCTTACTGTGGCTTTCTAGTCCCTGAAGGGGGCTCCAAGAAAGCTGGGGAGGGACTTTTGAAGGGGTCAGGTAGGAGTAGGAGCAGTGAGAATGGATCCAAGCTAGAAGAGGGGAGGTTTAGATTAGACATTAGGAAGTTGTTTCCCATGAGGGTGGTGAGAGCCTGGCACAGGCTGCCCAGGGAGGTGGTGGAAGCCTCCTGCCTGGAGGTGTTTGCAGCCAGGCTGGAGGTGGCTGTGAGCAACCTGCTGTGGTGTGAGGTGTCCCTGCCCATGGCAGGGGGTTGGGACTGGCTGAGCCTTGAGGTCCCTTCCAGCCCTGCCAGCTCTGTGATTCTGAGTTGCAGGCAAAGAGATTTACCACTGGGTGAAACAAATTCTCTGTCTTGTTAGCTGTGCAGCAAAATAAGTCTTGACTGAAGCTGGATGGCATTAATATGCATGCACTGCTAATTGCACTGCTGTGAAAAGCCTTGGGAGGCTGTAAGGTCACTGATAAGGATTTCCAGAGATGTTCTCATCCCCAGAAGGGAAACAAAAACTTCCCAGAGCACAGCAGTTCCAACAACAGCATCAAGAGAGGTGCTGTGGAGAGCATCCCTGTGAGGCAGTCAGAGGGATGCATTATTGAAGAGCAAAGCTTGCTGTGGTTATTAAAAGAATTAGTCTCTGTTTCCTGAACCCTGCCTGGGTGCCTTAGGGCTGACTGCTGAGAGAGCTCTCACTGCTCCTCTCTGCTACCAACCTCACGGTGATGGTGTGTCTCAGAAACTGCACCTGGCCTTGCAGGCACAGAGTCAAACAGGCAGAGACATAGAGCCAGAGGCACAGAGTCAAAGAATCATAGAGTCTTAGAGCCATAGAGTCTTAGAGCCATAGAGTCATAGTTGTAGAGTCAGAGTCACAGAGTCACTGAGTTACAATAACAGAGTCACAGAGACAGAGAGTCACAGAGTCAGAGTCACAGAGTCACAGAGCCAGAGCCACAGAGTCAGAGTTACAGAGTCACAGATCACAGAATCACAGCCTCAGGGTCACAGAGGCACATTCACAGCATCACAGAGTCAGAGTCACAGACTCATAGTCACAAAGTGACAGAATCACAGTCACAGAATGCTCTGGGTTGGAAGGGAGCTCCAAATCTCATCCAGTCCAACCCCCCTGCACTCAGCAGGGACATCCTCCACTGGATCAGGTTGCCCAGAGCCCTGTCCAGACTCCCCTTGAACAGCTCCAGGGATGGAGCCTCAGCCACCTCCCTGGGCAACCTGCTGCAGTGTTCCAGCAGCCTCCTGGTGCAGAACTTGTTCCTCACATCCAATCTCAATCTGCTCTGCTCTACTTTGAAGCCATTTGCCCTCATCCTATCACAGCAGGCCTTTGCAGTCAGTCTTTTTCCATCCTTCTTGTAGCTCCCTTCAGGTCCTGGAAGGTCACTGATAATCCACTTGGTGCTGGTGCTGCTGATTGAGTTAATGCCCAGCCAGCTTGGGAGGGATTTTCGTTGACATCATTTGGGCAGCCACCAGAGCTGCCTGATTTAGCTGTGTCTGCTTTATTGCTTCCATCAGGGCAGCGCAGCCAAACGTGGCTGTGGTGCTGGGAAGGGAGCTGAGGACTCACTTATCTGGGTCAGGGATGGCAGTGGGGGACAAATTGCACTGAATGAGCAGGCAGGTGTTAAATGGAGATAAGCCTCAACAGGAGGAGGCAAGAGGAATTCCCTGGGGCTTTGTTTCAGCCACAGGACAAACAAAGGAAGGACTCAGGGCTGGGAAAGCACCAGCAGAGGAAACAGTTTCAGTGGTGAAATCCACTTCGAGGCAATCCCAGGCACAAATCCAGGCTGGGCAGGGACTGGCTGGAAAGCAGCCCTGAGGAGAGAGCCTTGGGGGTGCTGGGGGAGGAGAAGCTCACCAGGAGCTCTCAGTGTGCACTTGCAGCTCACAAAGCCAACCAGAGCCTGGGCTGCAGCAGGAGAAGTGTGGCCAGCAGGGCAAGGGAGGCGATTCTGCCCCTCTGCTCAGCTCTGGGGAGACCCCACCTGGAGTACTGCCTCCAGTTCTGGAGCCCCTATTACAAGAGGGATCTGGAGGTGCTGGAAGGTGTCCAGAGCAGGGCCAGGAGGATGAGCAGAGAGCTGGAGCACCTCTCCTATGAGGACAGACTGAAGGAGCTGGGGCTGTGCAGTCTGGAGAAGAGAAGGCTCTGAGGTGACCTCATTGTGGCCTCCCAGGATCTGAAGGGGGCTCCAGGAAGGCTGGGGAGGGACTGCTCAGGATCTCAGGGAGAGAATGGAATGAAGCTGGAGGTGAGGAGGAAGTTCTTCCCCATGAGAGTGGTGAAGCCCTGGAATGGGCTGTCCAGGGAGGTGGTTGAGGCCCCAGCCCTGGAGGTGTTTAAGCCCAGTGGCAGGGGGGTTGGAACAGGATGATCCTTGTGGTCCCTTCCAACCCTGACTGATACTATGATACTATGATACTTCTGCCTTTATTGAAAGCAAAAGGAAAAGTCAGGGTTGAAAATAGAGCAGAGAACAAAATCAACCAGAAAAAAACCCAACCCCAATGAACTCCACAGAAGGCATCCAAAGACACTGCAGAGATTGGAGAGTTCAGAGCATAAGGGACAACAATGATGAGAAAGGTGATAACAGTGGCAATAATGATGAGAGCAATAATAATGGTGATCAGGATGGTGATCATATTGATGGTAATACTACTACTGATGATGGTAATAATAATAGCAATAATTATGGCAATAGTTTGAATGATGATCATGTTAACAATTGGAATAATGAGGATAATGAGAGGAATTATAGCAAAATAATTGTAATAGCAATAAGAATAAGAATACAATCATAGAATCACAGAGCTGCCAGGGCTGGAAGGGAGCTCAAGGCTCAGCCAGTCCCAACCCCTGCCATGGGCAGGGACACCTCACACCACAGCAGGTTGCTCACAGCCACCTCCAGCCTGGCTGCAAACACCTCCAGGCAGGAGGCTTCCACCACCTCCCTGGGCAGCCTGTGCCAGGCTCTCACCACCCTCATGGGGAACAACTTCTTCCTCACAGCCAATCTCAATCTACCCACTTCTAGTTTTGCTCCATCCCCCTGCTCCTATCCCTCCCTGTCACCCTCACAAGTCCCTGCAGATCCTGGAAGGCCACAATGAGGTCTCCTGGGAGCCTTCTCCTCTCCAGCCTGCACAACCCCAACTCCCTCAGGCTGTGCTCACAGCAGAGCAGCTCCAGCCCTCTGCTCCTCCTCCTGGCCCTTCTCTGGACACCTTCCAGCACCTCCAGATCCTTCCTGGCACAGAGGCTCCAGAGCTGGCCCCAGAGCTGCAGCTGTGGTCTCAGCAGAGTGGAGCAGAGGGGCAGAATCCCCTCCCTGGCCCTGCTGGCCACACTTCTCTTGCTGCAGCCCAGGCTCTGCTTGGCTCTCTGGGCTGCAAGTGCTCACTGCTGGCTCCTGCAGAGCTTCTCCTCTCCCAGCACCCCCAGGTCCTTTTCTTCAGGGCTGCTCTCCAGCCAGGCCCTGCCCAGGCTCTATTAGTGCTTGGCATTGTCCTGAGCCAGCTGCAGGACCTTGCCCTTGGTCTTGTTGAACCTCATGAGGTCATCATGGGTCTTGCTCTGCAGCCTCTCCCGGTCCCTCTGCATGGCCTCCCTCCTCCTCCTTCTCATTCTCTTCCTCCTCCTCCTCCTCCTCCTCCTCCTGCTCCTTTTTTAAGGCAGACAACTAGTGACAAAACTCACTAAAATAGTTTACAACTGAATTGTGGTGCAGGATGGAAACTAAAGGTTCATTGTCCTGAGGGGAGATGGGTTCAAGCTCCCTACAATCCCTGGGCATAAGGACGTTGTGGAAGTAGGGTAATGGATGGAAAGTGCAGCCCAGGAGGTTGCAGCTCAGCAGGAGGAGGAACTTCTGCCCTGGGAGGCTGCCAGAGGCCTGGAGCAGGCTGCCCAGAGAGGTTGTGGAGTCTCCTTGTCTGAAGCCTTTCCAACCCCACCTGGATGCATTCCTGTGCAGCCTGCCCTGGGTGCTCCTGCTCTGGCAGGGGGGTTGGAGTGGGTGATCTCTGGAGGCCCCTTCCAACCTCTGACCTTCTGTGTTTCTGTGTTTCTGGGATTGTAAAGTGCTGTCTGACTTGGGCAAAGCTGGAGAAGCTCAGCTTAGCATCTGTGGCTCCCTGCCTTTCTGCCATGCTGGCAAGCCTCCCTGCTGCAAGCAGCCTGCGTGCCAGGGTCCTGTCTGCCATGCAGCCAGCCCTGAGCCTGCACATATCTAACACCTCTGTGTATCTACAGGGCTCAGTCAGTATGGCCCTGGCTCTCCTGCCTCTCCCCTTCACCCTGCTGCTGTGCTGCAGATAGCCTGCATGCCTTCAGCTTCCTGCAGCCCCCCTGGTGCCTGCAAGCTGCTTTCTGCAGCGTGCTCTCTGACTTCCAGGCAGAAGCAGCCCTGAGCAGATGGATGGAGGCTTTTCCAGCTTGCTCCAATGCTCTGGGACCAGCTGGATGCAGTTTATTTAGGATATTTTTTTACCTGGAACACAGGAAATTCCTCCTCAACAGGAGGAAAAACTTCTTTGCTGTGAGGCTGCTGGAGCCCTGGAGCAGGCTGCCCAGAGGGGTTGTGGAGTCTGCTGCTCTGGAGCCTTTCCAACCCCACCTGGATGCCTTCCTGTGCATTCTACCTGCTCTCCAGGCTGAACCTCCCCAGGGGCAGCTTGAGGCCATTGCCTCTTGTTCTGTCACTGCTGCCCTGGGAGCAGAGACCAGCAGCAGCCTCTCCACAAGCTCCTTGCAGGGAGCTGGAGGCAGCCAGGAGCTCTCCCCTCAGCCTCCTCTCTTTCCCACTAACCATCCCCAGCTCCTTCAGCCTCTCTCCAGCAGATTTCTTCTCCAGGCCCTTCCCAGCTTCCTTGCCCTCCTCTGCCCTGGCTCCAGCACCTCCACAGCTCTCTGCCATTGAGCTGCCTAGCATTGGGCACAAGCCTCGAGGTGTGGGCTGCCCAGAGCTGAGTGCCAGGAGACAATCCCCTCCCTGCTCCATAAGACTTACTCTCCAAACCCTTTCCCAGCTTCCTTGCCCTCCTCTGCTCTCCCAGCCCCTACCAAGCCAGCTCAGTACATGATCCCCTCTCCCACAAGTTATTTGTGGAAGGGAAGGCTGCTGTGCTTTATGTTTCATGCAGCACTGCACTCTCACCAGCTAAATTCACACCATCAGAGAATTGTTGGGGATGGAAAAGACCTCCAGGATCATCCATTCCAGCCAGCAACCCAACCCCACCATGGCCACCAAACCCTGGGCCCAAGTGCCATGGCCACAAGTTCCTTGAACCCCTCCATGGGGACTCCACCACCTCCCTGGTCAGCCTCTGCCACTCCCTGACCACTCTGGCAGCAAGGAAACTGAGGACACCTAAGTGGTGCTTTTTAGCACAGGCTGCCTATTTCATTTGCAGGAACACACTTTAGGATGTGGAAATGTCCTGAAGATTGCAGATGAGGCAGCACTAAGGTTCCATGGCTGCCCTGCCTCTTGGTTTGTCCACTGAATCCAGTCTGCTCCTTCAAAAACGCAGCAGAAACCCTTTCAGAGCATTTTATTGTGCAGCTCTCCGTGCAGAGCAGCTTCTGCTTTGAAGCTTCCCCGGCTCCAGCCCCTTCCACCTCAGTTTTTTGTGTGCAAAGGAGCACCCAGGAACAAGCAAAGCAGCTGGACTCCTATTTTGAGGGGCTGAAAGGAAAGATGTTTCTGCAGATGTAAAAGCATCCAAGGTGGAAGGGGAAAGGCTTGCACATAAAATGAATGTCAGCCCTGGCCAAAAGACAAAGCCCTCCTCAAGACATCTTATTGTGGCTGTGTGTGGCTCAGATTGAGTTCTTCTTTCCATGTTTGTGTCAAAGAAAACAACAAATCCCCCCAAGAACCCTCCCTGCAATCTCTCATCCTGGTGTCTTCTGGTTTAGCTCTTTCCCCACACAGCCTTCCTGTGGGAGGTGTCCCTGCCCATGGCAGGGGGGTTGGAACTGGCTGATCTGGAATCACAGAGCTCTCAGGGTTGGAAGGGAGCTCAAGGCTCAGCCAGTCCCAACCCCCTGCCATGGGCAGGGACACCTCACACCACAGCAGGTTGCTCACAGCCACCTCCAGCCTGGCTGCAAACACCTCCAGGCAGGAGGCTTCCACCACCTCCCTGGGCAGCCTGTGCCAGGCTCTCACCACCCTCATGGGCAACAACTTCTTCCTCACAGCCAACCTCCATCTACCCATTGCTAGCTTTGCTCCATTCTCCCTGCTCCTCTCCCTCCCTGACACCCTCCAAAGTCCCTCCCCAGCTTTCTTGGAGCCCCTTTCAGATCCTGGAAGGCCACAATGAAGGTCTCCTGGGAGCCTTCTCTTCTCCAGACTGAATATCCCCAACTCTCTCAACCTAACCCATTCTATGAATCTGTGCTTGATTGTAGCTCAGATCTGTTTTGTGGAAGAAATAGAAGAAGGCTGTGTGTGTGGAAAGCAAAAGAGATGATATCTGCCTGATAGATTGCAGGGTAGTTTCCTTGGGGATTTTCTGTCTGCTGTGACATCAGCTCTGTCTGCTGGCTTGCAAACACATCATCCTCCCAGTCAGCTGATTGCTGCTGGAGACAGTGAAGTTTTCTCACTGAATCATGGAATCAGAGAATGGGTTGGGTTGGAAAAGACCTCTGAGCTCATCCAGTCCAACCAGCAGCCCAACCCCACCATGGCCGTCAAACCATGGCCCCAGGTGCCATGGCCACAGGTTCCTTGAACCCCTCCAGCCATGGGGACTCCACCACCTCCCTGGGCAGCCTCTGCCACTCCCTGACCACTCTTGCAGCAAAGAAATTTCTCCTCCTCCCCAACCTCACCCTCCCCTGGCACAATTTCAGACCAGTTCCTCTCCTTCTGTCACCTGAGACTAGGGGCAGAGCTCAGCCCCCAGCTCACTGCAGGCTCCTCTCAGGGAGCTGTAGAGAACAATGAGGTCTCCCTCAGTGAGCTTCCTCTTCTGCACACAACACCCCCAGCTCCCTCAGCTGCTCCTCCCCAGCCCTGCTCTCCAGACCCTTCCCCACCTTTGCTGCCCCTATCTGGAAACTCTCAAGCCTCTCAATGTCCTTCTTAGAGTGAGGGCCCCAAAACTGAACCCAGGATTCAAGCTGTGGCCTCACCAGCACCTGGTACAGGGACACCATCACTTCCCTACTCCTGCTGACCACACCAGCGCTGACACCTAGCTTTTAAGAGCCCAAGTGGGGCAATTTTGGTCTGACAGAGGTCTCCCTTAAGGGAAAAAAAGAAAACAAGAGCTTACATGGAAGTCCAAAGGAGAGCTTAGGTGGGGCTCCAAAGAAGAGCTTATGTGGAGCTCCAAAGGAGACTGAATCTGGAGCTCCAAGGGAGACTGAATCTGGAGCTCCAAGGGAGACTGAATCTGGAGCTCCAAGGGAGACTGAATCTGGAGCTCCAAAGGAGACTGAATCTGGAGCTCCAAGGGAGACTGAATCTGGAGCTCCAAGGGAGACTGAATCTGGAGCTCCAAGGGAGACTGAATCTGGAGCTCCAAAGGAGACTGAATCTGGAGCTCCAAGGGAGTCTGAATCTGGAGCTCCAAAGGAGACTGAATCTGGAGCTCCAAAGGAGACTGAATCTGGAGCTCCAAAGGAGACTGAATCTGGAGCTCCAAGGGAGTCTGAATCTGGAGCTCCAAAGGAGACTGAATCTGGAGCTCCAAGGGAGACTGAATCTGGAGCTCCAAAGGAGACTGAATCTGGAGCTCCAAGGGAGTCTGAATCTGGAGCTCCAAAGGAGACTGAATCTGGAGCTCCAAAGGAGACTGAATCTGGAGCTCCAAAGGAGACTGAATCTGGAGCTCCAAGGAGACTGAATCTGGAGCTCCAAAGGAGACTGAATCTGGAGCTCCAAAGGAGACTGAATCTGGAGCTCCAAAGGAGACTGAATCTGGGCTCAAGGAGACTGAATCTGGAGCTCAAGGAGACTGAATCTGAGCTCCAAGGGAGACTGAATCTGGAGCTCCAAAGGAGACTGAATCTGGGCTCCAAAGGAGACTGAATCTGGGCTCCAAGGAGAGCTGATCTGGGCTCAAAGGAGACTGAATCTGGAGCTCCAAGGAGAGCTGAATCTGGAGCTCCAAAGGAGACTGAATCTGGAGCTCCAAGGAGACTGAATCTGGGCTCCAAAGGAGACTGAATCTGGAGCTCCAAGGAGAGCTGGAGCTCAAGGGAGTCTGAATCTGGAGCTCCAAAGGAGACTGAATCTGGAGCTCCAAGGAGACTGAATCTGGAGCTCCAAAGGAGACTGAATCTGGAGCTCCAAGGAGAGCTGAATCTGGGCTCCAAAGGAGACTGAATCTGGAGCTCCAAGGAGACTGAATCTGGAGCTCCAAAGGAGACTGAATCTGGAGCTCCAAAGGAGAGAATCTGGAGCTCCAAAGGAGACTGAATCTGGGCTCCAAAGGAGACTGAATCTGGAGCTCCAAGGAGAGGAGCTCCAAAGGAGACTGAATCTGGAGCTCCAAAGGAGACTGAATCTGGAGCTCCAAAGGAGACTGAATCTGGAGCTCCAAGGGAGACTGAATCTGGAGCTCCAAAGGAGACTGAATCTGGAGCTCCAAGGAGAGCTGAATCTGGAGCTCCAAAGGAGACTGAATCTGGAGCTCCAAAGGAGAGAATCTGGAGCTCCAAGGAGAGTCTGAATCTGGGCTCCAAAGGAGACTGAATCTGGAGCTCCAAGGGAGACTGAATCTGGAGCTCCAAAGGAGACTGAATCTGGAGCTCCAAGGGAGTCTGAATCTGGAGCTCCAAAGGAGACTGAATCTGGAGCTCCAAAGGAGACTGAATCTGGGCTCCAAAGGAGACTGAATCTGGGCTCAAAGGAGTCTGAATCTGGAGCTCCAAAGGAGACTGAATCTGGAGCTCCAAGGAGACTGAATCTGGAGCTCCAAAGGAGACTGAATCTGGGAGACTGCTGGAGCTCAAAGGAGACTGAATCTGGAGCTCCAAGGGAGTCTGAATCTGGAGCTCCAAAGGAGACTGAATCTGGAGCTCCAAGGGAGACTGAATCTGGAGCTCCAAGGGAGAGCTTGCATAAAGCTCCAAAGGAGAATGAATTTGGAGCTCTAAGGAAGAGCTTATGTGGAGCTCCAGAGGAGACTGAATCTGGAGCTCCAAGGGAGACTGAATCTGGAGCTCCAAAGGAGACTGAATCTGGAGCTCCAAGGGAGAGCTTGCATGGAGCTCCAAAGGAGACTGAATCTGGAGCTCCAAGGGAGAGCTGATGTGGGGCTCCAAAGGAGACTGAATCTGGAGCTCCAAGGGAGAGCTTGCATGGAGCTCCAAAGGAGACTGAATCTGGAGCTCCAAGGGAGAGCTGATGTGGGGCTCCAAAGAGAGCTGATGTGAGGCTCCAAAGAGAGAACTGATGTGGGGCTCCAAAGGAGAGCTTATTTGGGGCTCCAAAGGAGAGCTGATGTGAGGCTCCAAAGGAGAGCTGATGTGGGGCTCCAAAGGAGAGCTTATTTGGGGCTCCAAAGGAGAGCTTATTTGGGGCTCCAAAGGAGAGCTGATGTGGGGCTCCAAAGGAGAGCTAAACTGCAGCTCCAAAATTCTAAGGTGGTTTGCAAGGAAAGGGTTAAAACTACTTTTACACAAGTCCTAAAATGTGCGCTGCAGCCGGTGTGTTTTTTGTGGGAGGGGGTTCCAGAGAGGGAATCCTCCACAGCAATTGGCTGAGGCGCTCTGAGATGCAGCTGAGCTCAAAGCCGCCGCTGCTGCTGCTGCTGCTGCTGAGCAGTATTGATCAGAAGGGGGGAAACGTGAAGGCGACCGCAGGGAAGGGGGATTCAGGCGTTTCTCGGAAGGCAGCCGACCTCTTCCAGCCAGAAAGCGGTTTGTTTGGTTTTTTCCACCTGTCCTTCCAAGCCGGTGAGGTCCTTTGTGAATGACGGGGAAGAGCAGAAAAGGCAGTTTGTTGCTACAGTGATTGAGAGGAAGAGGATCTGCTGCTGCTGCTGCTGCAGCAGCTTGGTGGAGCAGGTAAGGCTGCTTTTCCAGGGGGGCAGAGAGGAAAGAGGATGAAGGAGGGTGAAGGAGGACGGAGGAGGACGAATCGCTGTGTTTCTGGCGCTGCGCGATGCGGGGGGTGCCTGTGAAAGGCTGCCCGAAAGGACGCAGGTTCCGCGCAGGAGCTGCTGCGCTGCGCGGGGCGGCGGGGGTTGCGGAGAGCAGGCGGCAGGACTGCGGCCGTGCGCATTCGCAGCTCGCCTTTCCCGGCTCATCCATCCCGCTCTCCGATCGCCAAACTTTATTCCCGGAGTTCTAAACAAAGTGTGCGAGCCCGCAGCGCCTGGAGGATGTGCGGGAGGGAGGGAGGGACGGGGTGGGGGAGCCAGCCGCACCTTTCCCTTCCCCCTTTGCACGGCTCCAGCGCTCCCCCGGCTGCGGGGTACCGGGGGACAGGTTCCGGCGGGCTGGGTCGTGAGGCGCTGGGGTGACAAATGGGGGGGGGGGGGCCGGGGGGGGCTTGGTCCGGTTGGAAGAGAAAGAAGTGATGGAGAGAAACTTGTGAGGGGGGGATTGCCACCTTTGGATGCCTTCTACGTTGTATTTATATATATACAGATATATATATATTATTTAAGAAGACTTTGGTGTATATGGGGAGGAAGGAAAACAAATGGGGGAGGGGGGGAAGAAAATTGGGGCAGGGTTGACCTTTGTAAAGTGCTAAGGTTCAAGTAAATGAAGGGAAAAGAATAGAATAGAATAGAATAGAATAGAATAGAATAGAATAGAATAGAATAGAATAGAATAGAATAGGAATAGGATAGAATAGGATAGGATAGGATAGGATAGGATAGGATAGGATAGGATAGGATAGGATAGGATAGAATAGAATAGAATAGGATAGGATAGAATTAGGATAGGATAGAATAGAATAGAATAGAATAGAATAGAATAGAATAGAATAGAATAGAATAGAATAGGAATAGAATAGAATAGAATAGAACAGAACAGAACAGAACAGAACAGAACAGGACCAGGTTGGAAGAGAAGAAACATGTTTAAAAACACCTGAGCAGCCTCTTGCCTTTCAATAAATAAATAAATAATCATATATAAATAAATAATAAAGGCATAAAAATCAATGAAACCATAAGAATAAATCAATGTAAAAACAAAAAATCATAAAAAAAGATAAACAGAAAGAAATATTAAAAAAGGAAACAAAATGGAAGAGAGATTGGAAAATGGATAAATATAAGAAATAATATAAGAAATAGAAGAAATAATAAAGGTATGAAAAGAAAGAAATGTAGAAAAACAAAGAAATAAAGCACATGGAAATAAATAAATAAATAAATTGTAAACGTGTGAAAATAAATAACAAATGTTTAAAAATTAAAATATTGAAAATTTAAAAATATTTTTAAATCTTTAAAAATAAAAATAAAAAAATAAAAATGGTAAACCATTTAAAAATATTTAAAAATAAAAAAAATAAAAAAATAAAATCTTTAAAAATAAAAATAGTTTAAAATGTTTAAAAATAAAAAAATAAAAAAATAAAAAATTCAAATATTTTCAAATATTTAAAAATAAATAATTAAAAATTTAAAATATTAAAAAATAAAAATATTTAGAAAGGTTAAAAATAAAAAAAATTAAAAAATTGAAAATATTTTAAAATTTAAAATATTTAAAAATGTTTAAAAATTAAAAAAAGACAAATATTTAAGAAATTAAAATATTTTTAAATCTTTTAAAATATAAAATCAAAAATTAAAAATATTTAAAAATCTAAAAGATTTAAAAATGTTTTAAAATTTTAAAAATCAAAATATTAAAAAAATTAAAATATTTAAAATATTTTAAAATATAAAATTAAACATTAAAAATATTTTAAAAAATTAAACTATTTTAAAATGTTTAAAATAAAAAATATGAAAAAATTAAAATATTTTAAATTTAAAAAAAAAATAAAAAATTTAAGAAATTAAAATAAAATAAAAATATTTAAAAATATTTAAAACTCAAAATCTACAAATGAGTATATTTCAAGAACTATCTAAAAATAGCCATCTATAAATACATCTAGACCAAACCAAAATCACTCTCTGGCAGTCCACAGCTCTCCCGAAGTAAATCTCTCTCCCAGAGGCAATAACTAAGCCACCCAGAGGGGCGCACAGCGGACACAACTCCGTGCTGAGGACTGGGGCTGAGCTCCGCGCCAGGCGGCTCCTGGGCTGCACGGCAGGGTTTGCTGTTGGCAGGTTTCGAGCGGCTCATGCCCCGAGCCCCGCAGCAGCAGGGAGGTGCAGAACCCTCAGGGGAACGTTGTCAGCCCTCGGTTACCCAGCGAGCCTCTAGGAGGGGCTGTGTGAGGCTGCTCGACCTGCAGAGCTCTTTCCCCTCCTTCATCCTTCGCTTTGGGAGCGTGGCTGGGATCTGGGGCTCCGGTTTGTCTCTCACTCAGGTGCAGCAGGCTGCAGGGTTTGTTGCCTTTTCAACCTTCCTCCTCCAAATCGCTGGGGTGGTGATGGACTTGGTGCTGGTTTTGCTGTGCACTGAGCGCTGCTGAGCTCTTTGCTTTCTCTCTTTCCCCCTTTCCTCCCTGTGTCTCCGAATCTCTACAGAGAGCTAAACAGGAGAGCAGCATCAGGGAGCATCAGGGAATGGTTGTGGTGACTGGGAGGGTTGGTTTTTTCCAACCCCTCCCCCACCTCCTCTTTATTTCCAAGTCCAAATCATAGCCACCGAAAAAGGCCAACAGCTGAGGAATACTAAGCAGCTCTGGTGCTGATCTACCTTTTGGCTGTGCATGGGATTGCATTTCAGACAGAAATCAGGCTGAAAGCCCTGCTTTGAGGAGCTTCACAGGACTGAGGGGGCTGGGTTTGCCTTCCTATTTCAGCCTTCTGAGCATCTCCTTAGAGGCTTTCACTGTGTTTGAAGAGGTTTCCAGCCTGCCTGCAAAGAAAACAAACCAATATCACCCCCAGCTCTGAAAAGCCATTGCAGAAGTCACGAGCGGTTAACTGCTGAACTGTGCTGGCTTGGGTTGGATTTCTGTGTTTGCTTTGAGGGCTCCAGAAGGTATCAGCATGCAGGGGGAAAAGGCTTCCACCTCCCCTCATCAAAGTTACCTGATTCGTGAGGGTAGAGGAAGAAAAGAGATGTTTGCTTTAGGGGAAAGTGAGGAGTGAAAAAGGCTGCAGCTCTGAAAAGGCTTCTTCAAAGAGAGTTATTCATCTTCAGAGAACCAGAGAATTGGAAGGGACCTCAAGGCTCAGCCAGTCCCAACCCCCTGCCATGGGCAGGGACACCTCACACCACAGCAGGTTGCTCACAGCCACCTCCAGCCTGGCTGCAAACACCTCCAGGCAGGAGGCTTCCACCACCTCCCTGGGCAGCCTGTGCCAGGCTCTCACCACCCTCATGGGCAACTACTTCTTCCTCACAGCCAATCTCAATCTACCCACTTTTAGCTTTGCTCCATCCCCCCTGCTCCTATCCCTCCCTGACCCCCTCCAAAGTCCCTCCCCAGCTTTCTTGGAGCCCCCTGCAGATCCTGGAAGGCCACAATGAGGTCTCCTGGGAGCCTTCTCTTCTCCAGACTGCACAACCCCAACTCTCTCAGTCTGTCCTCACAATGCATTAGCCAGGAGAAGAAGAAGGTGTCAGGTAGGGATAGGATCAGGGGGAATGGGGAAAAACAAAGCAGAAATGGGGTAGATTGAGATTGGATGTTAGGAAGAAGTTGTTGCCCATGAGGGTGGTGAGAGCCTGGCACAGGCTGCCCAGGGAGGTGGTGGCAGCCTCCTGCCTGGAGGTGTTTGCAGCCAGGCTGGAGGTGGCTGTGAGCAACCTGCTGTGGTGTGAGGTGTCCCTGCCCATGGCAGGGGGTTGGGACTGGCTGAGCCTTGAGGTCCCTCCCAAGCCTCACACTTGCATGTTGCTATGTCTCAGGGCACTCTCTGTGTCCCAGTGACAGGCAATAGAGAGCAGATAACAGGATGGCAAATGGAAAGGTTGGTGGCTGTCTGCCTCGATGCAGCTCCTCATTTTGCAGCCATCAGCTGGAGTTTTCTGCTCCTGGTGAGGAAGATGAGTAGCCAGCAGCATTCAGAAGGAAAGCAAAGGCTTCTTTGTGCTTGCTGCCAGCCTTCAGTGAGCCAGGAGCTTCGTGGTAGTGCTCCAGGTGATTCAGGAAGTTGCTTAGCCTCTAACATTTTCAGTTTGCTTTTCCTGAAGTCTCCTTTTCCTTTTTTCTTTGCCATTATTTCTTTTCCCTGACAGCTTTTTGCCTTCCTTTTAATGTCCTCATTATTTAAAACACCTCCCTGTGTTAAGGGTTGTTAGCAGCTGTGTAATATGCCAACTGCCTGAGAATTCTGCCTGGATTTGCCTTTCTCATCTGCTGTGGGTTTTTTTCCTCATCCCCCTGGTGCAGTTAGTGAAGCTCTGTACCAGGGGAAGCTGTGGTGGAGGCTTTAAAGAGTCAGCAGAGTGTTAGAGAAGTGGGAGAGCTACAGGGAACTGTGCAGAGCACCACTGGAAAGCTGCTCAAATACTCACACTCTGCTGGCTAAAGCCCTGGCTGGCTGGGCCCAGAGAGTGGTGGCCAATGGAGTTAAACCCAGCTGGCAGCTGGTCCCAAGTGGTGTTCCTCAGGGCTCATTGTTGGAACCACTTCTGTTTAGTAGCTTTATTGATGGCCCTGATGAAGGCACAGAGTTGTGGCAGCAGGCAGTTGGCAGAGGACACCAAGTTGGGTGGAGAGTTGATCAGCACCAGGGCAGGGAGGCTCTACAGAGGGACTTGGAAAGGTTGGACCCATGGCCAGTGTTAACAGGAGGAGCTTCACCAAGGCCAAGTGCCAGGTCCTGCCCTTGGGGCACAGCAACCCCCAGCAAGGCTCCAGGCTTGGGGCAGGGTGGCTGCAAAGCTGCTGGCACAAAGGCACCTGGGGGCTCCAATGGCCAAGCAGCTGAAGAGGAGGCAGCAGTGTGCCCAGGGGGCCAAGAGAGCCAAAGGCCTCCTGGCTGGGATCAGCAATGCTGTGTCCAGCAGCAGCAGGGAGGGGATTGTCCCCTGGCACTCAGCTCTGGGCAGCCCACACCTCCAGGCTGGTGTCCAGTGCTGGGCAGCTCAAGGCAAGAGAGCTGTGGAGGTGCTGGAGCCAGGGCAGAGCAGGGCAAGGGAGCTGGGAAGGGCCTGGGGAAGAAATGTGCTGGAGAGAGGCTGAAGGAGCTGGGGATGGTTAGTGGGAAAGAGAGGAGGCAGAAGGGAACTGGATGATCCTTGAGATCCCATCCAACCCAACCCAACTCATTCCATGCTCCTGTAGACTGACCTGAAACACCACAGTCAAGGGAGCATGTTTTAGGTGTGGCTGTATTTCCTTGCTAAGCTGTGTTTTGGTGATGCATATTCCCCTTCTGATTGCAACAAGCTCTGCCAACCTTTCTCTAGCTCTTCCAAACCTGATGGCAGCTTTGCCTCTGTTGCCTCCCATTCAATACCACAGGACACAAAGCATAGGATGGATGTGAACTGAGCATGGAACCATTGTGTGATGACAGCTTGGACCTGACTGCCAGCACAGGCCTCCAGTTCACAGCCATCAGCATCTATCACTGAGAGCTTCATAGAATGGGTTGGGTTGGAAGGGACCTTAAGCATCAGCCAGTCCCAACCCCTCCTGCCATGGGCAGGGACACCTCCCACCAGCCCAGGCTGCTCAACACCTCAACCAACCTGGCCTTGAACTCCTCCAGGAAGGAGGAATCCACAACCTCCCTGGGCAACCTGTTCCAGTGTCTCTCCACCCTCACTGCAGAGAACTTCTTCCTAATCTCCAAGCTAAACCTCCCCTGCTCAAGCTTCAGTCCTCAGCCCCTCATCCTGCAAGCCCTTGTCACAAGTGCCTCCCAAGAGATGTTCTGCAGGTGCCTGCTTGTCTCTCCTCTCCTCTCTCTCCCTCTCCTCTCCTCTCCCTCTCCTCTCCTCCTCTCCTCTCCTCTCCTCTCCTCTCCTCTCCTCTCCCTCTCCTCTCCTCTCCTCTCCTCTCTCCCTCTCCCTCTCCTCTCCTCTCCTCTCTCTCCCCTCTCCTCTCCTCTCCTCTCCTCTCCTCTCCTCTCCTCTCCTCCCTCTCCTCTCCTCTCCTCTCCCTCTCCTCTCCTCTCCTCCCTCCCCTCCCTCCCTCCTCCCTCCCCCTCCCCCCCCCTCCCCTCCCTCCCTTCCCCTCCCCTTCCCTTCCCTTCCCTTCCCTTCCCTTCCCTTCCCTTCCCCTTCCCTTCCCTTCCCTTCCCTTCCCTTCCCTTCCCACAGAGAAGTAAAACTGATTCCAGTTGACCCTCCCCAGCATTCTTGCAGCCCCCCTTCAGGACCTGGCTCTCTGCTATCTTCACTTACATTGAACCACTTCTATGAGGCAGTATTTTGGTTCTCCTTTAGGTGCAGCAAGCTGCTTCCTGCTGTTTTTTTACCACACTATTGACAAAGGGTGATGTGTGTGAGCCTGGCTGTGTGTACACTCAGCTACACACTATAAATAAATCAGGCAAACACAAACAAATTGCTGAGGGACTCCAGCAGAGCTCTTGGGGAAGCCTAGGAAGGACCCAGAGGTGAAAAGCTGCTCCAAATATCTCAAGGGAAATATTTCCCCAGGATCTAAAGGAACTGGCTGGAGGCTGAGCCCAGAGAGTGGTGGTGAATGGTGCCACAGCCAGCTGGCAGCCAGGCACCAGTGGTGTGCCCCAGGGAGCAGTGCTGGGCCCCAGCCTGCTCAATATCTTTATTGATGATCTGCAGGAGGGCATTGAGTCCATCAGCAGTAAGTTTGCAGCTGACAGCAAGCTGGGGGCAGGAGTTGATCTGTTAGAGGGCAGGAGAGCTCTGCAGAGGGACCTTGCCAGGCTGGGCAGATGGGCAGAGGCCAAGGGCAGGAGATTGAACACAGCCAAGTGCCAGGTGCTGCACATTGGCCACAGCAACCCCAGGCAGTGCTGCAGGCTGGGGACAGAGTGGCTGAGAGCAGCCAGACAGAGAGGGACCTGGGGGTGCTGGTCGATGGTAGGCTGAACATGAGCCTGCAGTGTGCCCAGGTGGCCAGGAGGGCCAAGGGCATCCTGGCCTGCATCAGGAACAGTGTGGCCAGCAGGAGCAGGGAGGTCATTCTGCCCTGTGCTCAGCACTGCTTAGGCCACACCTTGAGTGCTGTGTCCAGTTCTGGGCTCCTCAGGTCAGGAAAGATGTTGAGCTGCTGGATGGTGTCCAAAGAAGGGCAACAAGGCTGGGGAGGGGTCTGGAGCACAGCCCTGGGAGGAGAGGCTGAGGGAGCTGGGGTTGCTTAGCCTGCAGAAGAGGAGGCTCAGGGGAGACCTTCTTGCTCTCTCCAACTCCCTGCAGGGAGGTTGTAGCCAGGTGGGGGTTGGTCTCTTCTTCCAGGCAGCCAGCAGCAGAACAAGAGGACACAGTCTCAAGCTGTGCTGGAGGAGATTCAGGCTGGAGGTGAGGAGAAAGTACTTCCCAGCAAGGAGAGATTAGCCCTGGGGATGTGCTGCCCAGGGAGGTGGTGGAGTCCCCATCCCTGGAGGTGCTCAAGACAGGCTTGGATGTGGCACTTGGTGCCATGGTTGAGTTGTCAGGAGGTGTTAGGGATTAGGTCATAGGTTGGAGTTGATGACCTCTGAGGTCTTTTCCAACCTGGTTGATTCTAAATGACATCATTTTGAGCAATAAAATATCCTGACTGTGGGGGAGGGCAGGTGGTGGTGGTGGTGGTTTTGATCTTGCTGTAGAGTGAGGGAGCCACATTTTAATCTCATTTTCACATTGTCATTCACTTCTGAAGGCTGCTGGGTTTGAACTTGTAAATTAAAAAATGCTAATGAAGGGAGGCAGGTGAAAGGCACAGGGGGAGGGAACAGGAGGGGGGAAAAAAACAGCTCCAGAGTGCCTTTGGAGTTGTAGTTTAATATTCATTTAGCCATGGATTTTCTAATTGTCTGTTAAGAGAAGAAAACATTTCAATCCCTCTGCATTGCTCTGCCCTGCTGAGGCCACAGCTGGAATCCTGTGTCCAGTTCTGGGCCCCTCAGCTCAAGAAGGAGCTCAGGGAAGTGCTGGAGAGAGTCCAGCAGAGAGGCACAGAGATGCTGCAGGCAGTGGAAGATCTTCCTCAGGAGGAGAGCCTGAGGGAGCTGAGGGCTCTGGAGCTTGGAGAGGAGGAGCCTGAGAGGTGAGCTCCTGGCTGGGGCTAAAGCTGTGCAGGGGCAGTGCCCAGAGGCTGGAGCCAGGCTCTGCTGGGGGCTGCCCAATGCCAGCCCAAGGGGCAGTGGTGGAAGCTGAGGCAGAGGAAGTGCCATGGGAACAGGAGGAAGGATTTCTTCCCTGTGAGGTGCCAGAGGCCTGGAGCAGGCTGCCCAGGGGGGCTGTGGAGTCTCCCTCTCTGGAGATATTCCAACTCCACCTGGATGTGTTCTGTGTGAGCTGCTCTGGGTGCAGGGGGCTTGGACTGGATGATCCTTGAGGTTCCTTCCAATCCTGACGATTCTGTGATACTATGTAGGCTGAGCAACAAGAGACAATCAATATCTGCTCTTACAGCTGAAGGAAACAGAGAAAATTAGCAGAGAGCTTCTTAAAGCCCATGTTGCTGGAGATGGAAATCATCTTTCACCATCAGGCAGATAGTCCCTCCCCAGCTTTCTTGGAGCCCCCTGCAGAGCCTGGAAGGCCACAATGAGGTCTCCTGGGAGTCTTCTCCTCCCCAGCCTGCACAACCCCAACTCCCTCAGGCTGTCCTCACAGCAGAGCAGCTCCAGCCCTCTGCTCCTCCTCCTGGCCCTTCTCTGGACACCTTCCAGCCCCTCCAGAGCCTTCCTGGCACAGAGGCTCCAGAGCTGGCCCCAGAGCTGCAGCTGTGGTCTCAGCAGAGTGGAGCAGAGGGGCAGAATCCCCTCCCTGGCCCTGCTGGCCACACTTCTCTTGCTGCAGCCCAGGCTCTGCTTGGCTCTCTGGGCTGCAAGTGCTCACTGCTGGCTCCTGTGGAGCTTCTCCTCCCCTAGTACCCCCAAGGCCTTTTCTCCAGGGCTGCTCTCCAGCCAGTCCCTGCCCAGCCTCTCTCAGTGCCTGGCATTGCCCTGACCAGGCTGCATCTCTACCATGGTTTTAAAGAAGCTCTCTGCCAAAGTCCTCTTTTCTCTTGAGCTCTGAGGCCAGATATTAATCACCTCTCACTGCAGAGGAGCCTTCATGGTTACCACCTAGAGCAGGGCTGAGCCACACTGGCTGGAGCCCCGGGCTTTATTGGATCCTCTTTCCTAATTTCATTCTCCTGTTATTGTTTTCCCTGCAGTGATTTGGGTTGGGGCTTTTTTTCCTCCTTTGCAGTGAAGGCTGTTGCGAAGGACTCTGAAAGAGCTGCTGTGCTAAACACCAGGAAGGGTCACCCTGTGCTGACAGCTCAGGTGAACTCTGTCATGCCTTGTTGGAGCTGTGCACTCTCTGGCAGCCTTGCAAGGAAGAGTTTTTTGCTTTGCCTTCTGTTCTTTCTTGGTCTTTATTGTGTTTCTTCACTGATGATCTGCAGGAGGGCATTGAGTCCATCAGCAGCAAGTTTGCAGATGACAGCAAGCTGGGGGCAGGAGTTGATCTGTTAGAGGATGGGAGAGCTCTGCAGAGGGACCTTGCCAGGCTGGGCAGATGGGCAGAGGCCAAGGGCAGGAGATTGAACACAGCCAAGTGCCAGGAGCTGCACATTGGCCACAGCAACCCCATGCAGTGCTACAGGCTGGGGTCAGAGTGGCTGAGAGCAGCCAGGCAGAGAGGGACCTGGGGGGAGTGGTGGACAGCAGCTGAACATGAGGCAGCAGAGTGCCCAGGTGGCCAGGAAGGCCAATGGCATCCTGGCCTGCATCAGGAAGAGTGTGGCCAGCAGGAGCAGGGAGGTCATTCTGCCCTGTGTTCAGCATTGGTTAGGCCACACCTTGAGTCCTGTGTCCAGTTCTGGGCTCCTCAGGTTAAGAAGGACATTGAGAGACTTGAAGGTGTCCAGAGAAGGGCAAGAAAGCTGGGGAGGGGTCTGGAGCACAGCCCTGGGAGGAGAGGCTGAGGGAGCTGGGGTTGCTTAGCCTGGAGAAGAGGAGGCTCAGGGGAGACCTTCTTGCTCTCTCCAACTCCCTGAAGGGAGGTTGGAGCCAGGTGGGGCTTGGTCTCTTCTCCCAGGCACCCAGCACCAGAACAAGAGGACACAGTCTCAAGCTGTGCCAGGGGAGGTTTGGGCTGGATGTTAGGGAGAAATTCTTCCCAGCAAGAGAGATTGGCCATTGGGATGTGCTGCCCAGGGAGGTGGTGGAGTCCCCATCCCTGGAGGTGTTTGAAAGGAGCCTGGCTGAGGCACTTGGTGCCATGGTTGAGTTGATCAGATGGTGCTGGGTGCTAGGTTGGACTTGATGATCTCTGAGGTCTTTTCCAACCTGGTTGATTCTGTATTCTGTGTGCTTCTGCCCTGTCTCAGTACCTTGACTCTTACCATCTGCAGCCAGCTATGGTTACTGCCTGAGTTTTGAGATGCCACTGCCCAGAGTTTCAGGGCAGGCTCTCCTCTTGCTCTCATTGTTTTCTGGCTTCCACTGTCCCTTGCCAAGCAGCAGATTTGAATCAAACACCTTGGATCCTGTGCTCAGCTTTGCCCACAGAGGCAGGAGAGGGTTGGAACTGGATGATCCTTGAGGTCCCTTCCAGCCCTGACAGTTCAATGATTCTAAACTCTAGAGCATGGCCTTGGGTGGTACCAAAGCATCTTGGAAACTTCTTGGGGGGATTCATCTGAAGCCTAAAGCCTGGCCTTGGGTGTCCTGTTTCACACCACTGTGCTGCTTCCTTACCACCTCCCTGTCCCCTTCCTCCATTCATCCTCCAGCTGTTGTTCAGGTCAAAGGTTTGACCTTCCCACTGTGTGCTTGCTGCCTCTGACCACTCAGAAACTGCCAGGAAAAAAAACTCCAGGCCCAAAGCTCTGCTGCTGGTCTGCTGCTGGGAGAAGGAATTTGCACACTGAAGTGTGGGGATGAATGAGAAAGGAGGTCTGTGAGTGCTGCTGAGGAAGGTCACTCCGTGACTCACCAGCAGGTGATGTTTCAAGGACCTGATTTCAGATGCAGGCTGCTGGGAGTGGATCTCTCACTGCAGTGCATGAGGTCTGCAGCAGCCACCTCAGCCAGGCAGAAGGAAATGAGGGGGAAAGTGCTGAGTTTATCCAACAGTTGTTTCTGGATGCTGCCTTATTAGGTTGGGCTCTATGATCCCCAAGGTCTCTTCCAACCTGGTTAATCCTCTCCTCTCCTCTCCTCTCCTCCCCTCTCCTCTCCTCCCCTCTCCTCTCCTCCCCTCTCCCCTCTCCTCTCCCTCTCCTCTCCTCCTCCTCTCCTCTCCTCTCCTCCTCCTCTCCTCTCCTCTCCTCCCCTCCTCTCCTCTCCCTCTCCTCTCCTCTCCTCTCTCCTCTCCCTCCCTCTCCTCTCCTCTCCTCTCCTCTCCTCTCCCTCTCCTCTCCTCTCTCCTCTCCCTCTCCTCTCCCTCTCCTCTCCCTCTCCTCTCCTCTCCTCTCCTCCTCTCCTCTCCTCCCTCTCTCTCCCTCTCCTCTCCTCTCCTCTCCTCTCCTCTCCTCCTCCCTCTCTCCTCTCCCTCTCCTCTCCTCTCCTCTCCTCTCCTCTCCTCTCCTCTCCTCTCCTCTCCTCTCCTCCCTCTCCTCTCCTCCCCCTAACCTATCCCATCCTAGCATTTTTTCTGTGTAAACAGGCAAACAGGTTCAACCAGATACTGCTGGGTGAGGATCACAGGGTGCTAGGGGTTGGAAGAGACCTCCAAAGATCTTCCAGTCCAAGTCCTGAACTGGAGTTCATTCAGAGGAGTGTGGGCAGCAGAGTCAGGGAGGTTCTCCTCCCCCTCTGCTCTGCCCTGCTCAGACCTCACCTGGAATATTGCATCCACCTCTGGGCTGCCCAGCTCAGGAGGGACAGGGATCTGCTGCAGAGAGTCCAAGGGAGGGCTCCAAGGATGAGGAAGGGACTGGAGACTGCCTGGGGAGGAGAGGCTGAGAGCCCTGGGGGTGTTCAGTCTGCAGAGGAGAAGGCTGAGAGGGATCTGATCAATGTCTCTCAAGAGCTGAGGGCTGGGGGTCAGGAAGGAAGGGCCAGGGCCAGGCTCTGCTCAGCTGCCCCCTGGGATAGGCCAAGAGGCAATGGATGGAAAGTGCAGCCCAGGAGGTTGCAGCTCAGCAGGAGGAGGAACTTGTGCCCTGGGAGGCTGCCAGAGGCCTGGAGCAGGCTGCCCAGAGAGGTTGTGGAGTCTCCTTGTCTGGAGCCTTTGCAGCCCTGTCTGGATGTGTTCTGTGTGCCCTGTGCTGGGTTCTCTGCTCCTGCTCTGGCAGGGGGCTTGGAGTTGATGATCTCTTTGGAGCTCCCTTCCAACCCTTAACATCCTGAGAGCCTGGGAAGTGGGGAAGGCTCAGGTTTCTCTGTGACTGTGACACCTAGCTCTTGTGATTCGTTTGGCCACCTGGCTGAGCAGACAGGCTGGACATCAACAGAAATCAGATCTCTCTTTGGCTTTTTGCCTCCCCCCCCCCCCCCCCCCTTGTTTCCTGAGGAGGAAACTTGGATGCCCCTGATCTCCTCTGAGAGATTCTTTGCAAGTGGAGTGCCTCCTGAATTCTTCTTCTAGTATCAGCATTTATTTGCCCCCCTCTCAGCTTGAGGATCTAACATGGAGGTGGAGCAATTCACAAGAGGAACAAGAACCTGTGAGTGTTTGGTACTGGAATGGGAAGGAAAACCTATCAATAATTGGCACAGGAGGGAGCAATTGCCAATGGGAACCAAAACCTATCAATACTTTTTGTACTGGATCAGGCAATTTCCAGTGAGAACAAAAACCTATCAATACCTTTGTACTGGATCAATACTTTTGTACTGGAATATGAAGGAAAAGCTATCAATAATTTGTGTTGGATGGATCAATTGCCAATGGGAACAAAAACCTCTCAATCCCTTTGACCTGGATCAATACTTTTGTACTGGAATGGGAAGGAAAAAGCTATCAATAATTGTTCTGGAAGGAGCAGTTTCCAGTGGGAATCAAACCCTATCAATACTTTTGAACTGGAATGGGAACCAAAACCTATCAATATTTTGTACTGGATGGAGCAGTTTCCAATAGGAAAAAAAAATTATCAATACTTTTGTACTGGAATGGGAAGAAAAATCTATCAATAATTTGTGCTGGATAGATCAATTTCCAAAGGGAACCAAAGCCTATCAATGATTTGTACTGGAGGGAGCAATTGCCAATAGTAACAAATACTTCTCAATACCTTTGACCTGGATCAATACTTTTGTACTGGCATGGGAAGGAAAAAGCTATCAATAATTTGTTCTGGATGGAGCAGTTGACAATGGGAACCAAAACCTCTCAATATCTTTGTACTGGATCAATACTCTTGTAATGGAATGGGAAGGAAAAGCTATCAATAATTTGTTCTGGATGGAGCAATTGCCAATGGGAACCAAAACCTATCAATACTTTTTGTACTGGGTTAGGAAATTCCCAGTGAGAACAAAACCCTATCAATTCCTTTGTACTGGATCAATACTTTTATACTGGAATGGGAAGAAAAAGCTATCAATAATTTGTTCTGGATGGATCAATGGCCCATGGGAACCAAAACCTATCAATGATTTGTAGAGGATCAATGCCTTTATACTGGAATGGGAAGGAAAACCCATCAATACTGTTTGAATTGGATCAGGCAATTGTCAATGAGAACAGAAACCTCTCAATACCTTTGTACTGGATCAATACTTTTGTACAGGAATGGGAAGGAAAATCTATCAATAATTTGTTCTGGATGCAGCAATTGCCAATGGGAACCAAAACCTATTGATCATTTGTGCAGGAGGGAGCAATTTCCAATAGGAACAAACCCCTATCAATACTTTTTGTACTGGATCAGGCACTTTCCAGTGAGAACAGAACCCTATCAATACCTAGGGATCAATACTATTGTACTGGAATGGGAAGGAAAAGCTATCAATAATCTGTTCTGCATGGATCAGTTGCCAATGGGAACCAAAACCTATCAATGATTTGTACTGGATGGAGCAGTTTCCAGTAGGAACCAAAACCTATCAATACTTACTGTAGTAGATCAAGCAATTTACTGTGGCAACAAAAACCTATCAATACCTTTGTTCTGGATCAATACCTTTGTTCTGGATCAATACCTTTGTTCTGGATCAATACCTTTGCACTGGACCAATACCATTGTACTGGAATAGGAAGCAAAAGCTATCAATAATCTGTTCTGGATGGATCAATTGCCAATGGGTACCAAAACCTATCAATGATTTCTACAGGAGGGAGCAGTTTCCAATAGGTACCAAAACCTATCAATGATTTCTACAGGAGGGAGCAGTTTCCAATAGGTACCAAAACCTATCAATGATTTATACAGGAGGGAGCAGTTTCCAATGGGAACCAAACCCTATCAATGATTTGTTCTGCATGGATCAATTGCCAATGGGAATCAAAACCTATCAATGATTTATACAAGAGGGAGCAGTTTCCAGTGGGAACCAAACCCTATCAATGATTTGTTCTGCATGGATCAATTGCCAATGGGAATCAAAACCTATCAATGATTTATACAAGAGGGAGCAGTTTCCAATGGGAACCAAACCCTATCAATGATTTGTTCTGCATGGATCAATTGCCAATGGGAATCAAAACCTATCAATGACTTGTACAGGAGGAAGCAGTTTCCAATGGGAACCAAAACCTTATCAATACCTTTGTGCTGGCAGACATTTCCCAGGGGAGAAAATTGATCTGGAAGCCAACTGAGCAAATGGATCAATACTTGGTGCTGGTTGGGATCCTGCCCAGGAGAGACTGCAGCTGGCAGCCAGGCCGGGAAGGAGCAAAAGCAGAGAGGCTTAGGGGTTGGAAGAGAGCTCCAGAGCTCACCCAGCCCAGCCCCCTGCCAGGGCAGGGGCACCCAAGCAGCTCACACAGGAACACAGCCAGGAGGGGCTGGAAAGGCTCCAGAGAGAAGGAGACTCCACACCCCCCCTGGGCAGCCTGCTCCAGGCCTCCTGCACCCTCAGTGTCTCCTTGTGTTGAGCTGGAGCCTCCTGGGTTCCAGTTTGTGTCCACCGCCCCTTGTCCTGTCACTGGGCACCACCACCAAGAGCCTGGCACCTGCAGGGTGGCCAGCAGGGCAGGGAGGGGATTCTGCCCCTCTGCTCCACTCTGCTCAGACCACAGCTGCAGCTCTGGGGCCAGCTCTGGAGCCTCTGTGTCAGGAAGGCTGGAGGTGCTGGAGGTGTCCAGAGAAGGGCCAGGAGGAGGAGCAGAGGGCTGGAGCTGCTCTGCTGTGAGCACAGACCTGAGGGAGTTGGGGTTGTGCAGGCTGGAGAGGAGAAGGCTCCCAGGAGACCTCCTTGTGGCCTTCCAGGATCTGCAGGGGGCTCCAAGAAAGCTGGGGAGGGACTTCTGAGGGTGTCAGGAAGGGATAGGGGCAGGGGAAATGGAGCAAAAATAGCAATGGGTAGATTGAGATTGGCTGTGAGGAAGAAGTTGTTGCCCATGAGGGTGGTGAGAGCCTGGCACAGGCTGCCCAGGGAGGTGGTGGAAGCCTCCTGCCTGGAGGTGTTTGCAGCCAGGCTGGAGGTGGCTGTGAGCAACCTGCTGTGGTGTGAGGTGTCCCTGCCCATGGCAGGGGGTTGGGACTGGCTGAGCCTTGAGCTCCCTTCCAAGCCTGGCAGCTCTGTGAGTGTGTGAAAAGGGTTGAGTTGCTCCTAACCTTTCAAGTAACTCTTCACAGCATCACAGAAGGTTAGGGGCTGGAAGGGACCTCCAGAGCTCATCCAGTCCAACCCCCCTGCCAGAGCAGGGGCACCCAGAGCAGCTCACACAGAACACATCGAGGTGGGGTTGGAGTATCTGCAGAGAGGGAGACTCCACAGCCCCCCTGGGCAGCCTGCTCCAGGCCTCTGGCACCCTCACAGTGGAAAGGTTTTTCCTCCTGTTCCCAGGGAACTTCCTCTGCCTCAGCTTCCACCCTCAGAAAACAAAACACTAAAGCATTTTGCAGATCCTAACAGTGGAGATGCTTTGATTGATGCTCAGCAGGAGATTCAATTCCCAACAGAAATGAGGAAGAGGAAATTTGACACTTCCCCATTCATTATCCCTTTAATTAGACTTACAGCTCATCAGGCTTTGTGATTGGCTAACCTGACCTGGGGTAGGATTTCATGCACTGCTGTGCCAGGGATTACCTCTGGTGACCAAAGCAGCAGGAAAGAACTGGCACAGGTTACCCAGGGAGGTGGTGGAAGCCTCCTGCCTGGAGGTGTTTGCAGCCAGGCTGGAGGTGGCTGTGAGCAAGCTGCTGTGGTGTGAGGTGTCCCTGCCCATGGCATGGGGCTTGGCACTGGCTGAGCCTTGAGCTCCCTTCCAACCCTGACAGGTCTGTGATTCTCTAACAGAGGGCCACAGGTCCTAAGGCAGGCAGAAAGGATGTCAGACAGGCCTCTGCCTTGGAGGAAGTGATGCTAAGTCAGTGTCTTTGGAGACAAGAGGAGAGTGAAGCTTATCTCCTCTTGTCAATCAGGAGTAAATTAGATCCACTTCAGTCTGCTAGGAAGAAATCCCTTCCTAACAGACCCTCTCTGAGGCACAAGAGTTTATTACAGCAGCTTGAAGGGGGCTCCAAGAAAGCTGGGGAGGGACTTTGAGGGTGTCAGGGAGGGAGAGGAGCAGGGAGAATGGAGCAAAACTGGAAGTGGGTAGATTGAGATTGGCTGTGAGGAAGAAGTTGTTGCCCAGGAGGGTGGTGAGAGCCTGGCACAGGCTGCCCAGGGAGGTGGTGGCAAGCCTCCTGCCTGGAGGTGTTTGGCAGCCAGGCTGGAGGTGGCTGTGAGCAAGCTGCTGTGGTGTGAGGTGTCCCTGCCCACGGCAGGGGGTTGGGGCTGGCTGAGCCTTGGGGTCCCTTCCAGCCCTGACAATTCTGTGATCAGGGAAACTTAGCTCTTCTTGTGGGTTGTTGGCCTTGCTTCAAGGTGGTTTTGAATGCCCAGGGAAGAGGAAAAGAGAGATAGGTGTGGAAAGGCTGTCCAAGCAGGAGTTAGCAGTGGGGAAGGAAAAGCTTTGGGGATGCAAGGGAACCAAAGTTTAAATCCCTCTTTGCTTCAGCTTGGGCCCAGCTCTCATTGGTAATAACTTCACCTCCATCCTCCTGCAGCCAGAGTCTCTCCTAGGAAGTGATTTCAGTTGTTCTTTTGATAAAGAATTTAAAGCTGCTTGGTAGGGAGAGAGGAATTGGAAATGACTCAGTGGTGCTGTGGGTGGAATCCTTCCCCAGCCCATCAAAGCCAGGTTCTGAGCTGGGCCAAGCAGGGACTCCAATCCTTGGCCTGCCATAAATCATGGAGGAGTTTACCTGCTTCACTATCAGCTGGTCTGAAATGACTCTCCAGGCTCTTCACAGGGGGGGCAACCTTGGCTGTGAGGAGAGGCAGCATCTGAAGCCTGCCAAATAGAATGGATAAAGGGCTCCCCCTGGAGCCTTCTCACCTCCCACCCTCACTGAAGGTCTTCCATGGCACCTGGGGTCTGGGTTGGATGGCCATGGTGGGGTTGGGTTGCAGCTGGACTGCAGGGTGGTCTCAGAGTTGTTGTGGTTTGTATCCTCATCTTCAAGCTGCACAGAGCTCACTGATGGCATCCAAACTTCATTGAAAGGCTAATTAGCAGTCTCAGGCTGCACCAGGGGAGGTTCAGGCTGGATGTGAGGGAGAAGTGCTTCCCAGCAAGAGGGATGTGCTGTCCAGGGAGGTGGTGGAGTCCCCATCCATGGAGGTGTATAGGAAGAGCCTGGGTGAGGCAACTCTCTCACTCTGTCCTCACAGCAGAGCAGCTCCAGCCCTCTGCTCCTCCTTCTGGCCTTTCTCTGGACACCTTCCAGCCCCTCCAGAGCCTTCCTGGCACAGAGGCTCCAGAGCTGGCCCCAGAGCTGCAGCTGTGGTCTCAGCAGGGTGGAGTAGAGGGGCAGAATCCCCTCCCTGGCCCTGCTGGCCACACTTCTCTTGCTGCAGCCCAGGCTCTGCTTGGCTCTCTGGGCTGCCAGTGTCCACTAGTGGCTCATACTGAGTTGTTAGTGATATATTGGAGGCGGGGATGGCATCCAGAGGGACCTGAAGAAGATGGAGAGGTGTGCACAGGTGAACCTCATGAGGTACAACAAGAGCAAGGGCAGGGACCTGCACCTGGGCTGGAATAAACCTCATTGTCAGAACATGTTGGGGGAGAAGGGGATGGAAAGCAGCCCTGAGGAGTAGGACTTGGGGGTGCTGGTGGGGGAGAAGCTGGGCAGGAGCAGGCAGGGTGAGACTGCAGCACAGAAGGCCAAGGGCAGCCCGGGCTGCATCCAAAGCAGTGTGGTCAGAGCTGGACAGAGAGGATCCTGCCCCTCTGCTCTGGGGAGACCTCACTAGGAGTACTGTGTGCAGCTCTGGAGCCCTCAGCACAGGAAGGACCTGGAGCTGATGGAGAGGCTCCAGAGGAGGCCATGAAAGCAACCAGGGGGATGGAGCAGCTCTGCTGTGAGGACAGGCTGAGGGAGCTGGGGGTGTTCAGCCTGGAGAGGAGAAGGCTCCAGGGAGACCTCAGAGCAGCCTGCCAGGACCTGAAGGGGGCTGCAAGAAGGCTGCAGAGAGACTGTTTGCAAAGGCCTGCAGGGACAGGACCAGGGACAGCGACTCCAAACCAGAGCAGAGCAGATTGAGATTGGATGTGAGGAACAAGTTCTGCACCAGGAGGCTGCTGGAACACTGCAGCAGGTTGCCCAGGGAGGTGGTTGAGGCTCCATCTATCCCTGGAGCTATTCAAGGTGAGGCTGGACAGGGCTGTGGGCAACTTTATCTAGTTGGGGATGTCCCTGCTGAGTGCAGAGGGGTTGGACTGGATGAGCTTTGGAGCTCCCTTCCAACCCAGAGCATTCTGTGATCCTGTGACAGCCACTGACAGCTTTAATCCCACGCTGAATTTTCTTCTCTCCACCCCAAGACCCTTTGGAGTTTCTCACCTTGCACTGCAAAGCTCATCCAATCAACTCAAGATGAACTCCATCTACATGGAAGGGATAAGGCTGATTATTTCCCCCTCCCCACCCCACCCTGCCAGAAGTAATTTGCCTATTTGCAATGACAAAAGAGAAAGGGGACCTGAGAGGTCAGTGAGAAAGACACAGGATGAGCCAAGTGGGATTCTTGCCTGGGCTCTTCTCTTCCAGCAGCACAAGTGCCCTGCAAGGAGGCTGCTTCTTTCTGCATGCCATTAGCAGAAAGCTGTCTCTAGAGGCTGTTATTTGGTGCTTCCCCACCCACAGCTGGGGGGAGGTAGGGGAGAGGTTACAAGATGTTCTCCTGGCTGAACTGCCAGCACAAGCTGCTGGGTGTTCCAGACTCCCCCCAGCTAAATCTGCCCTCATCAGGAATATTGACTCATCCAAGCAGCTGAAGAGGACAGGGCTGCAAGCCAAGACAGAAGAAATGTTCAGAGGCTAGAAGGGACCTCAAGCATCAACCAGTTCTAATCCCTCCCACCCCTGCAGTGGGCAGGGACACCTCCCACCAGCCCTGGTTGCTCAAGGCCTCATCCAGCCTTCTGTGGGGGAAGCAGCCATGAATTCTCTGGACAGCTCATTCCAGTCCCTTATGGAATCATGAAGGTTGGAAAGGACTTTAAAAGCCTTTGGGTCCAACCAAGCAACCCAACCCCACCATGGCCACAGGTTCCTGGAACACCTCCAGGGATGGGGACTCCACCACCTCCCTGGGCAGCCTCTTCCAATCCCTGCTTTGACCAGCACCACCAGCACCACCATCATCTTCATCACCATAGGATAGCTCAGGCTGGAAGGGAGCTCAGAGCTCCTCTCCTCCAACCTCCCCTCCATGCCCAGGGACACCTCTCAGCTACACTCAGCTTCCTAAGGTCTCATCCAAACTAACCTTGAGAACCCCCAGGCAGGAGGCAGCCACAGCCTCCCTGGGCAGCCTGGGCCAGAGCCTCAGCAGCCTGCCACTGAAGAACTTCTTCCTCAGCTGCAGCCTGAGCCTGCTCTGCCTCAGCTCCAAACCCTTGCCCCTGGGCCTGGCTCCAGCCCCCCTCAGCCCAAGTCCCTCTGCAGCCTTCCTGCAGGATGCCTTCAGGTGCTGGCAGCAGCTCTGAGGTGCCCCTGGAGCCTTCGCACCTCCCACCCTCACTGAAGGTGTTCAAGGAACCTGTGGCCATGACTCTTGGGGCCAGGGTTTGGTGGCCATGGTGGGGTTGGGTTGCTGGTTGGACTGGATGATCCCAGAGGCCTTTTCCAACCCAAAAAATTCTCTGATTCTTTGATTCCTAGGAACAAAAATGTGGTTCCTGAAGCAAAGCCATCTGTGCAGTCAGCTGCTGAGGAGCTGGTGACTGGTAGCTGCTGTTGACTACAGCTGAAGATGCTGAGTGCTGGCATTTGGGGGCTAATTAACCATTGATTGGAATGACTTCTGGGTCTCTGGTGTTGGCAGTGTCACTGCAGAGCTATCCCTACAGCCAAACCCAGACCTTCCTGGTTCTGTGTGGCTTGAGGGCATTCCCTGGGGGGATAGCTGAGGGAGCTGGGGGTGTTCAGCCTGGAGAAGAGAAGGCTCCAGGGAGACCTCAGAGCAGCCTGCCAGGACCTGAAGCAGGCTACAAGAAGGATGGAGAGAGGCTTTTGACAAGGGCTGGGAGTGATAGGAGGAGAGGAAATGGCTTTGAGCTGGAAGAGGGCAGATTGAGACTGGAGATGAGGAAGGAATTCTTGAGAGGGAAAGTGGGGAGAGACTGGAAGAGGTAGCTCAGGGAGGCTGTGGATGTCTCCTCCCTGGAGGTGTTCAAGGAGAGGCTGGATGAGGTCTTCAGTAGTGTGCACTAGTGTGAGGTGTCCCTGCCCATGGCAGGGGGTTGGAACTGAATTATCTTGAAGGTCTCTTCCAACCCAAACCATTTGAGGTTGATGGTTTGTGTTCTCGTGTGTACTGGTGCAGGGGATTATTCCCCCCCCCCAGGTGCAGGGCTTGGCCATTTCCATTACTGAGCTTCCTGTCAGCCTCTGTGTCCATCCTGTGCAGGTGCCTCTGCATGGCAGCATGACCCTCTGGTGCATGGAACCATGGAACTGACAGGGTTGGAAGGGACCCCGAGGATCAGCCAGCCCCAACCCCCTGCCATGGGCAGGGACACCTCACACTGCAGCAGCTTGCTCACAGCCACCTCCAGCCTGGCTGCAAACACCTCCAGGCAGGAGGCTTCCACCACCTCCCTGGGCAGCCTGGGCCAGGCTCTCACCACCCTCATGGGCAACAACTTCTTCCTCACAGCCAATCTCAGTCTGCCCATTTCTAGTTTTGCTCCATTCCCCCTGCTCCTATCAATCCCAGGAAGCCTAAATAGTCCCTCCCCAGCTTTCTTGGAGCCCCCTGCAGAGCCTGGAAGGCCACAATGAGGTCTCCTGGGAGCCTTCTCCTCTCCAGCCTGCACAACCCCAACTCCCTCAGGCTGTCCTCACAGCAGAGCAGCTCCAGCCCTCTGCTCCTCCTCCTGGCCCTGCTCTGGACACCTTCCAGCACCTCCAGATCCTGGTTGGGAGGGACCTCAAGGATCATCCAGTTCCAACCCCTGTGCCATGGGCAGGGACACCTCAACCAATCCTTCCAGTTCTGTCTCTTCCCCAAACTTTCCCTCCCTCCATGGATTTCTGTTGGGAACTTTTCCTCCTCCCTGAGCTTCTCTGTTGGGAACTTTTCCTCCCTCCCTCAGCTTCTCTGCTGTGAACTTTCCCTCCCTTCTCTTAAGCAAAGCATTTCCTAGCAGAGTGAACTTGCCCTGCTGCTGCTGGCACTGAGGATTTGAGAGCTGCCAGCAGGACAGCAGAGGAGGCTGAGCAGGCTGCTTGCAATGCCCTGGAGTCTGTTGGGACTGGCTGAGCCTTGAGGTCCCTCCCAGCCTGGAGAATTCCGTGATTCTAAGTCCAGCTACCACTTTAAGAGCCAGAGTTGGGAGCTTCTTTTCATCTTTCCACACAAAACCTCAACACAGAGGAAATGATTTCAACACATCTGCAATGCTAACAAGGTGAGCAGCCAAACTTCAAAGGAAATTGCCACCTTACCCGGGGGTAGGGCAGCTCCATCCCTTCTTTAGGCAGCTTGGCTGCTGAGAGCTCTGCCTTCCATCACCAGAGAGGTCAATTAGCTCCCTCTGAAGTGCTCCAGCCAGCCAGGAAGGGCAATTTGCCTTTGAAGGTTGGCCACCAGCTCTTCTTTCTCAAGGAGCTGAACTTCAAAGGAGGCTGTGGTGTGTCTGCCTTTGGGATGCTGCAGCCAGGAGCAGATGAGGTGCTGCTGCTCTTTGTGTAGTGTGGGGGGGGAAACATTCAAGGTAAGGCTGGACAGGGCTCTGGGCAACCTGACCTGGTGGAGCACATCCCTGCTGAGTGCAGAGGGGGTTGGAACTGGATGACCTCATTGCTCTCTCCAACTCTCTGAAGGGAGGTTGTAGCCAGGTGGGGGTTGGTCTCTTCTCCCAGGCAGCCAGCACCAGAACAAGAGGACACAGTCTCAAACTGTGCCAGGGGAGGTTTAGGTTGGAGGTGAGGAAGAAATTCTTCCCAGCAAGAGAGACTGGCCCTGGGGATGTGCTGCCCAGGGAGGTGGTGGAGTACCCAGCCCTGAAGGTGTTCAAGAGGGGATTGGATGTGGCACTTGGAGCCATGGCTTAGTAGTCATGAGGTCTTGGGTGACAGATTGGATTTGATGATCTTTGAGGTCTCTTCCAACCTTATTGATTCTATGATTCTATGAGCTTTGGAGGTCCCTTCCAACCCAGAGCTTTCTGTGATTCTCTTCAACAACATCTCTGTATTGAACTGAAGGTTCAGATTGGTCTCTCTGTGCTAGGGCAAGAGGGGCAGTGGTTAGGAGGAGCTGCCAGAGACTTCCAACTTCATAACTTCTAACTTCATAACCTTTATCTTCATGTGGTGCAGCAAGAAATGTGTGGCCAGCAGGGCTGGGGAGGTTCTGCTGCCCCTCTGCTCTGCCCTGCTCAGACCACAGCTGCAATCCTGTGTCCAGTTTGGGGCTCCCCAGGTGAAGAGAGACAGAGAGCTGCTGGAGAGAGTCCAAGGCAGAGCCAGGAGGATGAGCTGGGGGCTTGAGCATCTCCCCTGTGAGGAGAGACTGAGAGCCCTGGGGGTGTTGAGTCTGGGGAGGAGAAGGCTGAGAGGGATCTGATCAATGTCTCTCAATAGCTGAGGGCTGGGGGGCAAGGGGAGGGGGCCAAGCTCTCTGGGTGGTGGACAGACAAGGATTAATGGATGCAAACTTCCAGGCCCATTCCTATCACAATGAACTTTCTAACCAAGGTGCTGCCAGGCAAGTTGGCTGCTCTCAGGGCCTTGCAGGGGTGCTGTTAATTATCTTGCCTGGCACAGATAAGCAACCTTGGCAAAAGAGCAGGCAGCTCTGGAGAGGCAGCTTCCTGTAACTGTGATTTGTGCAGGCTGACACAGAGTCATAGAATCATAGCCACAGAGTCACTGAGGCAAAGTGAGAGTCACAGAGCCAGAGTCACAGAGCCACAAAGCCAGAGTTATAGAGTCACAGTCACAGAGACACAGTCACAGATTCATGGAGTCACAGAGCCACAGAGTCAGTCACAGTCAGAGTCACAGAGCCACAGAGCCAGAGTCACAGAGCCACAGAGTCATAGAGTCACAGAGCCACAGAGCCACAGAGTCATAGAGTCAGATCAGTCATAGAATAATAGAGTGAGTCATAGACTCAGAATCATAGAGCCATAGAGTCTCAGAATCAGAGGCACAGAATTATCACAGAATGCTCTGGGTTGGAAGGGAGCTCCAAAGCTCATCCAGCCCAATCCCCTGCACTCAGCAGGGACATCCTCCACTGGATCAGGTTGCCCAGAGCCCTCTCCAGCCTCACCTTGAAAAGCTCCAGGGCTGGACCCTCAGCCACCTCCCTGGGCAACCTGCTGCAGTGTTCCAGCAGCCTCCTGGTGCAGAGTTTGTTCCTCACATCCAGTCTCAATCTGCTCTGCTCTAGTTTGAAGCCATTGCCTCTCACCCTTTCCCTGCAGGCCTTGGCAAACAGAATGGCCTCAAACTTCCACTCATAAAACCTTTCCCCAGCAACTGAGACAGACCAAACACAAAAGGTCAGAAAGATTTAGAAGTCCTCCAAATGAATTAATTGCCAGAGCATTAGGCCATCTGTCAACAAATTGTCCCCCAGCAGTGGGCTCAGCTACCTCAGGAGTGGAGCTGCTGCTCAGCAGCCCTCTGTCAGTTGAGCTCCTCCTGGAGCAGGCTTTTAATTGCAACTCTGTGTTGGCTCTGGGTTGCTAATTGGCCTTTGGAGACTGGGAGGAATTATGCCAATTATCTCCAGTCCCAGTCCCAACTCAACAACAGCAATGAGAAGAGAAGCAGCACCATATTTAAGAGAGGGAAAGAGGCATTTAAGGAGGTCACCTTGGCTTGCATCACTCAGCAGCAAGCCCAGTGGAGGCTTTCAAACTCAAATAAACCCCAGTGAAAATAGAAGGGAAGGGAAGGGAAGGGAAGGGAAGGGAAGGGAAGGGAAGGGAAGGGAAGGGAAGGGAAGGAAGGGAAGGGAAGGGAAGGGAAGGGAAGGGAAGGGAAGGGAAGGGAAGGGAAGGAAGGAAGGGAAGGGAAGGGAAGGAAGGGAAGGGAAGGAAGGGAAGGAAGAAGGGAAGGGAAGGGAAGGGAAGGGAATAGAGTAGAAGGGAAGAGGAGAAGAGAAGAGAAGAGAAGAGAAGAGAAGAGAAGAGAAGAGAAGAGAAGAGAAGAGAAGAGAAGAGAAGAGAAGAGAAGAGAAGAAAGAGAAGAGAAGAGAAGAGAAGAGAAGAGAAGAGAAGAGAAGAGAAGAGAAGAGAAGAGAAGAGAAGAGAAGAGAAGAGAAGAGAAGAGAAGAGAAGAGAAGAGAAGAGAAGAGAAGAGAAGAGAAGAGAAGAGAAGAGAAGAGAAGAGAAGAGAAGAGAAGAGAAGAGAAGAGAAGAGAAGAGAAGTCTGTGTGGCACTGTCTTTGGACACAGACCTCAGCACAAGTGTGGCACAAAGCTGGGGAGGGGTCTGGAGCACAGCCCTGTGAGGAGAGGCTGAGGGAGCTGGGGTTGCTTAGCCTGGAGAAGAGGAGGCTCAGGGGAGACCTTCTTGCTCTCTCCAACTCCCTGAAGGGAGGTTGTAGCCAGGTGGGGGTTGGGCTCTTCTCCCAGGCAGCCAGCACCAGAACAAGAGGACACAGTCTCAAGCTGTGCCAGGGGAGATTCAGGCTGGAGGTGAGGAAGAAATTCTCCCCAGCAAGAGAGATTGGCCATGGGAATGTGCTGCCCAGGGAGGTGGTGGAGTCCCCATCCCTGGAGGTGTTTAGGAAGAGCCTGGATGAGGCCTTTGGTGCCATGGTTGAGTTGATCAGATGGTGCTGGGTGAGAGGTTGCACTGGATGATCTCTGAGGTCCTTTCCAACCTGGCTGATTCTGTATTCTGTAATTCACACCTTCCTGCCTTTGGTGGCTCAGGTTATTACATTAAGAGTTCAGGCTAATTAAATAAGCCTCTGCTTTAAGTTCAGACTCAGTTCTCCTTCAATAAACACAGGCAGGAGGGAAGCAAACAAAGGACCAAAGCTTGCAGAGCAATGCCCCTTGCTGGGCCATAAACTGGCAGAGATCACCCTGAGGTCCAGCAGATGGAGCTGGGAAGTGCAGTTTTTATGTGGCTGCCCTGCTTGAACAGTCCATAGCTTTTTATTTGGGGTTATAAAAGTGGAGCTCAAAGTTAAGTTGGGCTTTGGTGGTTGGCTTTTATTGGGAGCTTTGCACTTCTTGGTTTGGTTTTTTTCTTTATCACACACAGCTGTAATAGGAGGTGGTGGAAGCCTCATCCCTGGAGGCCTATAAAGCCAGGCTGGATGGGGAGGAGAAGCTCAATATGAGAGGCCACAGTGGAGGAGAAGCTCAATGTGAGCCACTAGTGGACACTGGCAGCCCAGAGAGCCAAGCAGAGCCTGGGCTGCAGCAAGAGAAGCAGAGCCAGCAGGGCAGGGAGGGGATTCTGCCCCTCTGCTCCACTCTGCTGAGACCACAGCTGCAGCTCTGGGGCCAGTTCTGGAGCCTCTGTGCCAGGCAGGCTCTGGAGGTGCTGGAAGGTGTCCAGAGAAGGGCCAGGAGGAGGAGCAGAGGGCTGGAGCTGCTCTGCTGTGAGGACAGCCTGAGGGAGTTGGGGTTGTGCAGGCTGGAGAGGAGAAGGCTCCCAGGAGACCTCATTGTGGCCTTCCAGGATCTGCAGGGGGCTCCAAGAAAGCTGGGGAGGGACTTTTGAGGGTGTCAGGGAGGGATAGGAGCAGGGGGAATGGAACAAAGCTAGAAGTGGTTAGACTGAACTTGGCTGTTAGGAAGAAGTTGTTCCCCAGGAGGGTGGTGAGAGGCTGGCACAGGCTGCCCAGGGAGGTGGTGGAAGCCTCCTGCCTGGAGGTGTTTGCAGCCAGGCTGGAGGTGGCTGTGAGCAACCTGCTGTGGTGTGAGGTGTCCCTGCCCATGGCAGGGGGTTGGGACTGGCTGAGCCTTGAGCTCCCTTCCAAGCCTGACAATTCTATGGTGAACTGTGCTCCAGTCCATTGTCCTTGGCAGTTTGGAGAGTTGTCTGCAAAGGAATCAAAGCCACAGGGCTCTGCTCTCCAGGCCTCTCATGGAAGCAAATCAAAGGATCCATGTTTCAGATCCAATGTAAAACATTTGGGTTGGCCTGTTCCTTGCTGCTCCTTTTCCAAAGTGATTCTCTTTCCTCACTGTCCAGGATGCTTTCAGAGAGCCACAGATTGCTCTGAGTTGCAAGGTCCCTTCAAGATCACAGAATCACAGAGCTGTCAGGCTGGAAGGGAGCTCAAGGCTCAGCCAGCTCCAACCCCCCTGCCATGGGCAGGGACACCTCACACCGCAGCAGGTTGCTCACAGCCACCTCCAGCCTGGCTGCAAACACCTCCAGGCAGGAGGCTTCCACCACCTCCCTGGGCAGCCTGTGCCAGGCTCTCACCACCCTCCTGGGCAACAACTTCTTCCTCACAGCCAATCTCAATCTCCCCATTGCTAGTTTTGCTCCATTCCTTCCACATCTCCAGTCTCAATCTCCTCTCTTCCAGCTTCAATCCATTCCCTCTCATCCTATCACTCCCAGCCCTTGTCACAGGTCCCTCCCCAGCTCTCCTGCATCCCCCTTCAGGCAGTGGAAGGCTGCTCTAAGCTCTCCCTGGAGCTTTCTGCTGGCAGCTTGGAAGTTGTTGTTCTAGCCTGTGGGAACAACTTTTTGTTCACAGCGAGCTCTTCAGTTCCCTGCTTTTTACAAGCTCCCTGCTGACCTTGATCTTGGCTTCTCTCTTCCCTAGGCTGATGGCTGGAGGGTTGGTGAGTGTGTGAGGAAGCAGGAACTGTGCCTCCTGCTCTCCATCTGGGCAGCAAGCGAGGAGTGAGCTGCAGAAATCAATTGTCATTAATAGCTTGGTTATGATTTTCTTGCTGAGGAAGCACAGCCCCCCACTCCAGCTGCCAGCTCTCCTCTGCTGCTCTCTGTTCCTGCAGGTACAAGTGGAGGATCATTAAATCCCTGCTTGCCATTAGCCCCCATTCAGCCAGGCTCCAGCCTGGTGGAGGTGGATGAGACCTCTGGGACTGACAGTGCAGAGCTCTCCTTAGAAACCCCACTGAACTAGCTCAGGCATGGCGAGGTCTGGCTCTGCCCTGCCTGCTGCCTGCGGGTTTAGAGCATTTGACCTTCTCCCTGCCTTGATCCTTCTCCTTCCTCTCTTTCCCCCTCACCTTGTCTTGCTCTTTCTTTTCCCCTCCTTCCCTTACTCTTTCTTTCCTTCCCTCCCTCCTTCCCTTACTCTTTCCTTCCTTCCCTTCTTCCCTTTTCTTTCCTTCCCTCCCTTCTTCCCTTACTCTTTTTTCCCCCTCCTTCTTTCTTTACCCTTTTTTCTCCTCCTTCCCTTACTCTTTCTTCTCCCTTCCTTTCCTTACTCTTTTTTCCCTCTCTTCTTCCCTTACTTTCTTTCCCCTTTCTTCCCTCTCTTCTTCCCTTACTTTCTTTCCCCTTTCTTCCCTTACTCTTTCTTTCCCCTTTCCTTACTCTCTTTCCCTCTCTTCTTTCCTTGTTCTTTCTTCCCTTACTCTCTTTCCCCACCTCCTTCCCTTAGTCTTTCTTCCCCCCCTTATTCCTTTACTCTTTCTTCCCCCTTCCTTTCCTTATTCTATCCCACCCTCCATTCCTTTCCTTTCTTGACCCACCTCCTTCCCTTAGTCATTCTTCCCCCTCTTTCTCCTGCACTCTTCCTTCCCCCCTATTACTTTATTACTTCTTGCCCCCCTCTTATTCCTTTGCTCTTTCTTTCCTGCTCCTTTCTTTACTCTTTCTCCCCCCGCTTCCTTTACTCTTTCCTTCTCCCTCTTCTTCCCTTACTCTTTCTTTCCCTCTCTTCCTCCTTACTCTCTATCCCTCTCTTCTTCCCCACTTTCTTGTGGCCTTCCAGGATCTGCAGGGGGCTCCAAGAAAGCTGGGGAGGGACTTGTGAGGGTGTCAGGGAGGGATAGGAGCAGGGGGGATGCATCCAAGCTAGAGGAGGGGAGATTTAGATTAGACATTATGCAGAAGTTGTTGCCCATGAGGGTGGTGAGAGCCTGGCACAGGCTGCCCAGGGAGGTGGTGGAAGCCTCCTGCCTGGAGGTGTTTGCAGCCAGGCTGGAGGTGGCTGTGAGCAACCTGCTGTGGTGTGAGGTGTCCCTGCCCATGGCAGGGGGTTGGGACAGGATGATCCTTAAGGTCCCTTCCATCCCTGAGGGTTCTGTGGTTCTGTGATTACCCTGGGATCCAAAGGCTGGGAATGGTTCCAAGTTGAGCCAGGGGAGGTTTAGAGTGGCCATGAGGACACATTTCTTCACTGAGAGGGTGATCAGACCCTGGAAAAGGCTTCCTAGAGAGGTGGTTGTTGCCTCTGGGCTGTCAGTGTGTAAGAGGCATGTGGAAAATGGCCTCAGCAAGCTGCTTTAGCTCTTGCTCAGCCCTGCACTGGCCAGGCAGTGGGATTAGCTGCTGGCTTCCTGCTCCTTCCAACTGAGCTGCTCTGCTTTATCTCAGCCAGGTTGTACATTTGCAAGAGAATTTCCTTTCTTTCTGAAGCTGCACTTCTTTTGAGCTCTCAGAACTGGTAAGACCAAGATAAGCTCCAAGTACTCAAAGGCTACATCTGTTCAAAGCCCTCCCCCTCCTTCCCCCCCACCATGGGCTTTTTGGTCTTATCTTTGACCCTTTCTAATTACCTGGGCCCCTGTGCTTCCCAGGCAGGTGTTCCAGTGTGCACATACATTGTATTTGCCTGCTCTGAGGGGAGCTTTGCTTAATGCTTCTCATTATGGTGGAGGAGAAGCTCCACAGGAGCCAGCAGTGAGCACTGGCAGCCCAGAGAGCCAAGCAGAGCCTGGGCTGCAGCAAGAGAAGTGTGGCCAGCAGGGCAGGGAAGGGATTCTGCCCCTCTGCTCCACTCTGCTGAGACCACAGCTGCAGCTCTGGGGCCAGTTCTGGAGCCTCTGTGCCAGGAAGGCTCTGGAGGGGCTGGAAGGTGTCCAGAGAAGGGCCAGGAGGAGGAGCAGAGGGCTGGAGCTGCTCTGCTGTGAGCACAGCCTGAGGGAGTTGGGGTTGTGCAGGCTGGAGAGGAGAAGGCTCCCAGGAGACCTCATTGTGGCCTTCCAGGCTCTGCAGGGACTTGTGAGGGTGTCAGGGAGGGATAGGAGCAGGGGGAATGGATCAAAACTAGAAATGGGTAGATTGAGATTGGCTGTGAGGAAGAAGTTGTTGCCCATGAGGGTGGTGAGAGCCTGGCACAGGCTGCCCAGGGAGGTGGTGGAAGCCTCCTGCCTGGAGGTGTTTGCAGCCAGGCTGGAGGTGGCTGTGAGCAACCTGCTGTGGTGTGAGGTGTCCCTGCCCATGGCAGGGGTTGGGACTGGCTGAGCCTTGAGCTCCCTTCCAAGTCTGACAGCTCTGTGACTCTGTGATGGCTCAGAAGGGGCTGTGGGGATAGGACCAGGGGCAATAGCTTGAAAGTGGAGCAGGGGAGATCCAGGCTGGACATCAGGAGGATGTTCTGTACAATTAGAGTGGTGGAACACTGCAACAGGCTGCCCAGGGGGTGGTTGAGGCTCCATCCCTGGAGACATTCAAGATCAGCCTTGCTGTGACCCTGGGCAGCCTGATCCAGTGGGAGGTGTCCCTGCTGGCTGCAGGGGGCTTGGCCAAGATGACCTTTGGGGGTCCCTTCCGAGCTGATGCAATCAGTCAATGTCTTCAGTGAGCTTCCCTTCCTTCAGCTTCCTTCCATCAGCATCCTTGGAACTGCTGATTCTGCTGGAGGGCAGACTCTCCCTGCTCAGCCTGCCAGAGTGGAGGTGGAAGGGTCAAACACAGCACCCTGAGCCCTGGAGCTGGTTGAAGAGGCAGCTGGAGTTCTTTCTGGATGGGATTCAGACACCTGAGGATTGGAACAAAAGAAGGAGAGAAGTGGTTTGAATTATTTATCTCCTCCTAGATCCCAGCAGCTCTTTCCTCAAAGGGGCACTTTGCTGTTGAATAAATAAACCAAGTCCCTAAGGCAGGCCTGCTGCAGTGGAATCCAATCCAGCCCACCAGGAAGGGCAGTGCAGAGCTTTGCTTTGCAGCAGCCACCACACCAGGCAGGGAAGGGAGAACTGGCAATGGGGAAGGCAGCTCCCACAGGGGGAAAGATGAAGCAAAGCTCTGCTGTGGTCCTCAGGGTGTCTAGAGACAACCCGAGGTGGGGAGCAGCCCTGAAGAAAGAGCCTTGGGGGTGCTGGGTGCTGAGCAGCTCCGCAGGAGCCAGCAGTGCCTCCTGCAGCCCTCAGGCAGCTGTGTGCTGGCTGCAGCCAGAGCAGGGTGGGCAGAGGGCAGCAGAGGGGATCCTGCCCCTGGGCTCTGCTCTGCTCAGACCTCACCTCCAAGCCTGCCCCTGGGCTCTGCTCTACTCAGACCTCACCTCCAAGCCTGCCTCCAGCTCTGCTGTCCCCAGCAGCAGCAGGACACAGAGCTGCTGCAGAGAGCCCAGAGGAGGCCACAAGGCTGCTGCCAGGGCTGGAGCAGCTCTGCTGGGAGCACAGGCTGAGGGAGCTGGGGCTGTGCAGCCTGCAGAGGAGAAGGCTCCAGGGGCACCTCAGAGCTGCTGCCAGCACCTGAAGGCATCCTGCAGGAAGGCTGCAGAGGGACTTGGGCTGAGGGGGCTGGAGCCAGGCCCAGGGGCAAGGGTTTGGAGCTGAGGCAGAGCAGGCTCAGGCTGCAGCTGAGGAAGAAGTTCTTCAGTGGCAGGCTGCTGAGGCTCTGGCCCAGGCTGCCCAGGGAGGCTGTGGCTGCCTCCTGCCTGGGGGTGCTGCAGGCCAGGCTGGGTGAGGCCCTGAGCAGCCTGGTGGCTGGTGGGAAGTGTCCCTGCCCATGGCAGGGCTTTAGAGCTGGATGATCTCTAAGGTCCCTTCCAGTCTGAGCCATTCTCTGCCTCTATGGCTGAGATTTCCCCCAGCCCTCCTAGGAGCAGACCAAAGCACTCATGCCAACCCTAACTGCTTTGGTGCCACTGGCTTTGGGCAGCCTTTGCATTTGGTTGATCAAGGACCAGCCAGTTCCCCCTCCCTGCCATGGGCAGGGACACCTCCCAGCAGCCCTGGTTGCTCAGAGCCACATCCAGCCTGGCCTTGAGCTCCTCCAGGCAGAGGCTGTTCAGTGATGCTTGAAATGGATCCAAGTGAACATGATGGAGAGAAAGGAACCTGGAATGTAGACTCACAGATTGCTTTGGGTTGGAAGGGACCTTCAAGACCACCCAGTTCCACCCCCCTGCCATGGGCAGGGACACCTCCCAGCAGCCCAGGGTGCTGAAGGCCTCACCAAAACTGGCCCTGAACAGCTCCAGGGGAGGGGGCAGCCACCAGCTGATTGAGATGCAGGTCTTCTAAAGAGCCACATAAAGTCCTTGGCAAAATGAGGCTGCAGAGCCCTTCCCAGCCTGTCATTACCTTCCACATCTGCTGCTGCTGCTGCTGCTGCTAGAATCATCCTGCATGCAAATTGCAGGCTGGAAGTGAGCCCTGCACACAAATGGCAGCACAGGAGGAAGCAGAACGAGCCTGAAGGAGCAAGAGAAATCTCATTCCAGTGCTGTTGAAGGGCTCAATCCTGCAGGCTGCTCAGAGGCTGCAGGGAGCACAGGGCAAGGTACAGCCATGAGGAGGTCACTGCCTTCCCCTAGACTCTGAAGTGATGACCTTACAGAACCATGGAATGGTTTGGGTTGGAAGGGACCTCCAAAGGCATCCAGTCCAACCCCCTCTGCTGTCAGCAGGGACATCCTCAACAGGATCAGTCCTGGGAGCAGGCTTGCTCAACATCCTTGTTGGTGCCATGGACAGTGGCATTGAGTGCAGCCTCAGCAGGTTTGCTGCTGACACCAAGCTGGGTGGTGCAGCAGACAGCTGGAGGGAAGGGATCCATCCAGAGGGACCTGGACAGGCTGCAGAGCTGAGCCCAGGGCAACCTCAGGAGGATCAACAAGACCAAGGGCAAGGTCCTGCAGCTGGCTCAGGGCAATGCCAGGCAGTGATAGAGGCTGGGCAGGGACTGGCTGGAGAGCAGCCCTGGAGAAAAGGCCTTGGGGGTGCTGGGGAGGAGAAGCTCTGCAGGAGCCAGCAGTGAGCACTTGCAGCCCAGAGAGCCAAGCAGAGCCTGGGCTGCAGCAAGAGAAGTGTGGCCAGCAGGGCCAGGGAGGGGATTCTGCCCCTCTGCTCCACTCTGCTGAGACCACAGCTGCAGCTCTGGGGCCAGCTCTGGAGCCTCTGTGCCAGGAAGGCTCTGGAGGTGCTGGAAGGTGTCCAGAGAAGGGCCAGGAGGAGGAGCAGAGGGCTGGAGCTGCTCTGCTGTGAGGACAGCCTGAGGGAGTTGGGGTTGTGCAGGCTGGAGAGGAGAAGGCTCCCAGGAGACCTCCTTGTGGCCTTCCAGGCTCTGCAGGGGGCTCCAAGAAAGCTGGGGAGGGATGTTTTAGGCTGTCAGGAGGGATAGGAGCAGGGGGAATGGATCAAAACTAGAACTGGGTAGATTGAGATTGGCTGTGAGGAAGAAGTTGTTGCCCATGAGGGTGGTGAGAGCCTGGCACAGGCTGCCCAGGGAGGTGGTGGAAGCCTCCTGCCTGGAGGTGTTTGCAGCCAGGCTGGAGGTGGCTGTGAGCAACCTGCTGTGGTGTGAGGTGTCCCTGCCCATGGCAGGGGGTTGGGACTGGCTGAGCCTTGAGCTCCCTTCCAAGCCTGACAATTCTGTGGTCAGGTTGCCCAGGACCCTCCAAGTAAGAACAAATATTTCTGTTGCTGAGGAAGAAACCTGACATAAGTGAAGGGGGGGAGAGGTTAGGGGGTGGGTGGGCAATGAGGATGCAGATTTATTGTGATGTGGAAATCCAGCTCTGTCCTGCTAGAATTCAATAATTCATTGGCAAGGTTACTCACCTCCTGCTGGCAGCCTGAACTTGAGCTTTGTTTTCATTTCCTAACCAAGGAAAATGCCTTTTTTTCTACTCCCTGGAATCTCAAATTGCTTTCTGAGCACAAATGCCAACCAGTGACCCCAGAAACTACAGGTGCAGGAGAAAATGAAAGCTCTTCTGAAGCTCAGAATCCCATCTCATAACCTGCAAAAGTCTCACAGAGCATCAGAGGGTGGAAGGGACCTCCAGAGGTCACCCAGTCCAACCCCCTGCCAGAGCAGCATCACCCAGGGCAGGCTGCACAGGAAGGCATCCAGGTGGGGCTGGAAAGGCTCCAGAGCAGGAGACTCCACAACCTCTCTGGGCAGCCTGCTCCAGGCCTCCAGCAGCCTCACACCAAAGAAGTTTCTCCTCATGCTGAGCTGAAACCTTCTCTGGTCAAGTTTGTCTCCATTGCTCCTTGGCTTCTTGCTGTGCACCACCCATGAGAGCTTGGCCCCCTCCCCTTGCCCCCCAGCCCTCAGCTATTGAGAGACATTGATCAGATCCCTCTCAGCCTTCTCCTCCCCAGACTCAACAGCCCCAGGGCTCTCAGTCTCTCCTCACAGGGGAGATGCTCAAGTCCCCAAATCCTCCTCCTGGCTCTGCCTTGGACTCTCTCCAGCAGCTCTCTGTCTCTCTTCACCTGGGGAGCCCCAAACTGGACACAGGATTGCAGCTGTGGTCTGAGCAGGGCAGAGCAGAGGGGCAGCAGAACCTCCCCAGCCCTGCTGGCCACACTTTTCTTGCTGCCCCCAGGACTCATTTGTCTCTCTTGTCCCCCAGGGCACGTTGCTGTCCCATGCAGAGCTGGCTGCCCCCCAGCACTCCAAGGCCTTTAGTAAACAGTGCAGTAAATAACATTTGCCAGCTCAGCAGCAGAAGTGGTTCCACCTTTGACTGCTCCCTGCTCAGGAGAGAGGAGACCTCTGTTCTCTGTTTCTCAGGGGCAGAGCTGAAGGATCTCTGCTCATTTGCTTCCTGGCCTGGAGCTTCTTTTCTCCTTTAAGCATCTCTGCTTTTAGCTGTGCTCTCAGGCCCCAGGCACCTCCCTCTGGAGCTCCTGGCCTGCCACGAGCTGGGCTGTAAACCATTGCAATCATGAGCACCAATATTGCCTTCTGCAGCATCAATGTTTCGTTCTGCCTTGGCTTCTCCATCAGGAGACTTGGCTTTTGCCTGGGGTTTCTTTTCTCTTTGCTTTCAACACCATCATCATCATAATCATCATCACCACCACCATCCTCATCACAGAAAGGCTCAGATTGGAAGGGAGCTCAGAGATACAGAAAGCAGAATTAACCAGGTTGGAAAAGACCTCAGAGATCATCCAGTCCAACCTCTCACCCAGCACCACCTAATCAAGAGAAGAGAAGAGAAGAGAAGAGAAGAGAAGAGAAGAGAAGAGAAGAGAAGAGAAGAGAAGAGAAGAGAAGAGAAGAGAAGAGAAGAGAAGAGAAGAGAAGAGAAGAGAAGAGAGAAGAGAGAAGAGAGAATTGAATTAACCAGGTTGGAAGAGACCTCAGAGATCATCAAGTCCAACCTATCATCCAGCACCATCTGATCAACTCAACCATGGCACCAAGTGCCTCAGCCAGGCTCTTCCTAAACACCTCCAGGGATGGGGACTCCACCACCTCCCTGGGCAGCACATCCCAATGGCCAATCTCTCTTGCTGGGAAGAATTTCTTCCTCACCTCCAGCCTAAACCTCCCCTGGCACAGCTTGAGACTGTGTCCTCTTGTTCTGGTGCTGGCTGCCTGGGAGAAGAGACCAACCACCCCCTGGCTCCAACCTCCCTTCAGGGAGTTGGAGAGAGCAAGAAGGTCTCCCCTGAGCCTCCTCTTCTCCAGGCTAAGCACCCCCAGGCTCCCAGGAGACCTAATTGTGGCCTTCCAGGATCTGCAGGGGGCTCCAAGAAAGCTGGGGAGGGACTTTTGAGGCTGTCAGGGAGGGATAGGAGCAGGGGGGATGGAGCAGAACTAGAAATGGGGAGATTGAGCTTGGCTGTGAGGAAGAAGTTGTTGCCCATGAGGGTGGTGAGAGCCTGGCACAGGCTGCCCAGGGAGGTGGTGGAAGCCTCCTGCCTGGAGGTGTTTGCAGCCAGGCTGGAGGTGGCTGTGAGCAACCTGCTGTGGTGTGAGGTGTCCCTGCCCATGGCAGGGGGTTGGGACTGGCTGCTCCCTGAGCTCCCTCCCAAGCCTGACAGTTCTGTGATTCTTCTCAGCAGAGCATCAGCAGAGGTTCCATCCCCAGAGCAGGATACTCTTAGATACCCCAAAGGCCTTTCTCTTCCAGGCTGGACAATCCCTGCTCCTTCACAGCTGATTCCAGAGCTGATTCCTTTACTTCTCCATCCAGCCCCCACACACACACCTTACATCCATCTCTCTGCAGCTGTGCCTTGCTCCTGCCTGCCTTGCTGGCCCTTTGGCTTTGCCTCCCTTCTCTCCATCCTTGTCTTTATTAGCAAATGAAGGCAAACAAGGGTTTTCTTTCATTCCCACCTAATTCCCAGCAGATACCTGTCCCTCTTCTGGCATTTATTGTTTTGCTCTCATTTCAGGCAAACACCTGCAGAAACCTTGCTCTGCATTTTAATTCCCCTGCAGCCCTGACTCTTAGCACTCCCTGCTTTCTTCATCCCTCAGCTCTAAAACACTGAATTAATTTCTTTGTCTTTTCCCTCTTTCTTTCCCCCCTCCCCAGTCTAATCAGTCCCTTTCCTCTCTATCTGCTTAATCCTACTGCCTTTGGAGAGAGCTCTTCATCTGAAATTGCCTCTCTGCATGTTCCTCTTGTAATGAAATCAAGCTCCAGATTAAACCAAACCCAACTACATCAAACCCAAATTAAACTCAAGCAAGCAGAAGAGCACTGAATTAAATGAACATCGAATGGGTTGGGTTGGAAGGGACCTTCAAGATCATCCCGGGTCCAACCCCCTGCCACAGGCAGGGACACGTCCCACCAGCCCCAGGCTGCTCAAGGCTTCATCCAGCCTAGCCTGGAGCACCTCCAGGGGGGGAATATTCAGTGATGGATGGAAATGAACATGATAGAGGGTAAGGGGTTCATAGAATCTTGGAATGGTTTGGTTTGGAAAGGACCTTGAAGGTCATCCAGGTCCAACCCCCTGCCATGGGCAGGGAGACCTCCCAACAGCCCCAGGCTGCTCAAGGCTTCATCCAGCCTGGCCTGGAGCACCTCCAGGGGTGGGCATCCACAGCCTCCCTGGGCAACCTGTGCCAGTGTCCCCCCAAACTCACTCTGAAGAATTTCTTCCTAGTTTTCAGCCTCAATCTCCCCTCTCCCAGCTTCAGACCATTCCCTCTCCTGCGAGCCTTCTCCTCTCCAGCCTGCACAACCCCAACTCCCTCAGGCTGTCCTCACAGCAGAGCAGCTCCAGCCCTCTGCTCCTCCTCCTGGCCCTTCTCTGGACACCTTCCAGCACCTCCAGAGCCTTCCTGGCCCAGAGGCTCCAGAGCTGGCCCCAGAGCTGCAGCTGTGGTCTCAGCAGAGTGGAGCAGAGGGGCAGAATCCCCTCCCTGGCCCTGCTGGCCACACTTCTCTTGGTGCCTCTGAACAACACTTTGGTTGCCCAAGGCCTCATCCAGCCTGGCCTGAAACCCCTCCTGGGAGGTGAATCTTCCCTTGTGTCCTGACACTGCTGCTCCACCCTTCTGTGTTTTCCCTCCTTCTGTTGCTCACTTAAGGAGAAACAAACCTAAGCCAGCTGCCTTCTTCCCACACATTTCCCTTCCCCTTCTATTTTTTTTCCCCTCTCTCCTTCTATTTGTTTCTTTCCCATTAGGATGAAAGATTTCCTGTTTCTGGTTTCTGGTCACATTCTCCCAGCACATCAATGCCTAGAAATGAATTGCACCATTCCGAGGCAACAAACCCCAAAGGCTTCTAACCAGGCTGCAGCTTCAGAACTGGACATTGATTTTCTCCTCCCTCCCTCCCTCCCTCCCTCCCTTCCTTCCTTCCTTCCTTCCTTCCTTCCTTCCTTCCTTCCTTCCTTCCTTCCTTCCTTCCTTCCTTCCTTCCTTCCTTCCTTCCTTCCTTCCTTCCTTCCTTCCTTCCTTCCTTCCTTCCTTCCTTCCTTCCTTCCTTCCTTCCTGCCTCCCTTCCTCCCTCCCTCCCTCCCTCCCTTCCTCCTTCCCTCCCTCCCTCCTTCCCTCCCTCCTTCCCTCCTTCTTTCTCTCTGCTCTCTTTCTCTTCTCCTTCTCCTTCCTCCTTCCTCATTCCTCCTTCCTCCTTCTCCTCTCCTTCCCTTTCCCTTTCCCTTTCTCTTCTCCCCCTCCCCCTCGCTCTTCCCCTCCCTCTCTTTCTCTTTCTCTTTCTCTTTCTCTTTCTCTTTCTCTTTCTTTCTCTTTCTCTTTCTCTTTCTCTTTCTCTTTCTCTTTCTCTTTCTTTCTCTTTCTCTTTCTCTTTCTCTTTCTCTTTCTCTTTCTCTTTCTCTCTTTCTCTTTCTCTTTCTCTTTCTCTTTCTCTTTCTCTTTCTCTTTCTCTTTCTCTTTCTCTTTCTCTTCCTTTCCCTTTCCCTTTCCCTTTCCCTTTCCCTCTCTCTTTCTCTCTCTCTCTCTTTCCCTCTCTCTCTCTCTCTTTCCCTCCCTCCCTTCCTCTCTTCCTCCCTCCCTCCCTCTCCCTGCCCTTGCCATCTTTGGGTAACTATTTTGTGCTGAATATACTTTCATTTTTTATTGCCATTTCTGGCTTTTTGTTGTTGTTTTTTTCCCCCCAAGCAAACGTGTGGGAGGCACCAAAAAACCCTTCAGTGACAATAAGAGAGTTCCTGAGGGGCCCCTAGAAAATGAGGCTTCCAACCTCCTTGGCTCTTCTTGGAGGATCCAAATCCTCTTGATTTATCTTCATGATTAACTATTGACTTATTACTTATAGCTCCTTGTTATTGATGATTTCATTTGCTTGCTTGTTTGTTTGTCTGTGATTAATATCCTTCCTGAGCCCATGCATGTTTGTGGTGGCTGACAAGCTGATCTGTTGTCCTCTGAGCTGTGGGGAGATTCCCATCCCTGAGGCAGAGGGCTCCTGGTGGGAATGAAGCCTCTCCTAATGTGTTGTAGCCACGGCTTGGGAGCAGTTTGCTGCTCCAGCAGGGGCTTCAGGGCTCAGCTGGTGGGGGAATGGTTCTTCCAGTGCAGCCACTGAATGCTGCTTCTCTGCCTGGATACCCAGATCGTGGATCTAGCCTGAGGCTGATTAATGAGCTGGGTGCTGCAGGAGTGATTTGTAGCTAAATGAACCCTCACTGAAGGGGCTCAGTGCTGCTCAGGCAGAGCTGTTCAGTAAGTGTCAGTCAGGAGAGACTTTGCCTAGCAGAGAATCACAGAATCAGCCAGCTTGGAAAAGACCTCAGGGAGCATCAAGTCCAACCTCTCATCTACCACCCAACACCTCCTGACAACCAAACCATGGCTCCAAGTGCCACATCCAAGCCTTTCTTGAGCACCTCCAGGGACAGGGACTCCACCACCTCCCTGGGCAGCATATCCCAAGGGCCAATCTCTCTTGCTGGGAAGAACTTTCTCCTGACCTCCAGCCTGAACCTCCCCTGGCACAGCTTGAGACTGTGTCCTCTTGTTCTGGTGCTGGTTGCCTGGGAGAAGAGACCAAGCCCCAGCTGGCTGCAACCTCCCTTCAGGGAATTGTAGACAGCAAGAAGGTCTTCCCTGACCTAAGCACTGATGTGATCTAGGAAGGTGTGAGAGAGGCAAGGAGCTGAAGCCAAGAAGGGAGACTTCTGCCATTGATGCATTTCATTTGGACACACAAACACAGCACCACAGAATTGTCAGGGCTGGAAGGGAGCTCAAGGCTCAGCCACTCCCAACCCCCTGCCATGGGCAGGGACACCTCACACCACAGCAGGTTGCTCACAGCCACCTCCAGCCTGGCTGCAAACACCTCCAGGCAGGAGGCTTCCACCACCTCCCTGGGCAGCCTGTGCCAGGCTCTCACCACCCTCATGGGCAACAACTTCTTCCTCACAGACAATCTCAATCTACTCACTTCTATCTTTTTGTTCATCCCCTCCAGTCCCATCACTCCTTTACACCCTCAAAAGTCCCTCCCCAGCTTTCCTGGAGCCCCCTGCAGAGCCTGGAAGGCCACAAGAAGGTCTCCTGGGAGCCTTCTCCTCTCCAGCCTGCACAACCCCAACTCCCTCAGGCTGTCCTCACAGCAGAGCAGCTCCAGCCCTCTGCTCCTCCTCCTGGCCCTTCTCTGGACACCTTCCAGCACCTCCAGAGCCTTCCTGGCACAGAGCTTCCAGCACTGGCCCCAGAGCTGCAGCTGTGGTCTCAGCAGAGTGGAGCAGAGGGGCAGAATCCCTTCCCTTGAGTTGATGATCTCTAGAGGTCCTTTCCAGCCCCTGTGCTCCTGTGGTGGTTGGGTGAGAGGGAGCTAAACTCAGCAGAACTTGGGAAGCAGGAATGGTTTTCTCAGGAAACTCTGTTTCCTCAGTAAAAAAAAAAACCCTTCTGTTTTCACAGCCAGGTTTGTTCTCTCCACTCAGGAGCAGCAACCAGACAGAGAGAATAAAACAAGACCCTAGCAAAGCAGCAAATAATAATGACCTGGGGATGGTCTCTGCTGTTTGCAGCTGGGTTTGTGTGAGGTGTGGTTTTTATTCCTTTTGATGTGCTCCCCTCCTTGAGAGGCAGCTCTGCCTTCTGCTGGAGAAATAGATGAGCTGTGCACTGAAGTGCAAGGTAATGCAGGGAAGTGGCTTGTGAAGGTGTGAGGTGGGTATGAATGAGCTGTGAGTGCCTGCAGCTTCCCTTGAAAGGCTGCAAGAAACCAAACCAGAAAACAAAGAGGGGGGGAAATAAGACAAACAATTATCAAACCAAACCAAACTAAACCCAAACCAAACCCAAACCCAAACCAACCCCAAACTAAACCCAAACCAAACCCAAACCCATAACCAAACCCAAACCCAACCTAAAACCAAACCCAAACCAAACACCAAACCCAGAACCAACCAAACCCAAACCCAAACCCAAACTCTACCCAAATCCAAACCCAAACCCACACCAAACCCACACCAAACCCAAATACAAACCCAAACCAAACCCAAACCTAAACCAAATCCAAACACAAACACAAACCCGAACCCAAAACCAAACCCGTACCCAACCTAAAACCAAACTCAAACCAAACCCAAACCCACACCAATCCCAAACCTAAACCAAATCCAAACCCCAAACCAAACCCAAACTCAACCCAAAACCAAACCCAAACCAAATCCAAACCCAAACCAACCCCAACCCAAAACCAAACCCAAACCAAACCCAAACCCAACCAACCCACACCCAAACCCAAAGCCATGCTCAACCCAAAACCAAACCCCAAACCAAACCTAAACCCAACCCAAACCAAAAACCAAACCCAGAACCAAACACAAACCCAACCCAAACCCAATCCCAGAACCAACCAAACCAAACCCAAAAGGAAACCTACCCACACCCAAACCCAAACTCAACCCAAACCCAAACCCCTAACCACACCAAACCCAAAAGCAAAGCAAAGCAAACCAAAGCCACAACTTTTGAATGTGGCTGAGCACAGAGCAGACTCAATCACAAAATCATAGAATCACAGAATCCACCAGGGTGGAAAAGACCTCAGAGATCATCAACTCCAACCTAGCACCGAATACCTAACACCTCCTGACAACCAAACCATGGCTCCAAGGGCCACATCCAAGCCTTTCTTGAGTACCTCCAGGGACAGGGACTCCACCACCTCCCTGGGCAGCACATCCCAATGGCCAATCTCTCTTGATGGGAAGAACTTTGTCCTCACCTCCAGCCTAAACCTCCCCTGGCACAGCTTGAGACTGTGTCCTCTTGTTCTGGTGCTGCTTGTCTGGGAGAAGAGCCCAACCCCCAGCTGGCTACAACCTCCCTTCAGGGAGTTGGAGAGAGCAAGAAGGTCTCCCCTGAGCCTACTCTTCTCCAGGCTAAGCAATCCCAGCTCCCTCAGCCTCTCCTCCCAGGGCTGTGCCCTTCTCTGGACACCTTCCAGCACCTCCAGATCCTTCCTGGAACAAGCTGCAAAGTTTCTCTCTGCTTGCTGAATCAGTTTCTAAATCAAGCTCTTTGCCCCCCTTTGGAAGCTGCCTCTGTGCACAGCTGGTGACAGAAAGCCAAATCATTAATATCCTGATGTGTAATTAAAGAAATTAATGCATCTGGAGGAAGGAATCCAATTATCTTCTTTGTGCAAATTGGAGCTAATGAAGCTCACCTTCATCTCCCCCCTCCCACTCCATCCTCTACCTCTGGTGTAAAAGAGAGAGATTTCCTCCCTCCCCCTCCCCTCCTCCTTGTCCTGGAGCCATGATGCTTTGGGCCTATCAGGGTCTCTTTTTCCCCCTGCTCTGCCATCCTATCTTTAATTAGTTGCTTCGTCTCTTTGCTCAGGCAGGGCACAGATCTCACAGATTCTCCCTTCTCTTCTCAGCAGCAGCAATACAAAACTAGGGGCTGCAGGACTGGGTTGTGTGTCCCACACACACACACACACACACACACTCTCCTCAGCAGCAAGTTGAGGATCTTCTCTGGATGACTTTTGCAGCACTTTAATAGAAGAAGTTTGCTGCTGCAGTTGGTCTTCAGCTTTTTCTTGAGGTCTTGACCTTCAAGGTCCCTTCCACCCCCAACCCATTCTCAGACCTTCAAGGTCCCTTCCACCCCCAACCCATTCTGAGACCTTCAAGGTCCCTTCCACCCCAACCCATTCTCAGACCTTCAAGGTCCCTTCCACCCCAACCCATTCTCAGACCTTCAAGGTCCCTTCCACCCCCAACCCATTCTCAGACCTTCAAGGTCCCTTCCACCCCAACCCATTCTGAGACCTTCAAGGTCCCTTCCACCCCCAACCCATTCTCAGACCTTCAAGGTCCCTTCCACCCCCACCCACTCTTTTTTTCCTGCAGCTCTTAGGCAGTTGTGCACTGTCAGAGGATGCATCCATGTGGACAGGTAACTACAGTGTGACTACAGTCAAATAAAGATGAAAGTGCAAGGCCAAAGTGTTGATATTTCAATACAAAAAGAGATATTTTGGGTGATCTGATTGGGGAGCAACTGAAATCCATCTCATGTGCTAGAAGGAGAGGAACTGGCCTGAAATTGTGCCAGAAAGGGTTAGGTTGGAGAGGAGGAGAAATGTCCTTGCTGCAAGAGTGGTCAGGGATTGGCAGAGGCTGCCCAGGGAGGTGGTGGAGTCCCCATCCCTGGAAGTGTTCAAGAAATGTGTGGCCATGGCACCTGGGGCCAGGGTTTGATGAAGCATAGAATGCTCTGGGCCGAAAGAGACCTCCAAATGTCATCTAAGTCCAACCCCTGCACTCAGCAGGGACATCCCCAACCAGATCAGGTTGCCCACAGCCCTGTCCAGCCTCACCTTGAACAGCTCCAGGGATGGATGGGGCCACAACCACCTCCCTGGGCAACCTGCTGCAGGGTTCCAGCAGCCTCCTGGTGCAGAACTTGTTCCTCACATCCAATCTCAATCTGCTCTGCTCTGGGTTGGAGTCGCTGTCCCTGGTCCTGTCCCTGCAGGCCTTTGCAAACAGTCTCTCTCCATCCTTCTTGTAGCCCCCTTCAGGTCCTGGCAGGCTGCTCTGAGGTCTCCCTGGAGCCTTCTCCTCTCCAGGCTGAACACCCCCAGCTCCCTCAGCCTGTGCTCACAGCAGAGCTGCTCCAACCCCCCAGAGCATTTTTGTGGCCCTCCTCTGGACCCTCTCCACCACTTCCAGGTCTTTCCTATGTTGAGGGCTCCAGAACTGCACACAGCACTCCCAGTGAGGTCTCTCCAGAGCAGAGGGGCAGGATCCTCTCTCTCCAGTTCTGGCCACCCTGCTTTGGATGCAGCCCAGGCTGCCCTTGGCCTCCTGTGCTGCAGTCTCACCCTGCCTGCTCCTGCCCAGCTTCTCCCCCCCCAGCACCCCCAAGGCCTTCTCCTCAGGCCTGCTTTCTCTCACCTCTTCCCCCAGCCTGTGCTGACAGTGAGGATGGTTCCACCCCGGGTGCAGGACCTGCACTTGCTCTTGTTGACCCTCTCCCTTCCTTTTCATTCTAGAATCCTGGAATCAGTAAGGTTGCAGAAGACCTCAGAGATCATCAAGTCCAACCTATCTAACTTCAAGTACCCCATCCAAGCCTTTTCTGAACACCTCCAGTGATAGTGACTCCACCACCTCCCTGGGCAGCACATTCCAATGGCCAATCTCTCTTGCTGGGAAGAACTTTCTCCTCTTCCTCTTCCTCTCCTCTTCCTCGAGTCATTCATGGTAGGGAGACTTATTGCCAGCTGCTTTCCTGGCATAAAACCTGCTCCAAATCTTTTCTGTGGTGGAAAGGAAGGTGGTGGAGTTCCCAGGTGTGGAGGTGTTCCAGAAACCTGTGGCCATGGCTCTGGGGGGGCCAGGGTTTGATGGCTGTGGTGGGGTTGGGTTGCAGGTTGGGCTGGATGATCCCAGAGGTCTTTTCCAACCCACAGACTTCCGTGGCCCTCTGATCCTCCAAATGTTTTCCTCTGCAAGCTACTTCTTCCCCCACAGCCTTCCCCTCACCTTCCTTGACTCAGTTGTTCAACATCTGCCCTGGACTGAGGGTCCAAAATCAGGCAGAGAGCTGCTGGCTTGCAGAGACTTCATCACATTTGCTATGACCACCCCCAAAACCAAATATACTCTGCACTCTTTTGTGCCTCACAGGCTGAGCAGAGGGGAAAATCTCTCCTGAGCTGGAGATTTTCACTCTTTCCAGGAGGGGGGGAAAGGAAATAAAAGCCTCACACTTGAGCAAGGATCAAACTCTTTGGGTTGAGTTCTCTCCCTGGGGATGTGGGGCAGCTGCTTTTGAAGCTAGAAAGTCAGCCTTTGAAATGCTTCATGCTGTTTGAAATGGCTTCCAGCTCCTGGAGAAGCCCTCCAAGATTGAAATCAGAGGTGAATTGGAGTTCTCTGCTTTCAGGAAGCTAAGAGCAGCAAATGAGCTTATTCCTGAGCCAGGCTGTTAATTGCTCTGCTGAAGAACGTGGAACAATTCCCTGCTGCAGAACAGCCTCAAACCAAAGTGCTGCTGGAAGAGCCTCTTTGGAAGAGATGCAATCAAGCAGAAAGCTCTTTGCTTTTTGGCTGCTTTGGAGGCTGCTTGACCCCTTTCAGGTCTCTCCTTGTAATGCATTTTGTCTCTTCCCCTAAAACAAACTCAGCAGCCAAGAGCAGAGAAGAGAAGAGAAAAGCAGAGGGGGTAGGGGAAGACCCAACCTGTTTTATATCTCATTTTATATCCAATTTTGGGGCTGGAATGCCATCATGCCAAGAAAATATCTCTCTGAAGCTTCCTGAGTCCAAACCACCACCAAGGGCAAATGCAAAGTGGAGTTTCATGTGTCTTGAAAAGGGCTCAGGTTGTTCAGCCTGGAGAGGAGAAGGCTCCAGGGGGACCTCAGAGCTGCCTGCCAGGACCTGAAGGCATCCTGCAGGAAGGCTGCAGCCAGAGCAGTGTGGGCAGCAGGGCAGGAGAGGGGATCCTGCCCCTGGGCTCTGCTCAGACCTCACCTCCAAGCCTGCCTCCAGCTCTGCTGTCCCCAGCAGCAGCAGGACACAGAGCTGCTGCAGAGAGCCCAGAGGAGGCCACAAGGCTGCTGCCAGGGCTGGAGCAGCTCTGCTGGGAGCACAGGCTGAGGGAGCTGGGGCTGTGCAGCCTGCAGAGGAGAAGGCTCTGGGCAGACCTTAGAGCAACCTTCCAGGTCTCCCTCAGCCTCCTCTTCCCCACACTGAACACCCCCAGCTCCCTCAGCTGCTCCTCCCCAGCCCTGTTCTCCAGACCCTTCCCCAGCTTGGTTGCCCTTCTCTGGCCCTGCTCCAGCTCCTCAATGTCTCTCTTATCCATATCAGGGCAGATTTCAGATTTCCAAGCCCTCAGCCATCATGAACTCAATTTGTGAGAGCAGAGTTCCACAGCACTTCAGAACCTGCAGTTGTGTAGCCCTGGCCCTGCAGGGTGGCAGCAGATCAGCCCTGGGGGGGGGGGGGTGCTTTCATTCTTGTTCTAGGCAGCCAGACACAACCTTCAAATCACTTCTTAAGAGGAGAGCAATAGAAGATGTTTAATCCCTTCCTAGAGAAGGAAAATGAAGCTTTCAGGCAGAAGCCTAAAGGTTCTCTGGGAAGGAAAGAGGTTAACAAGAGGAGACTTTAGAGCTGCCCTCCAATCCCTGAAGGGACCTTCCATCATCCCTCCTGGTCATGAGGGCAAATTGCTGCCCAGGGGATAACTTATTGTCCCCCAAGGACTCCATGGAGCTGCTTTCCAGCACGAGAGCTCCACCTCAACAGGAGGAGAATCTTCTTTGGTGTGAGGCTCCCAGAGGCCTGGAGCAGGCTGCCCAGAGAGGTTGTGGAGTCTCCTGCTCTGGAGCATTTCCAGCCCCACCTGGATGCATTCCTGTGCTGCAGTTTCCATCTGTCAATAGCTGAGAGCTGGGAGTCAGGAAGGAAGGGCCAGGGCCAGGCTCTGCTCAGCTGCCCCCTGGGATAGGACAAGAGGCAATGGATGGAAAGTGCAGCCCAGGAGGCTGCAGCTCAGCAGGAGGAGGAACTTGTGCCCTGGGAGGCTGCCAGAGGCCTGGAGCAGGCTGCCCAGAGAGGTTGTGGAGTCTCCTTGTCTGGAGCCTTTGCAGCCCTGTCTGGATGCATTCCTGTGTGAGCTGCCCTGGGTGATCCTCCTCTGGTAAAGGAGTTTGGACTTGATGATCTCAGAAGGTTCCTTAATGTCCTGTGATCCTCTGACACCACTGAAGTTGTCCAAGAAGACTCAGGATGAATTCATTGAGCTGGGAGCAAACCATTCCAGGTAGTTTTGGCTCCAGTGTTGCCTACCCTGTAGCTGCTAATCCCCTGGAATGATTGTCTGGCTGCACTGAGAAGGCTCCAACCCTGAGAATTAATTTAGTAATTGATCCAGAGAAGCTTAATTACAGGGAGAGAGTCATGGCAATCTGATTGGAGAGGAGCCAGGCTCTCTGCTCTCAGGGAGGAAAAGCCTCTCCTGAGCTCTGGGGGCTGGGAATGTTTGTGGGCCCAAGTGGACTGAAAAAGAAGACCAAACCCCCACAGAATGAACCAATTCTCCCACTTCTTTAACAGGGGGATCCAGCTGAGGATGACTGTGGGGTGTTTCTCTCTTTCAGCCTGGTGTTTGTTTACTGACTTCCCAGCACAGCTGGGGTGTCTCTGCCAGTCAGCACAGCATGGCTGGGGTTGGAAGTTGGGTTGGCTCAGTTGCCTTCCCTCGCCTTTAAATCTCTCAGACTCAGAGAGTGCTTTGGGTTGGAAAGGGCCTCAGAGGTCATCCAGGTCCAACTCTCCTGCTGGGGGCAGGGACAGCTCCCACCAGCCCAGGTTGCTTCAAGGCTTCATCCAACCTGATCTTAAACACTGTCAGGGATGAGGTTTCCACCACCTCCCTGGGCAACCTGTGCCAGGCTCTCACCACCCTCAGGGACAGCAACTTCTTCCTAGTGTCCAAGCTCAATCTGCCCTGCTGTAGTACCAGACCTCTGCCCCCTGCCCCATCACCACACTCCCTCCCCTTCATACATTGGAAGGTTGCTCTAAGGGCTCCTCTCCATCCTCTCTTCTCCATCCTGAACAGCCTCAGCTCTCTCAGACTCTTCTCCTATGAGAAGTTCTCCAACCCCTTGATCATCTTTGTGGCTTCCTTGGACTCTCCCCAGCAAATCCATGTAGTCTGGAGAGGAGAAGGCACCAAGGAGACCTCCTTGTGGCCTTCCAGGATCTGAATGAGACTACAAGAAAGCTGGGGAGGGACTTTGAGGGTGTCAGGGGGGGATAGGAGCAGGAGGGATGGAGCAAAACTAGAAATGGGGAGATTGAGATTGGCTGTGAGGAAGAAGTTGTTGCCCATGAGGGTGGTGAGAGCCTGGCCCAGGCTGCCCAGGGAGGTGGTGGAAGCCTCCTGCCTGGAGGTGTTTGCAGCCAGGCTGGAGGTGGCTGTGAGCAACCTGCTGTGGTGTGAGGTGTCCCTGGGCCATGGCAGGGGATTGGGCCTGGCTGAGCCTTGAGCTCCCTTCCAGCCCTGACAATGATTTAAAGAAGTGAAGAGCTTTGCCTTCCCCACACCACCTCCAGCAGCCTCCATCCCCACAGCCTTTACTCTTCACATTCAGACTCCTTTCCTCTCCTCAGTCCTGGTGCTGATAGTCTGAACACTTGGAACAGGCCACAGAGAGAACTGCCTCACACTTTTGTTCTCAACAAGTGACTTCTTCAGGCCTTGGGTGCTGCCAAGGTCACCTCACTTGGTTTTAATTATAAGGTTTGGCAGAGCCTTGGAGCTTGGACTTTTTGTTGTTTGTTTGTGGTGAGGATTTTTGTTCTCTCCCTAGCTGAGGGTTTCTGAAGCTAAGGAGCAGACACATCTTAGGTTTCATTAGAGGAGAACATTCCTCTGATGTCTGTAGTTGAGAAGGAAAGTTTGAAAGCCTGCTCTGTGCTGCTGCAGAGACAGGCTGAAAGTCTTCTCTCTTCCTCCTCCTTACAAAGGTGGTCTCTGAAGAAGCAGCCTGACAACCACTCCTGCTTTGGAGTTTCCTGACTGTGGAAGCCTGTGCTGGGGCAGAATGGCTCAGGGAGAAAGGGACCCCAGAGCTCCTCTCTTCCAACCTCCCCTCCAGGCCCAGGGACACCTCTCAGCTACATTCAGCTGCTCAAGGTCTCATCCAACTTGGCCTGGAAGATCTCCATGGAGGAGGCACCCAGAACCTCCCTGGGCAGCCTGTGCCAGAGCCTCAGCAGCCTGGCACTGAAGAACTTCTGCCTCAGCTGCAGCCTGAGCCTGCTCTGCCTCAGCTCCAAACCCTTGCCCCTGGGCCTGGCTCCAGCCCCCCTCAGCCCAAGTCCCTCTGCAGCCTTCCTGCAGGATGCCTTCAGGTGCTGGCAGCAGCTCTGAGGTGCCCCTGGAGCCTTAGGTTTGATGTCTTTGGTCCTAAGTTCCTCCTCTCATAGCAGCTGGGTAGGCTGCAGACAGGGAAGCAAAACTGTTTGTGTCTGTCCTGGTGATGGGACCAGGGCCAATGGCTTCAAACTGGAGCAGAGCAGATTGAGATTGGATGTGAGGAACAAGTTCTGCACCAGGAGGCTGCTGGAACACTGCAGTAGGTTGCCCAGGGAGGTGGTTGAGGCTCCATCCTTAACCAGGTGAGGCTGGACAGGGCTCTGGGCAACCTGATCTAGCTGAGGATGTCCCTGCTGAGTGCAGAGGGGGTTGGACTGGATGAGCTTTGGAGCTCCCTTCCAACCCAGAGCATTCTATGACTGTGATTCTATGACTTTATGATTCTATGATTTACAAGTCAGTGAGATAAGAAACTGCATCAGCTCTGGAGCCCTCAATACAGGAAGGACCTGGGGCTGATGGAGAGGGTCCAGAGGAGGGACATGAAAGCAACCAGGGGATTGGAGCAGCTCTGCTATGAGGACAGGCTGAGGGAGCTGAGGGTGTTCAGCCTGGAGAAGCCTCCAGGGAGACGTTGGAGCAGCCTGCCAGGACCTGAGGAGGCTCCAGAAGAGCTGGGAAGGGACTTCTGACAAGGACTGGGAGAGTCAGGGCAAGAAGGGATGGCTTGAAGATGGAAGAGGGCAGATTGAGCCTGGAGATGAGGAAGAAATTCATTGCAGTGAGGGTGGAGTGACACTGGGAGAGGTTGCCCAGGGAGGCTGTGGATGTCCCCTCCCTGGTTGGATGAGACCATGGGCAGTCTGGGCTGGTGGGAGGTGTCCCTGCCCATGGCAGGGGGTTGGAACTGGCTGATCTCCAAGCCAAAGCATTCTCTGCATGCCTGACTGCAGCCTGAGCCAGAGCAGAGCTCAGCTGAGTCCCAGCTTCAGGCCTGTCAGAAGGTGTTGCCAAAGCAGAGCCCAATCCCAAGCCTCGTGTTGCTTGGCTTGTAACAAGGTGAGGACAGCCATCTCCTGCTGGTTTGCATGTAGTCCCTGGGCTGGTAGCACTGCTAGCTCCTGGAGCATCATGTCAGGAGTGCTTCCCTTCAGAGCGCCAGCGGGAGGTGGCAGCGTGCTGGCTGCTGCTGCTGCTGCTTCCTTTGGCCTCTCTCTGCTTCCATCACTCCACAATCAGGGCCTGCCTTGAGTAAGCTTCTCTGAAACCACAGCTGGGGGGGGTTGTGTTTTACCTCACTGGATGAATTCTGCTTCTTAGCTTAGGAATTGTGTACTGAGCTCTGGGCAGCCCACACCTTGAGGCTGGTGTCCAGTGCTGGGCAGCTCAAGGCAAGAGAGCTGTGGAGGTGCTGGAGCCAGGGCAGAGCAGGGCAAGGAAGCTGGGAAGGGCCTGGAGAAGAAATGTGCTGGAGAGAGGCTGAAGGAGCTGGGGAGGGTTAGTGGGAAAGAGAGGAGGCTGAGGGGAGACTCCTGGCTGCCTCCAGCTCCCTGCAAGGAGCTTGTGGAGAGGCTGCTGCTGGTCTCTGCTCCCAGGGCAGCAGTGACAGAACAAGAGGCAATGGCCTCAAGCTGCCCCTGGGGAGGTTCAGCCTGGAGAGCAGGAAGAGTTTTTCCCCCTGCAGAGTGCTCAGGGCTTGGGATGTGCTGCCCAGGGAGGTGGTGGAGTGCCCAAGCCTGGAGGTGGCTCTCAGCCACACTGCCCCCAGCCTGCAGCACTGCCTGGGGTTGGTGTGGCCAAAGTGCAGCACCCAGCACTTGGGCTTGTTCAGTGCCATGCTGTTGGACTCTGCCCATCTGTCCAGCCTGGCAAGCTCCCTCTGCAGACCCCTCCTGACCTCTAACAGATCCACTCCTGCCCCCCAGCTTGGAGCCATCTGCACTCTTGCTAATGATGGACTCCATCCCTCAGTTCTACCTTCAAAGTAGAAGGGAGAGGAAAGGGAAAAAGCAACCCAAGCAAAGCAGAAGTGTTTCCTACCCTGGCAGATTAAAAACCTCAGCTAGAGGAAATGAAACAACTGCAGCAACCCAAACCTGGTTACATTGATGAGCTCCCTCCCCAGTGTGTGTGCTGCAGCTGCCAGGTGGTTCTGTTAAATACATCTCAGGCTCATTTTTCATCCCCTTCATGCCCTGGCTCCACCTTGGTGCTGTCCAAGAGAGCATGGGAGAACCAAGATCCATTCTCCACCCTCACCAATCATGCAGGGATTAGGGAGCTGCTTGGCTGCTGCTTTTGTTTTGCAGACCCTCGGTGTGTTTTCACCAACCAGTGACACATCTCCCAGCCCAAAGCTTCCTTTGGTTGTTTTGGTGGTGAGGAAACAGAATCACAGGAAGCATCCCCTTGGAAGAGACCTCCAGGCTCACACCCAGCTTAGGGGCAGTCCTAAACCATGTCCCTAAGCTCCAGCTCCACAGCTGCTTGACCACCCCCAGGGATGGGGACTCCAGCACTGCCCTGGGCAGATCATTCCAATGGCTGAGAGCTCTCTCTGGGAGAAATATTTCCTAGCATCCAGGCTGAACCTCCCCTGGGGCAGCTTGGAACCATTGCTTCTGCTCCTGTCACTTGCCACCAAGGAGCAGAGACTGTCCCCTCCTCACCCCAAACTCCCTGCAGGGAGCTGCAGAGAGCAAAGAGGTCTCCCTCAGCCTCCTCCTCTCCAGCCTGAACACCCCCAGCTCCCTCACAGGACACTGAGGAGCTGGAGCAGGGCCAGAGAAGGGCAACGAAGCTGAGGAAGGGTCTGGAGAGCAGGGCTGGGGAGGGGCAGCTGAGGAAGCTGGGGGTGTGCAGTGTGGGGAAGAGGAGGCTGAGGGAGACCTCCTTGCTCTCCACAGCTCCCTGAGAGGAGGCTGCACTGAGGAGGAGGTTGGGCTCTGCTCCCCAGACTCAGGTGATAGAAGGAGAGGAACTGACCTGAAATTGTGCCAGGGGAGGCTGGGGTTGGAGAGGAGGAGAAATGTCTTTGATGCAAGAGTGGTCAGGGGTTGGCAGAGGCTGCCCAGGGAGGTGGTGGAGTCCCCATGGCTGAGGAGATTGAGGTAAGTTGTGGCCATCGCAGCTGGGCCATGGTGTGGTGGCCATGGTGGGGTTGGGCTGATGGCTGCACTGGGTGACCTGAGAGCCCTCTTCCAACCCAATCAACTTTGTGATTCTCTCAGTGGTGGAGTGTCAGGGGTCACAGCTGCAGACCAATCCTTGGTGCTAACTGGAAACCATTCCAGAAAGTGCAGTTGTTCAGGAGAGGAGGAGGTTCTCCTCCCCTTCTGGTCTGCCCTGCTCAGACCTCATCTTGAGGGCTGCCTTCAGTTTTGGGCTCCCCAGGTCAGAAGGGACAGGGAAGTGCTGGAGAGAGCCCAAGGGAGGCTCCAAGGATGAGGAAGGGACTGGAGACTGCCTGGGGAGGAGAGGTTGAGAGCCCTGGGGGTGTTCAGTCTGCAGAGGAGAAGGCTGAGAGGGATCTGATCAATGGCTCTCAAGAGCTGAGGGCTGGGGGTCAGGAAGGAAGGGCCAGGGCCAGGCTCTGCTCAGCTGCCCCCTGGGATAGGCCAAGAGGCAATGGATGGAAAGTGCAGCCCAGGAGGTTGCAGCTCAGCAGGAGGAGGAACTTGTGCCCTGGGAGGCTGCCAGAGGCCTGGAGCAGGCTGCCCAGAGAGGTTGTGGAGTCTCCTTGTCTGGAGCCTTTGCAGCCCTGTCTGGATGTGTTCTGTGTGCCCTGTGCTGGGTTCTCTGCTCCTGCTCTGGCAGGGGGCTTGGAGTTGATGATCTCTTTGGAGGTCCCTTCCAACCCCTGGCATCCTGTGATGCTGTGATCTCAACTCAGGATAAATCCCTGACCAGAATCAGTTTTGTCCAAAGAGAAACCAGGATCTGGAGCTTGGTTCCTCTGCTGAGAGTCAAAGCCCAATCTCAGTGCTGAGTTTGATCTGAGAGCACGAAATCCATCACTGCTCAGAGGAAGGAATGGGAGAGAGGTTCCTCCTGCAGCTCTTTGTTCTGCCTCAGCTCCATCCTCCTCCCCAGGACTCTGGGAGCATGGCTAATGGCTGCAGTGCTCAGAACCCAGAGGCAGCTTGGGTCCACAGCTCTCTTTTCCCACCCATGCCTGGTGCCTCATTAAACACTCGAGTTTGACTTCCTAGCCTCATGCCAAGGCCATTACTGGCAGTGATGCCTGCTCCAGTGAGCCAGGGAAACACAGGGCAGGCTGCAATTTGCTGTGTTTGTTTGCTCTGCTCTTCCAGCTGGGATTAAACTCCATTTCTCCAACTCTCTTTGGTTGTTTCTTTCCCCTCTCATCTCAGTGACTTGCAGCAGACACTAAAGGGCTGCAGCTCTTCCTCTGAGGAGCAAGGCCATTACCTTTGCTTCTGAGTACCTGTGTTTGTATTTCTCTCTCTCTCTCTCCTTTTGCTTTCCCCTCCCTTTCATGCTCCACTGCTCCTCCAACGTTTTAAGTGGATCATAAAGTTTTCATGCTCTGCAGTGTGGATATTCAGATGTAAAACCACTCCTAGGCTTGTCAGGGGGTTGTAACGGGGCACAGCGCTTCCCACAGGTGGTTTGGTCTCTCCCAACCACCTGCACCTCCAGGGGTGCCCTCAGCTTCTCAACAACAGTCACAGAGCATCAGAGAACTGCCAGCAACAGTCACAGCAAATCACAGAGCCACTCTCCTCTGGACAGATGATTTTATTCATCTCAAACCTTTTGCTTAACTCCAGAGGTTGGCACTCTGAGGAAGGGAGCTCAAGGCTCAGCCAGTCCCAAACCCCCTGCCATGGGCAGGGACACCTCACACCACAGCAGGTTGCTCACAGCCACCTCCAGCCTGGCTGCAAACACCTCCAGGCAGGAGGCTTCCACCACCTCCCTGGGCAGCCTGGGCCAGGCTCTCACCACCCTCATGGGCAACAACTTCTTCCTCACAGCCAATCTCAATCTCCCCATTTCTAGTTTTGCTCCATTCCTCCTGCTCCTATCCCTCCCTGACACCCTCTAAAGTCCCTCCCCAGCTTTCTTGGAGCCCCCTGCAGATATTGCAAGGCCACAATGAGGTCTCCTGGGAGCCTTCTCCTCTCCAGCCTGCACAACCCCAACTCCCTCAGGCTGTCCTCACAGCAGAGCAGCTCCAGCCCTCTGCTCCTCCTCCTGGCCCTTCTCTGGACACCTTCCAGCACCTCCAGAGCCTTCCTGGCACAGTGGCTCCAGCACTGGCCCCAGAGCTGCAGCTGTGGTCTGAGCAGAGTGGAGCAGAGGGGCAGAATCCCCTCCCTGGCCCTGCTGGCTCTGCTTCTCTTGCTGCAGCCCAGGCTCTGCTTGGCTCTCTGGGCTGAAAGTGCTCACTGCTGGCTCCTGTGGAGTTTCTCCCCCACCCTAAGAAGCAGCATCAAGCAAAGCCCCCATGAGAACAGGCAATTGCAATGCAACTGCACTGAATTTCTTCCTCACATCCAATCTCAATCTCCCCATTTCTAGTTCTGCTCCATCCCCCCTGCTCCTATCCCTCCCTGACACCCTCAAAAGTCCCTCCCCAGCTTTCTTGGAGGCCCCTGCAGAGCCTGGAAAGCCACAAGAAGGTCCCCTGGGAGCCTTCTCCTCTCCAGCCTGAGCAGCCCCAGGCTGATGTTCTGCTCTCAATACCTTCCTTGCATTTTCTACTCTCTCTCTGGGATAAAAAAAAAGGACATAACAAAGCTAAAGCTGTTAGTTAAGGGATCCAAACCTCCCAGCTCCTAACTTCCTTTTCCCCCCCATGGTAGGAATTTCATGGGAAAAGATAAAAAGCACAGAAATAATGGATGCTATATCAAGCTCCATTGAACTTTAGAGGCTAAAATGGGAAGTTTCCAGCAAGCCATAAAATCCCCTTTATGGCTGAGATTAATAAGAAATAGTCTGTGAGAGCCAGAGCAGAGCTTGGGTAGAGCTGCACCCAGGGCCTGAGCACAGCTTCTCTCTGCCTGGTTAGTCCTTTGCCAGAATAAAGAATAACTGCCTGCAATCAAAGCACTCACAACTCTTAACAGAGCAAATAAACTGAATGGGCAAAGAAAGGGAAGAGGAAAAGCACTGCTGGGAGCTCCAACTTTGGCTGACTTTGACACAGGGAAGGGACCTTGAAGATCTTAGAATCAGGGAATGCTCTGGGTAGGAAGGGACCTTGGAGATCACAGAATGCTCTGAGTTGGAAGGGAGCTGCAAAGCTCATCCAGTCCAACCCCTCTGCACTCAGGAGGGACATCCTCAACCAGAGCAGGTTGCCCACAGCCCTGTCCAGCCTCACCTTGAATAGCTCCAGGGATGGAGCCTCAGCCACCTCCTTGGGCAACCTGCTGCAGGGTTCCAGCAGCCTCCTGGTGCAGAACTTGTTCCTCACATCCAATCTCAAACTGCTCTGCTCTGGTTTGGAGTCGCTGTCCCTGGTCCTGTCCCTGCAGGCCTTTGCAAACAGTCTCTCTGCAGCCTTTTTGCAGCCCCCTTCAGGTCCTGGCAGGCTGCTCTGAGGTCTCCCTGGAGCCTTCTCCTCTCCAGGCTGAGCACCCCCAGCTCCCTCAGCCCGTGCTCACGGCAGAGCTGCTCCATCCCCCTGATCACTTTCATGTCCCTCCTCTGGACACTCTCCATCAGCCCCAGGTCCCTCCTTGTGTTGGGGGCTGCAAACCTGCACACAGCCCTGCAGGTGAGGTCCCAGCAGAGCAGAGCACAGTGTCAGAATCACCTCCCTGGCTCTGCTGCCAACACTTCTCTTGGATGAGGTGTCCTTGCCTGTGGGCATGGGGTTGGAACTGGCTGATCAGTAAGGTCCCTTCCAACCCAAACCACTCTCTGGTTCTCTACAACCACACCAATTCCCATCTGGAACATCAAAAAACCACCAAAAATCCCCAAATCAAGCAGAATTCAGCTGCAAATGGGCTCTGAAATAATGCTGGGAGCAGTGAGGGAGTTCTTTGTCTTGATTCCTAAACAAAGCTTGGAGAAGCAGAGGAGAGAGCCTGGGAGATGAGAGGCTTGCAGCAGTAATTTCATTATGGCTCTCTTTGCCTCATCTGAGGGCAGAAGCAGCTGTGGGACTGGGAGCAAATGTCAGAGCCAAAGGCTTATTGGATTAGAGTGGGGCAAGAGCATTAATCTTCAGAAAGGAAATCAAGGTAAGAGAGGGGGGCTGGATGCACCAGGAGATGGATAATTGGTTGGAGAAAGCTTTTGACCTTTGAGCCAGGAGTTCAGCCTCCAGCCAAGGCAGGAGTGACTGAAAATCATTGCTGCCTGAGAGCAGGGCAATTGCCATGGGCAATGGCTGATTGCTTTCAGTCCAGGGCCTGGGAACTGGGCCTCTCCCTGCACACAAAAACAGCTATTCCCATTGCCCAGGGCTTGAGGAGCCATAGAACTGAACCTCAGACCTGTCAGGGCTGGAAGGGAGGTCAAGGCTCAGCCAGTCCCAACCCCCTGCCATGGCCAGGGACACCTCACACCACAGCAGGTTGCTCACAGCCACCTCCAGCCTGGCTGCAAACACCTCCAGGCAGGAGGCTGCCACCACCTCCCTGGGCAACCTGTGCCTGTGCCTGGGTTGGAAGGGAGCTCCAAAGCTCATCCAGTCCAACCCCTCTGCACTCAGCAGGGACGTCCCCAACCAGAGCAGGTTGCCCACAGCCCTGTCCAACCTCACCTTCAATATCTCCAGGGCTGGAGCCTCAACCACCTCCCTGGGCAACCTGCTGCAGGGTTCCAGCAGCCTCCTGGTGCAGAACTTGTTCCTCACATCCAATCTCAATCTGCTCTGCTCTGGTTTGGAGTCGCTGTCCCTGGTGCTGTCCCTGCAGCCCTTTGGGAACAGTCTCTCTGCAGCCTTCCTGTAGCCCCTTCAGGTCCTGGCAGGCTGCTACTAGATCTCCCTGGGATAGGACAAGGAACAAGGGATATATAAACTCCAGCACTGGAGGTTCCACCTCAACATGAGGAAGAACTTCTTCACTGTGAGGGTCCCAGAGCCCTGACACAGGCTGCCCAGAGAGGTTGTGCAACCTTCTCCTCTCCAGACCGGACACCCCCAGCTCTCTCACCCTGTGCTCACAGCAGAGCTGCTCCAACCCCCTGAGCATTTCCATGGCCTCCTCTGGATCCTCCCCATCAGCTCCAGGTCCTTCCTGTGCTGAGGGCTCCAGAGCTGCACACAGCCCTGCAGGGGAGCTCTCAGCAGAGCAAAGGGTCAGAATCCCTTCTCAGCTAGAGAAGGGGAGAGTTAGATCAGACCTTAGGAAGAAGTTGTTCCCCATGAGGGTGGTGAGAGCCTGGCACAGGCTGCCCAGGGAGGTGGTGGAAGCCTCCTGCCTGGAGGTGTTTGCAGCCAGGCTGGAGGTGGCTGTGAGCAACCTGCTGTGGTGTGAGGTGTCCCTGCCCATGGCAGGGGCTTGGGGCTGACTGAGCCTTGAGCTCCCTTCCAGCCCTGGAAGTTCTGTGCTGCTGTGGTGTCCTTTATCCAGCTTCAGAGGTGGTAACAACCCTGGCAGCTCAGACTTGGGCTTGCCAACGTGTTCACAAACTTCTCTGTCAATACCTGTATGTTCCAGCTCCCTCCCAGGGCTATAATCTTCCCCCTCAGGCTCCTCAGCCTAGAGATGATGAATCCAAACTGCATTTTCTCCTCCTCACGCTGTACTTCTTTCCTCCCAGCTAAGCAAACTGGGTATTTGCAGGGCTAAAGAAGAAGAGAATTTTCAAGTTTAATCAATGCAGCTGAGAGGAAGGGGAGGGGGAAAAAATCAATAAGGTTCCCAGAACCTCCTTAGTTGTAATAAAATTCAGTGTGAGGCTTGGGTTGTTTTCCCCTTTCTTTTCTGTGCAGGGGTTTTGGTGAGAGGGCTCAAGCAATAAAGGAGTGGGGGTGTTAGTGATGTATTGGAGGCTGGGATGGCATCCAGGGGGACCTGGAGAAGATGGAGAGGTGTGCACAGGTGAACCTCATGAGGTACAACAAGAGCAAGGGCAGGGGCCTGCACCTGGGCTGGAATAAACCTCACTGGCAGTACAGGCTGGGGGAGAAGGGGATAGAAAGCAGCCCTGAGGAGAAGGACTTGGGGGTGCTGGGGGGGGAGAAGCTGGGCAGGAGCAGGCAGGGTGAGATTGCAGCACAGGAGGCCAAGGGCAGCCTGGGCTGCATCCAAAGCAGCACTGCCAGAGATCCTGAGAGGAGATTCTGACACTTTGCTCTGCTGAGACCTCCCCTGCAGGGCTGTGTGCAGCTCTGGAGCCCTCAGCACAGGAAGGACCTGGAGCTGATGGAGAGGGGCCAGAGGAGGAGTTATCAGGGGCTGGAGCAGCTCTGCTGGGAGCACAGGCTGAGGGAGCTGGGGGTGCTCAGCCTGGAGAAGAGAAGGCTCCAGGGAGACCTCAGAGCAGCCTGCCAGTGCCTGAAGGTAGGCTGAAGAAGGATGGAAAGAGGGTGTTCCCAAAGGCCTGCAGGGACAGGACCAGGGCCAAGGGCTTCAAACTGGAGCAGAGCAGATTGAGATTGGATGTGAGGAACAAGTTCTGCACCAGGAGGCTGCTGGAACCCTGCAGCAGGTTGCCCAGGGAGGTGGCTGAGGCTCCATCCATCCCTGGAGCTATTCAAGGTGAGGCTGGGTAGGGCTCTGGGCAACCTGATCTGGTTGGGGATGTCCCTGCTGAGTGCAGAGGGGTTGGGCTGGATGAGCTTTGGAGCTCCCTTCCAACCCAGAGCACTCTGTGAAGAACAATTCTGTTAATGATGTTTTGTAAGGGATGGGAACCTGCACTGCCAGCCCCAGGAAGGCACAAAGCTCTCTCTCTCTCTCTCTCTCTCTCCCTCTCCCTCTCCCCTATGTTTTTTATTAGCATTATTACTTTCTTCTTTAGCTTTCTGAACTTCTTAACTTATTCCAACATCAGCAGAGCCCAGGCTCTGCAGGGCATAGAGTTCCAGGTGCGTGCTTCAGCTGCTGGGGTTTGAACTGATAGCAAGGGTTATTGACCCCTGGAGTTAGCATGTGTCCTATCAAACTCACTCCTATAGCCTGAGGAGCTCACAGTGAGGCAGGGCAGGGCAGGGCAGGTTGCTTGGCTTTTACTTTGGGTTTTTCATTTTCTCTAGGTGCTTTCTAAGACAAAAAGTTTTGGCCAGCTCCAGGGTTCTGTTCTCCTTAAAAGTTTTGTCACAGGATGCCAGGGGTTGGAAGGGACCTCCAAAGAGCTTCCAGTGTCAGCCCCCTGCCAGAGCAGGAGCAGAGAACCCAGCACAGGGCACACAGAACACATCCAGACAGGGCTGCAAAGGCTCCAGACAAGGAGACTCCACAACCTCTCTGGGCAGCCTGCTCCAGGCCTCTGGCAGCCTCCCAGGGCACAAGTTCCTCCTCCTGCTGAGCTGCAACCTCCTGGGCTGCACTTTCCATCCATTGCCTCTTGGCCTATCCCAGGGTGCAGCTGAGCAGAGCCTGGCCCTGGCCCTTCCTTCCTGACCCCCAGCCCTCAGCTCTTGAGAGACATTGATCAGATCCCTCTCAGCCTTCTCCTCTGCAGACTGAACACCCCCAGGGCTCTCAGCCTCTCCTCCCCAGGCAGTCTCCAGTCCCTTCCTCATCCTTGGAGCCCTCTCTTGGGCTCTCTCCAGCAGATCCCTGTCCCTCCTGGGCTGGGCAGCCCAGAGCTGGATGCAATATTCCAGGTGAGGTCTGAGCAGGGCAGAGCAGAGGGGGAGGAGAACCTCCCTGGCTCTGCTGCCCACACTCCTCTGAATGCCCCCAGGACTCCCTTGGCCTCCAGGGCACTTTGCTGCCCCATGCAGACCTTGCTCTCCCAGCTCCTTCTCCTTGGGGCTGCTCTCCAGCAGATCCCTTCCCAGCCTGTCCTGCTGCAGGTTATTCCTCCTGCCCAGCTGCAGGACTCTTGATCTCACCCAACCTTTTGGCACAGAGCAGGTACTCTGCCCCTGATCTTGGATGAGAACTCTGCCAGGGGTGAGGAGGGCTGCAAATAGCTGCTCCCCAGCTTAGCTGCTTGGCTTCCCTTGGGTTTTCTCTGCTTTTATTGTGTTTTCATATCTGGATGCCATCTCTCTCCTAATTTCCCTTTGGCCTGAGGTTTGGACTCACTTGGGTTTGTTTCATTTCCTTTCTCTCTTCACCTTCCTTCAGAAATTCCAATCTAGCAACACATGAGCACAAACACAGAATGAAGTCATCAGAGAGAGAGGGAAGGCATTCTCCCCCTCTGCTCTGCTTCTCATCCCTCTTAGTCCTTTTTGTGTCCCTCTGCCTTTGGACATGCCAATCTACAGCCCAATGCACGCAGACACAATCAATTCATCCTAGAAAGAGGGAGGAGATTCCTCCCCTCTGCTCTGTCAGACCCCACCTGCAGCACTGTGCCCAGCTCTGGTGTCCCCCAACACAAGCAGGACGTGGAGCTGTTGGAGCAGGTCCCACAGGAACACATCCAGACAGGGTAGGAAAGGCTCCAGAGCAGGAGACTCCACAACCTCTCTGGGCAGCCTGTTCCAGGCCTCCAGCAGCCTCACACCAAAGAAGTTTCTCCTCATGCTGAGCTGAAACCTTCTCTGGTCAAGTTTGTACCTGTTGTTTCTTCTCTCACTACTGTGCACCACCCATGAGAGCTTGGCCCCCTCCCCTTGCCCCCCAGCCCTCAGCTATTGATAGACATTGATCAGATCCCTCTCAGCCTTCTCCTCCCCAGACTCAACACCCCCAGGGCTCTCAGTCTCTCCTCACAGGGGAGATGCTGAAGTCCCCAAATCCTCCTCCTGGCTCTGCCTTGGACTCTCTCCAGCAGGTCTCTGTCTCTCTTCACCTGGGGAGCCCCAAACTGGACACAGGATTGGAGCTGTGGTCTGAGCAGGGCAGAGCAGAGGGGCAGCAGAACCTCCCCAGCCCACACTTTCCTTGCTGCCCCCCAGGACCCCCTTGGCTCTCTTGGCCCCAGGGCACATTGCTCTCCCCTGCAGAGCTTGCTTCCCCCAGCTAGGACTCTGAGGCCTTTCACCCCGGAGCTGCTTTCCCCTGACCTCTCCTGGTGCCTGCTGTTATTCCAACCTGGTTTGTTCTGTTCTGTTCTGCTCTGTTCCTCCCCAGCTGCAGGACCCTGCCCTTGTCCTTACTGAACTCTTCCAACCCGAATCCATTCCATGAATCTTTGAAACCCTCCAAGCTGTATTCCTGCTGAAGTAACAGGAAACCTTTACCAACCTTTTGTTTGCTTGCTGTTGTTTTCCTAATGATCTAAAGCTTAGGTTCAGAGCAGTTCAGGTCAGAATGGCTCTCAGAGCTGGGACAGGAACTGGTTCAGGGTGGGACTGGTCATGGGAGTTGCCTGCTGTGAGCTGCAGCTTTGCCCTCAAGAAGGCAAATTCCCACCCTGCCAGAGGTGATGCTGATTCTCGTCCTCATGGTGGTGACAAAACTGCCTGCAAAGGACAAGACCTCGGCTGTGGTGCCCCTGGCAGCCTTTGCCAAGAGATCTCTGTGTGTTTATTGCCACCCTGTGCTGAGTGGCAGCTGACAAGGAAGGGAACTGAGCCAAGCCCTGCACACAGCTCAGAAGCATGGACAGGAGGGGCTGCAGCAATGCCTCCTGGCACCCAAAATCCTCCACACTGCAAGATGTGTGAGCAACTGGATTGTGAACAGCTGCTCAGTGGGGTCCAGCAGCTGCAAGGGGACTCTGTGTCCTGCTCCTCACCTTGCCACCATCACACAAGAGGCACAGAGAGAGGGCTGGGGAGTGGCTTATTCATTTATGCTTCTATGCTAGGCTGAGGTCCCTAATAACACAATCCCTGAAGCTTCTGATCTTCATTTTGCTCATCCTCAGGAGATGCAGCTGCTGGCAGCCACAGCTGGACTCTCCTCTGGGTTTTACAGCCTGTAGTGACCCAATCATGGAATGGTTTGGGTTGGAAGGCACCTGAAAGCTCAGCCAGTCCTCAACCCCCTGCCATGGGCAGGGACACCTCACACCACAGCAGGTTGCTCACAGCCACCTCCAGCCTGGCTGCAAACACCTCCAGGCAGGAGGCTTCCACCACCTCCCTGGGCAGCCTGTGCCAGGCTCTCACCACCCTCATGGGCAACAACTTCTTCCTCACAGCCAATCTCAGTCTGCCCATTTCTAGTTCTGCTCCATCCCCCCTGCTCCTATCCCTCCCTGACACCCTCACAAATCCCTCCCCAGCTTTCTTGGAGCCCCCTGCAGATCCTGCAAGGCCACAATGAGGTCTCCTGGGAGCCTTCTCCTCTCCAGCCTGCACAACCCCAACTCCCTCAGGCTGTGCTCACAGCAGAGCAGCTCCAGCCCTCTGCTCCTCTTCCTGGTCCTGCTCTGGACACTTTCCAGCCCCTCCAGAGCCTTCCTGGCCCAGAGGCTCCAGAGCTGGCCCCAGAGCTGCAGCTGTGGTCTCAGCAGAGTGGAGCAGAGGGGCAGAATCCCCTCCCTGCCCTGCTGGCCACACTTCTCTTGCTGCAGCCCAGGCTCTGCTTGGCTCTCTGGGCTGCCAGCTCCCTCACATCTCTCCAGGAATGCTGGATGCCATCTAGATGTTTGCACTCCTGCTCACCACTTGCTGTTTCCAAAGCTCTGTGCTACCTCTTTCAGGGGATTTAGGATTAGATACAGAGTGGAGAGCATGAAATGACCTCTGCAGTCTGTTCTGCACCTCTGAAAGCAGAGCTTCCTCTTTCAGCACTTTGTTTCTGTGGTGCTCTGCCCTTGTGTTATTGCAGGGGGGGTTATTTTCTTCTCCAGTGGTATTTGTCTTGCTCCAATCAAAGTAGAGCCTCTTCCACAGAGGTGAAGAGCAAGTTGATGTGGTGTAGTCATGACCATGGTAGAGTTAGGTAATCCTTGAATGGCTCAGGCTGGAAAAGGACCTCAGAGCTCCTCTCCTCCAACCTCCCCTCCATGCCCAGGGACACCTCTCAACTAGACTCAGCTCCTCATGGCCTCATCCAGCCTGGCCTTGAATACCCCCAGGGAGGAGGCTACCACACTTCCATGGACAGCCTGTTCCAGATGGGTGGCCTTGCTCTCGGAGGTGTTTTCCTTCCATAGTGGTTCTGTGTGTTGGGTCATGTCTATTAACACACCACTGCCTGCTCCTTGTTGCTTGTGGAATCCACTCTAACCTGACTTTGTTATACTCCTGGTGAGAACCCAGTGCTGGGGGTGGCAAAACCCAACCCCAAAGCAACAGTTATTGTAGGGGCAGGGAATGGGTTGGGTTGGAAAGGACCCAAAGATCCTCTAAACCCAACCTCCCTGCTATGGGCAGGCACACCACCTACAAGATCTGGTGGCTCAAGGCCTCATCCAGCCTGGGCTTGAGTATTTCCAGGGAGGAGGCATCTCCCACCCTCCCTGCAAAGTGTCTCAGCAGCACCCTCACTGCAAAGAATTCCTTCCTAGTATCTAAATCTACTCTTTTGAGGTGGGGAACTGTTAGCCCTTGTCCTCATGAGCCCTTTCTCATCTTCCCTCTAGGTCCATTGTCCTTCCTGGAATGCAGCACTGAGGTCTTCCAGGAGCCTTCTCTTCTCCACATTGGCACAGAGCTACTCCTCCAGCCTGTCCTGCACCCCCTGAGTGAGATCCTGTCCTTCCCTTGGCTTGACCTCAGCACTCAGCTTGGGGACACTACAGGCAGGTAGGAATTGGATGGGAGTTGGAGATTGATAATGGGACTTGGGACTTGATAATGGGACTTGGGACTTGATAAGAGCTGGAGTCTGATGATGGGAATTGAAACTTGATAGGAGCTGGAGTCTGATGATGGGAGTGGGAACTTGATAGGAGCTGGAGTCTGATGATGGGAATGGGAACTTGATAGGAGCTGGAGTCTGATGATGGGAGTGGGAACTTGATGAGAGCTGGAGTCTGATGATGGGAATTGAAACTTGATGAGAGCTGGAGTCTGATGAAGGGAATGGGAACTTGAGAAGAGCTGGAGTCTGATCATGGGAGTTAAAATGTGATAAGAGCTGGAGTTTGATGATGGGAGTTGGAATTTTTGATGGGAGATGGAACTTGATAAGAGTTGGAACTTGATGATGGGAGTTGGAATTTTTGATGGGAGCTGGAGCTGGATAAGAGTTGGAATCTGATAATGGGAGTTGGAATTTGATAAGAGTTGGAACTTGATGATGGGAGTTGGAATTTTTGATGGGAGCTGGAGCTGGATAAGAGTTGGAATCTGATAATGGGAGTTGGAATTTGATAAGAGTTGGAACTTGATGATGGGAGTTGGAATTTTTGATGGGAGCTGGAGCTGGATAAGAGTTGGAATCTGATAATGGGAGTTGGAATTTGATAAGAGTTGGAACTTGATCATGGGAGTTGGAACCTGATAGGAGTTGGAACCTGATGGGAGTTGGAGTTTGATGGTGGGAGGGGGAACTTGATGGGAGTGGGAGCTTGATGATGGGAGATGGAGTCTGATGATGGGAGTTGGAACTTGATAAGAGTTGGAGTTAGATGTTACTTTGAGTTTTAGAAGCTGGAATTTTTTAGATGCTGGAATCTTACAGCAGCTGGCTGGGATTTTAGCAGCTGGGATTTTAGAGCTGGAATTTTAGCAGCTGGCTGGACTCTTAGAAGCTGGAATTCAGCAGCTAGCTGGGATGTTAGAAGTTACTTTGAGTTTTCCAAGCTGGACTTTTATAGAAGCTGGAACTTTCTAGAAGCTGGAATTGTATAGAGGCTGGAGTTCCCCAGAAGCTGGAATTTCAGAAGGCAGTTTGAATTGTAGAAGCTGGTTGGACTCTTAGAAGCTGGGATTTCAGCAGCTAGCTGGAATGTTAGAAGTTACTTTGAGTTGTCCAAGCTGGACTTCTATAGATGCTGGAATCTTAGAGAAGCTGGCTGGGGTTTTAGAGCTGGAATTTGACAAGCTGGAGTTTTAGGAGCTGGAATTTTAGAGCTGGAATTTTAGCAGCTGGTTGGACTCTAAGCAGCTGGAATTTTAGAGCTGGAATTTGACAAGCTGGAATTTTAGAGATGGGATTTTAGCAGCTGGCTGGACTCTAAGCAGCTGGAATTTTAGAGCTGGAATTTGACAAGCTGGAATTTTAGGAGCTGGAATTTTAGCAGCTGGTTGGACTCTAAGCAGCTGGAATTTTAGAGATGGGATTTTAGCAGCTGGCTGGACTCTAAGCAGCTGGAATTTTAGAACTGGAATTTTAGCAGCTGGCTGGACTCTAAGCAACTGGAATTTTAGAGCTGGAATTTTAGCAGCTGGTTGGACTCTAAGCAGCTGGAATTTCAGCAGCTAGCTGGAATTTTAGCAGCTGGCTGGACTCTAAGCAGCTGGAATTTCAGCAGCTAGCTGGAATTTTAGCAGCTGGCTGGACTCTAAGCAGCTGGAATTTTAGAGCTGGAATTTTGGCAGCTGGTTGGACTCTAAGCAGCTGGAATTTCAGCAGCTAGCTGGAATGTTAGAAGCCAGTTTGAACTGTAGAAGCTGGAATTCTATAGAAGCTGGAAGATTGACAAGCTGGAATTTCAGAAGTTAGTCTGAATTTTAGCAGCTGGGAGTTTGGCAGCTGGCTGGAATTTGACAAGCTGGAACTCTAGAGCTGGAGTCTTAGCAGCTGGCTGGACTCTTAGAAGCTGGGATTTCAGCAGCCAGCTGGAATGTTAGAAGCTACTTTGAGTTGTCCAAGCTGGACTTTTAGAGGTGGGATTTTAGAAGCTGGAATTTCAGAAGCTAGCTGAAATGTTAGAAGTTACTTTGAGTTTTCCAAGCTGGACTTTTATAGCAGCTGGAATCTTATAGAAGCTGGAATTTCAGGAGCCAGCTGGAATCTGGGAGTGGTGCCAAAGGAGCTCGGGCTGTGGCCATCACTTCTGCTCTGCACTGTGCTTATTTGGAGGATGAATCACCACACACTTGGCCTTTCAAATGGTACTTAGCTGACCCCTGATCCTTCTGGTTTGGTGGCACTCAGAGGGTAGGAAAGCATAAAGGGAGGGGGGAATAGAGAGCAAAGCATTGGGAATGGTTATGTATTAACCTTGATGGGAGCAGCACTCAGCAGAACTCCTGCTGAAACTCCTGGCTGGGGACAGAGATACCCACAGGGTGTGCTGGGTGTGCTGATGCTGAGTTTGTGTTCCCATTGCATATATCACCAGTTTTAAACCATCAGGTTGTGTTACATTCAGTTCTGGGCCCCTCACTTCCAGAAGGACAGTGAGGAGCAAGAGCAGGGCCAGAGAAGGGCAACCAAGCTGGGGAAGGGTCTGGAGAAGAGGGCTGGGGAGGAGCAGCTGAGGGAGCTGGGGGTGTTCAGTGTGGGGAAGAGGAGGCTGAGGGAGACCTCCTTGCTCTCTGCAGCTCCCTGAGAGGAGCCTCCAGTGAGCTGGGGTTGGGCTCTGCTCCCCAGTCTCAGGTGACAGAAGGAGAGGAAATGTCCTGAAACTGTGCCAGGGGAGGCTGAGGTTGGAGAGGAGGAGAAATGTCTTTGCTGCAAGAGTGGTCAGGGAGTGGCAGAGGCTGCCCAGGGAGATGGTGGAGTCCCCATGCCTGGAGAGGTTCCAGAACCCTGTGGCCATGGCACCTGGGGCCAGGGTTTGATGGCCATGGTGGGGTTGGGCTGATGCTTGGCCTGGATGATCTCAGAGGTCATGGCCATGGCACTTGGGGCCATGGTTTGGTGGCCATGGTGGGGTTGGGCTGATGCTTGGCCTGGACGATCTCAGAGGTCATGGCCATGGCACTTGGGGCCATGGTTTGGTGGCCATGGTGGGGTTGGGCTGATGTTTGGCCTGGATGATCTCAGAGGTCATGGCCATGGCACTTGGGGCCATGGTTTGGTGGCCATGGTGGGGTTGGGTTGCTGCCCGGACTGGATGAGCTTAGAAGTCATTTCTAAACTTAATGATCCTATGATTCAATGGTTTAGATAAAGAGATGCAGGGTACCATGGGGTTGGAATTCATTGCCCAGGGAGGTGGTGGAGTCCCCATGCCTGGAGGTGTCCAAGAAAGGTGAGGCCATGGCACTTGGGGCCATGGTTTGATGGCCATGGTGGGGTTGGGCTGATGCTTGGACTGGAGGATCTCAGAGGTCATGGCCATGGCACTTTGGGACATGGTTTGATGGCCAAGGTGGGGTTGGGTTGATGCTTGGACTGGATGATCTCAGAGGTCATGGCCATGGCACTTGGGGCCATGGTTTGGTGGCCATGGTGGGGTTGGGCTGATGTTTGGCCTGGATGATCTCAGAGGTCATGGCCATGGCACTTGGGGCCATGGTTTGGTGGCCATGGTGGGGTTGGGCTGATGCTTGGCCTGGATGATCTCAGAGGTCATGGCCATGGCACTTGGGGCCATGGTTTGATGGCCAAGGTGGGGTTGGTTTGCTGGATGATCTTGGAGGCCTTTTCCAACCCAACCCATTCTGTGCTTCCTTGCAATGCAAAGGCAGTGGAGCAGCAAACAGCTTCATGTTCACTCCCTTCACAATGTGCTGTGATGTTTGTTTGAGCTGCCCAAATTCCTGTTCAGCTGAGGCAAATAAGCTGCAGATTTGTCAGCTTTCAAGAGCTTAACACAGAAACATTCTGTAGCTGCCTGGCTGGGCCCTCACAGCCCATTCCCTCCCCTCCTTTTGCTTGCACTGAAGGTGTTGTATGGAAGTGTGTGGAGCAGGCAGTAATCCAGGGCACCAGAACATCACCCAGCCTGGCAGAACAAGAGTGATAAACAAGGGGAGGGATGCAGGGAGGGAGGGAAAACCCCAATCCTGTTGTTGTTATCAAAGAATCACTCGAGGAGAGACAAAGAGAGAGCTTGCCTGGGGGACAGCAGAGCACAATTTCCATTGCAGATGGAGTTGGAGCACCAAGGCAGAACAACCACACGGTGGTGGAGGCTCTGGGGGAGGAAGAAAAGGGAGGGAGGTTGTCCAGGCAGCTGGGGCTGCTTAGGATGGAGAAGAGAAGGCTCAGGGGAGACCATTTTGCTCTCCACAACTCCCTGAAGGGAGGATGGAGCCAGGTGGGGGTTGGGCTCTTCTCCCAGGCACCCAGCACCAGAGGACACAGTCTCAAGCTGTGCCAGGGGAGGTTTAGGCTGGAGGTGAGGAGAAATTTCTTCTCAGCAAGAGAGATTGACCATTGGGATGTGCTGCCCAGGGAGGTGGTGGAGTCCCCATCCCAGGAAGAGTTCAGGAAAGGCTTGGATGTGGCACTTGGAGCCATGGTTGTCAGGAGGTGTTAGGGATTAGGTGATAGGTTGGACTGGATGATCTCTGAGGTCTTTTTCAACCATGTTGATTCTATGATTCCCTGTTCAGCCTTGAGAAGGTTCAGGGGGAACCTTATTACCACAGACAAGGCCATAAAGGGTGGGTGCCAGGAGGATGGAGATGCTATGCAGCAGAGAAGAGGTGATGGGTGCAAGTTACTGCTGGACAGATTTTGACTGGACTCCAGAACAAAATGTGTCACCGTGAGGACAGCTGGACAGACACCAGCACAGGTTAGGGATGGCCCTGCTGGAAAGTTCTTCCCCAGGAGGGTGGTGAGAGCCTGGCACAGGCTGCCCAGGGAGGTGGTGGAAGCCTCCTGCCTGGAGGTGTTTGCAGCCAGGCTGGAGGTGGCTGTGAGCAACCTGCTGTGGTGTGAGGTGTCCCTGCCCATGGCAGGGGTTGGGAGTGGCTGAGCCTTGAGCTCCCTTCCAGCCCTGACAGTTCTGTGATTCTATGAAAGCAGCTCCATGGAGAGAGACCTTGGAGTGCTGGGGGGCAGCAAGTTCTGCATGGGACAGCAATGTGCCCTGGGGACCAAGAGAGACAATGGGGTCCTGGAAGGCAACAAGCAAAGTGTGGCCAGCAGGGCTGGGGAGGTTCTGCTGCCCCTCTGCTCTGCCCTGCTCAGACCACAGCTGCAATCCTGTGTCCAGTTTGGGGCTCCCCAGGTGAAGAGAGACAGAGAGCTGCTGGAGAGAGTCCAAGGGAGAGCCAGGAGGATGAGTTGGGGACTTGAGCATCTCCCCTGTGAGGAGAGACTGAGAGCCCTGGGGGTGTTGAGTCTGGAGAGGAGAAGGCTGAGAGGGATCTGATCAATGTCTCTCAATAGCTGAGGGCTGGGGGGCAAGGGGAGGGGGCCAAGCTCTCATGGGTGGTCCACAGCAGTGAGGCAAGGAGCAATGGAGACAATTGAGTAGATCCTAGCAAAAATAATCCCCCTGAATCTGTTGGCTTGGATAAAACTAACACTGGGAGATGAAAATGATCTCGTTGTTAACCATTTCAGCATGTGGTTTGTGGTACTGAGGGGTGCTGGTCTGCTGCACTGGGAAGCTATTTCTACTCATCTTAGCAGTCCAGCACCATGCCACAGCCAGGCACTGCTGGTTAAAAAGCCTTCCTCCAAGCAGGGTAACACTGGGCTGTCATAACAATTCCTCTTCTGCTTCTCTCTGACTGTCCCTGTGTGGTCCTGAGCTGTGCTCTGTGAACATCTCTTTGCATTCCCTTCAATGCCTTCAGAAACAGGAGAGAGAGAGGGGGGGGGAAAAACCCTGAGATTTACCAGGTCAGAAACTGAGAGAGGCCACAAGGCTGCTGCCAGGGCTGGAGCAGCTCTGCTGGGAGCACAGGCTGAGGGAGCTGGGGCTGTGCAGCCTGCAGAGGAGAAGGCTCCAGGGGCACCTCAGAGCTGCTGCCAGCACCTGAAGGCATCCTGCAGGAAGGCTGCAGAGGGACTTGGGCTGAGGGGGGCTGGAGCCAGGCCCAGGGGCAAGGGTTTGGAGCTGAGGCAGAGCAGGCTCAGGCTGCAGCTGAGGAAGAAGTTCTTCAGTGCCAGGCTGCTCTGGCCCAGGCTGCCCAGGGAGGCTGTGGCTGCCTCCTGCCTGGGGGTGTTCAAGGCCAGGCTGGATGAGACCTTGAACAATGTGGTGTAGTGGGAAGTGTCCCTGCCCATGGCAGGGGTTTAGAGCTGGATGATCTCTAAGGTCCCTTCCAGTCTGAGCCATTCTCTGCCTCTATGGATGAGATTTCCCCCAGCCCTCCTAGGAGCAGACCAAAGCACTCATGCCAACCCTAACTGCTTTGGTGCCACTGGCTTTGGGCAGCCTTTGCATTTGGTTGATCAAGGCTCAGCCAGTTCCACCCCCCCTGCCATGGGCAGGGACACCTCCTGCCTGGGGTTTTTTAAGGCTTTGAGCACCCAAGCCTCGTTGGGAGGTGTCCCTGGGCATGGCAGTGGGGTTGGAACTGGCTGATCTTTAAGGTCCTTTCCAACCCAAATCATTCTCTGATTCAAATGAGCCTGTCAGGATTTGTTCCCAGCCCCTTGGCTGTCAGTTTCAGTGCCTTTCTCTGGAAGATGTATGTCACATCCTGTTAAGATGTGCCAGCACGTTTTGAACACACAGAGCCACTCATTTCATGACTCTGTTTTGTGGCACAGAACTCCAACTTCTGTTTTCTTTGCAATCGAGCAGCCCAAATGCTGCCAGAGTGCTCAGAATGGTTTGGGTTGGAGGGGAGCTAAGAGATCATCTCCTCCAGCCTCCCCTCCAGGCCCAGGGACAGCTCCCAGCCAGGCTCAGCTGCTCAAGGACTCATCCAGCCTGGCCTGGAGCACCCCCAGGCAGGAGGCAGCCACAACCTCCCTGGGCAGCCTGTGCCAGAGCCTCAGCAGCCTGGCACTGAAGAACTTCTCCCTCAGCTGCAGCCTGAGCCTGCTGAAGAACTTGCTCTCCTGCTTGGGTGTCTCTTCTCTGGGGTCAACTAGGTTAAAAAGATGGGCTAAGTAGGCTGAATGTAAGGGTTAAATGGGTTGAAGATGTGAGTTGAAAAGGTTAAATGTATGGGTTGAATAGAGGGGTTACATGGGCCAGGTTGGATTGGAAGGTTAAACATTATGGGTTAGAAAGGTGGAAGATGTAGGTTAAAGAGGTGGGTTAAATACAGGGGTTAAAAAGGTTAGTGAAAGGGGTTAGAAAGGAAGAGAAGAGAAGAGAGGAGGAGGAGGAGGAGAAGGGTGGAGAAGAGAAGGGAAGGGAATTAACCAGGTTAGAAGAGACCTTTGAGATCATCAAGTCCAACCTCTCACCCAACACCATCTGATCAACTCAACCATGGCACCAAGCACCCCATCCAGGCTCTTCCTAAACACCTCCAGAGATGGGGACTCCACCACCTCCCTGAGCAGCACATCCCAAGGGCCAATCTCTCTTGCTAGGAAGAATTTCTTCCTAACATCCAGCTAATGGGTTAAATCCCTGGGTTTAATAGGTTAAATCCCTGGGTTTAATAGGTTAAACCCATGGCTACACCACCTAGGTTAAATGGGTTTAATTAGGGGTTAAGTAGGTTAAACCCCAGGCTCCCAGGATGCTAGGGGTCAGAAAGGACCTTGAAAGATCACTGAGTCCACTGGAGCCTCTGTGCCAGGAAGGATCTGGAGGGGCTGGAAGGTGTCCAGAGAAGGGCCAGGAGGAGGAGCAGAGGGCTGGAGCTGCTCTGCTGTGAGGACAGACTGAGGGAGTTGGGGTTGTGCAGGCTGGAGAGGAGAAGGCTCCCAGGAGACCTCATTGTGGCCTTCCAGGATGTGCAGGGGGCTCCAAGAAAGCTGGGGAGGGACTTCTGAGGGTGTCAGGGAGGGATAGGATTGGGGGAGATGAAGAAAAAGTTACAAGTGAGTAGATTGAGATTGGCTGTGAGGAAGAAGTTGTTGCCCATGAGGGTGGTGAGAGCCTGGCACAGGCTGCCCAGGGAGGTGGTGGAAGCCTCCTGCCTGGAGGTGTTTGCAGCCAGGTTGGAGGTGGCTGTGAGCAACCTGCTGTGGTGTGAGGTGTCCCTGCCCATGGCAGGGGGTTGGGACTGGCTGAGCCTTGAGCTCCCTCCCAAGCCTGACAGTTCTGTGATTCCAAGTCTGAGCCCCCCTGCCAGAGCAGGGCCATACAATCCAGCACAGGTCACACAGCAGCACATCCAGCACAGGTCACACAGCAGCACATCCAGATGCTCCTCAGTGCCTTTACAAAGTGATTAAGTCACTGCCAGGCACTGCTAACAAAAAAAGCCCCCCCAAAAGGAGGGTTTTTACCCCCCTGAGCAGCTAACCCAGCCAAAGGAAGGGCATGACAGGGAACAGTTCAGCCTGTGGTGACAGGACTCTTTTCCACTGGGGGCTTTCCACTTCCTCAGGAGCTGGCAGAGATAAGGATTTCATTCTGCTGGTTGAGGGTGCAGTTAATAAGGCAGGCAGTAATTACAGCAGGGAAGCTGATGGTTTCAGCCTGGGCAGGCCTAGGTGCTGGGCAGCCTGGCTGCCTGTGCCCTGGCTGCATCAGATAGGCACTAATGGAATTTCCTCAGCCTTATCTTTGGGTGGGGAGGAAACACTCAGGGGGAAATGAGGTTCTTTTTCTCATTCACCACAGCAATTTGGTTTGGACCAACACAGCAAACTCCCAAAGCCTGCAGGGAATACAGAATGAAGCAGCTTGGGAGAGACCTCCGAGGTCATCCGCTCCAACCTACCACCCAGCCCCATCTGATCAACTCAGCCCTGGCACCAAGTGCCTCGGCCAGGCTCACTGATGGTCACTCCATCACCTCCCTAGGCAGCCTGTCCCAGTGTCTCACCACCCTCTGATCTTCACAGACTCACACACACAGTCACAGAATGCTCTGGGTTGGAAGGGAGCTCCAAAGCTCATCCAGTCCAACCCCTCTGCACTCAGCAGGGACATCCCCAGCTAGATCAGGTTGCTCACAGCCTCACCTTCAATATCTCCAGGGCTGGACCCTCAACCACCTCCCTGGGCAACCTGCTGCAGTGTTCCAGCAGCCTCCTGGTGCAGAACTTGTTCCTCACATCCAATCTCAATCTGCTCTGCTCTGGTTTGGAGTCGCTGTCCCTGGTGCTGTCCCTGCAGGCCTTTGGGAACAGTCTCTCTGCAGCCTTCTTGTATCTCCCTTCAGGTCCTGGCAGGCTGCTGTTAGGTCTCCCTGGGATAGGACAAGAGGCTGTTCAGTCTGGAGAGGAGAAGGCTGAGAGGGATCTGATCAATGGCTCTCAAGAGCTGAGGGCTGGGGGTCAGGAAGGAAGGGCCAGGGCCAGGCTCTGCTCAGCTGCACCCTGGGATAGGCCAAGAGGCAATGGATGGAAAGTGCAGCCCAGGAGGTTGCAGCTCAGCAGGAGGAGGAACTTGTGCCCTGGGAGGCTGCCAGAGGCCTGGAGCAGGCTGCCCAGAGAGGTTGTGGAGTCTCCTTGTCTGGAGCCTTTGCAGCCCTGTCTGGATGTGTTCTGTGTGCCCTGTGCTGGGTTCTCTGCTCCTGCTCTGGCAGGGGGCTGGCACTGGGAAGACCTCCAGAGGTCCCTTCCAACCCCTGACATCCTGTGAGCCTGTGATTAACAGAAGGCTGCTGATCCATCATTGAAGCAGTGCAGTAATAACTCTGCTGGTGATGCTGAGGGCTAGGGTGGGGAATGAATCAGTGGAGCAAACTAATGAGTGCAGAGAAACTGCTCCATTTGTCTGGGGGAGAGGGAATTCAGCATTTTCATTGCAGGAAACCCTGACTCTTGGTGGGCACATTGATCATTTTTCACTTGCAGGCTGCTGGCACAGGATGGGAGCTCCATACCTCTGTGTCTTTGGGAGGGGTTTGAGTGGTTTTGGGTTTGTTGGTTTGGTTTGGTTTTGTTTTCTGTTGTTGCTGATTTTCTGGGCTGTTTGCTTTGGCTTTCTGTTGGTTGGTGTATTTAAAGATCAGCCCACAACATTCAAGTCTTCTCTTACCAACTGCTCCCCAGTAATTTGTTAGCCCTCTGGAAGAAACAAACACAGCAGCTGCAGAGGAGGCAGCAGTGTGCCCAGGGGGCCAAGAGAGCCAAAGGCCTCCTGGCTGGGAGCAGCAATGCTGTGTCCAGCAGCAGCAGGGAGGGGATTGTCCCCTGGCACTCAGCTCTGGGCAGATCACACCTCCAGGCTGGTGTCCAGTGCTGGGCAGCTCAAGGCAAGAGAGCTGTGGAGGTGCTGGAGCCAGGGCAGAGCAGGGCAAGGGAGCTGGGAAGGGCCTGGAGAAGAAATGTGCTGGAGAGAGGCTGAAGGAGCTGGGGAGGGTTAGTGGGAAAGAGAGGAGGCTGAGGGGAGAGCTCCTGGCTGCCTCCAGCTCCCTGCAAGGAGCTTGTGGAGAGGCTGCTGCTGGTCTCTGCTCCCAGGGCAGCAGTGACAGAACAAGAGGCAATGGCCTCAAGCTGCCCCTGGGGAGGTTCAGCCTGGAGAGCAGGAAGAGTTTTCCCCCTGCAGAGTGCTCAGGGCTTGGGATGTGCTGCCCAGGGAGGTGGTGGAGTGCCCAAGGCTGGCTGTGTTTGCAGGTGGTTTGGCTGTGGTGCTTGGGGCTGTGGTTTAGGGCTGAGCCCCAAGGGTTGGCCTTGGGGACCCTGAGGCTCTGCTCCAGCCTGAAGGTTTCTTAGTGCAGAGAACTCAGTTTCTTTACCTTTATGTGCAATTTTTGTGGGGTTTTATTTTGGGGGTGTGCAAAACAACCCCTCGCTCCTAGCTCTATTTCCAAGCAGCCTCAGTTATTGCCTTCACTTGTTCTGGGCAGGCTTTGCTACCTCTTAAACTTCCAGGAAACATAGAAGGGCAACTTCCAAACCCAAACCATCCTCCATGTGCTGCTGCTGAGAATTACTCTGCTGTGAGCACAGCCTGAGGGAGTTGGGGTTGTGCAGGCTGGAGAGGAGAAGGCTCCCAGGAGACCTCATTGTGGCCTTCCAGGATCTGCAGGGGGCTCCAAGAAAGCTGGGAAGGGACTTTAGAGGGGGTCAGGGAGGGATAGGAGCAGGGGGAATGGAGCAGAACTAGAAATGGGGAGATTGAGATTGGCTGTGAGGAAGAAGTTGTTGCCCATGAGGGTGGTGAGAGCCTGGCGCAGGTTGCCCAGGGAGGTGGTGGAAGCCTCCTGCCTGGAGGTGTTTGCAGCCAGGCTGGAGGTGGCTGTGAGCAACCTGCTGTGGTGTTAGGTGTCCCTGCCCATGGCAGGGGGTTGGGACTGGCTGAGCCTTGAGCTCCCTCCCAGCCCTGACAGCTCTGTGGTTCCGTGACTGACTTATTTTTATGCCTGTTGTGTGTTGGTGCAGCAAACCATTTCAAACTGAAGCCATCAATTTGGGTTTATATCTGCTTGCAATTGATTTCAAGATGGAAAGGGGGGGGGGAGAGAGAGAGAGAGAGATGATGAATGATGTGCCAGGCTGGTTGTTTATATCCTACATTACAGCTGAAAAAATAAGAGAAGGAGAAATAACCTAACAGCCTGGCCTGCTGCACAGCACTTCTGTTTAGCTGGCTCATAGCTGGGCCAGCAACAAGCTGCTGCTCGCTCTTATCAGCATTTGGGAGGTTTGAGTCTTGGGTTTGGTGTCTTCTTCTGTGCCCCAGCCAGGAGAAGCCTCCACAGGTGAGCAAGAGGCAGAGAGGTGGCTCTAGGAGCAGTGTTCAGCTGCTGCTGTTTCTTATCAGTGTTTGGAGGGTTTGAGACACTTTGGTTTTGCTCTTTTCTGTGCCCCAGCCAGCAGAAGCCTCCACAAATGAGCAAGAGGCAGAGGGTGGCTGCAGGAGCTGCTGTTGTTTCTTATCAGTGTTTGGAAGGCTTGAGCCAATGTTTTTTGGCTCTTTTCTGTGCCCCAGACAGAAGAAGCCTCCACAGATGAGCAAGAGGCAGAGGGTGGCTGCAGGAGCAGTGTTCAGCTGCTGCTGTTTCTTATCAGTGTGTGGAAGGCTTGAGTCACTTTTTGGTGTCCCCTCCTGTGCCCCAGACAGAAGAAGTCTAAATAAAGAGGCAGAGGGTGGCTGGAGGAGCAGTGTTCAGCTGCTGCTGTTTCTTATCAACCTTAGGAAAGCTTGAGTCATTCTTTTTTTGCTGACTTCTTCTGTGCCCCAGACAGAAGAAGCCTCCACAGATGAGCAACAGGGAGAGGGTGGCTGCAGGAGCAGTGTTCAGCTGCTGCTGTTTCTTATCAGTGTGGGGAAGGTTTGAGACACCTTTTATTTGCTCTTTTCTGTGCCCCAGCCAGCAGAAGCCTCCACAGATGAGCAAGAGGCAGAGGGGTGGCTGGAGGAGCAGTGTTCAGCTGCTGCTGTTATTCCTTATCAGTGTTTGGAAGGCTGGAGTCATTTATTTTTGTGTTCCCTTCTGTGTCCCACAAAGAAGAAGCCTAAATAAGTGAGCAAGAGGCAGAGGGTGGCTGGAGGAGCAGTGCTCAGCTGCTGCTGTTTCTTATCAGCATGTGGAAGGCTTGAGCCATTTATTTTCTTTGCTCTCTTCTGTGCCCCAGACAGAAGAAGTCTCCACAGATGAGCAGCAGGCAGAGGGAGGCTGTAGGAGCAGTGCTGGGGTTTGCACCAAGCTGAGCTGCATCAGGTAAGAGGCTGCTGAGCAGCACTGCTGCTTGCACAGAGGAGCTGAGCTTGGCAGGAAGGGAAGACCTTCAGCTGCTCTGAGCAACCTGCTGTGGTGTGAGGTGTCCCTGCCCATGGCAGGGGGGTTGGGAATGGCTGAGCCTTGAGGTCTCTTCCAGCCCTGACAATCCTGTGACTGTGTGACCTAGGAGGAGGCAAGTGGAGGCTTCTCCCTTCACCAGAAACTTTTGGATTGGTAGGGGTAGGAAGGGACCTCTGGAGATGATCCCATCCAACCCTCCTGCCATGGCTGGGTCACCCAGGGAAGTCACACAGGAACACATCCAGGTGGCTTTGGAATGGCTCCAGACAGGGAGGCTCCACTACCCATCTGAGCAGCCTGCTCCAGGCCTCTGCTACCCTTAAACTAAAGAAGTTCCCACTCCTGTTTAGATGGCACTCCTGATGCTCAGGTTTGTGTCCCCTACCCCTTGTCCTGTGGCTGGGCACTGCTGACAAAGAAAACAACTCTGGCCCCATCCTGCTGACCCTCACCCCTCAGGTACTGCACAGAATCACAGAGCTGTCAGGCTTGGAAGGGAGCTCAAGGAGCAGCCAGTCCCAACCCCCTGCCATGGGCAGGGACATCTCACACCACAGCAGGTTGCTCACAGCCACCTCCAGCCTGGCTGCAAACACCTCCAGGCAGGAGGCTTCCACCACCTCCCTGGGCAGCCTGTGCCAGGCTCTCACCACCCTCACAGGGAACAACTTCTTCCTCACAGCCAATCTCAATCTCCCCATTTCTAGTTCTGCTCCATTCCTCCTGTCCTGTCCCTCCCTGACACCCTCAGAAGTCCCTCCCCAGCTTTCTTGGAGCCCCCTGCAGATCCTGGAAGGCCACAATGAGGTTTCCTGGGAGCCTTCTCCTCTCCAGCCTGCACAACCCCAACTCCCTCAGTCTGTCCTCAGAGCAGAGTAATTCTCAGCAGCAGCACATGGAGGATGCTTTGGGTTTGGAAGTTGCCCTTTTGTGTTTCCTGGAAGTTTAAGAGGTAGCAAAGCCTGCCCAGAACAAGTGAAGGCAATAACTGAGGCTGCTTGGAAGTAGAGTTAGGAGTGAGCTCATTTTTAACATCCTCCCACTCCAAACAAGAAAAAACAAAGCACCAATTGCACCTAAAGGAAGAGAGCTGGAGAGCTCTGCATTCAGAATTGAAGCAGGGAAGCTGAATCACAGAATCAACACCCAGGCTGGAGCAGAGCCTCAGGGTCCCCAAGGCCAGCCCAGAGCCCTGCTCTGCAAGGCTCAGCCCTAAACCACAGCCCCAAGCACCACAGCCAAACCACCTGCAAACACAGCCAGCCTTGGGCACTCCACCACCTCCCTGGGCAGCACACTCCAAGCCCTGATCACTCTGCAGGGGGAAAAACTCTTCCTGCTCTCCAGGCTGAACCTCCCCAGGGGCAGCTTGAGGCCATTGCCTCTTGTTCTGTCACTGCTGCCCTGGGAGCAGAGACCAGCAGCAGCCTCTCCACAAGCTCCTTGCAGGGAGCTGGAGGCAGCCAGGAGCTCTCCCCTCAGCCTCCTCTGCAAATCCTCCAGTTCCCACCCCCCTGAGGATTCTGTTTGGCCCTTTTTACCCTTGATATTAAGGAAGACACTTAAGAAAGCAGAGGAATGTTTGATTCATTGTCTGTGGCATCCTCCAGAGGACAGTCTTAGTCTGGGAGACTGCACTCAGTGAGGTGCTCAGCCTTTGTCCCACTGTGACTAAGGATTCATCTCCATCCTAAGAGGGACAACTGCCTCTGTGTGTGTGGAAAGGCTCAGAGCTTCCCTCATAGACTCCTAGAATGGGTTGGGTTGGAATGAGCTGCAACCTCCTGGGCTGCACTTTCCATCCATTGCCTCTTGTCCTATCCCAGGGTGCAGCTGAGCAGAGCCTGGCCCTGGCCCTTCCTTCCTGACCCCCAGCCCTCAGCTCTTGAGAGCCATTGATCAGATCCCTCTCAGCCTTCTCCTCTGCAGACTGAACACCCCCAGGGCTCTCAGCCTCTCCTCCCCAGGCAGTCTCCAGTCCCTTCCTCATCCTTGGAGCCCTCCCTTGAGCTCTCTCCAGCAGATCCTGACCCACTGCACCAGTTCAATGTCCATGAGCAAAACACAAACCCCTGAGTTTGGGCTCCTTCTGCAGTGGACAGGTTGGAGAGCACAGCAGCCAACAGCTTACCACAGGTATCTCAACTTCCCCATGCCTACAGGGAGCTAAGCTGGAGAATTTACAGCCCCTGATGCTCCACAGTGAGTAAAAGACCAAGCTGTAAATGCATCAATCCTTCTCCCAGGAGCCCTCAGGGAGTCTGACCCTAATGGAGCACTTATGAAATGGTTGATATTAAAAGGTCTCCTGTTGGGTCTGTCAAGCATCAGCACAGACCTCAACTACACATCACAGAATGCTCTGGCTTGGAGGGGAGCTCCAGAGCTCATCCAGCCCAACCCCTCTGCACTCAGCAGGGACATCCCCAACCAGATCAGGTTGCCCAGAGCCCTGCCCAGCCTCACCTTGAACAGCTCCAGGGATGGATGGGGCCAAAACCACCTCCCTGGGCAACCTGCTGCAGGGTTCCAGCAGCCTCCTGGTGCAGGACTTGTTCCTCACATCCAATCTCAATCTGCTCTGCTCTAGTTTGGAGTCGCTGTCCCTGGTCCTGTCCCTGCAGGCCTTTGGGAACAGTCTCTCTCCATCCTCCTTGTAGCTCCTTTCAGGTCCTGGCAGGCTGCTCTGAGGTCTCCCTGGAGCCTTCTCTTCTCCAGGCTGAACACCCCCAGCTCCCTCAGCCTGTGCTCACAGCAGAGCTGCTCCAACCCCCTGAGCATTCTTGTGGCTCTCCTCTGGCCCCTCTCCATCAGCTCCAGGTCCTTCCTGTACTGAGGGCTCCAGGCTGCATGCAGTACTCCAGGTGAGGTCTTGCCAGAGCAAACTGTCAGAATCTCCTCTCTGGATCTTGCCAGGCTGCAGAGCTGGAACAAGCCAACCTCAGGAGGTTCAACAAGGCCAAGGGCAAGGTCCTGCAGCTGGCTCAGGGCAATGCCAGGCAGTGATAGAGGCTGGGCAGGGACTAGCTGAGAGCAGCCCTGAAGAAAAGGACCTGGGGGTGCTGGGGAAGGAGAAGCTCAGCAGGAGCCAGCAGTGAGCACTTGCAGCCCAGAGAGCCAAGCAGAGCCTGGGCTGCAGCAAGAGAAGTGTGGCCAGCAGGGCCAGGGAGGGGATTCTGCCCCTCTGCTCCACTCTGCTGAGACCACAGCTGCAGCTCTGGGGCCAGTGCTGGAAGCTCTGTGCCAGGAAGGCTCTGGAGGTGCTGGAAGGTGTCCAGAGCAGGGCCAGGAGGAGGAGCAGAGGGCTGGAGCTGCTCTGCTGTGAGGACAGCCTGAGGGAGTTGGGGTTGTGCAGGCTGGAGAGGAGAAGGCTCCCAGGAGAGCTGATTGTGGCCTTCCAGGACCTTCAGGGGGCTCCAAGAAAGCTGGGGAGGGACTTTTGAGGGTGTCAGGGAGGGATAGGAGCAGGGGGATGGAGCAGAACTAGAAGTGGGGAGGTTCTCTCCCCTCTCTTGATAGCTTGCTGGCTCCAGAGTGATTTTCTGTTCAGCTGCTGCTGCATTAAACCAAATCATCTTCCCAGCACTTCCTAAGGTGTGGAAAAGTTCACCTGGGGAGACCCAAGTTTCAAGCCTGACATTTGTGGCTGCTGCTTTGACGGGCCTGGCATTTCCTGCAGGGACTGGCTGCTCTTTTGCAGCCCAGGTGATAAATGTGATGGCAGTCACTTGAATTAAAAAGGAAGAAGAGAGGTTTGTAATCACAGCAGCTGCAATCTGGTGAGCCCCAACTCACCCAAACTCTGCTGGCTGAGCCATGGGGGCTGCTGGAATCTGAACTGCACTCTCAACTCTCAGCTCAGATGCATGGGAGCAAAACCAGGAGTGGGTAGATTCAGATTGGATGCTCAGTCTGGAGAGGAGAAGGCTCCCAGGAGACCTAACTGTGGCCTTCCAGGATCTGCAGGGGGCTCCAAGGAAGCTGGGGAGGGACTTTGGAGGGTGTCAGGGAGGGATAGGAGCAGGGGGAATGGAGCAGAACTAGAAATGGGGAGATTGAGATTGGGAGGAGGAGGAATGGACTGAAGCTTGAGGAGGGGAAATTGAGATTTGCTGTGAGGAAGAAGTTGTTCCCCATGAGGGTGGTGAGAGCCTGGCACAGGCTGCCCAGGAAGGTGGTGGAAGCCTCATCCCTGGAGGTTTTGAAGGCCAGGCTGGAGGTGGCTGTGAGCAACCTGAGCAGCTCCTGGGCAGGAGGCAGCCACAACCTCCCTGGGCAGCCTGTTTCAGACTCCTGCCACCCTGGCACTGAAGAACTTCTTCCTCAGCTGCAGCCTGAGCCTGCTCTGCCTCAGCTCCAAACCCTTGCCCCTGGGCCTGGCTCCAGCCCCCCTCAGCCCAAGTCCCTCTGCAGCCTTCCTGCAGGATGCCTTCAGGTGCTGGCAGCAGCTCTGAGGTGCCCCTGGAGCCTTCTCCTCTGCAGGCTGCACAGCCCCAGCTCCCTCAGCCTGTGCTCCCAGCAGAGCTGCTCCAGCCCTGGCAGCAGCCTTGTGGCCTCCTCTGGGCTCTCCTCCAGCAGCTCTGTGTCCTGCTGCTGCTGGGGACACCACAGCTGGACACAGGACTCCAGGTGAGGTCTCAGCAGGATCCCCTCAGGGATTGGAAGGCAGCTCTCAGCTCCCCCTGGACTCTTCTTAAAGACAGCAACCTCCAAATTTCCCATCCCATCCTTTCCCAGTGCCAGGCTGGAAGGAGCCCCAAGGATCATCTGCCCAAGCTTGCCAGGTGATAGTGGAGTTGGAATGAGCTGCTCCAGCAGCCTGGCAAGAGGAATCTTCCAACTACCAATGTAGAGGAATCCACTGCTTGCCTTGGGACATGCTGGCAGGGGGGTTGGGACTAGCTGGTCCAGAAGGTCCCTTCCAACCTGGACTGGGGAACTGCCAGGCACTGAGAGAGGCTGGGCAGGGGCTGGCTGGAGAGCAGGCCTGGAGAAAAGGACCTGGGGGTGCTGGGGGAGGAGAAGCTCAGCAGGAGCCAGCAGTGAGCACTTGCTGCAGCCCAGGCTCTGCTTGGCTCTCTGGGCTGCAAGAGAAGTGTGGCCAGCAGGGCAGGGAGGGGATCCTGCCCCTCCACTCCTAGGTGATAATGGAGTCGACCCCAGAGCTGGAGGCAGGATGGGAGGTGAGGTCTCAGCAGGACTCTTGCAAAGAGACAAAGCACAAGCCAAAAACCCCAAACTATTTGAATCCTTTGATCCTGTCCCAGCAGCATCCAGGACCTTTCCATCACCTGTTTGTTGCTGCTCTGTGTGCATTTGATGAGCTGAACTTGCTAATGAGAACCACTTCACATGGCTTCCTTGGCTCCAGGTGAGATCCTGCACCAAGGATGCTCCAGACAGGCTCTGGCACTTCTCTTCCTGGAGTTAATGCAGTGCAAAGCAATAACATCTTCCCTACCAAAGAAGTGAAGTAAGAAGGAAGGGAGAGGGGGGCTGGGGGAAGGGGGTAGAGCCACAGAGACTTTTACACAGTGGAATCTGCAAGCCTGGGAGGTGTTATTGATCACAGCATTGCTTTGCATCACATTGCTTTGGCTCAGCCTGCCTCTAAGTGCAGTTCCCAGGCTGGGTTCTCATCTGTCTGTGTCAGCTCTCTTCAGTTCATTGAGGTACTGCCTGCAAGCTGAGGATAGGAGAAGAGTCATGGAACTGTCAGGGCTGGAAGGGAGCTCAAGGCTCAGCCAGCTCCAACCCCCTGCCATGGGCAGGGGCACCTCACACCACAGCAGGTTGCTCACAGCCACCTCCAGCCTGGCTGCAAACACCTCCAGGCAGGAGGCTTCCACCACCTCCCTGGGATCCTGTTCCAGTGTCTCCCCACTCTCAGTGACAGTTTAAATCCCACCTCTACCTTCCCAAAGCCATTCCCCCTCATCCAGTTGCTACAGCCCCTTGTGAAACATCCCTCCCCAGCTTTCTTGTAGCCCCTTCAGCTACTGCAATGCAGCTGTAAGGTCACCCAGGAGTCTTCTCCTCTCCAGTCTGAACACCCCCAGCTCCCTCAGCCCTCATAGCAGAGCTGCTCCAACCCTTGGAACATCCTTGTGGCCTCCTCTGGACTCTCTGCAGCAGCTCTGTGTCCTTGTGCTGGGGACCTGGAGGCAGGACTGGAGGTGAGGTCTGAGCAGAGCTGTGGGGCAGAATCCCCTCTGCTGCCCTCTGCCCAGCACACAGCTGCCTGAGGGCTGCATTTTACACACTGTCTGCCTTGCTGATCCTCAGAGGTGCAGCATCCCTGCCCATCATGAAGGCTATTCTGAAAGCAATCAAAGCTCTCTCATCTCCCTGGGCCATGAGTTAGAGGGCAGAGAGACCCTGGTGTAAGACACACCATAAAATAGATCCTGCAGCCTCTCCCTCAGTAAACAGGAATTAATCTTGGAGCTCTTGAGCATATTAATCACTAGCCAAGCAGGAAGTCCCCTGGGCTGCAGCTGGAAGAAGCCTGGAGCAAGCAGCCCAGCTCCCATCCAAGTGCTTATTGATTGCAGGTTAATGTAGTGTGCCTGGGAGATCACTCTGCAGCCTCCTGGTCATCAGATACAGTGCAGAGCTGCCTGCCAGCAGGGCTTGGCCTAGCTGTGAGCTCCATTTGGCTCAGCAGCATTGATTGGTTAAAGTAATCCAGGGGCTGAAGGGGTTTTAGACCCCCAAAAGCCACAGGTCTAGGGCAGCTGGAAATGTCCTACCCTCAAACTGAGCCTACCAGGCTGAAGCTGCTGTTTCTTTCCTTTGGTCATGGCCAAGCTGTGAACCTCCCCTGCGAATCTGGAGGTATGCAGGAAGCAGAGAAAGGGCTGAGCTAGAAGGGACCTGCAGGGCTGATCCAGCAGCTGGGGGAGCTGGGGGTGTTCAGTGTGGGGAAGAGGAGGCTGAGGGAGAGCTCCTTGCTCTCTGCAGCTCCCTGAGAGGAGCCTGCAGTGAGCTGGGGTTGGACCCTTCTGCCTAGTCTCAGGTGATAGAAGGAGAGGAACTGACCTGAAATTGTGCCAGGGGAGGCTGAGGTTGGAGAGGAGGAGAAATGTCTTTGCTGCAAGAGTGGTTAGGGATTGGCAGAGGCTGCCCAGGGAGGTGGTGGAGTCCCCATGCCTGGAGGGGTTCCAGAACCCTGTGGCCATGGCACTTGGGGCCAGGGTTTGGTGGCCCTGGTGGGGTTGGGCTGCTGTTGGCCTGGGTGATCTGAGAGATCTTTTCTAACCTTGATGATTCTATGGGTCAGTAGTTCAGATAAAGAGATGCAGGGCCCCCAGGGGGTGGAATTCACTGCCCAGGGAGGTGGTGGAGTCCCCATGTCTGGAAGTGTTGAGGTAAGTCGTGGCCTTGGCACTTGGGGCCGTGGTGGGGTTGGGCTGCTGGTTGGCCTGGATGACCTCAGAGCTTCCACCCAAACTTTCATGATTCTCTCAGTGCATGGTGCAGTGCCAGGGGGCACAGCTGCAGACCAATCCTGGGTGCTGGAAGGAAAGCATTTCACACAGGGCAGGCAGTTAGGAGAGATTCAGCTTCGGATGGCAAACCACTGAACAGAGCTAGCTGTGTTCTGTCCACAGAGCAGGGCCTGGCTTAATGGCCATGGTGGTGTTGGGTTGATGCTTGGAGTTGATCTCAGAGGCCTTTCCCAACCCAATACTGCTCTGTGATTCTAGGGGCAGCTGCAGCACAGGTCCTGAGCTGCTGAAATGAAGCTAAGGCTGGGAGCAAGGAAGCCTGTGGGAGTCCTTCCTTCCATTTCTGTTCTCTCCTGCTGGTCAGTTGGAGTTTTCTGTCCTTTAAATGTAGGGAGAGAAGTGGAAGATCTCTAAAGCAGGATGGTCCCTAAGTGCTGAAGGGTAACACAGATCCTCCTGCAGCAGGTGAGAGCTCTGGAGCACAGCCCTGTGAGGAGAGGCTGAGGGAGCTGGGGTTGCTTAGCCTGCAGAAGAGGAGGCTCAGGGGAGACCTTCTTGCTCTCTCCAACTCCCTGAAGGGAGGTTGTAGACAGGTGGGGGTTGGGCTCTTCTCCCAGGCACCCAGCACCAGCACAAGAGGACACAGTCTCAAGCTGTGCCAGGGGAGGTTTAGGCTGAAGGTGAGGAGAAAGTTGTTCCCATCAAAAGAGATTGGCCATTGGGATGTGTTGCCCAGGGAGGTGGTGGAGTCCCCATCCCTGGAGGTGCTCAAGAGGGATTGGATGTGGCACTTGGAGCCGTGGTTGAGTTGTCAGGAGGTGTTGGGGGATAGGTTGGACTGGATGATCTCTGAGGGCTCTTCCAACCTGGTTGATTCTATGATTCTCTGATCCAGCCTGGCTTGGACACCTCCAGGGTTAACTTCATGCCTTGCTGTCCACAACTTACTCAGCTCAGGACTTCTGTCTCTTTCCCTATGCCCAACCACATCAAACCCCAATCCCCACCTCAGTTAAAGGATGCCAAGTTAATCACAGTGCATTAGAGGGTGGAAGAGAGCTCCAGAGATCATCCAATCCACCCCTCCAGAGCAGCATCACCCAGGGCAGGCTGCACAGGAAGGCATCCAGGGGGGGTTGGAAAGGCTCCAGAGCAGGAGACTCCACAACCTCTCTGGGCAGCCTGCTCCAGGCCTCCAGCAGCCTCACACCAAAGAAGTTTCTCCTCATGCTGAGCTGAAACCTTCTCTGGTCAGGTTTGTATCTGTTGGTCTTTCTCTCTTTGCTGTGCACCACCCAAAAGATCTTGGCCCTTGGAGCTGTGGTTGAGCTGTCAGGAGGTGTTAGGGCTTAGGTGCTAGGTTGGACTTGCTGACCTCTGAGGTCTTTCCCAAGCTGGTGCATTGTGTGACTATCTCAGAGCAGGGAAAGGAGAAGCCCGATTAAAGCCTGCAGGAAGCAGGCTGTGTAAATATCACAGCAGTCTGGGAGCTGGCTCTGTCAACTTGTCAGCTGAGATTTCCTCTCTCCTGCTCCAGCCTCACTGGACTGACAACTCATTTAACTGCCTTTTTTTAACTAATATCTTAAGCCTGACCTTTTCTTCCTCCAGGGCCCCCAAAATGAATCATGGCCCCAGTGCTTTAGAAGCACCAGCAGTGAATGGCTTCTCTGCATGCTGTTAACAAGAGAGGGAATTAATTCTACCAGGGAAAGACCTGCAGGCAAAGAAATCATTCCAAAGGCAGCATTTGGGCTTTTTAACCTATACTGTATTCAACCTAGAGGGGATTCTGCCCCTCTGCTCCACTCTGCTGAGACCACAGCTGCAGCTCTGGGGCCAGTGCTGGAGCCTCTGCGCCAGGCAGGCTCTGGAGGTGCTGGAAGGTGTCCAGAGAAGGGCCAGGAGGAGGAGCAGAGGGCTGGAGCTGCTCTGCTGTGAGGACAGACTGAGGGAGTTGGGGTTGTGCAGGCTGGAGAGGAGAAGGCTCCCAGGAGACCTCATTGTGGCCTTCCAGGATCTGCAGGGGGCTCTAAGAAAGCTGGGGAGGGACTTCTGAGGGTGTCAGGGAGGGATAGGACTGGTGGGGATGGAGCAGAACTAGAAATGGGGAGATTGAGATTGGCTGTGAGGAAGAAGTTGTTGCCCATGAGGGTGGTGAGAGCCTGGCACAGGCTGCCCAGGGAGGTGGTGGAAGCCTCCTGCCTGGAGGTGTTTGCAGCCAGGCTGGAGGTGGCTGTGAGCAACCTGCTGTGGTGTGAGGTGTCCCTGCCCATGGCAGGGGGTTGGGACTGGCTGAGCCTTGAGCTCCCTCCCAAGCCTGACAGCTCTGTGCTTCTGTCAGAAGCTGAGGCAGTTGCATCTCATTCATTTCAGTGAGGCACCACAGGCAGCTTAAGCAATTGCTGTAATTGCTCTGTGATTCCTGCAACTCCTCCAGCAGGACTCCACCAGTGATCTGAAGCTCATTTTCAGGTAAACAAAGCCATCAATAGAGGAATCTCCAACTCTCCTGACTGTCACAAACAATCTGCTTTGCAAAGGGCAGGCAGGGCTGGCACAATGACTTCAAAGGCTGGGGAAGAGCTGAGGCAATCAGCTTTCAGCAGAACAAATCTATGCACAAAGCTTGCAGAGGCAATCCAGGAGCTGGCACTTAGCAGCCACTCCAGGACCATCACAGAACCACACAGTGGTTTGGGTGGGAAGGGAGCTCCAAAGCTCATCCAGTCCAACCCCTCTGCACTCAGCAGGGACATCCCCAACTAGATCAGGTTGCTCACAGCCTTCTCCAGCCTCACCTTGAATCTCTCCAGGGATGGAGCCTGAACCACCTCCCTGGGCAACCTGCTGCAGGGTTCCAGCAGCCTCCTGGTGCAGAACTTGTTCCTCACATCCAATCTCAATCTGCTCTGCTCTGGGTTGGAGTCGCTGTCCCTGGTCCTGTCCCTGCAGGCCTTTGAGAACAGTCTCTCTGCAGCTTTCTTGTAGCTCCCTTCAGGTGCTTGAAGGCAGCACTGAGGTCTCCCTGGAGCCTTCTCCTCTCCAGGCTGAACACCCCCAGCTCCCTCAGCCTGTCCTCGGTGCAGAGCTGCTCCAACCCCCTGAGCATTTTCCTGGCCCTCCTCTGTACCCTCTCCATCAGGTGATTCCTGGTCTGAGTGCTCCATATCTGGACCCAGCCCTGCAGGTGAGGTCTCCCCAGAGCAGAGCAGAGGGGCAGGATCTTCTCTCTCCATCTCTGGCCACACAGCTTTGAATGCAGCCCAGGCTGCCCTTGGCCTCCTGTGCTGCAGTCTCACCCTGCCTGCTCCTGCCCAGCTTCTCCCCCACCAGCACCCCCAAGGCCTTTCCCACAGGAGATGAAGCTAGGGTTCCCCATTAGGGTTTTTCTCCCCTGGATAATCAAATCTCACTGTGACTGAGCTCAGTTCAATTGGGCAAAAGGCATCAACCTCACTCTTTGAATGCAAAATATGGGTGGTGGCTCCTGCCAGCTCAAGCCTTGGCCTTTGATGGCCCTGATCTTCTTTCACACTCCTGCCATGCACAGCTCAAGCTGGGTAGAAGGCCAAAGGGGAAGTGGTAAGCTAGGGGTCTGAGTAACTACTGAGTCACTCCATTATAATGGAATCACAGAATGCTTTGCTTGGGAGAGACCTCTGAGCTCATCCAGCCCAAGCAGCAACCCAACCACACCATGGCCATCAGACCATAGCCCCCAGTGCCATGGCCACAGGGTTCTGGAACCCCTCCAGGCATGGGGACTCCACCACCTCCCTGGGCAGCCTCTGCCACTCCCTGACCACTCCTGCACCAAAGAATTTGTTTTAATCTCCAACCCAACCCTCCCCTGGCTTTGGGGCCAAGAAGTCCAAGGGGGTCCTGGAGGCATTCAGAGGAGTGTGGGCAGCAGAGCCAGGGAGGTTCTCCTCCCCCTCTGCTCTGCCCTGCTCAGACCTCACCTGGAATATTGCATCCAGCTCTGGGCTGCCCAGCTCAGGAGGGACAGGGACCTGCTGGAGACAGTCCAAGGGAGGGCTATAAGGATGAGGAAGGGACTGGAGACTGCCTGGGGAGGAGAGGTTGAGAGCCCTGGGGGTGTTCAGTCTGCAGAGGAGAAGGCTGAGAGGGATCTGATCAATGTCTCTCAAGAGCTGAGGGCTGGGGGTCAGGAAGGACGGGCCAGGGCCAGGCTCTGCTCAGCTGCACCCTGGGATAGGCCAAGAGGCAATGGATGGAAAGTGCAGCCCAGGAGGTTGCAGCTCAGCAGGAGGAGGAACTTGTGCCCTGGGAGGCTGCCAGAGGCCTGGAGCAGGCTGCCCAGAGAGGTTGTGGAGTCTCCTTGTCTGGAGCCTTTGCAGCCCTGTCTGGATGTGCTCTGTGTGCCCTGTGCTGGGTTCTCTGCTCCTGCTCTGGCAGGGGGCTGGCACTGGAAGCTCTCCAGAGGTCCCTTCCAAGCCCTGACCACCTCTGATCCTGTGCTCCTGTGGCCATCCATTAAAACCTTGGTTTTCCCCAAACACTACAAAGTGCTCTCCCTGTTCCAGACAGCCTGAGGGCACAGGAGGTTGCTTGGCAGTTTCTGGCCAGGTTGCAGCCTGCAACAGCCCTGTGAGACTCACAAAATCCAATGGCCACTTCCTTTTATGCTGCACTTGGGCTTTGCAGACCTGAGTCCTCCAGGTGCATTAACATCCTTCTAAGGCTCCTTAATGTGGCAAGACAGAAGTGGGAAGTGATGGGCTCTGAGGTCTTGCTCCCACCTGGGGATTCCAAGAGGTAGTTTCACTAAAGGTCTCTGTGACATTAATTCTGAGGGGCTCTTCATAGAGAGGGAAAAAAGGAAGTAATTCAGACTGCCCAAGGTTGAGCAGGGAGGGGAACTGCAAGCACAGCAATAAAGAACCACCTCAGTCAAGACTCAGTTTGGTGTTAAGGCGTTGCTCAACATCTTTCTCAACGACTTGGATGGAGAGCATCCTCAGTAAGCCCTGCTGATGGCTGGCCAAGGCCATCTGCTAGAGAGCAGGAAGGCTCTGCAGAAGGATCTGGACAGGCTTGATCCATGGGCTGAGGCCCACAGGATGAGATTCAAGGAGGTCAAGTGTTGAGTGCTGCACTTGGGTCACAGCCTCCCCATGCAGTGGCTCCAGGCTTGGGGCAGAGTGGCAGCCTGGAAAGCTTCCTGACAGAAAAGGATCTGGGGGGTGTTGAGTGGCAGGTGGCTGGAGATGAGCCAGCAGTGTGCCCAGGTAGCCAAGCAAGCCAAAGGCATCCTGGGCTGGAGCAGCACTGGTGTGGGCAGCAGGAGCAGGGAAGTGATGGAGTCCCTGGACAGGGTACTGGTGAGACCACAGCTCGAGTCCTGGCTTCAGTTTTGGGTCCTTGACTCCAATAAGGACATTGAAGGGCTGGAGGAGGTCCAGAGAAGGGCAACCAAGCTGGGGAAGGGTCTGGAGAGCAGGACTGGGGAGGAGCAGCTGAGGGAGCTGGGGGTGTTCAGCCTGGAGAAGAGGAGGCTGAGGGAGAGCTCCTTGCTCTCTGCAGCTCCCTGAGAGGAGGCTGCAGTGAGCTGGGGTTGGGCTCTGCTCCCTACACTCAGGAGACAGAAGGAGAGGAAAAGTCCCTCCCCAGCTTTCTTGTAACCCCCTGCAGATCCTGAAAGGCCACAATGAGGTCTCCTGGGAGCCTTCTCCTCTCCAGCCTGCACAGCCCCAACTCCCTCAGTCTGTCCTCACAGCAGGGCAGCTCCAGCCCTCTGCTCCTCCTCGTGGATGATCTAATTCATTCACTACTGTAAACATCTAACTGTCCATCTGCCTCAGAGAGCATCCAAACCCCTTCCCTTCGAGTGCCCCCTGATCCTTCTGATGCTGTTCCCTCCGGAAGGAAATCCAGGCTCTGAGAGCAGAAAAACCTTTGAAGCTGGCTCCTGCCAGCCGCTAGGTGACCGCAGGTGTTGGACCAGCAGAGTGCACAAAAGGAGAGCTGCCCTTTGAGGTGGATTATGTTGTATTGTTAAGGGATACATTTGGCTCCTCTGTCCCTTGGAAAGCCTTTCTATAGCTCAGCCAACCATCAGGGAGCAACTCTGTTGTGCCTCAATCAATCAGTGGTCATTAAGGCAGAGGCAGCCAGGCTCTAATCATCTTGGCTGGAGCAGGCTCCATTCAGGCTTTCTTCCTGCCCCTCACTCCTGCTTTGCACTCAGTTCTTCTCATTGTTTGAGCCTCTACATTCCATTAAGGACTTTTTTTCCTCCCCTCCTATATTTATGAGCAGTGCTGGAACTAAATTGCAAGGAGCACCTTGGTCATTCAGGAAGGCTGATTTGAGCCATTCTGAAGAGGTTTAATTACCCTGAGAGCAGAAAGAGCTGCTTGTGCTCAGGCAGGGCAATCTGTAATCTGCTGTGAATGATGTCATGGAACAATGAAACTCACCCCCCAAAACAAAGCTCAAGAGCTAAGGAAATTCATATTCTGTGGACTGATTATTGCCAGTGCCAGGAAGGATAAAGGGGAGGGCAGGGGGAATAGAATGTTTGCTGTTGTCTAGTGTTTTATGAGCTCAAATCCACCCCTCCAGCAGCTCTCTGATTTTAGCATCCCTAATTCATCACTAAAACTCTGATTTTATCAGCTCTAATCCACCCCTACAACAACTCTGATATTATCTCTAATCCACCCCTACCACAGCTCTGATTTCATCATCTCTAATTCATCTCTAAGCCAGCTCTGATTTTTCTCATCTCTGCTCCACCCCTCCAGCAGCTCTATGCTTTTATCATCTCCAGTTCATCACTAAACCAGCTCTGATTTCATCATCTCTAGTCCACCCCTACCACAGCTCTGATTTTATCAGCTCTAATCCACCCCTGCCACAGCTCTATGATTTTATCATCCCTAATTCATCACTGAAACACTGATTTCATCATCCCTAATCCACCCCTACCACAGCTCTGATTTTATCTCTAATCCACCCCTGCAACAGCTCTGATTCCATCATCTCTAATTCATCTCCAAACCAGCTCTGATTTTATCAGCTCTAATCCACCCTTACCATATCTCTATGATTTTATCATCTCTAATTCATCACTGAAACTCTGATTCCATCATCTCTAATTCATCTCTAAACCAGCTCTGATTTCATCATCTCTAATCCACCCCTCCAGCAGCTCTCTGATTTTATCAGCCCTAATTCATCAATAAAGCTCTGATTTCATCACCTCTAATCCACCCCTACCACAGCTCTATGCTTTTATCATCCCTAATCCACCCCTACCACAGCTCTATGATTTTATCAGCTCTAATTCATCACTACAACAGCTCTGATTTCATCATCTCTAATCCACCCCTACCACAGCTCTGATTTCATCATCTCTAATTCATCACTACCACAGCTCTGATTTTCTCTCTAGTTCACCCCTGCCACAGCTCTCTGATCCTATCATCTCTAATTCACCCCTCCAACAACAGATTTTATCATCTCTAATCCACCCCTACAACAGCTCCATGATTTTATGACCTCTAATTCATAGAATCACAGAGCTGTCAGGCTTGGGAGGGAGCTCAAGACTCAGCCAGTCCCAACCCCCTGCCATGGGCAGGGACACCTCACACCACAGCAGGTTGCTCACAGCCACCTCCAGCCTGGCTGCAAACACCTCCAGGCAGGAGGCTTCCACCACCTCCCTGGGCAGCCTGTGCCAGGCTCTCAGCACCCTCATGGGCAACAACTTCTTCCTCACAGCCAATCTCAATCTCCCCATTTCTAGTTTTGCTCCATCCCCCCTGCCCCTATCCCTCCCTGACAGCCTCAAAAGTCCCTCCCCAGCTTTCTTGGAGCCCCCTGCAGAGCCTGGAAGGCCACAATGAGCTCTCCTGGGAGCCTTCTCCTCTCCAGCCTGCACAACCCCAACTCCCTCAGGCTGTCCTCACAGCAGAGCAGCTCCAGCCCTCTGCTCCTCCTCCTGGCCCTTCTCTGGACACCTTCCAGCCCCTCCAGAGCCTTCCTGGCACAGAGCTTCCAGCACTGGCCCCAGAGCTGCAGCTGTGGTCTCAGCAGAGTGGAGCAGAGGGGCAGAATCCCCTCCCTGGCCCTGCTGGCCACACTTCTCTTGCTGCAGCCCAGGCTCTGCTTGGCTCTCTGGGCTGCAAGTGCTCACTGCTGGCTCCTGCTGAGCTTCTCCTCCCCCAGCACCCCCAGGTCCTTTTCTCCAGGGCTGCTCTCCAGCCATTCCCTGCCCAGTCTATGGCAGTGCCTGGCAGTTCCCCAGTCCAGGTTGGAAGGGACCTTCTGGACCAGCTAGTCCCAACCCCCCTGCCAGCATGTCCCAAGGCAAGCAGTGGATTCCTCTACATTGGTAGTTGGAAGATTCCTCTTGCCAGGCTGCTGGAGCAGCTCATTCCAACTCCACTATCACCTGGCAAGCTTGGGCAGATGATCCTTGGGGCTCCTTCCAGCCTGGCACTGGGAAAGGATGGGATGGGAAATTTGGAGGTTGCTGTCTTTAAGAAGAGCCCAGGGGGAGCTGAGAGCTGCCTTCCAATCCCTGAGGGGATCCTGCTGAGACCTCACCTGGAGTCCTGTGTCCAGCTGTGGTGTCCCCAGCAGCAGCAGGACACAGAGCTGCTGCAGAGAGCCCAGAGCAGGCCACAAGGCTGCTGCCAGGGCTGGAGCAGCTCTGCTGGGAGCACAGGCTGAGGGAGCTGGGGCTGTGCAGCCTGCAGAGGAGAAGGCTCCAGGGGCACCTCAGAGCTGCTGCCAGCACCTGAAGGCATCCTGCAGGAAGGCTGCAGAGGGACTTGGGCTGAGGGGGGCTGGAGCCAGGCCCAGGGGCAAGGGTTTGGAGCTGAGGCAGAGCAGGCTCAGGCTGCAGCTGAGGAAGAAGTTCTTCAGTGCCAGGCTGCTGAGGCTCTGGCCCAGGCTGCCCAGGGAGGCTGTGGCTGCCTCCTGCCTGGGGGTGCTGCAGGCCAGGCTGGATGAGTCCTGGAGCAGCAGAGTGTAGCTGAGAGGTGTCCCTGGGCCTGGAGGGGAGGCTGGAGGAGATGCTGTTTGGAATTCTTCTCTTCAGCAGTTGATGACAACAGATTGCACAGAGTTCATTTCATATGCTGGGAGTTCATGAGAGAAATCATTACCTCTTTATTTTGGGGGAGCTGATGCCACCACAGTCAGAGGTTTCCAGCAGGGATGCTCCCCTGCTCCATTATTCAAGCTGAATTAATGAGCTCCAACTTTAGTTTTCATGCTAGAATTGGAGCTCACATTCTTTTTCATCACTGAGAGCTGCTCATGTGTGTGTAACACCTCACTGCAAAGAGGCTTCATGGCCCAGCTGCTCTCTTTTGGGGTCTTCGAGGAGACCTCATTGTGGCCTTCCAGGATCTGCAGGGGGCTCCAAGAAAGCTGGGGAGGGACTTTTGAGGATATCAGGGAGGGATAGGAGCAGATGGAATAGATCCAAGCTAGAGGAGGGGAGATTTAGATTAGAGGAAGTTGTTGCCCATGAGGGTGGTGAGAGCCTGGCACAGGCTGCCCAGGGAGGTGGTGGAAGCCTCCTGCCTGGAGGTGTTTACAGCCAGGCTGGAGGTGGCTGTGAGCAACCTGCTGTGGTGTGAGGTGTCCCTGCCCATGGCCAGGCTCTTTTTGGTGGTGTCCTGTGACAGGACAAGAGGCAAGAGACTCAAACTGACTCCCAAGAAATTCCACCTCAACATGAGGAGAAACTTCTTTGGTGTGAGGCTGCTGGAGCCCTGGAGCAGGCTGCCCAGAGAGGTGGTGGAGTCTCCTGTCTTGGACTCATTCCAAACCCACCTGGATGTGCTCCTGGGTGATCCTGCTCTGGCAGGGGGTGTTGGACTGGGTGATCTCTGGAGGCTTGGAGAATTGAGGTTGTTTAGGCTGGAGAAGAGCAGCCTGAGGGGATCTGATCAATGTTGATCAATACTGCAAGGCTGGGTGCCAGGAAGGTGGGACCAGGCTGTGTTCAGTGGTGCCCAGGGGCCGGCTAAGGGCACAAACTTGACCACCAGAAGTTCCACCTGAGCATGAGGAGGAACTGCTGTAATTTCAGGCTGGTGGAGCCCTGAAGCAGGCTGCCCAGGGAGGTGGTGGAGTCTCCTCTGGAGACCTTCCAAATCCACTTGGATGCTCCTGAGTGGCCTGCCCTGGGTGATCCTGCTCTGGCAGGCAGGTGTTGGGACTGGATGATCTCCAGAGGTCTCTTCCAACCCTGACCATGCTGTGATTCCCTGATTTTAGGGCTCAGGCTTTGCCTTTCCATGGCACTGCTGAGGGCTGGTACTGCTAGGAGGTTTTTCCCATGAGAGCTGTGTGCACTGGAGGTGTTCTCAAAGGTCAGGACACTGTGCAACCCCCCCCAGAAAAAGAGGTGTGAGTTGTGCTTGGTGGTTTCAGCTTTGCCTTGAGACCTCTCTGCGTGGTTTGGATGCTGTTCAGGTCTTATTTCTCAGAAGAAGAATAGAAGTGGTGCCCAGGTCTGGGATGAAAGAGCTCCACTGACAATAGCCCTGGAGGGCAGAGCTTTGCCTCCTTCTACCCTGAGCTGAATTTAACTCTGAATGTCAGCACCCCCAGCTGAGAGAGCAGCCTGGCTTTGGCTGGGCAGACACTTCATGTTGCCATCACACCTTCTTCTTTCCCTCCCTGTTCAGCTGAACACCTCCCAGAGAGAGGGAAACTTCTGAAAAGCAGAGAACAGAACAGAACAGAAGGGGTTTGGTCTCTGGAGATTAGGTTTGGGGTTTATGCCACCAAGGAGATGCTTGCAAAAAGAATGAGGAGTGGTTGGCAGCAAAGCTCCACTTCTTGCCTCTTTCTGTGGGCTGTCTGCTCTGGGTTTTGGAGTGGTTCACCTCCTTGGAGAAAGAGGAAACTAGCAGAGAGCAATAGATGATGTCAAGTGACACAACTGAGGCAAGCAGAAGTGGGGGTTGAGGCAGCTGAGGACATAGAATCACAGAATAATTGTCAGGATTGGAAGAGACCTCAAGGATCAGCCAGTTCCAACCCCCCTGCCGTGGGCTCTGGACACTGATCTCTAAGCAGCTTTGTTTGGTTGATCAGAAATGAGGTTTTGAGCCCATTTTGACCTCTATGCCATTTCTGCCTTCATTCCTCTCTTTGCCTCATGCCATTTTTACCTCCATTCCCTTCTTTGCCTCATGCCATTTTTACCTCCATTCCCTTCTTTGCCTCATGCCATTTCTGCCTCCATTCCTCTCTTTGCCTCATGCCATTTCTGCCTTCATTCCTCTCTTTGCCTCATGCCATTTCTGCCTTCATTCCTCTCTTTGCCTCATGCCATTTTTACCTCCATTCCTGTCGTTGCCTCATGCCATTTCTGCCTCCATTCCTCTCTTTGCCTCATGCCATTTCTGCCTTCATTCCTCTCTTTGCCTCATGCCATTTTTACCTCCATTCCTGTCGTTGCCTCATGCCATTTCTGCCTCCATTCCTCTCTTTGCCTCATGCCATTTCTGCCTTCATTCCTCTCTTTGCCTCATGCCATTTTTACCTCCATTCCTGTCGTTGCCTCATGCCATTTCTGCCTTCATTCCTCTCTTTGCCTCATGCCATTTTTACCTCCATTCCTGTCGTTGCCTCATGCCATTTCTGCCTCCATTCCTCTCTTTGCCTCATGCCATTTCTGCCTTCATTCCTCTCTTTGCCTCATGCCATTTCTGCCTTCATTCCCTTCTTTGCCTCATGCCATTTCTGCCTCCATTCCTCTCTTTGCCTCATGCCATTTTTGGCCATGATCCCATTTTTGCCTTTATCCCATTTTTGCCTCAGGCAATTTTTTTGGGGGGGGGGGCATTGTTCCATCTCTTTATCATTATACCATGCTTTACCTCATGCTATTTTGGCAGGTGATGGGGGAAACTGGCAGAGCTTGTAAGGAAGCTGGCAGAGTTTGATGGGAATTGGCAGAATTTGAGAGGAAGCTGGCAGAAAGTGGGGAGAGACTGGCAGATTTTGGAAGGGAACTGGGAGAATTTGGGAGGGAAATGGGAGACTCTGGGGAGGAAAGTGGCAGAATTGAGGAGGGAAGTGGCCGAGAATGGGAGGGAAGTGGCCGAGAATGGGAGGGAAGTGGCCGAGAATGGGGAGGGAAGTGGCTGAGAATGGGAGGGAAGTGGCAGAGAATTGGAAGAAACTTCTTCTGAGTCAGCAAAAGAACTTTTGCTTGGAAGCAGCAGTATGGAAATTCTTCCCTTCTTGCACATATTTTGACTATCCTGGATCTGGCAGGTAGGGAAATGGAGACCACTTCCACCAGGAGACCACAGGAACACATGTGATGCATAATAACCTAAGAGCTGCAAAGAGTAAACAACAAAAGAAGAGCTGAGCTGGTGGATTTAGGGTTCTTCAAGTCAACAGCTCAAAGCTGAGCTGAGAAGAGAGAAATTCTAGCATGGATTGATCTGTGGGGAGCAAAATAACTTCTGGAGGGTCAGAAGGGAAGGCAACAAAAGGCATTTGAGCCCCGTGAAGAAAGGCACATTGCAGGAGGGGTGTTTAAGGGACGCTGTCAGTGTGAGATAATGAGGAAATCAATGTGAGTGGCCCTAAAAGTGCTGCACTGAACTGGAGCAGCAGCGCTGGCAGTGTGAAAATGAGGCTCTTGCTGCTGGAGGAAGACGCAACAGAAGGTAAGATCAGGAGGGAGGAGGAAAAAAACCAAAGGCAGGAAATGGTGCTGAGGGAATGGAGTGGTTAAGAAAGCAAAGCAGCAAGAGATAGAAATAACTTTATCAATACCTCTAATGTCTTTATCAATGATCTGGAGGAAGGAATTGAAGGCACCCTCAGAGAGTTTGCAGATGGGACTAAAGTGGGTGGCAGGGTTGGTGTTGAGAAAGACAATGGAGGGAGGGGAGAGGAGAGGAGAGCAGAGCAGAGCATGTGCGGGAGGGTAGGAAGGCTCTGCAGAGGGATGTGGCCAGGCTGGTTCCATGGGCTGGGCTCAGTGGCAGGAGGTTTAACAAAGCCAAGGGCTGGGTCACAACAAGCCCAGGAGTGCTCCGGGCTTGGGGCATTGTGGAATGGGAACTGTCCAGCAGAGAAGGTGCTGGTGGACAGCAGCTGGGGGTGCTGGTGGACGGCAGCTGAAGATCAGCCAGCAGTGTGCCCAGGTGGCCAAAAAGGCCACCATCAGGCTGGCCTGGAGCAGCAACGGTGTGGCCAGCAGGAGCAGGGAAGTCGTTCTGTCCTGTACTCAGCACTGGTTAGGAAGTGATGGAGCCTCTGCACCGGGTACTGCTGAAGCCACACTTCAGCTCCCAGGTTCAGTTCTGGACCACTCACTCCCAGAAGGACATTGAGGAGCTGGAGCAGGGCCAGAGCAAGGTGACCAAGCTGGGGAAGGGTCTGGAGAACAGGGCTGGGGAGGAGCAGCTGAGGGAGCTGGGGGTGTTGAGCCTGGAGAAGAGGAGGCTGAGGGGAGGCCTCCTTGCTCTCTACCTTGCCTCTCACCTGGGTAAAAGAAAACCCAACTGTAGAATCAGTGCGTTTTCCCTTGTTTTTAATTATTGGCTCTCTATGTCTTGATTTGAGCTGTGTCTATTTCCCTTCAATTAGGTTCAACAAGACCAAGTACAGGGTCTTGCAACTGGGTCGAGGCAACCCCAGGCACAAATCCAGGCTGGGCAGGGACTGGCTGGAAAGCAGCCCTGAGGAGAGAGCCTTGGGGGTGCTGGGGGAGGAGAAGCTCACCAGGAGCTCTCAGTCTGCACTTCCAGCCCACAAAGCCAAGCAGAGCCTGGGCTGCAGCAGGAGAAGTGTGGCCAGCAGGGCAAGGGAGGTGATTCTCCCCCTCTGCTCAGCTCTCCTGAGACCCCACCTGGAGTACTGCCTCCAGTTCTGGAGCCCCTATGGCAAGAGGGATCTGGAGGTGCTGGAAGGTGTCCAGAGAAGGGCCAGGAGGATGAGCAGAGGGCTGGAGCTGCTCTGCTGTGAGGACAGACTGAAGGAGTTGGGGCTGTTCAGTCTGCAGAAGAGAAGGCTCCCAGGTGACCTCATTGTGGCCTTCCAGGATCTGCAGGGGGCTCCAGGAAGGCTGGGGAGGGACTGCTCAGGATCTCAGGCAGTGATAGGACTAGGGGGAATGGAATGAAGCTGGAGGTGGGGAGATTGAGGCTGGAGGTGAGGAGGAAGTTCTTCCCCATGAGAGTGGTGAAGCCCTGGAATGGGTTGTGCAGGGAGGTGGTTGGGGCCCTGTCCCTGGAGGTGTTTAAGGTCAGGCTGGCTGAGGCTGTGGCCAGGCTGATCTAGTGTGGGGTGTCCCTGCCCATGGCAGGGGGGTTGGAACTGGCTGGTCCTTGTGGTCTCTTCCAACCCTGACTGGTACTATGAATACGTTGCACTTACCTATGCATTTGGCCCTGCTGGTGTTGCTCTCAGTGTCCATGTGTCCATTTATTTTGCATGCCTCACTTTCCATTATTTATTTTCCATGATTCATGATTTTTCCATTATTAATTTGGCATTCTCTGCTTTGCATCTTTTGTTTAACCTTATTTTGCAGCATTTACTTTCCCTTATTCATGCTGCATTATTTATTTCCCATCCTTTATTTAGCACTCCTTCTGTCACATTATTTCTATTTCATTTACTTTATCTAGTTTACCTTTTTTTCCCCCTATTTATTTTACCTTATTTATTTTACAGCATTTCCATTTACTTTATTTATTTTACCTTTCTTTCTATTAGTTTTATCTTTTTTCCATTTATTTACCTTTTTTTTCCTATTTATTTTCCCTTTCTTTCTATTTATTTACCTTTTTTTCCCTATTCATTTTACCTTATTTATTTTACTTTTCTTTCTATTTATTTACCTTTATTTCCCTATTTATTTTACCTTTCTTTCTATTTATTTACCTTTTTTCCCCTATTTATTTTACCTTCTTTATTTTACCTTTCTATTTATTTACCTTTTTTCCTACTCATTTTACCTTATTTATTTTACTTTTCTTTCTATTTATTTACCTTTCCCCCCCTATTTATTTTACCTTATTTATTTTACCTTTCTTTCTATTTATTTTACCCTTTTTTCCTCTATTTATTTTACCTTCTTTATTTTACCTTTTTTCCCCTATTTATTGCACCTTATTTATTGTACCTTTCTTTCTATTTATTTAACCTTTTTTTTCTATTTATTTTACCTTATTTATTTTCTCTTTCTATTTATTTACCTTTTTTTCCTATTTACCTTTCTTTCTATTCATTTCAACTTTTTTCCCCTATTTACTTTACCTTATTTATTTTACCTTTCTTTCTATTTATTTACCTTTTTTCCCCTATTTATTTTACCTTATTTATTTTACCTTTTTTTCTATTTATTTTACCCTTTTTTCCTCTATTTATTTTACCTTCTTTATTTTACCTTTTCCCCCCTATTTATTTTACCTTATTTATTGTACCTTTCTCTCTATTCATTTAACCTTTTTTCCCCTATTTACTTTACCTTATTTATTTTATCTTTCTTTCTATTTATTTACCTTTTCCCCCCCCTATTTATTTTACCTTTCTTTCTATGTATTTACCTTTTTTCCCCTATTTATTTAACCTTTTTCCCCCTACTTATTTTACCTTATTTATTTTACCTTTCTTTCTATTTATTTAACCTTTTTTTCTATTTATTTTACCTTATTTATTTTACCTTTCTATTATTTTCCTTATTTCCCCTATTTATTTTACCTTTCTTTCTATTCATTTAATCTTTTTTTGCCTATTTATTTTACCTTATTTATTTTACCTTATTTATTTTACTTTTCTTTCCATTTACTTTACTTTTTTTCCCTATTTATTTTACCTTATTTATTTTACCTTTTTTTCTATTCATTTTACCTTTTCCCCCCTATTTATTTTACCTTATTTATTTTACCTTTCTTTCTATTTATTTTACCCTTTTTCCCTCTATTTATTTTACCTTCTTTATTTTACCTTTTCCCCCTATTTGTTTTACCTTATTTGTTTTACCATATTTATTTTACCTTTCTATCCATTTTACCTTTTTCCCCCTATTTATTTTCCCTTCTATATTTTACCTCTCTTTCTATTTATTTTACCCCTTTCCCCCCTATTTATTTTACTTTTTTTTAGTTTACATCATTTTCATTTCTTTCCCAGTGTTTGCTTTCTTTCTATTCAATTTCCTTATATTTATTTCTTTGACATTTCTCTCTTTATTTTGCACTATTCATTCTACATTGATTTATGTGTAACTCATTCATTTCACAACTAGCTCTTTATTTAGAATCACAGAATCATAGAACCAGTCAGGGTTGGAAGGCACCACAAGGATCATCTAGTTCCAAGCCCCCTGCCATGGGCAGGGACACCCCACATTCACCTCTTGGTTTACCTTTACCTCTTCAGTCTCCATTCATTCTTTCACTTTGTTTCAGTTGATTTAGTTGATATTGATTTGTTTTGCAGCTGTTTCTTTCGCTGTTATTTCTCTCTCTTAAGCTGATTTCTTTTACATTTATCTATCTTACAGTGGCTCCTTTTCTAGTTAGTTATTTTAGAGTCATTTCTTTAAGAGTCACTTGGTTTAGAGTCATTTATTTTAAAGTTGTTTGCGCTGGAGTTGTTTGGTTTACAGCTCTGTCAAAGTTGGTTGTGTCAAAGTGGTTTAAAGTTGGTTGGTTTAAAGTTGTGTTAAAGTTGGTTGTGTTAAACTTGCTAGTGTCAAAGTTGTTTGGTTTAAAGTTGTCTAAGTTGCTTGGTTTAAAGTTGTGTCAAAGTTGGTTGTGTCAAAGTGGTTTAAAGTTGTTTGGTTCAAAGTTGTTTAAGTTGCTTGGTCTAAAGTTGTGTTAAAGTTGTTTTTGCTGAAGTGGTTTAAAGTTGGTTGTGTGCCATGGTTTAGTCATGAGGTCTGTGGTGACAGCTTGGACTTGGTGATCTTTGAGGCCTCTTCCAACCTTGGTGATTCTGTGATTTATTTGGGAGCTGTACCTTAATCCTTTTGCATTCATTTATTCCACTTTCCATTGGTTCATTTGATATAGGCGGTTTTGCATCCCTCTGTTTCTGTGAAATGAGTTCTTTTGCATTCATGGGTTAATTTTGCACTAATTATTTCACATTTGCACGTTAAACCCTGCAGTCCTCCATTTGGTGTCAGCTAGTTTGCATTTCTCTGCTTGGAATCACTTAGTTTGCATTTGTTTCTCCGTTTTGCATTCATCATTGCATATTTAGTTATTAAACTTCACAGGTTTTTACCCATTTGCCATTGGCTGTTTCACATTTCTCAGTTTTGCATCAAATTGTTCCACATCTATTTGTTAGGCTTTCCCTTGATTGATTCATGTGGTGTTAGTTATTGTGCATTTGTTTGTGTGCAATCACACAGAGTCACCAAGGGTGGAAGAGACCTCAAAGATTAGTTGATATTTATTCATTTAACATGACATCTACTTAACTGACAGGAATTAGTTTACATTTAGTGATCAGCTTGACATTAGTTAGTCTCCATTTATTTATTTGCAGTTACACAGGAGCACAGATCCCAGGATGTTAGGGGTTGGAAGGGACCTCCAAAGATCTTCCAGTGCCAGCCTCCTGCCAGAGCAGGAGCAGAGAGCCCAGCACAGGGCACACAGAACACATCCAGACAGGGCTGCAAAGGCTCCAGACAAGGAGACTCCACAACCTCTCTGGGCAGCCTGCTCCAGGCCTCTGGCAGCCTCCCAGGGCACAAGTTCCTCCTCCTGCTGAGCTGCAACCTCCTGGGCTGCACTTTCCATCCATTGCCTCTTGGCCTATCCCAGGGGGCAGCTGAGCAGAGCCTGGCCCTGGCCCTTCCTTCCTGACCCCCAGCCCTCAGCTCTTGAGAGCCATTGATCAGATCCCTCTCAGCCTTCTCCTCTGCAGACTGAACACCCCCAGGGCTCTCAACCTCTCCTCCCCAGGCAGTCTCCAGTCCCTTCCTCATCCTTGGAGCCCTGCCTTGGACTCTCTCCAGCAGATCCCTGTCCCTCCTGAGCTGGGCAGCCCAGAGCTGGATGCAATATTCCAGGTGAGGTCTCAGCAGGGCGGAGCAGAGGGGGAGGAGAACCTCCCTGGCTCTGCTGCCCACACTCCTCTGAATGCTCCCCAGGACCTTCTTGGCCCCCAGGGCACATTGTTGTCCCATGCAGACCTTGCTGCCCCCCAGCACTCCCAGCTCCTTCTCCTTGGGGCTGCTCTCCAGCAGATGCCCTCCCAGCCTGTGCTGTAAGTAACTGATGACAACTAAATAGGTGCCAATCACTGCTGAGTGAATGAAGGTAAAGTAACTAATTTCACATCAATGAATAAATGTGAAATAACCAAATAAATCAGTGTGAAGTAATGCTTAAAGAACCAGATGGAAAAGAACTGATAGCAAAGAAAGAAAGGTAAGCCGAGGGTGTTGGGTGAAACATCTCAGGTTATCACACAATTCCTTGGCTTGGAAACGCCCTCTAGGATCCTCCAGTCCAAGCACCAACCCAGCCCCACCGTGCCCATCCATCCATGGCCCCAAGTGCCCTCTCCACAGCTTTCTTGAGCACCTCCAGGGACGGGGACCGCCCCTCCTCCCTGGGCAGTCTGTTCCAGTGCCTATTTCAGGAACTTCCAGGTGTGCTTTAAGCTTCTAAGCTGAAGTCCGTGGGGTCACCCCCAGCCCCTAAGAGAGTCAACTGCTTAGGAGATTTGCTGGGGTTAGGAGATTTCCTGGATTGGAAGCAAGAGTTCATTGCTTCTGGCATTGCCCATCAAGATGTTAAACCACCTGCTCGAGCTCCAGTGGCAAAGCTGAAGCCTTTGGGTTTATAATTAGGACTGAATTTCTCTCTCTCTCTCTCTCTCTCAAGCCCTCTAAAGAGATTTAAAGAGCTGTAAGAATTCATTAGCTGATGCCTGTCACATCCTTTGAAGATGACAAACACTTAGAGCTGCTGTGGTCATCATGAGAGCCCATAGCTGCAGCTGATTGCATGGCAGCAGAGTATCACAGCCATAATTCTGGCCCTCCAGGACCTGAAGTGGGCTACAAGAAAGCTGGGGAGGGACTGTGTAAGGTGTTGGGTAGAGATAGGAGCAGGGGGAATGGAGCAAAGCTGGAGGAGGGGGCAGTTAGATTAGGCATTAGGAAGAAGTTGTTGCCCATGAGGGTGGTGAGAGCCTGGCACAGGTTGCCCAGGGAGGTGGTGGAAGCCTCCTGCCTGGAGGTGTTTGCAGCCAGGCTGGAGGTGGCTGTGAGCAACCTGCTGTGGTGTGAGGTGTCCCTGCCCATGGCAGGGGGTTGGGACTGGCTGAGCCTTGAGCTCCCTTCCAGCCCTGCCAGTTCTCTGATTCCATGAGCAGCACTGGGATAGCTGAACTGTGCTGGCAGAGAAAATTCAAGGGTGTGTGGTGACAAAGGATGTGATTTGTCTTCTGGGGTACTGGAGGACACACCTCAAATCCTGGGTTCAGTTTTGGGCTCCTCACTCACATTGAGGAGCTGGAGCAGGGCCAGAGAAGGGCAACCAAGCAGGGGAAGGATCTGGAGAACAGGGCTGGGGAGGAGCAGCTGAGGGAGCTGGGGGTGTTCAGCCTGGAGAAGAGGAGGCTGAGGGAGACCTCCTTGCTCTCTGCAGCTCCCTGAGAGGAGGCTGCAGTGAGCTGGTGGTTGGGCTCTCCTCCAAGCAACAGATTCCAGTTCTGTATTAGTCTTTAATCCCAATGGGATTAAAGTTTAGGACAAGCTGCTGTTCCAGAGAAGGGCAACAAGGCTGGGGAGGGGTCTGGAGCACAGCCCTGTGAGGAGAGGCTGAGGGAGCTGGGGTTGCTTAGCCTGGAGAGGAGGAGGCTCAGGGGAGACCTTCTTGCTCTCTCCGACTCCCTGAAGGGAGGTTGTAGCCAGGTGGGGGTTGGGCTCTTCTCCCAGGCAACCAGCACCAGGGGACACAGTCTCAAGCTGTGCCAGGGGAGGTTTAGGCTCGAGGTGAGGAGAAAGTTCTTCCCAGCAAGAGGAATTAGCCATTGGGATGTGCTGCCAGGGAGGTGGTGGAGTCCCCATCCCTGGAGGTGTTTAAGAAAGGCTTGGATGTGGCACTTGGTGCCATGGTTGAGTTGATCAGATGGTGCTGGGTGCTAGGTTGGACTGGATGATCTCTGAGGTCTTTTCCAACCTGGTTAATTCTATCTAGTCTAGTCCAGTCCAGTATATTCTAATGCCTTATTATTTAATGTTAATGTGGGTCCTGTTTCTATTCTTGGATATATTCAGGGCCCTGAAAGATAGAATCCAAGAGATAATATCCTTAAGAAATTTACTTATTAAGTGATTTATTATCTCCTGGTACTTTCTGTTCTATATATATATGTCTGTCTACACAGGGAGAGTGATTGCCCATTGGGATGGGCTGCCTGGGGAGGTGGTGGAGTCACCATCCCTGGAGGTGTTCAGGAGGAGACTTGATGGGGTGCTTGGTGCCATGGGTTAGTTGTTTAGGTGGGTTGGATTGGTTGAAGGGTTGGACACGATGATCTTGAAGGTCTCTTCCAACCTGGTTTATTCTGTGTATTTCTATTCCTTTTCCTGCTTATATTCAGGGCCCTGAAATATGGAATCCAAAAGAGAATATTCTGAAGAGATCCTTTAGTTCATGTCAAACTTAAGATCAATATTCTTAAGTTGACTTTGCCTTCGGTGGGGTTTGGTTTGGTTTGGGGGTTTGTGTGTCTGTGTTTTGCTTTGTTTTGGCTCCTCTTGATATATATTCTTTTTTTCATGTCAAACCTTTTCTGTAACTCCATAGGTTGTCATTTTATATTTCATAGACTCACAGAGCTCTCAGGGCTGGAAGGGAGCTCAAGGCTCAGCCAGTCCCAACCCCCTGCCATGGGCAGGGACACCTCACACCACAGCAGGTTGCTCACAGCCACCTCCAGCCTGGCTGCAAACACCTCCAGGCAGGAGGCTTCCACCACCTCCCTGGGCAGCCTGTGCCAGGCTCTCACCACCCTCATGGGCAACAACTTCTTCCTCACAGCCAATCTCAATCTAACCACTTCTAGTTTTGCTCCATCCCCCCCAGTCCTGTCTCTACCCAACACCCTCAAAAGTCCCTCCCCAGCTTTCTTGGAGCCCCCTGCAGATCCTGGAAGGCCACAAGGAGGTCTCCTGGGAGCCTTCTCCTCTCCAGCCTGCACAACCCCAACTCCCTCAGGCTGTCCTCACAGCAGAGCAGCTCCAGCCCTCTGCTCCTCCTCCTGGCCCTGCTCTGGACACCTTCCAGCACCTCCAGATCCTTCCTGGCACAGAGGCTCCAGCACTGGCCCCAGAACTGCAGCTGTGGTCTCAGCAGAGTGGAGCAGAGGGGCAGAATCCCCTCCCTGGCCCTGCTGGCCACACTTCTCTTGCTGCAGCCCAGGCTCTGCTTGGCTCTCTGGGCTGCAAGTGCTCACTGCTGGCTCCTGCTGAGCTTCTCCTCCCCCAGCACCCCCAGGTCCTTTTCTTCAGGGCTGCTCTCCAGCCAGTCCCTGCCCAGCCTCTATCAGTGCCTGGCATTGCCCTGAGCCAGCTGCAGGACCTTGCCCTTGGTCTTGTTGAACCTCCTGAGGTTGTCCTGGGCTCAGCTTTGCAGCCTGTCCAGGTCCCTCTGGATGGATCCCTTCCCTCCAGCATTAAGCAAACCTTAGATTTGGTTAAGCAAACTTTAGATCCCCATGAAGTTTAACACAGTTAGTAGTAACTTTCTCTTTGGCAGAGCCGCTTCAGGTCCTTACTGCTGGCAGTCCTTAATCCAAGCTCCAAAGTGTGGAGAGATGTTTGATCTATCATCATCTCTCTTTTCCCAGGCATTCTGAAGGTGCTGTGATAGCCTTGCTGTGGTTAAGTGTTGGACAAGAAATGGTGAAGAGCCTCACCAATGCAGCCATTTGCATACTGCTGTGGGAGCTGTGGTGCTGGTGGCTGAGAGGGATTTGCAGATGGGAGGATTAATAATGCAGCTCCCTCTGCTCCATTGGCAGCTCTGCTCTGGAGCTCAGGGGGGGAGCTGCTTTGCCTCTAATAAGGAAGATTATTCATAACTCAGTTAAAGTCAACACCCAGATGCTCTCAACCTCAACTGCAGCTTATTAACCAACCAGCCAGCCCAGGAAACTCAACTCAAATACTCTTCTGGTTGTGCTGTTAGCTCAGGACCACTCATGGCAGCACAGCTGAGCAGATTGGGGTTTGGTTCAGGCACTGGAGTAGGACATTGAGGTAAGGGATTGGAATGGGCTGCCCAGGGAAGTGGTTGGGGCTCCATCCCTGGAGATCAGAACACAGAGTTAACCAGGTTGGAAAAGACCTTTGAGATCATCAAGTCCAACCTGTCACCCAACACCATCTGATCAACTCAACCATGGCTCTGGGCCACCTGATCTAGTGGAGGATGTCCCTGCTGAGTGCAGAGGGGCTTGGCCTGGATCAGCTTCAGAGGGCCCCTCCAACCCAGAGCATTCTGTGATTCAATGATTGCTGATGAGTCAAAGCAGGGTCAGACTGCAGCTGAGGAAGAAGTTCTTCAGTGCCAGGCTGCTGAGGCTCTGGCACAGGCTGCCTGGGGGGAGGCTGTGGTTGCCTCCTGCCTGGGGGTGCTGCAGGCCAGGCTGGATGAGTCCTTGAGCAGCTGAGTGTAGCTGAGAGGTGTCCCTGGGCATGCAGGGGAGGTTGGAGGGGCTGAGCTCAGAGCTCTCTTCCAAGCTGAGCCATTGTAGGATTCCATGGCACAGTCATTCTGTGTCCTGTATGTGAAAGGGGAAGTTTGTTTCTCACTTCCCAAAGCTACTCCAGGCATTAACTCCCTCCAGGTTGCAAGTCAATGGGAAAAGAAGGACTGGAGAGACCCCAGAGGTCAGAGAGAAAGCAAACCCAGGTGGTTCAGGTGAGGCCATGAAGGCTTCCTCACCCTTCTCTGGCCAGCCCAGCTCAAGTACTGAGTCAGGACCACGTCTTGAGTTGTGGAGTTTGCTGTGTTGATGTCTGCCCTGCAGCAGCAGTGTGTGTGACTCAGGTCCTGTCAGCCTGTGTGATGCTCTGAGCAGGGATGATTCTTCCAGGCACTGAAGCCTGAGGGTGAGCTAAGGAGGGGAAGTGTCAGGAGAGACCTTGAAGTGCAGCAGAGCACATTGTTGTGACACAAGGCTTGCTTACTTTCAAGAGGGATTATCTTGCAGTGCTCAGGAACCATTGCCAAACCATTCCATGCATCTATGGAGAAAGGGAGCTGGTGACTGATAGTCTTGGCTTTGGAGCTGAGAAGGGAAGCTTATAGACTCATAGAAGTGTTAGGGTTGGAAGGGACCTCAAGGATTAGCCAGTCCCAACCCCCTGCCATGGGCAGGGACACCTCACTCTGTAGCAGATTGCTCACAGCCACATCCAACCTGGCTGCAAACACCTCCAGGCAGGAGGCTTCCACCACCTCCCTGGGCAGCCTGTGCCAGGCTCTCACCACCCTCATGGGCAACAACTTCTTCCTCACAGCCAATCTAAATCTCCCTTCCTCTAGCTTGGATCCATCCCCCCCAGTCCTGTCTCTACCCAACACTCTCAGAAGTCCCTCCCCAGCTTTCTTGGAGCCCCCTGCAGATCCTGGAAGGCCACAATGAGGTCTCCTGGGAGCCTTTTCCTCTCCAGCCTGCACAACCCCAACTCCCTCAGTCTCTCCTCAGAGCAGAGCAGCTCCAAAAGTCCCTCCCCAGCTTGCTTGGAGCTCACTTCAGATCCTGGAAGGTCACAAGAAGCTTAGGGGAGAACTCTTGAGGGATCACAGTCTCACAGTATCACCAAGGTTGGAAGAGACCTCAGAGATCATCGAGTCCAACCTGTCACCACAGACCTCATGACTAGACCATGGCACCAAGTGCCACAGCCAATCCCTTCTTGAACACCTCCAAGGATGGTGACTCCACCACCTCCCTGGGCAGCACATTCCAATGGGTAACAACTCTCTCAGTGAAGAATTTTCTCCTCACCTCCAGCCTAAACCTCCCCTGGCACAGCTTGAGACTGTGTCCTCTTGTTCTGGTGCTGGTTGTCTGGGAGAAGAGACCAACCCCTTCCTGGCTACAACCTCCTTTCAGGTAGTTGTAGAGGGCAATGAGGTCACCCCTGAGCCGCCTCCTCTTCTCCAGCCTCCTCTTCTCCTTGCTGGCAGTCCCCATGGCTGCTCAGAACTGAGCCTCTGCCTCCTCTGTGTGCTGCTGGCGGCTGCAGAGCTGCCTCTGGCCGTGGGGACGAGAGCCTTTGCTTCAGTGCTCTTCCTTCACTATTTCTCTGGGATTTCCTTTGGGATGGTGTAGTAGGCACCTACTGCACACTGATTTATCAGCTCTGTGTTGCCTGGTTGTGATGTGCTGGGCATCTGCTCTGCACTGCCTTATTCTTTCTTCATTGTTCTCTACCCATCACATCATTCCTTCCCTTCTTTGTTGGTGTTCCTTTGGTATTCCATTACTTTTCTTCTCTCTTCTTTCTTTCCTTTTGCTTCTTTGTTATGATGTTTTGATTATTTACCTGGTTATTTTCCCTATTTAGTGATTATCCCTTGATTAATATGGTTTGATTGTTAGTTCTTGGCATTGCAGATGCCACGTTTACAAATCCAGTTCTTTAGTAGTTCTTTATTAGTAGGTCTTTATTAGTGGTGCTTTATTATTAGTTCCTTTAGTGTTATTTATTATTTCTTTATTATTATTTCTTCCTTATTATTTCTTGTTAGTTCTTTATTGTTAGTTCTTTATTGCTATTTCTTCATTGTCATTTCTTTATTGTTATTCCTTTATTGTTATTTCTTTAGACTCATTATGGAGTTCCTATTTATAATGCATTTCTTTCTCATTTCTTTCTGATGACGCCTTTGCCATGTTATTATTTCTTTATATTATTTACTTCTTATTATCAGCTATTTGTTATTAATTAATTATTATTTTCTTTCTTTCTTTTTTTTTTTTTTTTTCCCCACACCTATTGATTATTCCTTTAGTATGATTGATCTGCTGGAGGGCAGGGAGAGCTCTGCAGAGGGACCTCGACAGGCTGGGCAGATGGGCAGAGGCCAAGGGCAGGAGATTGAACACAGCCAAGTGCCAGGTGCTGCACATTGGCCACAGCAACCCCAGGCAGTGCTACAGGCTGGGGTCAGAGTGGCTGAGAGCAGCCAGGCAGAGAGGGACCTGGGGGTGCTGGTTGATGGTAGGCTGAACATGAGCCTGCAGTGTGCCCAGGCAGCCAGGAGGGCCAATGGCATCCTGGCCTGCATCAGGAATGGTGTGGCCAGCAGGAGCAGGGAGCTCATCCTGCCCTGTACACTGCACTGGTTAGGCCACACCTTGAGTCCTGTGTCCAGTTCTGGGCTCCTCAGGTTAGGAAGGAGGTTGACTTGCTGGAACGAGTCCAGAGAAGGGCAATGAAGCTGGGGAGGGGTCTGGAGCACAGCCCTGTGAGGAGAGGCTGAGGGAGCTGGGGCTGCTTAGCCTGGAGAAGAGGAGACTCAAGGGTGACCTTCTTGCTCTCTCCAACTCCCTGAAGGGAGGTTGTAGACAGGCAGAGGTTGGTCTCCCAGGCAGCCAGCCCCAGAACAAGAGGACACAGTCTCAGGCTGTGCCAGGGGAGGTTTAGGCTGGAGGTTAGGAAGAAGTTCTATACAGAGAGAGTGATTGCCCATTGGAATGGGCTGCCTGGGGAGGTGGTGGAGTCGCCGTCACTGGAGGTGTTCAGGAGGAGACTTGACAGGGTGCTTGGTGCCATGGGTTAGTTGATTAGATGGTGTTGGATGATAGGTTGGACTCGATGATCTTGAAGGTCTCTTCCAACCTGGTCTGGTCTATTCTATTCTATTCTATTCTTTCTCTAGTATTATTACTAGGGACTTAATATTTATCAGATATTTCTCTGTTAATTCTCTATTATTATGTCTTTATTATTTTCTTTATTACTTTGCTTATGTTATTTCTTTCCTGGTTTCTCTTTATTGTTCAGTCTTTATTATGTTACTTTTCTGCTGTATTGCTTCTTTAGCCATTCCTTTATTATTGTGCCTTGATTATTTAGCTTAGTACTGATCTTTATTGGTTCTTTATTATTATTTCTTCATTATTACTATTTCTTCATTATCAAGGGCAACAAAGTTGGGGAGGGACTTGGAACACAAGCCCAATGAGGAGCGGCTGAGGGAGCTGGGGTTGCTTAGCCTGGAGAGGAGCAGGCTCAGGGGAGACCTTCTTGCTCTCTCCAACTCCCTGAAAGGAGGTTGTAGCCAGGTGAGGGTTGGTCTCTTCTCCCAGGCAGCCAGCACCAGAACAAGAGGACACAGTCTCAAACTGTGCCAGGGGAGGTTTAGGCTGGAGGTGAGGAGAAAGTTCTTCCCAGAGAGAGTTGTTAGCCATTGGGATGTGCTGCCCAGGGAGGTGGCAGAGTCACCATCCCTGGAGGTGTTCAAGAAGGGATTGACTGTGGCACTTGGTGCCATGGTTTAGTCATGAGGTCTGTGGTGCCAGCTTGGACTTGATGATCTCTGAGGTCTCTTCCAGCCTTGGTGATTCTGTGATTCTGTCTTTGCTATCTCTTGATTATTATTTCTTTTTTATCATTTCTGGCTTAGCTTCTTGACTATTTTTCAGCTCTAATTACTATTTCTCATTATTGCTTCATTATAATCTTGATTATTTTCAATGTATTTATTATTTCTTTATGATTCCATTTCTCATTTTTCACATATAATTATTATTTCTTTATTAAAGCCTTGATTACTTCTAATATATAATATTTGTTCCATTTCTGTTTCTTTATCCCAGTTTCTTTACTCTTATTTATTCTTACTATTTAGTCTTATTTAGTAAGATTAAGATTGGATGTGAGGAACAAGCTCTGCACCAGGAGGCTGCTGGAACCCTGCAGCAGGTTGCCCAGGGAGGTGGCTGAGGCTCCATCCCTGGTGATATTCAAGGTGAGGCTGGACAGGGCTCTGGGCAACCTGATCCTGCTGAGTGCAGAGGGCTTGGACTGGACGAGCTTTGGAGATCCTTTCCATCCCAAACCATTCTATGATCCTATGCTTGTCCCTCCCCCTGTCACCACAGGCAGTTTGTTCCTAATTAAAGGTGATGCTGCCAGAGATAAATCTCTGCCTGACAAGAGAGGTGAGCTTGAAGCAGGTAAATCTCTGCTCTGCTGCAGCCTTGCAGCACTCAGGATGGCAAAATCAATCGGCTGCAGGACTGGTTGAACAAATCTGCGTGGGGGCCACGACCTCAGGGGCTGAGCTCCACCCCAGGACCAATTCTCCTTTCTGCTTGAATGATGACTCCTGGAAACTCAGCTTTTATTGCACAGGTATTGATACAGCTTTAGCTGTAATGGTGTGGCTGTAATGTTGTCCAGGAGGAGATAGATGCCTGCCTGGCTGTTAGCCAACATTTCCCAAGGAATAGAGGCTGACCCAGAGGAACCCAACTAAGGACTGCAGTGGCACAGGCCAAGGAGTAAATGGATGGGGAGAGGGAATAAAAGGGCAAAAATCTTCTTTAGGAGTGATGCAGGGTGAGAATTTCACAGCCTCACAGTACAGCAGAGGTTGGAAGGGAGCGCCAGGGATCATCCAGTCCAACCCCCCTGCCAGAGCAGCATCACCCAGGGCTCCACACAGGAAGGCACCCAGGTGGGGTTGGAAAGGCTCCAGAGCAGGAAACTCCACAGCCCCTCTGGGCAGCCTGCTCCAGGGCTCTGGCACCCTCACACCAAAGAAGTTTCTCCTCATGTTGAGCTGAAACTTTCAAGTTTGTCTCCATTGGTCCTTGTCTCATTACTGTGCACCACCCAAAAGAGCTTGACCCCCTCCCCTTGCCCCCCACCCCTCAGACATTGATAGACAGGGGCAATGGCTTCAAACTAGAGCAGAGCAGATGGAGATTGGATGTGAGGAAGAAGTTCTGCACCATGGAACACTGCAAGAGGTTGTCCAGGGAGGTGGTTGAGGCTCCATCCATCCCTGGAGCTAATCAAGGTGAGGCTGGACAGGCCTCTGGGCAAGCTGATCTGGTTGGGGATGTCCCTGCTGAGTGCAGAGGGCTTGGACTGGATGAGCTTTGGAGCTCCCTTCCAACCCAGCCCACTTTGTGAATTGCTGTGGGGTGGTGGATGCCTGTGCTGGATGTCTTGGGAACAGTCTCCAGTCAAAAGTTATGTGGGAAGACTCAGGTAAAGATTCCTATGGTTAATTGAACAGGAAAAGGATTGCAAGTAAGGCTGCTTGGAGAAGAGGAGGCTCAGGGGAGTGCTTATTGCTCACTGCAACTCCCTGAAGGGAGGTTGGAGCCAGGTGGGGGTTGGTCTCTTCTCCCAGGCACCCAGCACCAGAACAAGAGGACACAGTCTCAAGCTGTGCCAGGGGAGGTTTAGGCTGGAGGTGAAGAGAAAGTTGTTCCCATCAAGAGAGATTGGCCATTGGGATGTGCTGCCCAGGGAGGTGGTGGAGTCCCCATCCCTGGAGGTGTTCAAGACAGGCTTGGATGTGGCACTTGGAGCCATGGTTGAGTTGTCAGGAGGTGTTAGGGATTAGGTGCTAGGTTGGACTGGATGATCTCTGAAATCTTTTCCAACCTGCTTGATTCTCTGATTCTATGACTCTATGACCCTTCAGTGACTCTATGATGCTGACTCTATGATTCTATGAGTCTGTGACTCTATGACTCTGTGACTATGACTCTGACTTTGACTTTATGGCTGACTCTATGACTCTATAATTCTTTGACCGTGATTCTGTGACTCTGACTCTGTGACTCTGTGACTCTATGATTCTATGACTCTAGGAGTCTAAGACTCTAGGACTCCAAGACTCCATGACTCTATGACTCCATAACTCTAAGACTCTATGACTCTGTGACTCTATGACTCTAGGACTCTAAGACTCCAAGAAAACTCTAAGACTCTATGACTCCATGACTCTATGACTCTAAGAAGACTCTATGACTCTGTGACTCTTCTGTGACTCTGTGAGTCTATGACTCTGACTCTATGATGCTCTTTTGTTTGAAGAAAGCCATGACAGCATCAGAAGAAATCCCAGTGAGCTGACTGGACTACATCACCCTGAGCCTTTTCCTTGCACCAGGTGCCCAAGGGAGCTCCTTTTTAGCATCAGGCTCGTGTCTGAGCTGCCAGGAGCAGCATTTCCTGCCCCTTGCCAGAGCAGCTGATAGGATGTTTACAAATGGTTACAAAAGGCTTCACGCTCCATAAGTGCTTTAAATGTGATATTTCTGCTTGAAGGAGCCTGCCTGCCTACAGCATAAATTACATTTCCCCTCTCCATCTGCTTGGTGGCTGGAGCTGGGATGAGACACTGAAAGGATTAAAAACTGGAACAATTAAAGCAGGCTCTTTAAAACGTAGTAAAGAGGTAAATCTCGCTGGCAGTGTACAAATGATGTGGTTCAGCTCGCAGGAGTGACAAGTGAGTGCCTGCAGGGAGAGGGATTCTGCTCCTGCATGGTGGTGGTGTGCTCTGCAGCGTTGTTTTCCCTCCCCCTTACACCATCCTGAGCACAGCAACGTGCAGGGGGAAAAAAAAAGAAGCAACAAACCCAAACCAATTCCCTTCAAAGCAATTCAGCCACACCAGCAGCCTCCTAGGAAAGGCTGAAGAGGACAATTAGTTCCTCAGGCTACAGGCCTGGTTTAACAGAGGTACAGAGGAGAACATCTGCTGAGGAGCCAGCATGGGGGAAATGGGGAATAGAGTGAATTGGATTTCTACCTGGGATGGGAAAATAATCAAGGTGGTTTAGTCTGGGAGTGGAAAAAGAGTGGGTTTGGTTTCACCTTGAGATGAGAAAAGAGTGAATTTGGTGTGGGGTTGGAGTGAGTTTGATTCTGTGTTGGAGTGGGAAAAGAGTGAATTGGATTTGATGTTGGAGTAGAGAAACAGTGAACTGGATTTCTCCTGGCCATCCCTGCCTGCCTGATGGGTGCTGATCCCATCAGCAGCCAAATTCTCCAGGAGGATGCCCTGGGACAAACCTCCCTGGAGGTTTTTAAGGCCAGGCTGGATGTAGCTCTGAGCAACCTGAACTGGTGTGAATCTCAATCTGAATCTCCCCACTTCTAGTTTTGCTCCATTCCCCCTGCTCCTATCCCTACCTAACACCCTACAAAGTCCCTCTGCAGCTTTCTTGGAGCCCCTTTCAGAGCCTGGAAGGCCACAATGAGGTCTCCTGGGAGCCTTCTCCTCTCCAGCCTGCACAACCCCAACTCCCTCAGGCTGTGCTCACAGCAGAGCAGCTCCAGCCCTCTGCTCCTCCTCCTGGCCCTTCTCTGGACACCTTCCAGCACCTCCAGAGCCTTCCTGCCACAGAGGCTCCAGAACTGGACCCAGCGCTCCAGGTGGGGATTGGCTGTGAGGAAGAAGTTGTTGCCCAGGAGGGTGGTGAGAGCCTGGCACAGGTTGCCCAGGGAGGTGGTGGAAGCCTCCTGCCTGGAGGTGTTTGCAGCCAGGCTGGAGGTGGCTGTGAGCAACCTGCTGTGGTGTGAGGTGTCCCTGCCCATGGCAGGGGGCTGGGACTGGCTGAGCCTTGAGCTCCCTTCCAAGCCTGACAGTTCTGTGACATGTAAAGCTAATGAATTCGATTTCACCTTGACCTCCGTTCCTTCCTAAGCCTAATTTGCCACTCTGCATGGAGGTCATTACCCAAATGGCTTTTTTCCCCTGGGAGCCAGGAGCCATGGCCAAGCATCTCCATTTTCCTTCTTAGCAATCTATCTTTATTGATTAACCAAAAGCAGCAGCAGAGAGGAGGGGGGGAAAAAGCAAAAGAACAACAAAGCCTTTCAGCTGCTGTTTGAAGCCCCAGGGGCAGTTCTGGTCAGCAAATTGATTGCCTGGGAAAGTGTTTGGGGGGTGGGGGAGTTGTTCTGGTGGTTTTGAACAGATTTGATTTGCCTCCTTAGCTAAAACTGCTGTGGCTTGCACAAATTCAGGATGCTTCTAAATGCTGCCTTCCCTCCCTGCCCCCTTCTCCCTCTCCCCTTTCTCCTCTCCTCTCTCCTTCTTCTCTTCTCGCCTCTCTCCCTCTCTCTCCTCTCCTCTCCTCTCCTCTCCCTCTCTCTCCTCTCCTCTCCTCTCCTCTCCTCTCCTCTCCTCTCCTCTCCTCTCCTCTCCCTCTCCTCTCCTCTCCTCTCCTCTCCTCTCCTCTCCCTCCTCTCCTCTCCTCTCTCTCCTCTCTCTCCTCTCTCCTCTCCTCTCCTCTCCTCTCCTCTCCTCTCCTCTCCTCTCCTCTCCTCTCCTCTCTCCTCCTCTCCTCTCCTCTCTCTCTCCTCTCCTCTCCTCTCCCTCTCTTCTCCTCTCCTCTCTCCTCTCTTCCCCTCTCCTCTCCCTCTCTTCCCCTCTCCTCTCCTCTCTTCCCCTCTCCTCTCCCTCTCTTCCCTCTCCTCTCCCTCTCTTCCCCTCTCTCTCCCTCTCTTCCCCTCTCCCTCTCCCTCTCTCTTCCCCTCTCTCTCCCTCTCTTCCCTCTCCCTCTCCCTCTCTTCCCTCTCCTCTCCCTCTCTTCCCCTCTCCTCTCCCTCTCTTCCCCTCTCCTCTCCCTCTCTTCCCTCTCTCTCCCTCTCTTCCCCTCTCCTCTCCCTCTCTTCCCCTCTCCTCTCCCTCTCTTCCCCTCTCCTCTCCCTCTCTTCCCCTCTCCTCTCCCTCTCTTCCCCTCTCCTCTCCCTCTCTTCCCCTCTCCTCTCCCTCTCTTCCCCTCTCCTCTCCCTCTCTTCCCCTCTCCTCTCCCTCTCTTCCCCTCTCCTCTCCCTCTCTTCCCCTCTCCTCTCCCTCTCTTCCCCTCTCCTCTCCCTCTCTTCCCCTCTCCTCTCCCTCTCTTCCCCTCTCCTCTCCCACCTTCTTTTCTCTGTGAGCTGCTCTGGGTGACCCTGCTCTGGCAGGGGGATTGGACTGGATGATCTCTAGAGGTCCCTTCCAACCCCTAACCTTCTCTGATACTGTGATCCCAAAAGCAGGGCTCTGTCCTACTGGGTTGAGAAGACAAATCACAGCATTGTCAGGGTGGGAAGGGACCTCTGGAGATCCTCCAGTCCAAGTCCTCTGCCAAGGCAGGGTCACCTAGGGAAGGTCCCACAGGAACACATCCAGGTGGGTTTGGAATGACTCCAGAGGTGGAGACTCCATCACCTCTCTGGGCAGCCTGCTCCAGGGCTCCACCAGCCTTAAATTACAGCAGTTCCTCCTCATGCTCAGATGGAACTTCTGGTGTTCAAATTTGTGCCCTTAGCCTGTCCCTGGGCACCACTGAGCACAGCCTGGTCCCATCCTCCTGACACCCACCCTTGGAGTATTGATCAGCGCTGATCAGATCCCCCTCAGGTTGCTCTTCTCCAGCCTAAGCAGCCCCAATCCTCTCAGCCTTTCCTCAGCACAGAGCTGTTCCAATCCCCCCAGCACCTTTGCAGCCCTTTGCTGCTCTGGGTGCTCCTGCTCTGGCAGGGGGCTTTGGACTGGATGATCTCTGGAGGTCCCTTCCAGCCCCTCACCCTCTGTGGTGCTGTGATTTCCTAGGCCAGGTTAGAGCTGTTTCACCCTGGCATCATCCCCGTGGAGAGAGGGAGGATTATTTATTATTAACAGAGTGTTTTTCTCCACCAGATGAGCATTTTATTATTAACACCAGCATCAATAAATAATTGCCCCCTTTCCATCATTAATGCCACAGGAGCAAAGCCACTGCTGGGGCTGGCTGCAAATGTGCTGCCCTGCAACACATCAGCCTGGTGGAAGGAGTTTGCTTTATGCCACTGTCTGGAGTTTTAATTAAGCCATAAAATCAGGCAGCCAAAAATAATTACAGGCTGGCTCCTGCTTGAGGAAAGCAAAGCTGAAGCCTCTGCAGGCACAAGGAGAGGCTGGGAAAGACAAACTGACACCTTCCAGCCTAGCCTGGGAGAACCTGAAGTGTCTCAAAGTACTGAAATCAGCAATATTCAGGTTGTATCAACTGATTTTAATCAAAGAGGAGTTGAGGTATGACTCCAGTTTGCATCAAGAGAGGGCTTGAGATGTGGGCTGGTGACAACTCAGTGAGGTTCAACCAGGCCCAGGGCAAGGTCCTGCAGCTGGGGCAAGCCAGTCCCAGGAACCAATCCAGGCTGGGTGCAGGGTGGGTGGAAGGCAGCCCTGCAAGAAGGAGTCTTAGGGGTGCTGGGTGCTGAGCAGCTCCCCAGGAGCCAGCAGTGCCTCCTGCAGCCCTCAGGCAGCTGTGTGATGGCTGCAGCCAGAGCAGTGCAGGCAGCAGGGCAGCAGAGGGGATCCTGCCCCTGGGCTCTGCTCTACTCAGACCTCACCTCCAGCTCTGCTGCCCCAGCAGCAGCAGGACACAGAGCTGCTGCAGAGAGCCCAGAGCAGGCCACAAGGCTGCTGCCAGGGCTGGAGCAGCTCTGCTGGGAGCACAGGCTGAGGGAGCTGGGGCTGTGCAGCCTGCAGAGGAGAAGGCTCCAGGGGCACCTCAGAGCTGCTGCCAGCACCTGAAGGCATCCTGCAGGAAGGCTGCAGAGGGACTTGGGCTGAGGGGGGCTGGAGCCAGGCCCAGGGGCAAGGGTTTGGAGCTGAGGCAGAGCAGGCTCAGGCTGCAGCTGAGGAAGAAGTTCTTCAGTGGCAGGCTGCTGAGGCTCTGGCCCAGGCTGCCCAGGGAGGCTGTGGCTGCCTCCTGCCTGGGGGTGTTCAAGGCCAGGCTGGGTGAGACCTTGAACAATGTGGTCTAGTGGTAAGTGTCCCTGCCCATGGCAGTAGGTTTGGAGCTGGATGATCTCTGAGCTCTCTTCCAACCTGAGCTATTTTATGACTCTGTGGATCTGCTTTCCCCCAGCCCTCCTAGGAGCAGACCAAAGCACTCATGCCAACCCTAACTGCTTTGATGCCACTGCCTCCTCTCCATCTCCTCTCCTCTCCATCTCCTCTCCTCTCCATCTCCTCTCCTCTCCATCTCCTCTCCTCTCCATCTCCTCTCCTCTCCATCTCCTCTCTCTCCATCTCCTCTCCTCTCCATCTCCTCTCCTCTCCATCTCCTCTCCTCTCCATCTCCTCTCCTCTCCATCTCCTCTCCTCTCCATCTCCTCTCCTCTCCATCTCCTCTCCTCTCCATCTCCTCTCCTCTCCATCTCCTCTCCTCTCCTCTCCCTCTCCTCTCCTCTCCCTCTCCTCTCCATCTCCTCTCCTCTCCATCTCCTCTCCTCTCCATCTCCATCTCCTCTCCTCTCCCTCTCCCTCTCCTCTCCTCTCCTCTCTCCTCTCCCTCTCCTCTCTCTCTCCCTCTCCTCTCCTCTCCCTCTCCTCTCCCTCCCTCTCTCCTCTCTCCCTCTCCCTCTCCTCTCCCTCTCCCTCTCCCTCTCCCTCTCCCTCTCCTCTCCCTCTCCTCTCCCTCTCTCCCTCTCCCTCTCCCTCCCTCCTCTCCCTCTCCTCTCCTCTCCCTCTCCTCTCTCTCCCTCTCCTCTCCCTCCCCTCCTCCCTCCCTCTCCTCTCCTCTCCTCTCCCCTCCCCTCTCCCTCCCCTCCCTCCTCTCTCACATTCTTCCTGGACTCTTATGACCATTTGCTGAGCCATCCCCACAGCTCTGCCATCTGTCTCACTTACTTTCCAGCCATGAGAATCTGTCCCCTTTAGTCCTCTCCCTTTTCTCTACTCGCCATGGCCTCAGGCAGGTCACTTCTCCTGCTTCTCCCCCTGTAACCTGGGAGTCATCTGAGCTGTTGGGAAGATTAATTAGTGAATTAATATTTGTGAAGCACTTGAAAGATGAGAAGCCACTAGATAAAGGCTAAGTAGTGTCATTATTATTCTCAGAAGTGCCTTCAGGAATAGGGAGGGGGGAAAAAAGGACACAGGGAGCTTCTGCAAACATTAATGATGAGCAGAGATGGTTCTGGAGATGGCTGAGCCCAGGCCACTTGGCTGTGTGTCTGACGAGCCAAATCAGCATGAAGAGATGTGGCAAATACTCATTTCTGCCCCAGCTTTGTTCATGCTGCACATTTCCACTTGGCTCAGCACTGAGCAGCCAGGAGAGGAAATCACTGAATGAAGCAGGTTGGAAAAGACCTCAGAGATCATCCAGTCCAACCTAGCACCTAACACCCAACACCTCCTGACAGCTAAACCATGGCTCCAAGTGCCACATCCAAGCCTTTCTGCAACACCTCCAGGGATGGGGACTCCACCACCTCCCTGGGCAGCACATTCCCAGGGCCAATCTCTCTCTCTGGGAGGAACTTTCTCCTCACCTCTAGCCCAAACCTCCCCTGGCACAGCTTCAGACTGTGTCCTCTTGTTCTGCTGCTGGCTGCCTGGGAGAAGAGACCAACCCCCACCTGGCTACAACCTCCCTTCAGGGAGCTGGAGAGAGCAAGAAGGTCTCCCCTGAGCCTCCTCTTCTCCAGGCTAAGCAACCCCAGCTCCCTCAGCCTCTCCTCCCAGGGCTGTGCTCCAGACCCCTCCCCAGCTTTCTTGCCCTTCTCTGGACACCTTCCAGCAGCTCAACATCTTTCCTAACCTGAGGAGCCCAGAACTGGACACAGGACTCAAGGTGTGGCCTGAGCAGTGTTGAGCACAGGGCAGAATGAGCTCCCTGTTCCTGCTGGCCACACTCTTCCTGATGCAGGCCAGGATGCCATTGGCCTTCCTGGCCACCTGGGCACTCTGCTGGCTCATCTTCAGCTGCTGTCCACCAGCACCCCCAGGTCCCTCTCTGCCTGGCTGCTCTCAGCCACTCTGACCCCAGCCTGTAGCACTGCCTGGGGTTGCTGTGGCCAATGTGCAGCTCCTGGCACTTGGATGTGTTCAATCTCCTGCCCTTGGCCTCTGCCCATCTGCCCAGCCTGGCAAGGTCCCTCTGCAGAGCTCTCCTGCCCTCTGACAGATCAGCTCCTGCCCCCAGCTTGCTGTCATCTGCAAACTTACTGCTGATGGACTCAATGCCCTCCTGCAGATCATCAATAAAGATATTGAGCAGGCTGGGGCCCAGCACTGTCCCTAGGGGGACACCACTGGTGCCTGGCAGCCAGCTGGCAGTGGCACCATTCAGCAGGCATGCTGCTCATTACAGGTGCAGATGGAGCTGAGAATCAACACTGTAAGGTAATATCCTGCAGGCTCAACTTGCCATTGTGATTCCAGGGCTGCCTGCTCCACCACCCCCTCCACAAGACAGCTAATTTCCTGCTGGTGCTGTAATTGAGCCATCCTTCATTGCTCCATGCTCAGGAAAAAAGGGGGAAAGAGAGGCTAATGGCCCCAAATGATCACCTCCTGATACTTCCTGTCCAGGGATGATTTAATTAGGAGGCTGAAAAATGTATTTTTCTTGGAGCTGTGTGGCAGGATGGTGCAGTGCCAGCTGCAGGAGGTTCAACCAGGCCCAGGGCAAGGTCCTGCAGCTGGGGCAAGCCAGTCCCAGGCACCAAGCCAGGCTGGGTGGAGAGCAGCCCTGCAAGAAGGAGACTTAGCAGTGCTGGGTGCTGAGCAGCTCCCCAGGAGCCAGCAGTGCCTCCTGCAGCCCTCAGGCAGCTGTGTGTTGGCTGCAGCCAGAGCAGGGTGGGCAGAGAGGGCATCCTGCCCCTGGGGTCTGCTCTACTCAGACCTCACCTCCAGCCCTGCCTCCAGCTCTGCTGTCCCCAGCAGCAGCAGGACACAGAGCTGCTGCAGAGAGCCCAGAGCAGGCCACAAGGCTGCTGCCAGGGCTGGAGCAGCTCTGCTGGGAGCACAGGCTGAGGGAGCTGGGGCTGTGCAGCCTGCAGAGGAGAAGGCTCCAGGGGCACCTCAGAGAAGGGTAGACTGAGAGTGGACAATAGGAAGAAGTTCTTTAGTACAAGAGTGGCAGAACACTGTGCAGGCTGCCCTGGGAAGTGGTGGAGGCCTCATCCCTTTAGGAGGTGCTCCAGAATGGTGTGGCCATGGCACTTGGGGCCATGGTTTGATGGCCATGGTGGGATTTGGTTCAAGAGGACACAGTCTCAAGCTGCACCAGGGGAAGTTTGGGCTGGAGGTGAGGAGGAAGTTCTTCCCAGCAAGAGGAACTGGCCACTGGGATGTGCTGCCCAGGGAGTTGGTGGAGTCCCCATCCCTGGAGGTGTTCAAGAGGGCATTGGATGTGGCACTTGGAGCCATGCTTGAGTTGTCAGGAGGTGTTAGGGATTAGGCCATGGGTTGGACTTGATGATCTCTGAGGTCTTTTCCAGCCTGGTTGATGCTGTGGTTGGCCTGCCTGCTCTCAGAGGCTTTTTCCAACCCAAAGCATTCTGTGATTCTCTGAGTGCTTGTGGTAGGAAGAATGTTTTGGAAGAAACCTCACTAAGGGATGGGAAAGTGGAAAGAGAGCAGCTGAAGTTTAGAGACAGGATGTTTTGCTCTGCCTAGGGAGGAATTGCATTGCAAGAACTTTTAAGGGGGGAGAATTACAGGAGATTAAAAAAGAGAATTAAGAAGAAAGAAACCAAATGAATCCCAGAGTGGTCTGGCTTGGAAGGGACCTCCAAAGGTCATCCAATCCAACCCCCCCTGCACTCAGCAGGGACATCTCCAACCAGATTAGAGCCCTGTCCAGCCTCACCTTGAAGATCTCCAGGGATGGAGCCTCAACCACCTCCCTGGGCAACCTGCTGCAGGGTTCCAGCAGCCTCCTGGTGCAGAACTGGAGACTGCCTGGGGAGGAGAGGCTGAGAGCCCTGGGGGTGTTCAGTCTGGAGAGGAGAAGGTTGAGAGGGATCTGATCAATGGCTCTCAAGAGCTGAGGGCTGGGGGTCAGGAAGGAAGGGCCAGGGCCAGGCTCTGCTCAGCTGCACCCTGGGATAGGCCAAGAGGCAATGGATGGAAAGTGCAGCCCAGGAGGTTGCAGCTCAGCAGGAGGAGGAACTTGTGCCCTGGGAGGCTGCCAGAGGCCTGGAGCAGGCTGCCCAGAGAGGTTGTGGAGTCTCCTTGTCTGGAGCCTTTGCAGCCCTGTCTGGATGTGTTCTGTGTGCCCTGTGCTGGGTTCTTTGCTCCTGCTCTGGCAGGGGGCTGGCACTGGAAGCTCTCCAGAGGTCTCTTCCAACCCCTAACCTCCTGTCAGCCTGTGAACATCCTAGGGTTAAGAACTGGAATCCCCTAGCAGAAGTCAAGCCTGGATTTAACAAAGCATTACAAATCCTTGAGGTTGGTAAAGCCCTCTCTAGATCACCAAGTCCAACCTGCTCCCCAACCCTTCTGGCTGTCTCAAAGCAAGTTAGGGTTGCTGGAAGGTTTGAGTGGCTTCCTCTTTCTCTCTGTGGCTGGATTGTGGTGTGGTTTTCTTTTGCAGAGCTCTCCCAGCAGCAATTCCAGCAACAATAAACTCCCAGGCAGAGATGTTGTTAGCTCCTAAGATCTGATTTTCTCTCTGTGTTATAAACCCCTTCCCCCCTTGTGGTTCCCCTGACAAATGGAGAGATATGATGCTTTATGACACCCAAACTGTGGCCCTTAAAGCCTCTCAGATTGATGGCAGCAGGCTGAGAGGAAGCAGCAGAACATCCTTCAGCCATAAAAACGCCAGGGAGGAGCTCAAGATGAAATGGAAGTTCAGGTGGTTTTGTGTCCCCTCCAAAGGGGGGACAAGCAACCCCTCCTCATTCAGAGAGGCAGGAACAGGGGAAGGCTAATGGATGGCTCTGAGATATTGATGTGCTTGCCAGCAGTGGATTGCAGCTCTGCTTGCTGCGCTCTTCCCCTTCCCCCTGCAGTGCTGAAGTGAGTGAGGAGGGGGGGAGGAAGAAAATAAGGGAGTGAGCAGAGCTTTTACTGGGAAGTCCTGTGAAGTGGAGGCAGGAGGAGCTGTCCCACGGTGCACACTGCTCCCTGCCCCTCAGCAAGAGGAGCTGGGCCACAGAGAGGATGGCCCTGGGTCCTGCTGTCTCCTCACTGCTCCTCTGCTGCCATTTGCAGGGCACTCCTGGCTTTCTTGTAGCCCACAGTCAAAAGGCAGCCTCAGGGCACTCCTGGTTCCCTGTTAAAGGAGTTCTGCACCCCCAGTGAAAAGGCAGCCCCAGGGCACTCCTTGGATGCCTGTTAAAGGAGTTCTGCATCCCCAGGGCACTCCTGGTTCCCTGTTAAAGGAGTTCTGCATCCCCAGGGCACTCCTGGTTCCCTGTTAAAGGAGTTCTGCATCCCCAGGGCACTCCTGGTTCCCTGTTAAAGGAGTTCTGTACCCCCTAGTGAAAAGAAAGCCCCAGGGCACTCCTGGTTCCCTGTTAAAGGAGTTCTGCACCCCCAGTGAAAAGGCAGCCCCAGGGCACTCCTTGGATGCCTGTTAAAGGAGTTCTGCACCCCCAGGGCACTCCTGGTTCCCTGTTAAAGGAGTTCTGTACCCCCCAGGTAAAAAGGCAGCCCCAGGGCACTCCTGGTTCCCTGTTAAAGGAGTTCTGTACCCCCCAGGGAAGAAGGCAGCCGCAGGGCACTCCTTGGATCCCAGTTAAAGGAGTTCTGCACCCCCAGGGCACTCCTTGGATCCCTCTTCAAGGACATTTGTTTTCTTTTTCCCCATTCCAACATTTGTTCCCCTTCTGTATTTTCCCTTTTTTCCATTTCCAGTATTTTTTTCCATTCCCCTTTTTGTTCCACTTCTGTATCCTTCCTTTTCTATTATTATTTCCACTTTTTGTTTCCCATTTCTATTTTTCTTCCACTTTTGTGTTTTTCCTTTTTTTCCCCATGTCTATTTTTTTCCATTTCCATTTTTCCCCATTTTTTCTTTGGTCTTCCCTTTTGCATTTTCCTTTTTCCCCATTTCTTTTTTTTCCCTTTCCATTTTTTTCCATTTCCATTTTTTTGTTCCACTTCTCCATCTTTGTTTTTTTCAATTCCACTTTTTTTCCACTTCCATTTTTGTTCCACTTTTGTATTTTTCCTTTTTTTCCCCGTTTCCATTTTGCCATTCTCATGTTTTCCATTCCCACTTTTTTCCCCCACATTTTTCCTTTCCCCCCTTTTTCCATCTTTTCCATTTCTGTACTTTTCCATTTCTACTTTTTTGGTTCCATCATTTTTCCTTTTTTTCCCCTTTTCCACATTTTCCATTCCCACATTTTTTTCCATTTCCATTTTTCTTCCACATTTTTCCTTCTTCCCCTTTTCCATATGACAGGCTGGAGAGGTGGGCACAAGCCAACCTCAGGAGCTTCAACAAGACCAAGGGCAGGGTCCTGCAGCTGGGTGGAGGCAATCCCAGGCACAAATCCAGGCTGGACAGGGACTGGCTGGAAAGCAGCCCTGAGGAGAGAGCCTTGGGGGTGCTGGGGGAGGAGAAGCTCACCAGGAGCTCTCAGTGTGCACTTGCAGCCCACAAAGCCAACCAGAGCCTGGGCTGCAGCAGGAGAAGTGTGGCCAGCAGGGCAAGGGAGGTGATTCTCCCCCTCTGCTCAGCTCTGGGGAGACCCCACCTGGAGTACTGCCTCCAGTTCTGGAGCCCCTGTTACAAGAGGGATCTGGAGGTGCTGGAAGGTGTCCAGAGAAGGGCCACGAGGATGAGCAGAGGGCTGGAGCTGCTCTGCTGTGAGGACAGACTGAAGGGGTTGGGGCTTTTCAGTCTGGAGAAGAGAAGGCTCTGAGGTGACCTCATTGTGGCCTTCCAGGATCTGAAGGGGGCTCCAGGAAGGCTGGGGAGGGACTGCTCAGGATCTCAGGGAGTGATAGGACTAGGGGGAATGGAATGAAGCTGGAGGTGGGGAGATTCAGGCTGGAGGGGAGGAGGAAGTTCTTCCCCATGAGAGTGGTGAAGCCCTGGGATGGGTTGTCCAGGGAGGTGGTTGGGGCCCTGTCCCTGGAGGTGTTTAAGGCCAGGCTGGATGAGGCTGTGGCCAGGCTGATCTAGTGTGGGGTGTCCCTGCCCATGGCAGGGGGGTTGGAACTGGCTGATCCTTGTGGTCCCTTCCAACCCTGACTGATTCTGTGATGCTATGCTACTACTTTCACTTTCCCATATTTTCCATTCCCGCAGTTTTTTTCCATTTCCATTTTCCTTCCACATTTTTCCTTTTCCCCCATTTCCACATTTTCCATTCCCATTTTTGTTCCATATTTTTTCTTTCCCCCCATTTCCATATCTTCCCTTCCCACATCTTCCCTTCCCACATCTTCCATTCCCCTTTTTTTTCCACTTTTTCCCCTTTTCCATATTTCCCCTTCCCCTATTTTTTCCATTCCCATTTTTGTTCTATATTTTTTCCTTCCTTTCCCTTTTCCATCCTTTCTATATTTTCCATTTTTGTTTCCTATTTCCTCTTTTTTTCCCCCCATTCCCACATCTATTTCCCCATTCCCCTTTTTCTTCCCTTATTTCCCCCCTTTCCCCCCCCCCCCCTTTCCGTGTCTTCCATTCCCGTATTTGTCTCTTTCTATTCCCATCTCTCCCGCCGTCACCTCCAGCAGGGACATTTGCATCACTCAAAGTGCAGAGCAAAGGAGGTCCTTTAAATGCCTTCCTTGTTTCCCCCTCTCTCTCTCTCTGCCAGCACCAAAGAGCCTTCACACTGCTGCGCTTTGCTCCCTCCGCCCGAGAGAGCCTTTCCTCTGCTCCTTCCCGATTCTTTCCCTCTCTTTGGATTTGCATCGCCTCCTCCGCTTGTTTAAGCGATCCCAGCCTCTTCGGGGACGCGTCCTTTCCCGTTTATTCGCGTTCCTTCTTTCTCGTCTCTTCTCCCCGCGGTGATTGATTGCCATCTGGGGGCACCACAGGAACCCACCAGCCCTGCCGCCGCTTCTCCTCCCCTTTAGCTGCTGTTGTCTGCGGGGTCAGAGACGCCAAGGCGTGGAAGCCACTTTAGCTCTCAGCTTCCAGACCCTCTCGGCCGGCCAAGCCTCTTAATTACTCCGCTTGAGCAGCAAGCATGCGAACAGCAGATTCGGTTAAGGTCCTGGGCTGCCGCCCGCCGCCCGTCACCTCCTCCCGAAGCGCAGCCTCAGGCTGCGGCGCATCCATTAGGCTGGAAGGATGAAGATTCCCAAGCGGCCCCGGTGCCTTCGCCGGTTTTTCCCCCACCAATCCCCCTGCCACCCACCAATCCTCTCAGTGCTTTCTCTGCGTGTAGGGAGTGCTCAGAGCTAATCAGGTCAATGATCATCTCCCGGCTCAGGGGACGTGACAGGAGCCTATCACAGGCACTTAGAGCATCTTCCAGACCCCCGGCGCGCCGGCTGAGGAGCTCCCGTTAAGGAGCATCGCCTCGGTTGCTTCTTCACTCCCCAGCAGCCTGTGAGGATTTCAGCTTCTCTCTCTTTCTCTCTCCTTTAGCCGCTGAAGAGTTCAACATCACCCAACCCCCCCAAAAAGGCAAGAGCAGGATGCAGCTCCCCGGAGGGTGCTGAGCTGAAACTTCGATTCACATCCCCCCGAAATCGGTGTGGTTTGGGTTGATAAACTCCAGCAGCTGAGGCTTGGATCGATCACAACTCCAGCTTGGAGCAGAGGAAGGATTCCCGGCAAGGTAAGCGGCTGCTTTGAGCTGCCTGCTTTGCATCCCGCTGGATTTCTGCATTGGAAGTTCAGACTGAGTGAACGCTGCAGCAAGGGAACCCACGCCCGGGGGTGGGGGTCAGGAAAGGCTTGGTGAAAGAGCGCTCAGGGATTGGAATGTGCTGCCCAGGGAGGTGGTGGAGTCCCCAAGCCCTGGCTGTGTTTCAAGGTGGTTTGGATGTGGTGCTCGGGGCTGTGATTTAGGGGGAGTAGGGTTCTGGGTTGGACTCGGTGATCCCCGGGGGGGCAGGGTGTCTTTTCCAACCCGAATGTTGATTGTGTAGCCCAGCCTGCAGCTCCCCTCCGGAGGGCTTTGGGTGGGAAGCAGCCCCTGAACGGCTGCAGTTGTTTTCCAGCCGGTGGCTCTCTGAAGCATGCCCTCCTCCCATCCCCCCCAAAATCGAAATGAAACATTAGAAAGGTGCCGGGGGGGTGAGAAGGGAGGAGGAAAGGGTAAGCTACACTTATTCCTTCCCCACTCCCCCCGGTGATTGATTGATTTGTTTGTGCTTCATATCGTTGCTTGTGCTTAATGCACTTATTAGTGCTCAATATTTACTTGTGCTTAATATTGGTGCTTAAGGCTCTTATTAGTGCTTAAGGCTCTTATTCCTGCTTAAGGCTTGTGCTTAAGGCTTGTGCTTAAGACTGGTGCTTAATACTCTTGTTGGTGCTTAATACTCTTATTAGTGCTTAATATTCATCTGTGCTTAATAGACTTATTAATGCTTAATACTTATTAGGGCTTAGTACACTTATTAGGGCTTAATACTAGTGCTTCATGAACTTACTTACTAGTGCTTAACATTTATTAGTGCTCAAGGCTTATTAGTGCTCAATAAATCTACTTAGCACAATTGTCTGTGCTCAGCACAATTCTTTGTGCTAAGTGCAATGATGAATTCTTAGGGCAATTGTTTGGCCTCAGAGCATTTGGTTGGTCTGAGGATATTTGGTTGGTCTGAGGATATTTGGTTGGCCTGAGGATGTTTGTCTGGGTTTAGTGCATTTGTTTGTTCCTGGGGCATTCATTTGGGCTCAGTATATTGATTTGTTTGGTTGGTTGGTTTCTCACTGTGTTTGTTTGGGTTTAGTTCATTTCCTTCTTTTTAGAGCCTTTATTTGATCTCAGTGCATTTGTTTGTTCTCAGTGCATTTGGCTGTCCTTGGGGCACCTTAGCTGTCCTTGGGGCATCTGTTTGGTCTTAGCATATTTACTGGATTTTAGTGCATTTACTTGTCCTTAGTGTATATATTTGTTCTTAGAGTATTTAGGTGTCCTTAGTTGCTTTGGGTGCCTTTGGGTTGCTTTGGGTGCCTTTGGGTTGCTTTGGGTGCCTTTGGTTGCTTTGGGTGCCTTTGGTTGCTTTGGGGGCCTTTGGGTGCCTTTGGGGACCTTTGGTTGCTTTGGGGGCCTTTGGGTGCCTTTAGCTGCTTTGGTTGATTTGGGGGCCTTTGGGTGCCTTTGGTTACCTTTGGGTGCCTTTGGTTGCTTTGGGGGCCTTTGGTTGATTTGGGGGCCTTTGGGTGCCTTTGGGGGCCTTTGGGTGCCTTTAGCTGCTTTGGTTGATTTGGGGGCCTTTGGGTGCCTTTGGTTACCTTTGGGGGCCTTTGGGGGCCTTTGGTTGATTTGGGGGCCTTTGGGTGCCTTTGGTTGATTTGGGGGCCTTTGGGTGCCTTTGGTTACCTTTGGGTGCCTTTGGTTGCTTTGGGGGCTTTTGGTTGCTTTGGGGACCTTTGGGTGCCTTTGGTTGCTTTGGGGGCCTTTAGCTGCTTTGGATGCCTTTAGCTGCTTTGGGGGCCTTTGGGTGCCTTTAGCTGCTTTGGGGGCCTTTGGGTGCCTTTAGCTGCTTTGGGGGCCTTTGGGTGCCTTTAGCTGCTTTGGGGGCCTTTGGGTGCCTTTAGCTGCTTTGGGGGCCTTTGGGTGCCTTAATTTCCTTTCCAACACAGCAGCTGGAAAGCCAAAACCAGAACAAGTACATGATGCTAAAACTTCCTCCCTGCATAAGGAGCAGCCCTTTGCAAGTAGGAACCCAAAAGGCTTCAAAGGCCTGTGCTGGGTTCTGCACATTGGCCACAGCACCCCCAGGCAGCGCTGCAGGCTGGGGACAGAGGGGCTGAGAGCAGCCAGGCAGAAAGGGACCTGGGGGTGCTGGTGGACAGCAGCTGAACATGAGCCAGCAGTGTGCCCAGGTGGCCAAGAGGGCCAATGGCATCCTGGCCTGCATCAGGAACAGTGTGGCCAGCAGGAGCAGGGAGCTCATCCTGCCCTGTGCTCAGCACTGGTTAGGCCACACCTGGAGTCCTGTGTCCAGTTCTGGGCTCCTCAGGTTAGGAAAGAGGTTGAGCTGCTGGAAGGTGTCCAGAGAAGGGCAAGAAAGCTGGGGAGGGGTCTGGAGCACAGCCCTGTGAGGAGAGGCTGAGGGAGCTGGGGTTGCTTAGCCTGCAGAAGAGGAGGCTCAGGGGAGACCTTCTTGCTCTCTGCAACTCCCTGCAGGGAGGTTGTAGCCAGGAAGGGGTTGGTCTCTTCTCCCAGGCAGCCAGCAGCAGAACAAGAGGACACAGTCTGAAGCTGTGCCAGGGGAGGTTTGGGCTAGAGGTGAGGAGAAAGTTCTTCCCAGAGAGAGAGCTTGGCCATTGGGATGTGCTGCCCAGGGAGGTGGTGGAGTCACCATCCCTGGAGGTGTTCAAGAGGGGATTGGATGTGGCACTTCCACTTCCCTTCCAACCCTGACTAATACTGTGATACTGTGATACTTAAAGCCATGGTTTAGTTGTCAGGAGGTGTTAGGTATTAGGTAATAGGTTGGACTTGATGCTCTGAGGTCTTTTCCAATCTTATTGACTCTATGGCTCTATGACTCTATTCCAAACCCACCTGGGTGTGTTCCTGTGTGACCTGCTCTAGGTGCTCCTGCTCTGGCAGAGGGGTCTTGGACTGGATAAGCTTTTGAGGTCCCTTCCAGCCCCTAACATTCTGTGATTTAAGCAGAGAACTGTGGTGGCCTTCAGCTTTGGGAGCACAACACGTTTCAGAGCAGCCTCCACAGCAGATGAAATGACCTGGATGAGTAGTTTTTCTGTTTCCAAATTTAGATCAGGTTTCATATCCTTTTCCTGCCCACATCTACTCACTGACCTCATTAATGGCCGTGTCCAGCACATTAAATCTGCTCACAGAATGCAGCTGTGGCTGATTTAGTCATAGATTCATTGCATGGTTTGGCTTGGAAGGGACCTTAGAGATCACCCAGCTCCAACTCCCCTGCCATGGGCAGGGACACCTCCCACCAGCCCAGGCTGCTCAAGACCTCATCCAAGCTGGCCTTCAACACCTCAATATGTCACTGAAATGATTAATTAAGGAAGCAGAAGTCAAGGCCCTGCCCCACCTTATCTTTTACAGCGTACAAGTGCTGAGCATTGCACCTCTGGGTGGTGTCTTCCTTCCCTGCCCCCCTTCTTTCCAGATCTGCCCTGATGATCCTGGTGGCCACAGCTGCAGCAGCTATTTGAGGTGGTTCCCCACTTTCTGCTGGGCTGCTTCCCTTCTCCTCTTTTACATCCAAATAGCATTGGGGAATAGCTCCTTCAGACCTCTGTGGCACTCTTTCTTCCCAGCAAGAGAGATTGGCCACTGGGATGTGCTGCCCAGGGAGGTGGTGGAGTCACCATCCCTGGAGGTGTTCAAGAAGAGCCTGGATGAGGGGGGAAAAATTGGAAGATAAAGGGAGAAAAATGGAAGATAAAAGGGAAAAGAATTGGAAGATAAAGAGAGAAAAACAGAAGATAAAGGGAGAAAAAATGGAAGATAAAAGGGAAAAATGGAAGATAAAAGGGAAAATAATTGGAAGATAAAGGGAGAAAAACAGAAGATAAAGGGGAAAAAATGGAAGATAAAGGGGGAAAATGGAAGATAAAAGGGAAAAGAATTGAAAGATAAAGGGAGAAAAACAGAAGATAAAGGGAGAAAAAATGGAAGATAAAAGGGGAAAATTGGAAGACAAAAGGGAAAAGAATTGAAAGATAAAGGGAGAAAAACAGAAGATAAAGGGAGAAAAATAGGAAGATAAAAGGGAAAAAATGGAAGATAAAAGGGAAAAAATGGAAGATAAAAGGGAAAAAATGGAAGATAAAAGGGAAAAAATGGAAGATAAAAGGGAAAAAATGGAAGATAAAAGGGAAAATAATTGAAAGATAAAGGGAGAAAAACAGAAGATAAGGGGGAAAATGGAAGATAAAAGGGAAAAATGGAAGATAAAAGGGAAAAATTTGGAAGACAAAAGGGAAAAAAATGGAAGATAAAAGAGGAAAAAATGGAAGATAAAATGGGAAAAAAATTGGAAGATAAAAGGGAAAAATTGGAAGATAAAAGGGAAAATAATTGAAAGACAAAGGGAAAAAAATGAAAGATAAAAGGGACAAAATGGAAGATAAAAAAGATAAAAGGGGAAAAAATGGAAGATAAAGGGAAAAATTTGGAAGATAAAAGGGAAAAAATGGAAGATAAAAGAGGAAAAATTGGAAGATAAAAGGGAAAATAATTGAAAGATAAAGGGAGAAAAATGGAAGATAAAAGGGGAAAAAATGGAAGATAAAGGAGAGAAAAAAAAGAAAGATATAGGGAAAAAAATGAAAGAGAAAGGAACAAAAAAAATTTGAAAGAGAAAGGAAAAATAATTGAAAGGCAAAGGGAAAAAATGAAAGATAAAGGAGAAAAAATGGAACATGAAAGGGGAAAAAATGGGAGATAAAAGGAAAAATAATTGAAAGATAAAGGGCACAAAAAATGGAAGATAAAGGGGAGAAAACTGAAAGATAAAGGAGTGGAAAAAAGATACAGGAAGGAAAAAAATTGAAAGATAAATGGAAAAAAATGAAAGATAAAGGGGAAAAGAATGAAAGCTAAAGGGAAAAGAATCTTTAAAAGATAAAGCAAAAAGCCTTCAGAGGAAATGTTCATGAAATATCAATTCTGTGTTACAAAAAGGCCAAAAGGGGGCAAGGCAAAGCAGCCAACTGGGTTACCTGCAGCTGTGCCGAAGCGCAGCCCCTTCCCGGGGCCAGGGCTGGGATTCGCTGCGGTCAGAGCCACCGCAAACATTTGCTGGTCCCCCGCAGGGGTTTGAGCCACGTTGTTTGCTCAGCTCTCCAACCCTGCTGTGCAGGGCATGCCAGCGACATCTTTCTCGGGGAAAGCAAAACCAAACAGGGGCAGGGGAAGGGAGAAGCGCTTGACAAACAGCTTGGCAGGAGACTGGGAAGCGTTAAGCGGCAGCAGGTAGCGGCAGCAGCTCAGCCTGCCCCTGAGACAGCAGCAGCTCAGATCCCCCCGAGGCAGTGACGAGGCTGTGATTACTGTCTGCCATTCTTAGGGGAAAGACATTTACTGCTCCCGTCCTCCACAGGCAGCGCAGCCTCCAGCCCTCTGCCCTCCACCTATCCCTTAACCCAGACTACCAATCCAGACTCCCTGGCTGGCCAGCCTCACCTTGGCTATCTCCAGGCAGGAGGCTTCCACCACCTCCCTGGGCAGCCTGTGCCAGGCTCTCACCACCCTCATGGGCAACAACTTCTTCCTAACAGCCAATCTCAATCTCCCCATTTCTAGTTTTGCTCCATACCCCCCTGCTGCTATCCCTCCCTGACACCCTCCAAAGTCCCTCCCCAGCTTTCTTGGAGCCCCCTGCAGATCCTGGAAGGCCACAAGGAGGTCTCCTGGGAGCCTTCTCCTCTCCAGCCTGCACAACCCCAACTCCCTCAGGCTGTCCTCACAGCAGAGCAGCTCCAGCCCTCTGCTCCTCCTCCTGGCCCTTCTCTGGACACCTTCCAGCACCTCCAGAGCCTTCCTGGCACAGAGGCTCCAGAGCTGGCCCCAGAGCTGCAGCTGTGGTCTCAGCAGAGTGGAGCAGAGGGGCAGAATCCCCTCCCTGGCCCTGCTGGCCACACTTCTCTTGCTGCAGCCCAGGCTCTGCTTGGCTCTCTGGGCTGCAAGTGCTCACTGCTGGCTCCTGCTGAGCTTCTCCTCCCCCAGCACCCCCATGGTTCCATTCTGCTCAGATGCTTTTATTCTGCTTCTGTCTTTTCACTCTCCTTATACATTTTCATTCTGTTTCTATACTTTTATTCTGCTTTCTTAGAGGTCTGATGCATTTGCAGGAGCCAAACCACTGAGAGCTATGCCAGGGGATGATCCAAAAAGGGAATGCAATGGCAGGGCCTCAGGATCAATTGTGGAGGCAATCATGTTAGCTCTCTTAATTATTCAACCCCTAATTACAGCTGTGTTGGCCCAATTAGTGCAGAACACAAGGCTAATGTTAGGGTTGGGTGGTTGCTCAGCATCTGTGCCCAAGTCAGAGGCATCTGTTGCTGGGTGGTGGAGTGATGGGAAGTGTCAGCTCCCCAGCTGGGAAGGGAACAAAGCTCTGCAAAGCCAAGCTGGAGCCAGCTCAAGGACTTAGCAGACTTGGGGGGCAGTGGAAAGCTTCTGGCACACGGGGAGGCTCTAGCTGGCTCCTCTCACCTAGTGGGAGCTGAAGTCCAGGAAGTCCTTCCAATGATGCAGGGAGCTGCAGAGGAGAGATTTGCAGGTGGCTTTCCTGTCCCTCAGTGCTGCAAAGGGTTGGAACTGGGTGATCCCTGGGGTCCTTCCAACCCCATCATTCCTGTGGTTCTATGATCTTTGGCTTTCCTTGAGGACATCATAAGCTGTTCAGGCTCTGCCATTCCTGTGGGTGACTGCAGGGTCACTACAGGCAGACACAAGGAACAGAGAATTGTTTTGGCTGGAAGAGAGCTCTAAGATCTTAGAGTCCAGGCAGCAACCCAACCCCACCATGGCCACCAAACCCTGGGCCCCAGTGCCATGGCCACAGGTTGCATGAACCCCTCCAGCCATGGGGACTCCACCACCTCCCTGGGCAGCCTCTGCCAATCCCTAACCACTCTTGACCCAAAGACATTTCTCCTCCTCTCCAACCCCAGCCTCCCCTGGCACAATTTCAGGTCAGTTCCTCTCCTTCTATCACCTGAGTCTGGGGAGCAGAGCCCAACCTCCCCCTCAGTGCAGCCTCCTCTCAGGGAGCTGTGGAGAGCAAGGAGGTCTCCCTCAGCCTCCTCTTCTCCAGGCTGAACACCCCCAGCTTCCTCAGCTGCTCCTCCCCAGTCCTCCTCTTCAGACCCTTCCTCAGCTTGGTTACCCTTTTCTAGTCATCCTCGAGGTCCTCAATGTCCTTCTGGGAGTGAGAGACCCAGCAGTGGAGTGCCTCAGGGGTCAGTCCTGGGACCAGGCTTGGTTAACATCTTTGTTGGTACCATGGACAGAGGCACTGAGTGCAGCCTCAGCAGGTTTGCTGCTGACACCAAGCTGGGTGGTGCAGCAGGCACAGGCTGGAGGGAAGGGATCCATCCAGAGGGACCTGGGCAGGCTGCAGAGCTGAGCCCAGGACAACATCAGGAAGTTCAACAAGACCAAGGGCAAGGTCCTGCAGCTGGCTCAGGGCAATGCCAGGCACCGACACAGGCCAGGCAGGGACTGGCTGGAGAGCAGCCCTGAAGAAAAGGACCTGGGGGTGCTGGGGGAGGAGAAGCTCAGCAGGAGCCAGCAGTGAGCACTTGCAGCCCAGAGAGCCAAGCAGAGCCTGGGCTGCAGCAAGAGAAGTGTGGCCAGCAGGGCCAGGGAGGGGATTCTGCCCCTCTGCTCCACTCTGCTGAGACCACAGCTGCAGCTCTGGGGCCAGCTCTGGAGCCTCTGTGCCAGGAAGGCTCTGGAGGGGCTGGAAGGTGTCCAGAGCAGGGCCAGGAGGAGGAGCAGAGGGCTGGAGCTGCTCTGCTGTGAGCACAGCCTGAGGGAGTTGGGGTTGTGCAGGCTGGAGAGGAGAAGACTCCCAGGAGACCTCATTGTGGCCTTCCAGGATCTGCAGGGGGCTCTAAGAAAGCTGGGGAGGGACTTTTGAGGCTGTCAGGGAGGGATAGGACTGGGGGAATGGAACAAAACTAGAAATGGGTAGATTGAGATTGGCTGTGAGGAAGAAGTTGTTGCCCATGAGGGTGGTGAGAGCCTGGCACAGGCTGCTCAGGGAGGTGGTGGAAGCCTCCTGCCTGGAGGTGTTTGCAGCCAGGCTGGAGGTGGCTGTGAGCAAGCTGCTGTGGTGTGAGGTGTCCCTGCCCATGGCAGGGGGTTGGGAGTGGCTGAGCCTTGAGCTCCCTTCCACCCCTGACAGCTCTGTGATGCTATTCTGTGATGCTGTTCTAATTCTCTCGTTGTTGAGGTTGTTGCTACCAAGGCCAGACAGGGAGAGGACTTTTTAATGCTTCTGACTTTTGTTCCTGGTTGCACTCCTTGCCAGCATGGCCTGCAGAGATGTGAGGACCTTCCTGCTGCTCCCAGGGCTGTGTTTAATATTTATGCCCTCATTAACATTTAATGGCAGCCTGTAAACCTTAATGAAAGGTAATCAATTGGCAGCAAGGAAAGAAAGGGAACCCAAAAGGTGAACCTTCAAGCCTAAGCTGGGCTGGCAGTGCACACTTAATGCAGGAGCTCCTGACCTACTTCTGAATCCTCTGCCCCTTTTGGCACTTCATTTGCATTGCTTTCAACTCTTTTTCCCACCCCCCTCCTTCATTCACATCTGACCAAGTGCAGCTGGAGGAAGGCTCAGATTCCTTCTGGTCTGGATGATGTTGCTAGTTTGGGCATAAAGCAGAGAGTCTGGGGCTGTGAGACCAGCCCCAAGGAGAAGGAGCAGGGAGTGCTGGGGGGCAGCAAGGTCTGCATGGCACAGCAATGTGCCCTGGGGGCCAAGAAGGCCAAGGGGGTCCTGGGGGCATTCAGAGGAGTGTGGGCAGCAGGGCCAGGGAGGTTCTCCTCCCCCTCTGCTCTGCCCTGCCGAGATCTCACCTAGAGTATTGCATCCAGCTCTGGGCTCCCAGCTCAGAAGGGACAGGGATCTGCTGGAGAGAGTCCAAGGGAGGCTCCAAGGATGAGGAAGGGACTGGAGACTGCCTGGGGAGGAGAGGCTGAGAGCCCTGGGGGTGTTCAGTCTGCAGAGGAGAAGGCTCCCAGGAGACCTCATTGTGGCCTTCCAGGATCTGCAGGGGGCTCCAAGAAAGCTGGGGAGGGACTTCTGAGGGTGTTAGGGAGGGATAGGACTTGGGGGGGATGGAACAAAACTGGAAGTGGGGAGATTGAAATTGGCTGTGAGGAAGAAGTTGTTGCCCATGAGGGTGGTGAGAGCCTGGCACAGGCTGCCCAGGGAGGTGGTGGAAGCCTCCTGCCTGGAGGTGTTTGCAGCCAGGCTGGAGGTGGCTGTGAGCAACCTGCTGTGGTGTGAGGTGTCCCTGCCCATGGCAGGGGGTTGGGACTGGCTGAGCCTTGAGCTCCCTTCCAACCCTCCTGATTGTATTAGCAGAGAAGGAGCCCAGAGAAGGAGCCCTGTGCAGTGCTCAGCCCTTAGCTGTGTGCCTGAGTGCTTTGGCTGTCAGCTTCCTCTCCTCCTGTGTCACCTGCAGGCTTCTCCTTCCCTTTCCTCCCCTCCCAGGGACAGTGTGACCTGCATGGGGATGCTGTCCCTAAACAACTCAGCCATTCCAGTGGGCTGCCTGCCTTGTGAAGACAGCAGCTGAGGAGTGATGAGGCAGGGGCACTGCTCCAGCAGAGTGCACTCAGAAATCATCCTGACACAGCTTAGGTCTTGGGCTGGGCTGGGGAATGGCTTTGGCTGTGGGATTTATTGCAGCCCCTCCACCTCCCCTTCCCTTTCAAGGTCGATTTTCCATGTAGGATGAATCTTCCATGACAGGAGGGGAGGAAAGTGCAAGCTGCTTTTTTTGAGGGGGGTCAGAATGGGCTCCTGAGGGCAGGGAAGGAGATTGCAGCAGGGAAGTGCTGCTCCCACTGCCACCAGCCAGGCCAGCAGGGACTGAGGGGCAGAGGATCAAGCTGCAGGTCTTCCCCCTGGGGCTCACTGGGAATGATGTTGGAAGGCATCTTGGCTTGCATCAGGAAGAAGAACTAAGGGTTGAATTCTGCCCTGTGCTGAGCCACTCCTCCCAGCTTGGTGCCATCAGCAAACCTGCTGCCAGTGCCCTCTGTGCCCTCAGCCAGGAGGTTGATCAATAGGTTGAACAGAACTGGTGCCAGGACTGACCCCTGAGGGACTCCCCTCACAGGAAGGAGCAGACTGTGGCCACAGAGGTGATCAGAGGGCTGGAGCAGCTCTCCTGTGAGGGCAGGATGAGAGAGTTGGGGCTGCAGCACAAGGGAGGCTCAGCAGCCACAGAGGTCTCCACCTAGACTCCATCCACTGGCCACAACTCTCTGGCTTCTCCCCTTCAGCCATTTCCCATCCAGCTCAGCACCCAAGTCCCATTTTGGAGAGGTCTTCTCCCTCCCACCTTGAGCCTCCTGCTTCTTTCCTCCCCATCCTTTGGGGAGCTGCAGTTCAGGCTGGTGCTGCTCATTAGCAGCTGAGCTTCCTGCTGCTTCAGTCAGGGCAACAGGGAAAAGGCTTTTGGAGATGGAGAGAGCTCTCTTTCATTCAGCACCATTCCTTTAGCCCCTGCTTTAACAGAGAGAGGTAGAAAAATGTCACCAAAATAGCTCTGAATGGCACAATTTGGCTCTTGATTGACACAGAGTGCAGCAGCCTCTCTCCTGTCGGCTTTTTCATCCCTCCCCAGTCTGAGAGGTTTCTTCACAGTGAGAAATGGCATTTCTGATCTCCAGCTCTTCCTTCCAAAGCCATGTGACTTGGGCTGCCTCCACCTGCGGGGCTGAAGGGCTGCTAAATGAGCTGTTAATGGTTCCCAGCTCTGCCCTGCCGCGGGGAGGAAGGTGCAGAAGTTGCCTTTGGTCTGCCAGGAGGTTTTGTGGGGGCTGCAGGGAAATGTGAAGCCTTCAGACAGAGAGCAAGGCTGTAGCAGGCCATAATGAAGTGCCTGGGGGGCAGCAAGCTCTGCATGGGACAGCAATGTGCCCTGGGGGCCAGGAAGGCCAAGGGGGTCCTGGGGGGCATTCAGAGGAGTGTGGGCAGCAGGGCCAGGGAGGTTCTCCTCCCCCTCTGCTCTGCCCTGCTCAGACCTCACCTGGAATATTGCATCCAGCTCTGGGCTGCCCAGCTCAGGAGGGACAGGGACCTGCTGGAGACAGTCCAAGGGAGGGCTATAAGGATGAGGAAGGGACTGGAGACTGCCTGGGGAGGAGAAGCTGAGAGCCCTGGGGCTACTCAGTCTGGAGAGGAGAAGGCTGAGAGGGATCTGATCAATGTCTATCAAAAGCTGAGGGCTGGGGGTCAGGAGGGAAGGGCCAGGGCCAGGCTCTGCTCAGCTGCAGCCTGGGATAGGCCAAGAGGCAATGGATGGAAAGTGCAGCCTGGATCTGGGCTTGGGGTTGCCCTGAGCCAGCTGCAGGACCTCCCATGGAGTCTTTATATAGGAAGTTGAAGAGGGAACTGTGAGTGAAGAGAAGTCAGCTCTGGCAGGCTGCTTGCATCCAGCCTAGCTGCTGCTTTTTCCTGGCTAAATGACCCTAGGGAAGGTTTCTGAATCCCAGGAGGCACAGAGAGGCCTCAGAATGACACCCGGGGGTGGGTGGGGGAAGGGAAAAACAAAACCCAGCTTATCTTTCACTGCTCCTCTGTGGGGAATGAAAGGATTGAGGGTGGCAACAGTGCTAGGGAGAGCAGGGGATCCTTCTCTGCTCAGTGGGTGAAATGTTTATGGATGAGCCCTGGGAGGTAGGAATTGGTGCTCTGATTTTCAGGCATCTTTGTGTGAGACAGGGAAAAAAAGGGAGGAAAATGATTCTGTGGAGTTTGCAGATCCAAGCTTTAACCTCAGGCACAATGCAAGGAGGCAGAGAGAGACTGAAGCAGGGGGAAGGTCTTCCTGGAGCTGCTGCTGTCTGCTAGAGGGAATCTGCTCTGCTGTGGTAAGCAGGAGGGCTGGAGTGCAAGCAGCAGTTGGGTTGGTGTTGGACTGGATGAGCTCAGAGGTCATGGCCATGGCACCTGGGGCCAGGGTTTGATATCCATGGTGGGGTTGGGTTGGTGTTGGGCTGGATGAGCTCAGAGGTCATGGCCATGGCACTTGGGGGCATGGTTTGGTGGCCATGGTGGGGTTGGGTTGGTGGTAAGACTGGATGAGTTCAGAGGTCGTGGCCATGGCACTTGGGGCCATGGTGGGGTTGGGTTGGTGTTGGGCTGGATGCTCAGAGGTCATGGCCATGGCACCTGGGGCCAGGGTTTGGTGGCCATGGTGGGGTTGGGTTGGTGGTAAGACTGGATGAGTTCAGAGGTCGTGGCCATGGCACCTGGGGCCATGGTGGGGTTGGGTTGGTGTTGGGCTGGATGCTCAGAGGTCATGGCCATAGCACTTGGGGCCAGGGTTTGATGTCCATGGTGGGGTTGGGTTGGTGTTGGGCTGGATGCTCTCAGAGGTCATGGCCATGGCACCTGGGGCCAGGGTTTGATGTCCATGGTGGGGTTGGGTTGGTGTTGGACTGGATGAGCTCAGAGGTCACGGCCATGGCACCTGGGGCCAGGGTTTGATGTCCATGGTGGGGTTGGGTTGGTGTTGGGCTGGATGCTCTCAGAGGCCTTTTCCATCCCAGAGAACTCTCAGATTGTCTTCAACAGCCACCTAAAGATCAATATTGGCTTTGGCTGGTTGTGCCCAGCTGGCTCCCAATGCACACAGGGAAACAACAGCCCCCAAACCCAAACAAACAAAGGGCAATCATTTTTTTGCCTGAAAGATCCAAGCCTAAAGATCAAAGGCAAATGGAATTGATCTGAGAGCTTTGTCCTGCTTTAATGGGGAGGTTGTATCAGAGGAATGAGTGAGAAGGGTTTGATTTGGGGAGAAAATTACAGACCTGAAGGGTTTTCTTTTGATTTATTAGAGGGGAGGGGGGGAAAAAACCCCAAACCCAAACCAACAAAAACAACAAAACAAACAAAGAGAAATCAATCAGAGCTTTGGAGGAGAATTTGCAGCACTTGGCTTGGGCTCTGCTCTGGAAAACAACAACAAACACCAAAGAAAAGCAACAAATATATTTCTCTGGGTTTATTCCTCTTTTACCTTGAGAGAGGAACTGTTGAAGCTCTGCAGAATACAATGAGGCACCCAGGAGGGGAGGCTTTGTACCTCCCTGAGGCTGAGGGAGATCTCAGCTCTGAGATTCAATTTAAAATAGCAACAGTGATAATAATGATAATAACAAATGATAATGGCTGTAGGCAGGTGGGGGTTGGGCTCTTCTCCCAGGCAGCCAGCAGCAGAACAAGAGGACACAGTCTCAAGCTGTGCCAGGGGAGGTTCAGGATGGAGGTGAGGGAAAAGTCCTTCTCAGAAAGAGGAATTGGCCCTTGGGATGTGCTGCCCAGGGAGGTGGTGGAGTCACCATCCCTGGGGCTGTTCAAGAGGAGCCTGGATGAGGCACTTGGTGCCACGGTTGAGTTGATCAGATGGTGCTGGGTGAGAGGTTGGACTTGATGATCTCTGAGGTCTTTTCCAAACTGGTTAATTTCTCCCCTCTCCCTCTCCCTCTCCCTCTCCCTCTCCCTCTCCCTCTCCCTCTCCCTCTCCCTCTCCCTCTCCCTCTCCCTCTCCCTCTCCCTCTCCCTCCCTCTCCCTCCCTCTCCCTCTCCATGATAATATTAATAATAGATTAAAAACATCTAATATATTAAAGAAGTAATCCCAGCTTGCCAACATTTCTGCTGAGACCACAGCTGGAGCTCTGGTCCAGTTCTGGAGCCTCTGTTGCAGGAAGGATCTGGAGGTGCAGGAAGGCTCTGGAGGTGCTGGAAGGTGTCCAGAGCAGGGCCAGGAGGAGGAGCAGAGGGCTGGAGCTGCTCTGCTGTGAGCACAGACTGAGGGAGTTGGGGTTGTGCAGGCTGGAGAGGAGAAGGCTCCCAGGAGACCTCCTTGTGGCCTTCCAGGCTCTGCAGGGGGCTCCAAGAAAGCTGGGGAGGGACTTTTGAGGGTGTCAGGGAGGGATAGGAGCAGGGGGAATGGAGCAAAACTAGAAGTGGGGAGATTGAGCTTGGCTGTGAGGAAGAAGTTGTTGCCCATGAGGGTGGTGAGAGCCTGGCCCAGGCTGCCCAGGGAGGTGGTGGAAGCCTCCTGCCTGGAGGTGTTTGCAGCCAGGCTGGAGGTGGCTGTGAGCAACCTGCTGTGGTGTGAGGTGTCCCTGCCCATGGCAGGGGGCTGGAACTGGCTGAGCCTTGAGGTCCCTTCCAACCCTGCCAGCTCTGTGCCTCCTGGAGCTGTGTCCTTTGGTAAGGTTAATTCACTTACTTTGGAAGAAGAGTTGCTTTGGGCTGGCTCAGTGTCAATCTTTGTCCCTTGAGGCTGAAATGTTTATCCTTTTTCAGTCAGGCAGGACCATGCTGTTATCAATCACCAATACCCCTGATTGATTGGCTGGGATCTATAGCACTGCAGCTCTGCCATTATCCTCTGCCCAGGATGCTGCTCTGGGGGAGTTCAGCTGAGGTGAGGCTTCAGCAGGGGCTGCTGCAGCCTTGAAACAAGAGGCATTATTGATTCCCTCTCTCTGCCACACTTCTGCACCCCGCAGCAAGTAGACAAATTTGTGCTTATTAGCTAAAAATAGAGCCCCAAGTATTAATAGAGCCATAGAAGTTGTTTCTTTTCATAGGTTTCAAGGAATAGCTTGGCTTGGAAAGGACCTTCAAGATCATAGAATGGGTTGGGTTGGCAGGGAGCTCAAGGCTCAGCCAGCCCCAACCCCCTGCCATGGGCAGGGACACCTCACACCACAGCAGGTTGCTCACAGCCACCTCCAGCCTGGCTGCAAACACCTCCAGGCAGGAGGCTTCCACCACCTCCCTGGGCAGCCTGTGCCAGGCTCTCACCACCCTCATGGGCAACAACTTCTTCCTAACATCCAGTCCCCACCTGGAGCTCTGGGTCCAGTTCTGGAGCCTCTGTGCCAGGAAGGCTCTGCAGGTGCTGGAAGGTGTCCAGAGCAGGGCCAGGAGGAGGAGCAGAGGGCTGGAGCTGCTCTGCTGTGAGGACAGACTGAGGGAGTTGGGGTTGTGCAGGCTGGAGAGGAGAAGGCTCCCAGGAGACCTCATTGTGGCCTTCCAGGATCTGCAGCGGGCTCCAAGAAAGCTGGGGAGGGACTTGTGAGGGTGTTGGGTAGGGATAGGAGCAGGGGGAATGGAGCAAAACTAGAACTGAGTAGATTCAGTTTCACACCAGTTCAGGTTGCTCCGAGCTACATCCTGCCTGGCCTTAGAACCTCCAGGGAGGTTTGTCCCAGGGCATCCTCCTGGAGAATTTGGCTGCTGCTGGGCTCAGCACCCGTTAGGCAGGCAGGGACAGCCAGGGGATGGGAATGTGCTGCCCAGGGAGGTGGTGGAGTGCCCAAGGCTGGCTGTGTTTGCAGGTGGTTTGGCTGTGGTGCTTGGGGCTGTGGTTTAGGGCTGAGCCTTGCAGAGCAGGGCTCTGGGTTGGCCTTGGGGATGCTGAGGCTCTGCTCCAAGCTGAATGGTGATGCTGTGACTTCCCCAGAGTTTGATGCCTCAGTGCCTTCTCTTTCCACCCCAGCTGACCTCCTCTAAGCCTTGCTGCTGCTGCTCAAGCTGCCCCCATGTGCCCCCAGAGCTGCCTGGAGCCCCAGCTGATTGCTTTGCACCCTGAATATCTTTAGATTGCTCTTTTTTCCCCTCCCCTTCTCTCTCCCCCCTGAAGACCATCCAGCTGCACTTGTTTGGGCAGGATGCCTCATTTGCTCCTTGTCCTGTCACCAAACTCTCTTGGAGCAATCACTTTGTTTACGTGCTGGGGGAGGCAATTATTACAGCCTGGCTGAGGAGCTGCGAAAGGCTTTTATTATCGCGGTGCTTAGAGATGCCAAACATCATTAGGCTCCGTTGTGAGGGGACTTCATAAATATGCTGATTGCCTCCCGAGGCAGTAAATCAAACAGGTTCCGGTCTGCAACGCAGCTCGGTGGCAACCTCCCCCCTGAGTGCGCTGCGAGGGGAGCTGTGCTTAAAGGTGGAGGGAGGGGATCCTGCCCCTCTGCTCTGCCCTGCTGAGACCTCACCTGGAGGATGGCATCCAGCTCTGGGCTCCCCGGGTCCAGAAGGACAGGGAAACTGCTGGGGAGGGGACAGCAAAGGGCTGCAGAGCTGCTGAGGGGAGTGGAACAGCTCTGTGCTGAGGAAAGGCTGAGAGGATTGGGGCTGCTTAGGCTGGAGAAGAGCAACCTGAGGGGGATCTGATCAGTGCTGATCAATACTCCAAGGGTGGGTGCCAGGAGGATGGGACCAGGCTGTGTTCAGTGGTGCCCAGGGACAGGCCAAGAGCTAAGGGGCACAAACCTGACCACCAGAAGTTCCATCTGAGCATGAGCAGGAGGAGCTCCTTTAATTCAAGGCTGCTGGAGCCCTGCAGCAGGCTGCCCAGAGAGGTGATGGAGTCTCCACCTCTGGAGTCATTCCAACCCCACCTGGATGTGTTCCTCTGGGACCTTCTCTAGGTGACCCTGCCCTGGCAGGGGGCTTGGACTGGAGGATCTCCAGAGGTCCCTTCCCACCCTGACCGTGCTGTGATTTGTCTTCTCAACCCAGCAGGACAGAGCTCTGCTTTTGGGATCACAGCATCACAGAAGGTTAGGGGCTGGAAGGGACCTCTAGAGATCATCCAGTCCAAGCCCTTGCCAGAGCAGGGGCACCCAGAGCAGCTCACAGAGAACACATCCAGGTGGGGTTGGAATAGCTCCAGAGAGGGAGACTCCACAGCCCCCCTGGGCAGCCTGCTCCAGGCCTCTGGCACCTCACAGGGAAGAAATCCTTCCTCCTGTTCCCATGGCACTTCCTCTGCCTCAGCTTCCACCACTGCCCCTTGGGCTGGCACTGGGCAGCCCCCAGCAGAGCCTGGCTCCAGCCTCTGGGCACTGCCCCTGCACAGCTTTAGCCCCAGCCAGGAGCTCACCTCTCAGGCTCCTCCTCTCCAAGCTCCAGAGCCCTCAGCTCCCTCAGGCTCTCCTCCTGAGGAAGATCTTCCACTGCCTGCAGCATCTCTGTGCCTCTGTGCTGGACTCTCTCCAGCACTTCCCTGAGCTCCTTCTTGAGCTACTCAGAATGGGATGGGAGGCAGGGAGTGCCCTTTGTGTTTTGCTTGGCTTGCCTGTGCAGCCTTTGCCTTCCCTGGCCAAGAGCCTTTCTCCCAGCCCCTGATTTCCCCCTCTTTACCTCTCCATGGCACTGCAGGGGAGGCTGAGGGTGGTTGGTTGGGGCTGAGCTGCCTGCTGGGGTTAAACCAGGACGATTTGGAGCTTGTTTCTGTACCTCAGATGGATGCTAGAGGCTGCAGAGGAGGTCTGGAGGGGATGATCTTAGCCAAGCTTGCTGAGGGTGACTTGGTGAAGGCTTCTTGCAGCAGCAATGTCATGCATCAGCTTTGCTGTCCTCAGGTGCCCTGATGAATGCTGCTGCACACCAGTTCAGCATCCAAATTCTTGCAGGAGGGCCATTTCTGCTCAGTAAATTCCCTTGGGAGTGAGCCTTAATTCATCCTTCTGCAGTTCCTGAGCCTCTGGGCCTGCAGAAAATGGGTGGTGGAGCACTGGAGCAGGTTGCCCAGGGAGCTGGTTGAGGCTCCTTCCCTTCAAGGTGAGGCTGGACAGGGCTCTGGGCAACCTGCTCCAGTTGGGGATGTCCCTGCTGGGTGCAGGGGGTTGGACTGGATGAGCTCTGGAGCTCCCTTCCAACCCAGACCATGCTGTGATTCCTCAGTTGCTGTGCTCTAACTGATTGTCCTTGCTTGCTGCTGGGTGGCTTCACTTTCCCAAGCTGAGGAGCTGAATAAATCTCCTCTCAGGGTCCCCAAAAAGCCTCTTTGGGGGCTAAATTCATCCAGGTTTCACTCTACAGCTCTCTTTGTGGGTTCATTAATGCCTCATGGTGCTTCAGGCTAAGTCAGGATGAAAACTGATTAGCAACAACTACTCCTGAACACCCCCAGCTCCCTCAGCTGCTCCCCCATCCCAGCCCTGCTCTCCAGCCCCTTCCCCAGCTTGCTTGCCCTCCTCTGGACCTGCTCCAGCCTCTCAATGTCCTTCTTGACAAAGGCTCCCAAAGTGAAGGCAGCACTCAAGCTGTGGCCTCACCAGTGCCCAGCACAGGCTCACAGTCACTTTGCTCCCCTGCAGGTCAGACTGAGTCTGACCCAGGCCAGGATGCTCTTGGCTGTCCCAGCCACCTGGGCACAGGCTGGGTCCTCTTCAGCCAGCTGAGGGCATCTGAGGTTGCAGCCCTGTGCTGCAACTCCTCTAAGCCTCCCATTTCTTCTCTCTGTCTCTCCCACTGAGTAGGGAATCACAGAGTGGGCTGGGCTGGAAGGGAGCTCCAAAGCTCATCCAGTCCAACCCCTCTGCACCCAGCAGGGCCATCCTCCACCACAGCAGGTTGCCCACAGCCCTGGTCAGCTTCAGGAAGCCTTGGCATTGGGCAAGCCTTGCCAGGAAGTTTGCCACTGGGGAAGCTTTGGGGAAGCTTTGGCACTGGGAAAGCTTTACCAGGAAGCTTTGGTATTGGGGAAGCTTTACCAGGAAGCTTTGGGGAAGGTTTGGGGAAGCTTTGCCAGGAAGTTTGGCATTGGGGAAGCTTTGCCAGGAAGTTTGGCATTGGGGAAGCTTTGCCAGGAAGCTTTGGGGAAGGTTTGGGGAAGCTTTGCCAGGAAGTTTGGCATTGGGGAAGCTTTGCCAGGAAGCTTTGGGGAAGGTTTGGGGAAGCTTTGCCAGGAAGTTTGGCATTGGGGAAGCTTTGCCAGGAAGCTTTGGCATTGGGGAAGCTTTGCCAGGAAGCTTTGGGGAAGGTTTGGGGAAGCTTTGCCAGGAAGTTTGGCATTGGGGAAGCTTTACCAGGAAGTTTGGTACTGGGGAAGCTTTGCCAGGAAGCTTTGGCATTGGGGAAGCTTTGGCACTGGGAAAGCTTTATCAGGAAGCTTTGTGGGAGCTTTGGGAAAGCTTTGCCCAGGAAGCTTTGGCACTGGGGAAGCTTTGCCCAGGAAGTTTGGCCTTGCTCTTGAGCGCCTCAGGGAAGCAAGTCCAGGAGACCAAGGGAGAAGAGCTTAAAGTGCTCCTGTGTTCTGCACTTGGCTGCTCACCCTGCAGCCAAGAGGGGGTTGTCCTCCTTTCCTTGAAGCCCTCCCATCTCTTTGCATTACTTTTGCTGCTGTCTAAGGTCTTAAAAGCTCCCTGAGTGACAGAGATGGCCGGAGGCAGAGCCCTGCTGGGAGAGCTTTAATGTGCAGGAGGCCTCCCCAGCAAAGAGCAGGGCTGGAGCAGTTCAACTGAGGGCAACCTGCTCTGGGGGCTTCTAGAAGCACTGCAGGCTCCTCACCACTTCTTTTTCTGCTGCTTACATCCAGCTGGCATCCCTGGCTGGGGAAGGGAAGCTTTAGGTTGGGTGTCAGGGAACAGTCATTGACTCAACAGGCTGCCCAGGGAGGTGCTGGTGGGGTTTCCATCCCTGGAGGGGGTCCAGAAACCTGTGGCCATGGCACCTGGGGCCAGGTTTGATGGCCATGGTGGGGTTGGGCTGCTGGTTGGACTGGATGAGCTTAGAGGCCATGGCCATGGCACCTGGGGCCAGGGTTTGATGTCCATGGTGGGGTTGGGTTGCTGGTTGGACTGGATGAGCTCAGAGGTCATGGCCATGGCACTTGGGGCCAGGGTTTGATGGCCATGGTGGGGCTGGGTTGCTGGTTGGACTGGATGCTCTCAGAGGCCATGACCATGGCACTTGGGGCCAGGGTTTGATGGCCATGGTGGGGCTGGGTTGCTGGTTGGACTGGATGCTCTCAGAGGCCATGACCATGGCACTTGGGGCCAGGGTTTGATGGGCCATGGTGGGGCTGGGTTGCTGGTTGGACTGGATGCTCTCAGAAGTCTTCTCCAACCCAAAGAACTCTCTGATTCCATGGTTCATTACCTGCATGAGAGAGAAGGATGTGGGAGTGCTGGGTTGCTGGTTGGACCTGCTGACCTTGGAGGTCTTTCCCAGCCAAGACAACGCTATGATCCTATGAGTGTGAGTTCTGGAGCAGCTGATCCAAGGACCAATCCCTCTCCCAGCTGTGATTCCTCCCCTCTGTCCCTACAAACCTGAAGTGCCTGTGCGAGTTGTGCTGTGACCTGATGCAATGTGAGGCTGCCCTGTGAATCTCTTTGGTTGTTTTTTCAACAGGTCCCTGTAGATGGACTTGGATGCAGCAGAGCCCTTCCCATCAGCAGGAGGATCCATGCCTGCAGCACCACACCCACAATAAAGAGTCAGAAGCCAAGTGGTGGAGGCCACAGGACCCCTCCAAGCTGGATCCCCCTGCCCCGCGCTAGGCGCTGGAGTTGTGCCTCGCTCGCCCTAGGGGGGGGAAGCCTTTGCCAATGCTCACAAGGAACTGCTTCTCCCTGCTGCTTTGGGTCCTGTTTGATGGAGGCCTCCTAACACCACTGCACCCACAGCCACCACAGCCTCTAGAAGCAGAGCCAAGGGAAGATGCTGCCCCGGGGCCAGGGCGGAGGTCGTCTGCCCAGCGAGTCAAACGCGGCTGGGTCTGGAACCAGTTCTTCGTGCTGGAGGAGTACATGGGCTCTGAACCTCAGTATGTGGGCAAGGTAAAGGCCTTCATCCCTTCCTTTCCAAGGGCAAAGGATGCAGAGGAGGACCTGGAGGTGCTGGAAGGTGTCCAGAGCAGGGCCAGGAGGAGGAGCAGAGGGCTGGAGCTGCTCTGCTGTGAGCACAGCCTGAGGGAGTTGGGGTTGTGCAGGCTGGAGAGGAGAAGACTCCCAGGAGACCTCATTGTGGCCTTCCAGGATCTGCAGGGGGCTCCAAGAAAGCTGGGGAGGGACTTGTGAGGCTGTCAGGGAGGGATAGGACTGGGGGAATGGAACAAAACTAGAAATGGGTAGATTGAGCTTGGCTGTGAGGAAGAAGTTGTTGCCCATGAGGGTGGAGAGAGCCTGGCACAGGCTGCCCAGGGAGGTGGTGGAAGCCTCCTGCCTGGAGATGTTTGCAGCCAGGCTGGAGGTGGCTGTGAGCAGCCTGCTGTGGTGTGAGGTGTCCCTGCCCATGGCAGGGGGTTGGGACTGGCTGAGCCTTGAGCTCCCTTCCAACCCTGACAGCTCTGTGATCCTATGAAATGTGCTATAAAAGTCTCCCTGCTTCTGCTGGGGCAAACCTCCTTCAGCTGCCAGCAGCTGCCTCTGTTCTTCCCTTTTCTCCTTCACCCTCTCATAGACCCAAGAGAGAGACAGAGAGAGGCTGCTGCTGGTCTCTGCTCCCAGGGCAGCAGTGACAGAACAAGAGGCAATGGCCTCAAGCTGCCCCTGGGGAGGTTCAGCCTGGAGAGCAGGAAGAGTTTTTCCCCCTGCAGAGTGCTCAGGGCTTGGAGTGTGCTGCCCAGGGAGGTGGTGGAGTGCCCAAGGCTGGCTGTGTTTGCAGGTGGTTTGGCTGTGGTGCTTGGGGCTGTGGTTTAGGGCTGAGCCTTGCAGAGCAGGGCTCTGGGTTGGCCTTGGGGATGCTGAGGCTCTGCTCCAAGCTGAATGTTGATGCTGTGATTAGGACTGAGTGCTGCCATTTGCTTTCTGCCTCTCCTGTCTCCACTGAAGGCATTGTTGGGGTGGGTTTAGAACATTTGATGTCTGCCTCTTCAGGTTCCTCTTGCTTCCTGCTCTTGGGTTTGGATTGAAACTTCCTTCCCCAAAGAAATGGGAGGTCTGAGGTAGGTTTGTGGTGCACAGCTGGCTTGGAGTGGATAAAACAGCAGCAAAAGCAATAGCAGAGGGGTTCTGGGATGGGTTTGTGGTGCACAGCTGGCTTGGAGTGAATAAACAGCAGCAAAAGCAATAGCAGAGGGGTTCTGAGATGGGTTTGTGCTGAACAACTGACTTTAATGAAGCAAAACCTAATAATATTGGAGGTGTGAGATGGGTTTGTGGTGCACAGCTGGCTTGGGGTGGATAACCCACCAACTAATATATGTAATATGGGAGGTGTGAGATGGGTTTGTGGTGCTCAAGGGCCTTTCATCAGAGGTTTGAGTTGGATGTTAGGAGAAATTTCTCCCCAGCAAGAGTTCTGAAGCATTGGAAGAGGTTGCCCAGGGAGATGCTGGAGTCACCACCTCTGGAGGCAGTGAGAAGAGGCTTGGAAGTGGTGCTGAGGGATGTGGTGCTGAGGGATGTGGTTTGGTGGCAGTGGCCAAGGTGGCTTTGTGAGCTCTGGGTGAGTGAGTGGTGACCTCAGAGGTCTCCTCTGATCTCCACAGCTGTCTGGTTCTGTGGTCAGAGAATCACAGAGGGTTAGGGGCTGGAAGGGACTCCAGAGATCCTGCAGTCCATCCCCCCTGCCAGAGCAGGGGCACCCAGAGCAGTTCACTCAGGAACACAAGGGGGGGCTGGAGCTGGGTGATCCCTGAGGTCTGGCAGGTCTGTGAAGGTTTTTCTGCCTGGCTGTACCAAACTGTCTGAGCTTCTCCCACTCACAGCTGCGAGGGAAAGCCTTGTCACAGGGTGTTACAGCTAAGAGAAGTGATGAGGAGAGAGGGAAGAGCCAAAGCAGTGGAAGAGGGAGAGAAGTGGGGCCACAGCTTTGGCTTTTATGCCTTGCTGTGTTGAGCTGAGGCTTTTTGTCTCTCACTTAGCTCTGCCTGCTGAAAAAGGAGGGGGAAGGGGGGGGAAAGGATGGCTTTAAAAGCTTTGCATCCTGGATGCTGCCTCAAGTGTGTGAGGCACAAAGCAATGCTGACAGCTGCATGTGAAGGTGTGAGGAGGAAGTTGGAGGCAGGGAAACACAAACCCCCCTTGAGGAAGCCAGGCTTGCACTGAATGCTTTCCCTTGCAAGCTTTGGCTTCCTGCAAACTCTCTCAAATCCCAGAGCTGTTGGCTGCTGAGGTAGAGAGCAGCAACATAAAGCTGTTGGCTGCTGAGGTAGAGAGCAGCAACATAAAGCTGTTGGCTGCTGAGGTAGAGAGCAGCAACATAAAGGCAGAGCCAGAGAGGGGATTCTGCTCTGGGGAGACCTCCCCTGCAGGGCTGTGTGCAGCTCTGGAGCCCTCAGCACAGGAAGGACCTGGAGCTGATGGAGAGGCTCCAGAGGAGGCCAGGAAAATGCTCAGGGGGTTGGAGCAGCTCTGCTCTGAGGAGAGGCTGAGGGAGCTGGGGGTGTTCAGCCTGGAGAGGAGAAGGCTCCAGGGAGACCTCAGAGCAGCCTGCCAGTGCCTGAAGGGGGCTACAGGGAGGCTGCAGAGACTGTTTGCAAAGGCCTACAGGGACAGGACCAGGGACAGTGGCTTCAAACTGGAGCAGAGCAGATTGAGATTGGATGTGAGGAACAAGCTCTGCACCAGGAGGCTACTGGAACCCTGCAGCAGGTTGCCCAGGGAGGTGGTTGAGGCTCCATCCCTGGAGATATTCCAGATGAGGCTGGACAGGGCTCTGGGCAACCTGCTCTGGTTGGGGATGTCCCTGCTGAGTGCAGAGGGATTGGACTGGATGAGCTTTGGAGCTCCCTTCCAGCCCAGCCCATTCTGTAACTCCAAAGCAGCACCTTGCTTACTGATCTTGTGGCCTCACTTGTTTATTGATGTATTTAAGTAGCTGACTGTGGGAGAATAAGAAGCAAAAGATTGATGGCAGCAACATCTTTGGGCTGTGGTCCTCCCAGGTGTGGGCATTAGATGAAGCATTTGGAGATGGAAAGAAAAAGAGAGCTGTCAAGATCTGTCTGGACATGGCAGTGAGCTGGGGTTGGGCTCTGCTCCCCAGGCTCAGGAGGCAGAAGGAGAGGAACTGGCCTGAAATTGTGCCAGGGGAGGCTGAGGTTGGAGAGGAGGAGAAATGTCTTTGCTGCAAGAGTGGTCAGGGAGTGGCAGAGGCTGCCCAGGGAGGTGGTGGAGTCCCAATGGCTGGAGGGGTTCCAGAGCCCTGTGGCCATGGCACTGGGGCCAGGGTTTGATGGCCATGGTGGGGTTGGGTTGGTGTTGGACTGGATGACCTTAAAGGTTTTCTCCAACCCAACCAGTTCCATGACTCTATCATTCATTGACTGAATGAGAGAGAAGGATGGGGAGTTCAGGATGGAGAGATGTGGCCAGCAGGAGCAGGGAGCTCATCCTGCCCTGTGCTCAGCACTGCTGAGGCCACACCTGGACTCCTGTGTCCAGTTCTGGGCTCCTCAGGTTAGGAAAGAGGTTGAGCTGCTGGAAGGTGTCCAGAGAAGGGCAACAAAGCTGGGGAGGGGTCTGGAGCACAGCCCTGGGAGGAGAGGCTGAGGGAGCTGGGGTTGCTTAGCCTGCAGAAGAGGAGGCTCAGGGGAGACCTTCTTGCTCTCTCCAACTACCTGAGGGCAGGTTGTAGCCAGGTGGGGGTTGGTCTCCTCTCCCAGGAAGCCAGTACCAGAACAAGAGGACACAGTCTCAAGCTGTGCCAGGGGAGGTTTAGGCTGGAGGTGAGGAAAGAATTCTTCATAGAGAGAGAGATTGGCCCTTGGGATGTGCTGCCCAGGGAGGTGGTGGAATCCCCATCCCTGGAGGTGTTTAGGAAGAGCCTGGATGAGGCCCTGGGTGCCATGGATGAGTTGATCAGATGGTGCTGGGTGCTAGGTTGGACTGGATGGTCTCTGAGGTCTTTTCCCCCCTGGTTAATTCTGTGTTCTGTATCAAACCAGAAAGGAAGGATCAGGTTCTTGAGCTGTACTCCACACCTGAAGGGATAGAAAAGGTTGTGGCCATTCCTCTGCACTGCAAAGGAGGTCACAGATCCAAAGCTCTAACACTCCACATGCTGTGCTGGCCAAGAACTCTGCCATTAGAGTAGCAGAGCCAGCAGTGCAGCCCCCAGCTCCCCCAGAAGGAGATGGAGCTGCTGGAGAGGCTCCAGAGGAGGGACACAAAGATGATCAGAGGGATGGAGAACCTCCCCTGTGGGGCCAGGCTGAGGGAGTTGGGTCTGTTCAGCCTGGAGAAGAGAAGGCTCTGGGGAGGTTCTCCAGCCCTCTCATCATCTTTGTGTCCCTCCTCTGGAGCCTCTCCAGCAGTTTGATGTCCTTCTTGTGCTGGGGGCACCAGAACTGCACTCAGCAACGAGGTCTCCCCTCAGCCTCCTCTTCTCCAGACCAAACAACCTCACCTCCCTCAGCCCTTCCTCACAAGCTCTGTGTTCCAAACCCTTCCTCAGCTTGGTTGCCCTTCCCTAGACCTGCTCCTGCCTCCCTGTGTCCTTCTGGTAGTGAGGGGCCCAAAACTGAACCCAGGACTTGAGCTGTGGCCCAGCAGAGAGGGACAACCACAGCTCTCTGCTGTGCTAAAGCTGTGCAGGGGCAGTGCCCAGAGGCTGGAGCCAGGCTCTGCTGGGGGCTGCCCAATGCCAGCCCAAGGGGCAGTGGTGGAAGCTGAGGCAGAGGAAGTGCCATGGGAACAGGAGGAAGGATTTCTTCCCTGTGAGGTGCCAGAGGCCTGGAGCAGGCTGCCCAGGGGGGCTGTGGAGTCTCCTTGTCTGGAGCTATTCCAACCCCACCTGGCTGTGTTCTGTGTGAGCTGCTCTGGGTGCAGGGGGGTTGGACTGGATGGTCTCTGGAGGTCCCTTCCAGCCCCTAACCTCCTGAGCTGGTAGTTTCAGAGCAGAGGCATTGGTGCAGTACCTGAGAGCTGGCAGTGCTCCAGGAGCAGTTTTGTTCTGATCCAAAATTCACCTCTGAGGCAAATCTCTTGCTCATTCAGACTCCTTGTGCTCCTGTTCACGACAAGGAGAGGTCTTGGAGCCTACAAGGTAGGTCACAGCAGGCTAGAAATAATCCAAGAGGATGCTCTACAGGAATGTGCACTTAGTCCATTCAACCAGAGGAGGTGGAGCTGCTCTGCTGTGAATACAGAATCAACCAGGTTGGAAGAGACCTCAGAGATCATCAAGTCCAAACTACCACCCAGCACCATCTGATCAACTCAACCATGGCACCAAGTGCCTCACCCAGGCTCTTCCTAAACACCTCCAGGGATGGGGACTCCACCACCTCCCTGGACAGCACATCCCAATGGCCAATCTCTCTCTCTGGGAAGAACTTTCTCCTCACCTCCAGCCTAAACCTCCCCTGGCACAGCTTGAGACTGTGTCCTCTTGTTCTGGTGCTGGCTGCCTGGGAGAAGAGACCAACCCCCACCTGGCTACAACCTCCCTTCAGGGAGTTGCAGAGAGCAAGGAGGTCTCCCCTGAGCCTCCTCTTCTCCAGGCTAAGCAACCCAGTTCTGGAGCCCCTAGTACAGGAAGGCTCTGGAGGTGCTGGAAGGTGTCCAGAGAAGGGCCAGGAGGAGGAGCAGAGGGCTGGAGCTGCTCTGCTGTGAGCACAGACTGAGGGAGTTGGGGTTGTGCAGGCTGGAGAGGAGAAGGCTCCAGGGAGACCTTCTTGTGGCCTTCCAGGATCTGCAGGGGGCTACAAGAAAGCTGGGGAGGGACTTTTGAGGGGGTCAGGGAGGGATAGGAGCAGGGGGAATGGAGCAGAACTAGAAGTGGGTAGATTGAGATTGGCTGTGAGGAAGAAGTTGTTGCCCAGGAGGGTGGTGAGAGCCTGGCACAGGTTGCCCAGGGAGGTGGTGGAAGCCTCCTGCCTGGAGGTGTTTGCAGCCAGGCTGGAGGTGGCTGTGAGCAACCTGCTGTGGTGTGAGGTGTCCCTGCCCATGGCAGGGGGTTGGGACTGGCTGAGCCTTGAGCTCCCTTCCAGCCCTGACAGTTCTGTGACTCTGAGATCCTCTCTGCAGCAAAAAGCAATTCACCCTGAGCTATCTTTATTATGGAGACTCCTCCCTCAGCATCACCCTCTGCACTCTCCAGCTCCACTCTTCCTGCTTCAGATGATTTGCTAACACAGCTCCAGCTCATGTCTGATGAAAAATAGATATGGAGGAGACAAAAAACAGAGAGAGAAACACTTAGCAAGAGCTGGCATCGTTAGTCAGGCCTCTGTGCCATGCTGAATGTGGTTAAATATTCATTCAGTTGCTTTAGTTACATTTTCCAGCCCTTTGAAGAGGAGCTGCTTGAGCAGATGTGCTTTGTAGAGTCCAGGCTCCAAAGGTGAGGAAGAAGTTGTGCAGAGTCCCAGAATGGGCCAGGCCTGAAGGGAGCTCCAGAGCTCATCCAGTCCAAGCCCTCTGCACTCAGCAGGGACATCCTCAACTAGATCAGGTTGCCCAAAGCCCTGTCCAGCCTCACCTTGAAGTTCTCCAGGGTTGGAGCCACAACCCCTCCCTGGGCAACCTGCTGCAGGGTTCCAGCAGCCTCCTGGTGCAGAACTTGTTCCTCACATCCAATCTCAATCTGTTCTGCTCTAGTTTGAAGCCATTGCCTCTGGTCCTGTCCCTGCAGGCCTTCATGATCAGTCTCTCTGCAGCCTTCTTGTAGCCTCCTTCAGGTCCTGGCAGGCTTCTCCTCTCCAGGCTGAACACCCCCAGCTCCCTCAGCCTGTCCTCATGGCAGAGGTTCCCCAACCCCCTGAGCATTTCTGAGGTAAAACCAACCAAAGAACTCAAAGCAGCACAGAGTTGTTTTGCCTGGAAGAGACCTCTGAGATCCTCCAGTCCAACCACCAGCCCAACACCCCCCTGGCCATCAGCCCAAGGGCCCAAGTGCCATGGCCACACCTGTGGTGAATGTGCTTTGCCAGGGGGCAGGAAGCAGGGAAGAATTGGCTTTCCTTCCTTGCTCCTCAGTTTGAGTTAAAGGCAAATCTTGAAGCCCTAACACTGGAGATTTAGTAGTGGACAGGTGAAAGGAGAAGGACATGGAGAGACTTGAAGGTGTCCAGAGAAGGGCAAGAAAGTTGGGGAGGGGTCTGGAGCACAGCCCTGGGAGGAGAGGCTGAGGGAGCTGGGGTTGCTTAGCCTGCAGAAGAGGAGGCTCAGGGGAGACCTTCTTGCTCTCTCCAACTCCCTGAGGGAGGTTGTAGCCAGGTGGGGGTTGGTCTCTTCTCCCAGGCACCCAGCACCAGAACAAGAGGACACAGTCTCAAGCTGTGCCAGGGTAGGTTCAGGCTGGAGGTGAGCAGAAAGTTCTTCCCAGAGAGAGAGATTGACCCTGGGAATGTGCTGCCCAGGGAGGTGGTGGAGTCCCCATCCCTGGAGGTGTTCCAGAGGGCTTGTATGTGGCACTTGGAACCATGGTTTAGCTGTCAGGAGGTGTTAGGCATTAGGCCATAGGTTGGACTTGATGATCTCTGAGGTCTTTTTCAACCTGCTTGATGCTGTGACTCCATCACTCCATCACTCCATCACTCTATGACTCCATGACTCCATCACCCATCACCTTATGACTCCATGACTCTGTGACCTTTGTTTAAGCATAGGAGGCACTGGATGGGGGTAAAAATCATCTTAGCTCACACTCCCCATGCTTTTCCCATGCACTTAGAGGTGCTTAAGGACCTGAAAGGTGGTTCTTCTGCAGCTCTGTGGCCCTTAGTGCCATGGTTTAGTTGATTGGCTGGTGCTAGCTGCCAGGTTGGACTTGCTGGTCTCTGAGGTCTCTTCCAACCTGGCTGATGCTGTGATTCACTTTTCCCAGCCCAGCAGAAGCCATCAATGATCTTTTCCTCCTCTTCTCTTCTCTTTCTCTTCTCCAGCTTCATTCTGACCTGGACAAGGGAGTGGGCACTGTGAAATACACCCTCTCAGGAGATGGTGCTGGGACAGTTTTCACCATTGATGAGACCACAGGAGACATCCATGCCATAAGGAGCCTGGACAGGGAAGAGAAACCTTTCTACACCCTCCGGGCCCAGGCTGTGGATGTGGACACCAAGAAGCCTCTGGAACCCGAGTCTGAGTTCATCATCAAGGTGCAGGACATCAATGACAACGAGCCAAGGTTCCTGGATGGGCCTTATGTGGCCAGTGTCCCAGAGATGTCTCCAGTGGGTAAGTGAGGAGCTTGGAAACAGGCTGCTAAGCCATTGCCTGATGCTGAATTGCTCTCACTGTGGGCTTCCTGCTGAGGAAAATGAATACAGAACCAAGGAGGTTGGGAAGGACCTCAGAGGTCATCCAGTCCAACCTGTCACCCAGCACCATCTGAGCAACTCAGCCATGGCACCAAGTGCCTCAGCCAGGCTCTCTGTAATCACTTCCAGTGCTGGGGACTCCATCACCTCCCTGGGCAGCACATTCAGTCTGCAGAGAAGGCTCCCAGGAGACCTCATTGTGGCCTTCCAGGATCTGCAGGGGCTCCAAGAAAGCTGGGGAGGGACTTTTGAGGGTGTCAGGGAGGGATAGGACTGGGGGGGATGGAGCAAAACTAGCAATGGGTAGATTGAGATTGGCTGTGAGGAAGAAGTTGTTGCCCATGAGGGTGGTGAGAGCCTGGCACAGGCTGCCCAGGGAGGTGGTGGAAGCCTCCTGCCTGGAGGTGTTTGCAGCCAGGCTGGAGGTGGCTGTGAGCAACCTGCTGTGGTGTGAGGTGTCCCTGTCCATGGCAGGGGGTTGGGACTGGCTGAGCCTTGAGCTCCCTTCCAGCCCTGACAGCTCTGTGCTTCTATGATTCCATCACCCAGCACCATCTGATCAACCCAACCAAGGCTCCAAGTGCCTCATCCAGGCTCTTCCTAAACACCTCCAGGGCTGGGGACTCCACCACCTCCCTGGGCAGCACATCCCAATGGCCAATCTCTCTTGCTGGGAAGAAGTAGGATTCCTAAGCTGCTGCTTAGAAATATCTCATCCTCATGCTCAGGGCTCCACAGGTTGCAGCTTGGCTTTGGCTTTGTTTGCTTGTGGGAAGCAGATCCTCCTGCAACAAGGAGCTGCTGTGACTTGGAGCCTCTGAGAGCAGCAGGAGAAATCAAAAGGTGCATCCAGGGCCTCCCTGGGCAGCCTGTTCCAGTGCCTCCCACCCTCACTGGGCAGAAGTTCTTCCTGATCTCCAGACTCAATCTCTTCTCCTCCTTTCTTATGTTCTGAAATGTGTGTGTGGAGTAGGAGACAAAACTCAATCAATCACAGAATGCTCTGGGCTGGAAGGGAGCTGCAGAGCTCATCCAGTCCAACCCCTCTGCACCCAGCAGGGACATCCTCCACTGGATCAGGTTCCCAGAGCCCTGTCCAGCCTCACCTTGAATATCTCCAGGCATGGAGCCTCAGCCACCTCCCTGGGCAACCTGCTGCAGGGTTCCAGCAGCTTCCTGGTGCAGAACTTGTTCCTCACATCCAATCTCAATCTGCTCTGGGTTGGAGTCGCTGTCCCTGGTCCTGTCCCTGCAGACCTTTGGGAGCAGTCTCTCTCCATCCTTCTTGCAGCCCCCTTCAGGTCCTGGCAGCAGCTCTGAGGTCTCCCTGAGCCTTCTCCTCTCCATGCTGAATGCCCCTAGCTCCCTCAGCCTGTCTTCACAGCAGAGCTGCTCCAACCCCCTGAGCATTTTCCTGGCCTCCCCTGGACCCTCTCCATCAGCTCCAGGTCCTTCCTGTGCTGAGGGCTTCAGGGCAGGATGCAGTGCTCCAGGTGAGGTCTCCTCAGAGCAGAGGGGCAGGATCCTCTCTCTCCATCTCTGGCAATGCTGCTTTGGATGCAGCCCAGGCTGCCCTTGGCCTCCTGTGCTGCAGTCTCACCCTGCCTGCTCCTGCCCAGCTTCTCCCCCCCCAGCACCCCCAAGTCCTTCTCCTCAGGGCTGCTTTCCATCCCCTCCTCCCCCAGGCTGTGTTGGTGGTGAGGATTGGCCTGAATTGATGAAAAGGGGGAAAAGAGAGGGGATGAAAGCTGCTGCAGACTGAGGGGGAGGCAGCAGTGTCCTCAGTGAGGGCCTGGTGACTGAAGCAGACCTCTCTTTGCTGTGGGGTTGGCTTGCAGCAAAGCTCTTCCCCAAATCCCTTCTGTTGCCTGTGAGGTGCCAGGAGGGTTTTGCCTCCTCCACTGCAGCTCTCTCCCCTTCCTTTGCCCTCTCTCAGCTGTGTTTTGGGTTGTTCTATTTTGGCCCCCTTAGTGCTAGCAGGGATGTCTCTCTGGGGAGCCAAAGCTGCTGCTCCCTAGCACCAGGACCATTTAGCTGAGCTGGGAAGGCAAAGCTTGGAGCTGCCACTGCCTGAGGCTGACAGTGGAAATCACTTTGATTCCTCTGAGCTGGTGGTGGTCTTGGCAGAGCCAAAACCAAACCACCCTGGGAAACTCTTCCTCTCATCTCTTTATTTATTGCTTTCCATTCTCTGGTTGCCACTTTGCAGTCCCCAAGTGGCCTCAGCTGCACCTGGCTGTGTTTTGCAAGGCAGTTTATCCTCAGCTGCACTGCTGCATCCTCTTCCCACTGTGGGAAATGCACTGAGGCACAGAACCAGAGAACTGGGTGGGAAAAGGCCTCTGAGAGCATCCAGTCCAAGCCAGCAACCCAACCCCACCACAGACTTCAAACCTGGCCCCAAGTGCCATGGCCACAGGTTCCTGAACCCCTCCAGCCATGGGGACTCCACCACCTCCCTGGGCAGCCTCTGCCACTCCCTGACCACTCTGAACCAAAGAAATTTCTCCTCCTCTCCAACCTCAGCCTCCCCTGGCACAATTTCAGGCCAGTTCCTCTCCTTCTATCACCTGAGACTGGGGAGCAGAGCCCAACCCCAGCTCACTGCAGCCTCCTCTCAGGGAGCTGCAGAGAGCAAGGAGGTCTCCCTCAGCCTCCTCTTCCCCACACTGCACACCCTCAGCTCCCTCAGCTGCTCCTCCCCAGCCCTGCTCTCCAGACCCTTCCCCAGCTCTGTTGCCCTTCCCTGGCCCTGCTCCAGCTCCTCAATGTCCCTCTTGGAGTAAGAGGCCCAGAACTGAGCCCAGGATTCCAGGTGTGGCCTCCTCAGTGCTGAGTCCAGAGGCACAATCCCTGCCCTGCTCCTGCTGCCCACACCACTGCTGCCCCAGGCCAAGCTGCTGGTGTCCTCCTTGGCCCCCTGGGCACACTGCTGGCTCATCTTCAGCCCCCCCAGGTCCTCTTCTGCTGGGCAACTTTGCAGCCACTCCTCCCCAGGCCTGCAGCACTCCTGGGGAGCAGTGAATTCATCAGCAGAGTACATCCCAGGGCGGATGTGTGAGGGGACCTTGGCACTGGGAGAGCTTTGGGAGCATCTCCTGGAGCTGTTGTGGGCTCTGGGGCTGGTTGGGTTCATTTCTGCTCTCCCTAAGTGCAGGGCAATGCAAATGGCTCTTTAAAACCCTGCTCAGTCTTTAGGCTGCCCAAAGAGCTTCTAAAAGCTTGAGCTGTCCCATCCAGCTCCTCCAGCTCCTGCTGAGCATCCCTAATGGGCAGGCAGCTGCCTTTTTGCTGCCATGCATTATGGATGTGAATCAAAATAGCCTGGAGGTGTGGCCAGGGTGCTGGAGCAGGGTGTGAGCAGCTCCAGCAGCCCAGGCACAGCTGAAGCTCAGCACTCCTGCAGGGGGTGGTGCAGGGGGAGATGTCCACATGGATCCCTGTGTCTGATTCCAGCCTCTTGGGACCTGCTGGAGGGGGGAAAATGTTATTAGATGGCTCTAAAATTGTAGAGAGGATCATGGAAGGGCTTGGGTTGGAAAGGACCTTCAAGAGCATCCAGTTCCAACCCCCTGCCACGGGCAGGGACACCTCCCACCCTGCCCAGGATGCTCAAGGGCTGGGCTGGGGAGGGGTCTGGAGCACAGCCCTGGGAGGAGAGGCTGAGGGAGCTGGGGTTGCTTAGCCTGCAGAAGAGAGGCTCAGGGGAGACCTTCTTGCTCTCTCCAACTCCCTGCAGGGAGGTTGTAGCCAGGTGGGGGTTGGTCTCTTCTCCCAGGCAGCCAGCACCAGAACAAGAGGACACAGTCTCAAGCTGTGCCAGGGGAGGTTTGGGCTGGAGGTGAGGAGAAAGTTCTTCCCACAAGGAGAGATTGGCCCTTGGGATGTGCTGCCCAGGGAGGTGGTGGAGTCCCCATCCCTGGAGGTGCTCAAAAGGGATTGGATGTGGCACTTGGAGCCTTGGTTGAGCTGTCAGGAGGTGTTGGGGGCTAGGTTGGACTTGATGATCTCTGAGGGCTCTTCCAACCTGGTTGATTCTATGATTCTCTGATCCAGCCTGGCTTGGACACCTCCAGGGTTAACTTCATGCCTTGCTGTCCACAACTTACTCAGCTCAGGACTTCTGCCTCTTTACCTACTCCCAACCACATCAAACCCCAATCTCCACCTCAGTTAAAGGATGCCAAGTTAATCACAGTGCATTAGAGGGTGGAAGAGAGCTCCAGAGATCATCCAATCCACCCCTCCAGAGCAGCATCACCCAGGGCAGGCTGCACAGGAAGGCATCCAGGGGGGGTTGGAAAGGCTCCAGAGCAGGAGACTCCACAACCTCTCTGGGCAGCCTGCTCCAGGCCTCTGGGACCCTCACACCAAAGAAGTTTCTCCTCATGCTGAGCTGAAACCTTCTCTGGTCAAGTTTGTGTCCATTGCTCCTTGGCTTCTTGCTGTGCACCACCCATGAGAGCTTGGCCCCCTCCCCTTGCCCCCCAGCCCTCAGCTATTGATAGACATTGATCAGATCCCTCTCAGCCTTCTCCTCCCCAGACTCAACACCCCAGGGCTCTCAGTCTCTCCTCACAGGGGAGATGCTCAAGTCCCCAAATCCTCCTCCTGGCTCTGCCTTGGACTCTCTCCAGCAGCTCTCTGTCTCTCTTCACCTGGGGAGCCCCAAACTGGACACAGGATTGCAGCTGTGGTCTGAGCAGGGCAGAGCAGAGGGGCAGCAGAACCTCCCCAGCCCTGCTGGCCACACTTTTCCTGCTGCCCCCCAGGACCCCCTTGGCTCTCTTGGCCCCCAGGGCACATTGCTGTCCCAGGCAGAACTTGCTGCCCCCAGCACTCCAAGGTCTCTCTCCATGGAGCTGCTCTCCAGCAGGGGAACCTCTGCCCTGTCCTGGTGCCTGCTGTTTTCCCTGCCCAGCTGCAGGACCCTGCTCTTGTCCTTATTGAACCCCATGAGCTTTGCTTGCAGCCAGCTCTCAGCCTGCCCAGCTCTGGCTGGCAGCACAGCCTGGGGGGTGTCAGCCACCCCCAACCCCACCTCCCCCCAGTTCTGTACCATCAGAGAACTTGCTGAGGGTAAGTCTTAAACCCCTAAAGTGTCCCCTGGGTGTCTGGAGTGTCACCTGAGCCTGTCCCCCACTCTGCTTGTGCCCAGAGCTTCCCAGCAGGGAGCAGCTGGATGCCAGTTTGCTGCCTGAGCACTGCCAGATGTCCTGCAGCAGGTAGGGCTCAGAAGCCAGGCAGTGACATTTGCAGGGCTCAGAGCCACAGCCCCCTGCAAAAATGTGCCTGGAGAACAGGGTGCATCCTTTTGATGTTCCAGCTGAGGTAGGTAGGTAGGAAAACCTCAGTCCTGGGTTCAGTTCTGGGCTCCTCACTCCCAGAAGGACAGTGAGGAGCTGGAGCAGGGCCAGGGAAGGGCAACCAAGCTGGGGAAGGGTCTGGGGAACAGGGCTGGGGAGGAGCAGCTGAGGAAGCTGGGGGTGTTCAGTGTGGGGAAGAGGAAGAAGCCAGGAAGCTCCACCAAGAGATGAGGAAACTTCTTTGGTGTGAGAGTGACAGATCCCTGGAGCAGGCTGCCCACAGAGGCTGTGGAGTCTCCTCTGGAGACTTTCCAGACCCACCTGGGTGCACTGCTGTGTGCCCTGCCCCTGGTGATGCTGCTCTGCCCACAGAGGCTGTGGAGTCTCCTCTGGAGACTTTCCAGACCCACCTGGGTGCACTGCTGTGTGCCCTGTCCCTGGTGATGCTGCTCTGGCTGGGGGTTGGAGTGGATGATCTATGGAGGTCCCTTCCAACCTTTCCCCTTCTGTGCTTCTCTGATCTCCTGCCCCCAGTCCTGCAGAGCAAGGCTTTGATTCAAGCTCAGGCTTAACTTCAAGCCCATTGCAAGGCTGCTTTAAAGGAGGCAGCTCCAAAGCCCTGCTTGTCTCAAGGGAGGAGGCCAGCAGCTGCCCCCCACTGACTTCTCTGCTTATTAAAGCAAGAGCAGGGAGGGGAAGTTCTTGCCAGCAGCATTCAAGCTAAGAAGGAAATCATCTGAGCCTGTCAGGCACCGGCTCCTCAGAGCCCTTTTGTCTGCAGGGCTGTTTTCTCACCTTTATTTTGGGCCAGTGCCATCTGCATGGGTGCATGGTGGTGACACACAGCACTCAGGGCTGCTCTGCTGCTGCAGCCACAGGCCAGAGGGAAGGCTGCTGACCTTCACAGAGGACTTTTTCTCTCCAAACTTCTTGTTTGCTTTGCTGGGCTTTGGTCTTTTACCTTCCTTTATTAGAAGGTAAAATTTCCCTTCACATTTTGCAGCAAGGAAAGGCAAACTCACACCTTGGGGAGCACAGAGCTGTCAGGGCTGGAAGGGAGCTCAAGGCTCAGCCAGTCCCAACCCCCTGCCATGGGCAGGGACACCTCACACCACAGCAGGTTGCTCACAGCCACCTCCAGCCTGGCTGCAAACACCTCCAGGCAGGAGGCTGCCACCACCTCCCTGGGCAACCTGTGCCAGGCTCTCACCACCCTCCTGGGCAACAACTTCTTCCTCACAGCCAATCTCAATCTCCCCCACTCTAGCTTGGATCCCTTCCCCTAGTCTGTATCCCAAGTGCCACATCTTCTTCCTGGGCTCTTTGCCCCCAGGCCTCCCTTTCAGCATCACTTTGGGATCTTTGAGTGCTGCTGATGGAGGATAATTGTCCTTCTTCCTAAGGCCTAATCTAACTCTCCCCTCCTCTAGCATGGATCCATTCCCCCTGCTCCTATCCCTCCCTGACAGCCTCAAAAGTCCCTCCCCAGCTTTCTTGGAGCCCCCTGCAGATCCTGGAAGGCCACAATGAGGTCTCCTGGGAGCCTTCTCCTCTCCAGCCTGCACAACCCCAACCCCCTCAGCCTGCAATGGAGAAGCAAAGCAAAGTCCATTCCTGCTGGGTTGCTGCTCCTTGGTTTGCTCTCCTCCTGCTTCTCGCCTGAGCACTTCAGCAAAGCCTCTCTTGCAGCAGAGAAATGTTGGACTGGCTTGGGCTGGATGCTCTCAGAGGCCTTTTCAAGCCCAGACAGCTCTCTGATCTGTGAGGTCAGCTAAAATCCTCATCCATAGCAAATCTTCCTGGCACTGGGGTGGGAGGAGAAGGCTCCACAGACATCTCCCAGGAGCTTTGTCCTCTCCCCCATGACAAAGAGCACAAAGCCAGGAGGGTTTCTTCCCCTCTAGAGAACAATCTGAAGAGCAACCTTTCGTTTTTGGTGTGTTTTCCACTCCACTGCTGGAGTGCTGGCAAAGCCCCAGCATGGCCAAGTGATCTGCAGGCCCCTCCTGCTTGTCCCTCTGCTTGTCCTCAGGCTGCTGAGCTCTGATCCCCCCCTGATGCCATCGGGTGGAGGCAGAGCAGGGCCAGAGCTGAGGCTCCTGATCTCCAACCAGCTGCAAATGTGCTCTCCACGGTGGCTCTCACTCAATCTCAGCTTTATTAAGCTCCCAGCAAGGGCCTGGCAAATCAGCTCTCTGTGCTGGCAGGCACCCCTGAGCCTGCCAAAGGCACAGGTCAGCCTGCTGAGGAGCTGCCTTCAGCTCCAATTGGAGTGAGCCCAAGCTGCAGGAGGAGTCAGAATCCCTTCCCAGGGCTATGGAGGATGTTGGCATCCCTGGAGGGCACAACAGGGGTGGCCACTCTCTGGTGCTGTCCCCCGAGGCTCAGTGCTGTGTAATGATCTGGGTGAGGGGATTGAGGCAGCCCGCAGGGAGCTGGCAGATGGCACCAAATTGGGGATCTGCTGGAGGGCAGGAAGGCTCTGCAGAGGGACCTGGCCAGGCTGGACCCAAGGGCTCAGGTCAGTGGGAGAGGGTTGAACAAAGCCAAGAGCTGGGTCCTGCACTTGGGTCACAACAAACCCAAGGTCCCTTCCACCCCAACCCATTCTGAGACCTTCAAGGTCCCTTCCACCCCAACCCATTCTGAGACCTTCAAGGTCCCTTCCACCCCAACCCATTCTGAGACCTTCAAGGTCCCTTCCACCCCAACCCATTCTGAGACCTTCAAGGTCCCTTCCACCCCCAACCCATTCTCAGACCTTCAAGGTCCCTTCCACCCCAACCCATTCTGAGACCTTCAAGGTCCCTTCCACCCCCAACCCATTCTCAGACCTTCAAGGTCCCTTCCACCCCCAACCCATTCTGAGACCTTCAAGGTCCCTTCCACCCCAACCCATTCTCAGACCTTCACCCTTCCACCCCCAACCCATTCTGAGACCTTCAAGGTCCCTTCCACCCCAACCCATTCTGAGACCTTCAAGGTCCCTTCCACCCCAACCCATTCTGAGACCTTTAAGGTCCCTTCCACCCCAACCCATTCTGAGATCTTTAAGGTCCCTTCCACCCCAACCATTCTGTGATCTTTGAGTTCTCTTCCAACCCAACACATGCTATGGCCTTCAAGGTCCCTTCCACTTCAAACCATTCTCTGACCTTCAAGGTCCCTTCCAAGCCAACCTATTCTATGATCTTTCAGTTCCCTCCTTCCAACCCAGCAAAACTGTGGTTCCAGCAAAGCTGAAGCTGCTTCTGGTTCCCCAGTAGGAGACCTCTCAAGGTGCTGTGCTTCAGTCTGTGGATGGGGCAGGCAGAAATGTTGCTCTTCAGGGGTTTGAAAGGCTAGAAGAAATGAAATATAATCCTTCCCCCCCCCCTCCATCCTGCACTGAACATCATCCTTGGGAGGATGGTTCTTACTTGCCCCCAGCGTGGGACACTGAGCAGCTAAGTCCTGGGTTAAATTCCATCTGGAGCAGGTCTGCAGTGGAGGTGATGATAAAGCCTGAGAGGCTCCAATGTGCCCCCAGAATATCCCCCAGCCCCTTCCACCCAGGGAAAACAAAGGATCAGCAGCTGGAGGATCAGCATGGGACTGCAGGTGTTGATCAGCTCTCAGTGGGCTGTCTCCTTCTCCTCCTGGCCCTTGCTGGGCTGTGCAGCCATCACTCCCAGGTGGAGTGGATGTCAGTTCCCAGGGCAAGCAAGCTTTAGGCTCTCCTGAGAGCATTTTGCTGCTCAGGACAACTGCAGAGGGAAGAATTGGATGTTCCCCCTTGCTGCCCTTGCTGCTTCCAGCCTTGTGGCTCAGCCCTGGGGGCCTCAAGCTGCCTCTGCTGCTTGGTTGCTCCTCTACCAGCTTTGGAGAGCCTGTTCCTGGTGGGCTCTAATTAGGCACAGGCAGGTGGTGGGCAGTGAGCAGCTGTCCTGCCAGCTTGGGGTGGATGTGGAAGCAGCTTCCTTGTGGCTCCCCACGGGTTGTGTTTCTGCTGGGTTTGCTTCCTTTTGCCTCCACAAAGGACACTTGAAGCCTCTGTTCAGAGCAGTGCTGGGCAGGCACTGCAATAGGCTGCCCAGGGGGGTGGTGGAGGCACCATGCCAGGAGGTGGTCCAGAGGTGTGTGGCTGGCTGGCTGGCTGACCATGGTGGTGTTGGGGTGCTGGTTGGACTGGGGGAGCTTAGAAAGCCTTTCCAACCCAAACCATTCTGTGCCTCTATGATTAAGAACAAGGTTTGAAGGGGGCCTAAAGGTTGGACTTGATGATCTTAGAGGTCTTTTTCCCAGCAAAACCATTCCATGATTGTAAGAGTCTGTGAGTAGGGAGAAGCTCTTGGGGTTGAAGCTTGGCCTTGGAGATCTCAGAGGTCATTTCCAACCCAAACAACTCTATGGTTCTGTGATTAGGGAGAAGCATTTTGGGTTGAATTTGGATCTGGTGATCTCAGAGCTCATTTTCAAGCCAAGCATTTCTGTGGTGCAGGAAGGTGCTGCTGTGTCCCACAGGACTTGCTGGGGGGGCAGGGAGCTCTTTCTTCATCCCTGCTGCCTCTTCAGTAGTGCTGCTTGCAGTGTTTTATCTGACACCCACTGGTGACCAGCTCCATGTGGGTCACAGCCAGCAGAACAATGCCTGCAGCTCCAACCCTTCCCATGCAAGGCAGCAGGGCTGGAGGAAGCTCAGCAGTTCCTGCTCCTGTTTCCAAACTGAGGCTGGAAGTGCTTTGCCAGCTAGCAGCTGACTCCCACAGCCCTGATGAGAGCACTGCTGGGATTTAGAGTGGAATAGAACAGAGTAGAATAGAATTAAACTGCTTGGAACAGACCTTGGAGATCATCCAGTCCAGCCAATCACCCAACCCCATCTGATCAACTCAACCATGGCACCTAGTGCCTCATCCAGGCTCTTCCTAAACACCTCCAGGGATGGGGACTCCACCACCTCCCTGGGCAGCACATCCCAAGGGCCAATCTCTCTTGCTGGGAAGAATTGCTTCCTCACCTCCAGCCTAAACCTTTGCAGCCTTCCATCAGCTTGCACAGGGGGAAGCCCTCCCCCAGAGTGCAGCTTCCTTGCTTACCATCCATCCCCCCTAAAAAGTTTCATCTATTCCATAACTTCTTACTCAGGAGGGTAATTGGGATGTGCTGCCCAGGGAGGTGGTGGAGTGCCCAAGGCTGGCTGTGTTTGCAGGTGGTTTGGCTGTGGTGCTTGGGGCTGTGGTTTAGGGCTGAGCCTTGCAGAGCAGGGCTCTGGGTTGGCCTTGGGGATGCTGAGGCTCTGCTCCAGCCTGAGTGTTGCTGTGCTTCTGTGCTCTCTGCCCATCAAGGCTGGCTGGGGCAGCAGCTGCTGTGACAAGGGTAGGTGTGTCAGTAACAGCACAGCATCCCCAGATGCACAGGACAGCTACAGCAGTGAACAAGCAGCTCATGAATTATGGACCAAGCTCTTAGGAGTAAAGGTTTGACAGCTTGCATGGCCCAGATCCTGCAGCCTGCTAGGGGAACTGCACCATCTGCTGGATCTCCACTTCCTCCAGAGCTCATCAACCCCTCTGCACTCAGCAGGGACATCCCCAACCAGCCTCACCTTGAACATCTCCAGGGATGGAGCCACAACCACCTCCCTGGGCAACCTGCTGCAGTGTTCCAGCAGCCTCCTGGTGCAGAACTCATTCCTCACATCCAACCTCAACCTGCTCTGTTCTAGTTTGAAGCCATTGCTTAGTTCCAACCCCCTGCCATGGGCAGGGACACCTCCCACCAGCCCAGGCTGCTCAAAGCCTTTTCCAACCTGTGCTTGAACACCTCCAGGCAGGAGACATCCCCAGCCTCCCTGGGCAAGCTGTGCCAGTGTCTCCCCAGCCTCGCTGCCAAGAACTTCTTCCTCACCTCCAGCCCCAATCTGCCCTCCTCAAGCTTCAATCCATTCCCTCTCATCCTGTCACTCCCAGCCCTTGTCTAAAGGCCCTCCCCAGCTTCCTTGTAGCCTCCTTCAGGCTGCTCTGAGGCTTCAAAGCAATAGTCCCCATCCCTGGAGGTGTGTAAGAAGAGCCTGGCTGAGGCACTTGTTGCCATGGTGGAGTTGATGAGGTGCTGTTGGGTGGGAGGTTGGACTGGATGATCTCAAAGGCCTTTTCCAACCTGGTTAATTCCATTCCATCCTGATCAAAGAATGCAAGAGCAATCAGCACCTCCCACAGCCTTACCAGGTTGCATCCTGGCTGGTGCAGAGATCTCTGCTGCTTTCTGAGGTTGTTTTTCCCTCTTCTGGTGTCTCTGTGGAGCCCAAGTCTGCCCTCAGGGGCTGTGCAGAATTTTAAGTAGGAGAAAAGGGGGAAGAGAAATAAAACATGAAGGATAAAAACCTGCTTCCATCAGCTCTGAACCCCTCCTGAGGGACTCAGCTGCAGTGGGTTGAGGAGGTAGGAAGAGGCCAAGCAGTGCTCAGTCATCAACCTCTCTAAATCCCTTTGCCTTGCTGCCCCAAATCTGATCTGAAGTGCATGAATCTATTAAAATATTAAAGCAGAGCTGCCCTGGGGGGGTCCTGCTGTGGACTCCACGGCCTCTGGAGGGCCCTCCCAACCCTTTCCATTCTAGGACTCTGTGAGAACTGCTCCAAAGGTCCTGGAAAGCTTCTTTCTGTCATTCAAAAGTGGGAGGGAAAAAAGGTTGGAGGGGGAGGAATGGAGGTTTTTTTTTTTGTCACCATATTTCCATGCAGAGATTAACTTTGTTCAGGTAAAGATGCCTGGGTGAGCAGAGAGTGAGACTCTTCCCCTCGAGCAGGGCAGGCAGCTGTTGCAAAATAAATGAGGCAGAAGCTCTGGAGAGCTCCTGAGGCGCCAGAATGAAGCCCCTGGAAGTGGCACCCAGGGCTGAGTGATATTCCTCACACACTGACTCTTCCTCCTCTCCTCTCCTCTCCTGCTGGCCCTGTGGGAAAATCAGGCTCTCTTAGGCCTATACTCTGAATCAATCAGTTGACAGCTGAGGGACTGAGGTGTGGGACTCCAGCCCACAAAGCCCCCAGTGGTAAAAGGATGGAGATTCTCTCCCCTAAATCCCTTTTGCTTTTGGTCATGTACACCTTTCTTTCTCTCTTTCTCTCTCCTCCTCCTCCTCTCCTTCTTCTCCTCCTCTCTCCTCCTCTCCTTCTTCTCCTCCTCTCCTTCTTCTCCTCCTCCTCCTCCTCTCCTCCCTCCTCTCCTTCTCCTCTCCTCTCCTTCTCCTCCCTCCTCCCTCCCTCCTCTCTCCCCCTCCTCCTCCTCCTCCTCCTCTCCTCCTCCTCCTCTCCTCCTCCTCCTCCTTCTCTCCTCTCCTTCTCCTCCTCCTCTCCTTCTCCTCCTCCTCCTTCTCCTCCTCCTCTCCTCTCCTTCCTCCTCCTCCTTCTCCTCCTCCTCTCCTTCTCCTCCTCTCTCCTCCCTCCCTCCTCCTCTCCTCCTCCTCCTCCTCCTCTCCTCCTCCTCCTCCTCCTCCTCCTCCTCTCCTCCTCTCCTCCCTCTCTCCTCCTCCTCCTCCTCCTCTCCTCCTCCTCTCCTCCTCCTCCTCCTCCTCCTCTCCTGATCCTCCTCCTCCTCTCCTTCTCCTCCTCCTCTCCTTCTCCTCCTCCTCTCCTTCTCCTCCTCCTCTCCTTCTCCTCCTCCTCTCCTTCTCCTCCTCCTCTCCTTCTCCTCTCCTTCTTCTTTAGGATTTTTGGAGGTTATTTGGTTTTTGCTTTGGGTTGGGTTTGCTTTGGGTTGGGTTTGCTTTGGGTTGGGTTTGTGTTTGGGCTGAGAGTTATTTGTTTTGCTTTGCTTTGCTCTTGGTTTTAGTTTGGGTTTGGTTGGGTTGGGTTTGTGTTTGGGTTGAGAGTTATTTGTTTTGCTTTGCTCTTCTTGGTTTTGGTTTTGGTTTGGTTGGGTTTGCTTTGGGTTTGCTTTGCTTTGGGTTGGGTTTGTGTTTGGGTTGAGAGTTATTTGTTTTGCTTTGCTTTGCTCTTCTTGGTTTTGGGTTGGGTTGGGTTTGTGTTTGGGTTGGGTCTCTGAAGTCCCCCTGGAGCCTTCTCCTCTCCAGGCTGAACACCCCCAGCTCCCTCAGCCTGTGCTCACAGCAGAGCTGCTGCAGCCTTTGAGGAGCAGAGTGGAAAAACTGAGACCCCCTTGAGTCCTGGCCTGAGAAACTGTCAAGTTGTGAGGATGCCAAAGCAAAGCTCACAGCTGAGCTTTTCTCTGTGCTAGCTTCCAAAGATCTGAGAGTAGCTTCTCTCCCGTTGGTAGGAGGAAAAGAATCCACAGGGGAGAGAACAGAGAGGCCAACCCACTCTCAGGATCTGTTTCCCAACTGGGTGGACTTCCAGCCCAGTACCTGCCCATCTGTCCTTGTGCTGCTCTCCTTGCCCACCATCCCCAGCCCTTCCCTTCCCAGGCTACTCCTTTCTGTGCCTGCTGGGTGTAAACTATCAGTTGCTGCTTCCAGCTCCTCTTTCTCCTTCCAAATGCAGCCCTTCCCCCCCCCAGCTTCAGCACCACCCTAGCTCTGTGCCTGGGGAAGCAGCTGGCTGTCTTTATCAATAAATAAATAGCCTCAATTAATACCAATTAATAAATCAAGAGCAGAGTCCATGCTAAGAGAGTCAGCAGTAGCTGAGCCAGCTTGTGTACCCCGAGGGGATTCAACCCTGGCTGAGCCCAACAGAGGAGAGCAGGGGGAAATGAAAGAGAAAAGAGGGATGCAGGAGTTGCTTTGGGGATTTCCAAACTAAATCATGATCTAAATCCCCTCTCCCCCTCCCCCTCAGCTGTAGCTTTCCCCACAGCATCCCTGAGGCAGGCAGGGATGGCCAGGAGAAGGGAGAAGATTATGGGCAAGGGGAAAAAAAGACTTCCTGACTGTTCCTAAGACTTCAGTTCTAGAGGGACTCTCAAGCTGTGGAGATGTGGAGCCTGGGGCTGTGGCTTGGTGGGGGATTTGGTAGAGCAGGGTTGAAGGTTGGACAGGATTTCCCCACAGCATCCTCCTTGAGAAGCTGCCTGCTCGTGGCTTGGATCAGAGGAGGCTCCAACCTCCCCTCAGGGAGCTGTAGAGAGCCAGGAGGTCTCCCCTTAGCCTCCTCTTCTCCACACTGAACACCCCCAGCTCCCTCAGCCATTCCTCACAACACTTTAAGATCACCGAGTTCCAGCCCTGCTCAAGGCCCCATCCAACCTGGCTTTGTTAGAGCCTCCACTGCACCCTTGGGCAACCTGTTCCAGCATCTCATAACCCTCATGGTGAGGAATAACTGGCTGGAGGCTGAGCCCAGAGAGTGGTGGTGAATGGTGCCACAGCCAGCTGGCAGCCAGGCACCAGTGGTGTGCCCCAGGGAGCAGTGCTGGGCCCCAGCCTGCTCAATATCTTTATTGATGATCTGCAGGAGGGCATTGAGTCCATCAGCAGTAAATGTGCAGCTGACAGCAAGCTGGGGGCAGGAGTTGATCTGCTGGAGGGTAGGAGAGCTCTGCAGAGGGACCTTGCCAGGCTGGGCAGATGGGCAGAGGCCAAGGGCAGGAGATTGAACACATCCAAGTGCCAGGTGCTGCACATTGGCCACAACAACCCCAGGCAGTGCTGCAGGCTGGGGACAGAGTGGCTGAGAGCAGCCAGGCAGAGAGGGACCTGGGGGGAGTGGTGGACAGCAGCTGAACATGAGCCAGCAGTGTGCCCAGGAGACCAAGAAGGCCAATGGCATCCTGGCCTGCATCAGGAACAGTGTGGCCAGCAGGAGCAGGGAGCTCATTCTGCCCTGTGCTCAGCACTGCTCAGGCCACACCTTGAGTCCTGTGTCCAGTTCTGGGCTCCTCAGGTAAGGAAAAAGGTTGAGCTGCTGGAAGGTGTCCAGAGAAGGGCAAGGAAGCTGGGGAGGGGTCTGGGGCACAGCCCTGTGAGGAGAGGCTGAGGGAGCTGGGGTTGCTTAGCCTGCAGAAGAGGAGGCTCAGGGGAGACCTTCTTGCTCTCTCCAACTCCCTGAAGGGAGGTTGCAGCCAGGTGGGGGTTGGTCTCTTCTCCCAGGCACCCAGCACCAGAACAAGAGGACATAGTCTCAAGCTGTGCCAGGGGAGGTTCAGGCTGGAGGTGAGGAGAAAGCTCTTCCCAGTAAGAGAGATTGGCCCTTGGGATGTGCTGCCCAGGGAGGTGGTGGAGTCCCCATCCCTGGAAGTGTTTAGGAAGAGCCTGGCTGAGGCACTTGGTGCCATGGTTGAGTTGATTAGATGGTGCTGGGTGGTAGGTTGGACTCAATGATCTCTGAGGTCTTTTCCCACCTGGTGGATTCTGTGTGCTGTGTAATGTAATCTAAATCAGGCTGAGCAAGCAGGAGGGTGGACAGCCCCTGGCTGGGGGACCTTGGCCACCCACAGTGAGTTTCCTCTCTTGGTGTGCAGCTGTTTTGCTCTCTGGGTCACCTTGCAGTCCTAAACTGCTCCTGAATATCTTCTACTGCTGAGCTGCTTCCTTCTTCCTTCCCAGTGGGTACTAGGTTGGGACTGGTGAGCTCTGAGCTCTTTTCCACCCTGGCTGGTTCTGTGATTACAGCTCAGCTCTTCTCCAGGTGGTTGCTAGCATGGAGCTGAAGGAGTGATTTATTCCTAGGCTGCTTCCAGTGGAAAGAGCCTCCAGAGGCAGCAGGAGGGCTGAGTGCTCTGTGCTGACAAAGTGATTGCTTTGTGTTCCCCCTGCAGGAGCCTATGTCCTCCAAGTGAAGGCAACAGATGCTGATGATCCAACCTATGGGAACAGTGCCAGAGTGGTGTACAGCATCCTGCAGGGGCAACCATATTTCTCCATTGATCCCAAGACAGGTAAGGAAGCTGAGCAGCCATGGAGGAACAGCTCAGCTTTGGCTCAGGAGCCATGCAGAGCAGAGCCAGCCAATGAACGTGGCTTCTCGGGGGGGAAGGTTGGGCTTGGTGGTCTCAGAGGTCTTTTCCCATCCAAACAGTTCCATGTTGGGATGGTTATGTGATTAGGAAGATGTTCTTGGGGTTGAAGGTTGGACTTGGAGATCTCAGAGGTCATTTCCAACCCAAACAAATTCTATGGTCCTGTGATTAGGAAGAAGCTCTTTGGGTTGAAGGTTGGACTTGGAGGTCTTAGAGCTCATTTCCAACTCACACTATTCTATGATTAGGAAGTTCTTGGGGTTGAAGGTTGGACTTGGAGATCTCAGAGGTCATTTCCAACCCAAACAATTCTATGATTAGGAAGCTCTTTGGGTTGAAGGTTGGACTTGGAGGTCTCAGAGCTCATGTCCAACCCAAACCATTTTATGGTCCTGTGACTAGGAAGAAGTTCTTTGGGTTCTTGGTTGGACTTGATGATCTTAGAGGTCAATTGCAACCCACACAATTCTATGGTTCTCTGATTGGGAAGAAGCTCTTTGGGTTGAAGGTTGGACTTGGTGATCTTAGAGCTCATTTCCAACTCACACAATTCTATGATTAGGAAGTTCTTGGGGTTGAAGGTTGGACCTGGAGGTCTCAGAGGTCTTTTCCCATCCAAACAGTGCCATGATTTTAGGGTTCTGTGATCAATAAGGAGTTCTTTGGGTTGAAGGTTGGACTTGGAGGTCTCAGAGGTTCTGTCCAACCCACACAATTCTGTGGTCCTGTGATTAGGAAGAAGCTCTTTGGGTTGAAGCTTGGACTTGGAACTCTTAAAGGTCTTTTCCAACCCACACAACTCTGATTCTGTGATCAGGAAGATGTTCCTGGGGTTGAAGGTTGGACTTGGAGATCTTAGACTTCATTTCCAACCCAAGGAATTCTATGGTTCTGTGACCAGGGAGGAGTCCTTTGGGTCAAAGTTTGGCCTTGGAGACCTGAGATGCATTTCCAACCCGTGGTGGACAAGCATCAACCTTTGGTTAACTTCTCCTTTCTCTTTGCCTTTTTCTCCTCCCAGGTGTCATCAGAACAGCTTTGCCCAACATGGACAGAGAGGTGAAAGAGCAGTACCAGGTCCTGATCCAAGCCAAGGACATGGGAGGGCAGCTGGGAGGCCTGGCCGGGACCACCACTGTGAACGTCACCCTCACGGACGTCAACGACAACCCCCCCAGGTTCCCTAAGAGTAGGTTGGGTTCCAGGGGCAGCAGAGCTGAGGGGGGCAGCAGAGCTGAGGGGGGCAGCAGTGGCAGCACTCACCTCAGCCCCTGGAGATAGGAGCAGAGAATCACAGAGCTGTCAGGGCTGGAAGGGAGCTCAAGGCTCAGCCAGTCCCAATCCCCTGCCATGGGCAGGGACACCTCACACCACAGCAGGTTGCTCACAGCCACCTCCAGCCTGGCTGCAAACACCTCCAGGCAGGAGGCTTCCACCACCTCCCTGGGCAGCCTGGGCCAGGCTCTCACCACCCTCCTGGGCAACAACTTCTTCCTCACAGCCAATCTCAATCTACCCATTGCTATTTTTGCTCCATTTCCCCTGCCCCTATCCCTTCCTGACACCCTCTAAAGTCCCTCCCCAGCTTTCTTGCAGCCCCCTGCAGAGCCTGGAAGGCCACAATGAGGTCTCCTGGGAGCCTTCTCCTCTCCAGCCTGCACAACCCCAACTCCCTCAGGCTGTGCTCACAGCAGAGCAGCTCCAGCCCTCTGCTCCTCCTCCTGGCCCTTTTCTGGACACCTTCCAGCACCTCCAGAGCCTGCCTGGCACAGAGGCTCCAGCACTGGCCCCAGAGCTGCAGGTGGATAAGGAATGGGGATCCAGGGAGAGCAGTTTACAGTGGAAAAAAAGGAAAAGAACAAAGAGAATATCCTGCAACTTAGTGACAGGAGCAGGGGGAATGGAGCAAAGCTAGAAGTGGGTAGATTGAGATTGGCTGTGAGGAAGAAGTTGTTGCCCATGAGGGTGGTGAGAGCCTGGCACAGGCTGCCCAGGGAGGTGGTGGAAGCCTCCTGCCTGGAGGTGTTTGCAGCCAGGCTGGAGGTGGCTGTGAGCAACCTGCTGTGGTGTGAGGTGTCCCTGCCCATGGCAGGGGGTTGGGACTGGCTGAGCCTTGAGCTCCCTTCCAACCCAAACCAATCTATGAGCCTCCATCTACTCAGTTCCCTTGAGACTGTTGAGCTTCCTCAGTTACTCTTTTTTTCCAAGCTAGTGTGAGGTCTCCCTGCACATGGAGGTGAGGCTGGGGAATAAATCTGATGAGTAGCAGCTGAAGGAGCTGGGGAGGGTTAGTGGGAAAGAGAGGAGGCTGAGGGGAGAGCTCCTGGCTGCCTCCAGCTCCCTGCAAGGAGCTTGTGGAGAGGCTGCTGCTGGTCTCTGCTCCCAGGGCAGCAGTGACAGAACAAGAGGCAATGGCCTCAAGCTGCCCCTGGGGAGGTTCAGCCTGGAGAGCAGGAAGAGTTTTTCCCCCTGCAGAGTGCTCAGGGCTTGGGATGTGCTGCCCAGGGAGGTGGTGGAGTGCCCAAGGCTGGCTGTGTTTGCAGGTGGTTTGGCTGTGGTGCTTGGGGCTGTGGTTTAGGGCTGAGCCTTGCAGAGCAGGGCTCTGGGTTGGCCTTGGGGATGCTGAGGCTCTGCTCCAAGCTGAATGTTGATGCTGTGATTAGGACTGAGTGCTGCCATTTGCTTTCTGCCTCTCCTGTCTCCACTGAAGACATTGTTGGGGTGGGTTTAGAACATTTGATGTCTGCCTCTTCAGGTTCCTCTTGCTTCCTGCTCTTGGGTTTGGATTGAAACTCCCCTCCCCCAAAACCAAAAGGGAGTTCTACAGCTCTACCTGAGTGCTTCTGTGACCTCTGAGGTCCCTTCCAACCTGCTCCACAGTGTGACTGTCACAGGAGGAAGTTTCTTTGCTGAGCTGAGGCAGGCTTGGTGCAAGGTCTGCCAGCAGAGGATGGGGAGAAGGGAAGAGGCATGAGAAGTTCTTGGGAGGAGTAAATAATACATCACAGCCTTGTCACAAGCAACCTCCCCCCCTGCTCCAGAGCACTTTCATCCCAGCCAGGGGGGCTGGAAGGAGGAGGCAGGCAGCCAGGGCTGGGGATGGCAGCAGCAGGCTGGGGATGGCAGCAGCAGGCTGGGGCTGGCAGCAGGCAGGGCTGGGGATGGCAGCAGGCAGGGCTGGGGATGGCAGCAGGCAGGTAGGGCTGGGGATGGCAGCAGCAGGCTGGGGATGGCAGCAGGCAGGGCTGGGGATGGCAGCAGGCAGGCAGGGCTGGGGATGGCAGCAGGCAGGGCTGGGGATGGCAGCAGCAGGCTGGGGATGGCAGCAGGCAGGGCTGGGGATGGCAGCAGGCAGGGCTGGGGATGGCAGCAGCAGGCTGGGGATGGCAGCAGGCAGGGCTGGGGATGGCAGCAGGCAGGCAGGGCTGGGGATGGCAGCAGCAGGCTGGGGATGGCAGCAGCAGGCTGGGGATGGCAGCAGGCAGGGCTGGGGATGGCAGCAGCAGGCTGGGGATGGCAGCAGCAGGCTGGGGATGGCAGCAGGCAGGGCTGGGGATGGCAGCAGGCAGGGCTGGGGATGGCAGCAGCAGGCAGGGCTGGGGATGGCAGCAGGCAGGGCTGGGGATGGCAGCAGCAGGCTGGGGATGGCAGCAGGCAGGGCTGGGGATGGCAGCAGGCAGGGCTGGGGATGGCAGCAGCAGGCTGGGGCTGGCAGCAGGCAGGGCTGGGGATGGCAGCAGGCAGGGCTGGGGCTGGCAGCAGGCAGGGCTGGGGATGGCAGCAGCAGGCTGGGGATGGCAGCAGGCTGGGGATGGCAGCAGGCAGGGCTGGGGATGGCAGCAGGCAGGGCTGGGGATGGCAGCAGCAGGCTGGGGATGGCAGCAGCAGGCTGGGGATGGCAGCAGGCAGGGCTGGGGATGGCAGCAGGCAGGGCTGGGGATGGCAGCAGGCAGGGCTGGGGATGGCAGCAGCAGGCTGGGGATGGCAGCAGGCAGGGCTGGGGATGGCAGCAGCAGGCTGGGGCTGGCAGCAGCAGGCTGGGGATGGCAGCAGCAGGCTGGGGCTGGCAGCAGCAGGCTGGGGATGGCAGCAGCAGGCTGGGGATGGCAGCAGCAGGCTGGGGATGGCAGCAGGCAGGGCTGGGGATGGCAGCAGGCAGGGCTGGGGATGGCAGCAGCAGGCAGGGCTGGGGATGGCAGCAGCAGGCAGGGCTGGGGATGGCAGCAGGCAGGGCTGGGGATGGCAGCAGCAGGCAGGGCTGGGGATGGCAGCAGCAGGCAGGGCTGGGGATGGCAGCAGCAGGCTGGGGATGGCAGCAGCAGGCTGGGGATGGCAGCAGGCAGGGCTGGGGATGGCAGCAGGCAGGGCTGGGGATGGCAGCAGGGCTGGGGATGGCAGCAGCAGGCTGGGGATGGCAGCAGGCAGGGCTGGGGATGGCAGCAGCAGGCTGGGGATGGCAGCAGGCAGGGCTGGGGATGGCAGCAGGCAGGGCTGGGGATGGCAGCAGGCAGGGCTGGGGATGGCAGCAGCAGGCTGGGGATGGCAGCAGGCAGGGCTGGGGATGGCAGCAGCAGGCTGGGGATGGCAGCAGGCAGGGCTGGGGATGGCAGCAGGCAGGGCTGGGGATGGCAGCAGGCAGGGCTGGGGATGGCAGCAGCAGGCTGGGGATGGCAGCAGGCAGGGCTGGGGATGGCAGCAGCAGGCTGGGGATGGCAGCAGCAGGCTGGGGATGGCAGCAGCAGGCTGGGGCTGGCAGCAGCAGGCTGGGGATGGCAGCAGGCAGGGCTGGGGATGGCAGCAGGCAGGGCTGGGGCTGGCAGCAGCAGGCTGGGGATGGCAGCAGGCAGGGCTGGGGATGGCAGCAGCAGGCTGGGGCTGGCAGCAGCAGGCTGGGGATGGCAGCAGCAGGCTGGGGCTGGCAGCAGCAGGCTGGGGATGGCAGCAGCAGGCTGGGGCTGGCAGCAGGGCTGGGGATGGCAGCAGCAGGCTGGGGATGGCAGCAGGCAGGGCTGGGGATGGCAGCAGCAGGCTGGGGCTGGCAGCAGCAGGCTGGGGATGGCAGCAGCAGGCTGGGGCTGGCAGCAGCAGGCTGGGGATGGCAGCAGCAGGCTGGGGCTGGCAGCAGCAGGCTGGGGATGGCAGCAGCAGGCTGGGGATGGCAGCAGGCAGGGCTGGGGATGGCAGCAGCAGGCAGGGCTGGGGATGGCAGCAGCAGGCAGGGCTGGGGATGGCAGCAGCAGGCTGGGGATGGCAGCAGCAGGCTGGGGATGGCAGCAGGCAGGGCTGGGGATGGCAGCAGGCAGGGCTGGGGATGGCAGCAGCAGGCTGGGGATGGCAGCAGCAGGCTGGGGATGGCAGCAGGCAGGGCTGGGGATGGCAGCAGCAGGCAGGGCTGGGGATGGCAGCAGGCAGGGCTGGGGATGGCAGCAGCAGGCAGGGCTGGGGATGGCAGCAGCAGGCAGGGCTGGGGATGGCAGCAGCAGGCTGGGGATGGCAGCAGCAGGCTGGGGATGGCAGCAGGCAGGGCTGGGGATGGCAGCAGGCAGGGCTGGGGATGGCAGCAGCAGGCTGGGGATGGCAGCAGGCAGGGCTGGGGATGGCAGCAGGCAGGGCTGGGGATGGCAGCAGGCAGGGCTGGGGCTGGCAGCAGCAGGCTGGGGATGGCAGCAGCAGGCTGGGGATGGCAGCAGGCAGGGCTGGGGCTGGCAGCAGGCAGGGCTGGGGATGGCAGCAGCAGGCTGGGGATGGCAGCAGGCAGGGCTGGGGATGGCAGCAGGCAGGGCTGGGGATGGCAGCAGGCAGGGCTGGGGATGGCAGCAGCAGGCTGGGGATGGCAGCAGGCAGGGCTGGGGATGGCAGCAGCAGGCTGGGGATGGCAGCAGGTAGGGCTGGGGATGGCAGCAGCAGGCTGGGGATGGCAGCAGCAGGCTGGGGCTGGCAGCAGCAGGCTGGGGATGGCAGCAGGCAGGGCTGGGGATGGCAGCAGGCAGGGCTGGGGCTGGCAGCAGCAGGCTGGGGCTGGCAGCAGCAGGCTGGGGATGGCAGCAGGCAGGGCTGGGGCTGGCAGCAGCAGGCTGGGGATGGCAGCAGGCAGGGCTGGGGATGGCAGCAGCAGGCTGGGGATGGCAGCAGCAGGCTGGGGATGGCAGCAGGCAGGGCTGGGGATGGCAGCAGGCAGGGCTGGGGATGGCAGCAGCAGGCTGGGGATGGCAGCAGCAGGCTGGGGATGGCAGCAGGCAGGGCTGGGGATGGCAGCAGGCAGGCAGGGCTGGGGATGGCAGCAGGCAGGGCTGGGGCTGGCAGCAGCAGGCTGGGGATGGCAGCAGCAGGCTGGGGATGGCAGCAGGCAGGGCTGGGGATGGCAGCAGCAGGCTGGGGCTGGCAGCAGCAGGCTGGGGCTGGCAGCAGCAGGCTGGGATCCCACTGGCAGTGCTGCTGCAGGTGGAGCTGTGGGTTGTGTTTTCTTTTCCCCCCTGCTGGAAGCTGAGCTTTGGAACCCATTCAGTGGGGACCTTCCCCACCTTGCAAGCGTCCCAGTCGTGAGGAGAGGAACAAAAGGAAAGGGAGGAGAGGGGGGAGCAAACCTCTAAACCTTCTGTGCTCCCTGTCAGAGTGGTGCCAGCTGCAGGCATCTCCTGCCCCACATTTGCAGAGGGCTTGAAAGAAGTCACTGCAGAGAAGTGGAGCACACAAAACCCCCACCAAACCCCCCCACCCAACCTGGGTCTGAATTCCTTTGCTTAGCACACACTCCAAATGTGTTCCCCAAGGTGCTTCCTGACTCTTCATTAGCTCTCTGCCTTCTCCTCTCTTTCTGCCTGGCTCTGCAGAAATCTTTCCTTTAGAAAGGGAGAAACTTCCTCATCCATATTAAAGACCAAGGATGTGTTTGTCAAGACCTCAAACCAAAGGGTGGAGGTTTGCCAACCTGCCTCTCTGAGAGGGCTCTGGCAGGAAGGGGTTGGACTGGGTGAGCTTTTCAGGTCCCTTCCAGCCCCTAATGTTCTGGGGGAAAGGGGAAAAGGTGGAGCCTCCTGTGCTGCACTTTCCTCTTGTCCTGTCCCAGGGTGCAGCTGAGCAGAGCCTGGCCCTGGCCCTTCCTTCCTGACCCCCAGCCCTCAGCTCTTGATAGCCATTGATCAGATCCCTCCCAGCCTTCTCCTCTCCAGACTGAACACCCCAGGGCTCTCAGCCTCTCCTCCCCAGGCAGTCTCCAGCCCCTTCAGCAGCCTGGGGAGGTGGTGGAGCTGCCACTGCTGGAGGTGTTTAAGAGGAGACTTGGTGGGGTCCCTGGTGCCATGCTGGTGTTGATCAGATGGTGTTGGGTGGTAGGTTGGACTGGATGATCTCTGAGGTCTATTCCAACCTGGCTGATCCTGTGATTCATTCTGTGGCTACCTGGCACTAAACTGGCTGGCAGAGTTGACCTGCTGGGAGTGGAGGAAGGCTCTGCAGAGAGGGATCTGCTTTCCCTCTCCTTGGAGCTGGGCTCCTCCCCAACACCACCCCCAGCAGGGCTCTCTGACTGCCTGCCCCCTTCTGTCCCAGGTATCTTCCACTTGAAGGTCCCTGAGTCCTCCCACGTGGGCTCTGCCGTGGGAAGGATCAGGGCAGTGGATCCTGACTCGGGGAAGAACGCAGAGATTGAGTACAACATCGTGCCAGGGGATGGGGGAAACCTCTTTGACATCACCACAGATGAGAACACCCAGGAGGGAGTCATCAAGCTGAAGAAGGTAGGTGGCACCCATGGGAGGGGAGCTAACTGGGGTGGGGAAATAGGGAAGGGAAGGAAACGTTGGGGGACTGCAGCTCAGGAGAGACACAGAGGAGTGGGAGCCCTCCTGAGCTGTAGGCAGAGACTCACAGCATGGCAGGGGATGGAAGGGACCTCTGGAGAGCTTCCAGTGCCAGCCCCCTGCCAGAGCAGGAGCAGAGAACCCAGCACAGGGCACACAGAACACATCCAGACAGGGCTGCAAAGGCTCCAGACAAGGAGACTCCACAACCTCTCTGGGCAGCCTGCTCCAGGCCTCTGGCAGCCTCCCAGGGCACAAGTTCCTCCTCCTGCTGAGCTGCAACCTCCTGGGCTGCACTTTCCATCCATTGCCTCTTGGCCTATCCCAGGCTGCAGCTGAGCAGAGCCTGGCCCTGGCCCTTCCTTCCTGACCCCCAGCCCTCAGCTCTTGAGAGCCATTGATCAGATCCCTCTCAGCCTTCTCCTCTCCAGACTGAACACCCCCAGGGCTCTCAGCCTCTCCTCCCCAGGCAGTCTCCAGTCCCTTCCTCATCCTTGGAGCCTCCCTTGGGCTTTCTCCAGCAGGTCCCTGTCCCTCCTGAGCTGGGCAGCCCAGGGCTGGATGCAATACTCCAGGTGTAGCCTCCCCAGGGCAGAGCAGAGGGGGAGGAGAACCTCCCTGGCCCTGCTGCCCACACTCCTCTGAGTGCCCCCCAGGGTGCTGTGGGGCTCTGTGCCAAAGGCTTTCCTCCTGCTCCTGTGGCAGCAATGGAGTAGCTGAATGCTAAGCCCAGCCTGACCTTCTGCTTCCCTTCCTTCCTGCAGCCCTTGGACTTTGAAACCAAGAAGGCTTACACCTTCAAGGTGGAGGCCTCCAACCTCCACCTGGATCACCGCTTCCACTCCGTGGGGCCCTTCAAGGACACTGCCACGGTGAAGATCAACGTGCTGGACATGGAGGAGCCTCCAGTCTTCAGCAAACCTCTCTACACCATGGAGGTGTACGAGGACACTCCTGTGGGCACCATCATAGGGGCAGTGACAGCCCAAGACCTCGATGCTGGCAGCAGCTCGGTGAGGTAAGGGCAATTTCCTTCCTGCAGGAGCTCTCAGAGGACCCAAAGTGATGCTCAAAGGGAGGCTAGGGGGGAAAGAAAGAGCTTGGGAAGGAGATGTGGCACTTGGGACCTGGAGTAGGGGGAATGGAGCAGAACTAGAAGTGGGTAGATTCAGATTGGATGTTAGGAAGAAATTGGAGCCCAGGAAGTTCCACTGCAATATGAGGCGTCCAGAGCATAGCCACGAGGAGGAGCAGAGGGCTGGAGCTGCTCTGCTGTGAGGACAGCCTGAGGGAGTTGGGGTTGTGCAGGCTGGAGAGGAGAAGGCTCCCAGGAGAGCCTTCAGGGAGGGATAGGAGCAGGGGGGATGGAGCAGAACTAGAAATGGGGAGATTGAGATTGGCTGTGAGGAAGAAGTTGTTGCCCATGAGGGTGGTGAGAGCCTGGCACAGGTTGCCCAGGGAGGTGGTGGCAGCCTCCTGCCTGGAGGTGTTTGCAGCCAGGCTGGAGGTGGCTGTGAGCAACCTGCTGTGGTGTGAGGTGTCCCTGCCCATGGCAGGGGGTTGGGACTGGCTGAGCCTTGAGCTCCCTTCCAACCCAAACCATTCTGTGATGCTAGTCAGAAAGCCTGCAGGAGAGGCAAGCCAGCCCTTCCCAAGTGAAATCTTCCTGGGAATCATCTGTGGGTGCTGGAAACTCAAGAAGAGTTCATTCAGCTCCCAGGCAGCAAGGAACAGCTTGGCTGGGGCAAAGCTTTTAAGAATGGAGGGTAGGGAAGAGGCCAGAGGGAGGGGGAAAGGAAGAATAGGACCATAATAGCCCTGGTTCACTTCCCAGCACTTGGAGCCTCCTGCTGATGTGATTGCACAGAGGCAGCTCCCAGCCCAGAGGCACAGGCTGTAATTTTCCTTTAGCTCCAATAATAGACTCCCTGAGAGTCTCTTTGGACCTCTTACCCCAAAGCTTTCTCCTCCAGCAGTGGGGATCTGAAGCCTCCCAGAAAGCCACTGTGAGATTAAAACCTGCAGACACATCTCACCTCCAGCTGGGACCCTCCCAAGGGCTGGACAGCCAGGGTCAGGAGGAAGGGAAACTTGTGTGCTGCAGCTGCTTGTGCTGCCTGCTGCTGCCCAAAGTCAACCCTGGGAGCGTTTGTCTTGCTGTGAAATTCAGCCTGCCAACATTTCTGCTGAGACCACAGCTGCAGCTCTGGGGCCAGCGCTGGAGCCTCTGTGCCAGGAAGGCTCTGGAGGTGCTGGAAGGTGTCCAGAGAAGGGCCAAGAGGATGAGCAGGGGGCTGGAGCTGCTCTGCTGTGAGGACAGCCTGAGGGAGTTGGGGTTGTGCAGGCTGGAGAGGAGAAGGCTCCCAGGAGACCTCATTGTGGCCTTGCAGGATCTGCAGGGGGCTCCAAGAAAGCTGGGGAGGGACTTGTGAGGGTGTCAGGGAGGGATAGGTCCAGGGGAGATGGATCCAAGCTAGCAATGGGTAGATTGAGATTGGCTGTGAGGCAGAAGTTTTTGCCCATGAGGGTGGTGAGAGCCTGGCACAGGCTGCCCAGGGAGGTGGTTGAGGCTCCATCCCTGGAGACATTCAAGACCGTTGGTGTGGCTCTGGGCAGCCTCCTCTAGCTGGCTGCAGGGAGGGTTGGACAAGATGACCTTGGAGGGTGCTGACCTCCTTGCTCTCTGCAGTTCCCTGAGAGGAGGCTGCAGCCAGGTGGGGCTTGGGCTCTGCTCCCCAGTCTCAGGTGATAGGAGGAGAGGAACTGGCCTCAAACTGTGCCAGGGAGGCTGAGGTTGGAGAGGAGGAGAAATTTCTGTGCTGCAGGAGTGGTCAGGGAGTGGCAGAGGTCCCAGGGAGGTGGTGGAGTCCCCATGGCTGGAGGGGTTCCAGAAGCCTGTGGCCATGGCACTTGGGGCTGTGGTTTGGTGGCCATGGTGGGGTTGGGCTGCTGGTTGGACTGGATGCTCTCAGAGGGCTTTTCCCACCCAAACCATTCTCTGATGCAAAAAGCAAAGCAAGCAGAATTCATTCCTGTTGGGTTGGTGCTCCTAGCTTTGCCCTCCTCCTGCTCCTTGCCTGAGCACTTTCCCAGAGGCACTCTTGCAGCAGTGAAAGGAGTCCCAGTCCCTGGAGGTGCTCAAGACAGGCTTGGATGGGGCCCTTGGAGCCATGGTTGAGTTGTCAGGAGGTATGAGGGATTAGGCCATAGGTTGGGCTTGATGATCTCTGAGGTCTCTTCCAAGCTGGTTGGTTCTGTGATCCTCACTCACACACAGGTACTTCATTGACTGGAAGAACGACCTGGACAGCTCCTTCACAATCGATGCCACAGAAGGAACCATTGCCACCAACGAGCTGCTGGACAGGGAAAGCACAGCCCAGTACAACTTCTCCATCATTGCAAGTAAAGTTAGTAAGTATGAGGGGAACTGGAATGGGGTTTGGAACAGGCTGCCCAGGGAGGATTTGCAGCCTCCTCCTCTGGAGGCTTTCGAGACCTGGATGTGTTCCTGTGTGCTGGGGGGAAACTCCAGCACAGGAGGCTCCACCTCAGCAGGAGGAGGAACTTCTGCCCTGGGAGGCTGCCAGAGGCCTGGAGCAGGCTGCCCAGAGAGGTTGTGGAGTCTCCTTGTCTGGAGCCTTTGCAGCCCTGTCTGGATGTGTTCTGTGTGCCCTGTGCTGGGTTCTCTGCTCCTGCTCTGGCAGGGGGCTGGCACTGGAAGCTCTTTGGAGCTCCCTTCCAACCCCTGGCATCCTGTGATCTGTGATCTTGTGCTTCTCCTCCCAACCCTTGCCAGGTAACCCACTGCTAACCAGCAGAGTCCAGGTCATCATCAACGTCCTGGATGTCAACGAGTTCCCTCCGGAGCTGTCCGTGCCCTCGGAGACAGCTGTGTGTGAGAACGCCAAGGCAGGGCAGGTACTGCACAGCCCTCTGCCCCCTGCTCTGCTTTGGCTGCCCCTGCCAGGGGCTCTGCTTGCAAGTGGCAGCAGGGCTGCCACCCTTTGGGGCTGCCACCCTTTGGGGCTGCTGCTTGGCTATTGTTATTCTGGGCATGGAGGGGAGGTTGGAACTGCTCCCCTTCCAGCCTGAGCCAGTCTGTGGTTCTCTCCTTTGAGTGGTCTGACTCGAGAATTTCTCTCCCTCTGCTCCCAGGTGATCCAGACTGTCACTGCAGCAGACAGAGACCTGTCACCAGCTGGGCAAAGGTTCTCCTTCAGGCTGTCACCTGAGGCTGCCAACAAGCCCAACTTCACGGTCCACGACTACAGGAGTGAGTTCCTGACCTGCTCCCTGGCAGGGCCAGCAGGCTCTGCTTGCAGTGACAAATGTGATGGTTCTGGTGCCACTCCTGGCCACAGGCTGACATTTGCATGCCACATTCCTCACTGCCAAGCACACAGCAAGAGAAATTCAGGTCCTGCAGCTTCTCTTATTTTCAAGGCACAGGAATTGCCAGAGCACCAAAGGCCGAGGTCTCCCTACAGGCCAGCAAAACTTCTATGGTTTCCCCTTTTTCCCCTCCCCCTTTTTCCCCCCTTTTTCCCCCCCCCTTTTCCCCTTTTCCCTCCCCTTTTCCCCTCCCCTTTTTCCCCCCTTTTTCCCCTCCCCCTTTTTCCCCTCCCCCTTTTTCCTCTCCCCCCTTTTCCCCTCCCCTTTTCCCCTCCCCTTTCCCCCCCCTTTTCCCCCTGTTTTCCCCTCCCCCTTGTTTTCCCCCTTTTGTTTTCTCCTCTTGTTTTCCCCCCTTGTTTTCTCCCCTTTGTTTTCTCCCCCCCCTTTGTTTTTTCTCCCCCTTTGTTTTTTCCCCCTTTGTTTTCTCCCCCCTTTGTTTTTTCCCCCTTTGTCTCCCCCCCCTTTGTCTCCCTCCCCCCTTTGTCTCCCTCCCCCTTTGTCTCCCTCCCCCTTTGTCTCCCTCCCCCTTTGTCTCCCTCCCCCCTTTGTCTCCCTCCCCCCTTTGTCTCCCTCCCTTTTAACCCCCCTTTTAGTGTTAGGTAATAGGTTAGACTTCATGATCTCTGAGGTCTTTTCCAACCTGGTTGATTCTTTGCTTCTACTCTGTGAAACTGGAGCAGGGCAGGTTCAGGTTGGACAGATTCAGATTCAGGACAGGTCCAGGTTGGACAGCTTCAGACTCAGGAGAAAGCTCTGCACCATGAGGGTGAGGAGAGACTGGAGCAGGCTGCCCAGGGAGGTGGCTGAGGCTCCATCCCTGGAGACATTCAGTATCAGACTTGGTGTGGCCCTGGGCAGCCTGATCTAGTTGGAGGTGTCCCTGCTGGCTGCAGGGGGAGGGTTGAACAAGATGCCCTTGGAGGGTCCCTTCCTAGCCAGTGCAGCCTGGGAATCAGCCTGAGCCTCTGGGTGGTATTTTTCCAGAAGGACCTTGAACAGCTGAAAGAGGTAGAGGAAGAGCAACAGAGAGTGCTCAAAGCCAAAGACCCAAGAGCCTGACTCTGCTTTGATTCTTCCCAAAGGGGACTGGAAAGTCAACTGGCTGCCTTGCAGCACCTACTGAAGTGATCCTCAACAGTGCAATTAGAAGAGAAATGGGGGGGGGGGGGGAGAGGAAGAAAGAAAGAACAGAAATAATTCTATTAATAGAGGTAAGATGAAGCTGGAAGAGGCCAAATTCAACCTGAACCTCTTCTGTGCAAGTGCAGATGACTCACCCCAGAGAGAAAGAGCAAGCAGCAGATGGAAGCTGGCTTGAGTCATAGGACTTGGAGGCATTTGTCTTTGTCAAAAGACTCAGCATGTTCCCTGTGTCATGCTTGTGGGGCACAGAAAGGGCTGCAGGAGGGCGGATTGAGGCTGGGGGTGAGGTAGAAATTCTTGGCAGTGGACTTGGGGAGAGCCTGGCACAGGTTGCCCAGGGAGGCTGTGGGTGTTCCCTCCATGGAGGTGTTCCAGGCCAGGCTGGATGAGGCCTGGAGCAGCCTGGGCTGGTGGGAGGTGTCCCTGGGCATGGCAGGGAGGTGGAACTGGATGAGCTTGAAGGTCCCTTCTAAACCAAACCATTCTATCATTCTATGACCTTTGAGTCCTCTTCCAACCCAAACCATTCCATGATTCTATGACCTTTGAGGTCCCTTCCAAACCAAACCATTCTATCACCCTATGACCTTCAAGCTCTCTTCCAACCCAAACCATTCCTTCATTCTATGACCTTTGGGGTCCTTTCCAACCCAAACCATTCCATGATTCTATGACCTTTGAGGTCCTTTCCAACCCAAACCATTCCATGATTCTATGATCTTTGAGGTCCCTTCCAACCCAAACCATTCTATCATTCTATGACCTTCAAGCTCCCTCCCAACCTAAACTATTTTATCATTCTATGACCTTTGAGGTCCCTTCCAACCCAAATCATTCTATGAATCTTTCAGACCACAAGCTTGGAATGTAGGGAGATAAAGGGATGAGGATTAACAAGGCCAAGTGCAGGCTCCTCCACCTTGGCCACAACAGCCCCATGCAGGCTGCAGACTGGGGGATGAGTGGCTGGAGAGCAGCCTGGCAGAGAGGGACCTGGCAGTGCTGACTGGCAAGAACTGAACATGAACCAGCAGTGTGCCCAGGGGGCACAGAAGGCCAAGATCAACTTGCCTGGATCAGGAACAGTGTGGCCAGCAGGAGCAGGGAAGTCATTCTGCCCTGTGCTCAGCACTGGAGAGGCCTCACCTTGAGCACTGTGTGCACCTCTGGGACCCTCACTGCAAGAGAGATCTTGAGGTGCTGGAGCAGGTCCAGAGGAGAGCAAAGGGGACTGGAGGGAAAGTCTGCTGAGGAGAGGCTGAGGGAGCTAGGGCTGTTCAGCCAGGTGAAGAGTAGACTCAGGGGGAACCTTCTCACACTCTACAACTACCTGGAGAGAAGCTGTAGTCAGGTGTGGGTCAGGCTCTGCTCCCTTGCAAGAGGACAAGAGGAGAGGGCATGGTCTGAAGCTGTGCCAGGAGAGGCTTAGGTTGGGTGTTAGGAAGCACTTCCTGATGGGAAGGGGAGTCAGGGACTGGAACGTGCTGCCCAGGGAGGTGGTGGAGTCACCATCCCTGGAGGTGTTTAAGGAGAGACTGGATGTGGCACTCAGTCCATGTGGTGGTGTTGGGTCATAGGCTGGACCTGATGATCTCAGAGGTGTTTTCCAGCCTCACTAACTCCGTGATTGATTCTGTGACAGAAGAGCTCCATCAGACTCCTCTCCTCACCTTGTTGTGCTTTCCAGACAACACAGCTGGGATTGAAACCAGGAGGAATGGCTACAGCAGAAGGCAGCAGGAGCTCTACTTCCTCCCAGTAGTCATAGAGGACAGCAGCTACCCTGTGCAGAGCAGCACCAGCACCATGACCATCCGTGTCTGCAGGTGTGACCCTGATGGCACCATCCTCTCCTGCAATGTGGAAGCAATCTTCTTGCCAGTGGGGCTCAGCACCGGGGCGCTGGTCGCCATCCTGCTCTGCATCGTCATCCTCCTAGGTCAGTCAGCAGGGAGAAGTGCAGGGCCTTGGGGGGCACTCAGAGGAGTGTGGGCAGCAGAGCCAGGGAGGTTCTCCTCCCCCTCTGTTCTGCCCTGCTGAGACCTCACCTGGAATATTGCATCCAGCTCTGGGCTCCCCAGGTCAGGAGGGTTTGGGTTGGAAGGGATCTCCAAGATCATCCAGGTCCAACCCCCTGCCATGGGCAGGGACACCTCCCACCAGCCCAGGTTGCTCAAGGCTTCATCCAGCCTGGCTTTGAACACCTCCATGGAGGGGATATCCACAGCCTCCCTGGGCAACCTGTGCCAGGGTCTCAAAGGAGTTGAGTTCAAAGGAACTCAAGCCAGTAAGAAAATGATTTGTCACTTGCTTGAGAGGCTCACACATCTGACAGCTAAGGGCTTTTCATTGGCTAGGGTGCTGTTGTAGCCAGCTGGGGGTTGGGCTCTTCTCCCAGGCACCCAGCACCAGAACAAGAGGACACAGTCTCAAGCTGTGCCAGGGGAGGTTCAGGCTGGAGGTGAGGAGAAAGTTCTTCCCAGCAAGAGAGATTGGCCATTGGGATGTGCTGCCCAGGGAGGTGGTGGAGTCCCCATCCCTGGAGGTGTTCAAGAGGGGATTGGATGTGGCACTTGGAGCCATGGTTGAGTTGTCAGGAGGTGTTAGGGATTAGGTGCTAGGTTGGACTGGATGATCTCTGAGGTCTTTTCCAGCCTGGTTGATTCTGTGATTCTATGACTGAGACTCTGAGACTCTATGACTCCTCTATGACTCTATGATGACTCTGAGACTCCATGGCTCTATAGCTCTGAGACTCTATGATTCCTCTATGACAACTCTGTGACTCCATGACTCTGAGACTCTGTGGCTCTATGACTCTAGGACTCTGAGTCTCTGAGACTCTATGACTCCTCTATGGCTCTATGACTCTTCTGAGGCTCTATGACCCCGAAACTCTGAGATTCTATGGCTCTCAGACTCTATGACTCCTCTGAGGCTCTGAGACTATGACTCTATGGCTCTATGACTCTGAGACTCTATGATTCCTCTATGATTCCTCTATGACGACTCTGAGACTGTGTGACCCTGAGACTCTGAGCCTCTATGGCTCTGTGGCTCTGTGATCAGAGCGAGCCAAAGGGCTCCTGTGCATGTCCTAAGCTGCCTTGCCTCCCCTTGCAGCGATCGTGGTGCTGTACGTGGCGCTGCGGCGGCAGAAGAAGAAGGACACCCTGATGACCTCCAAAGAAGACATCAGGGACAACGTCATCCACTATGACGACGAAGGGGGTGGAGAGGAGGACACCCAGGCCTTCGACATCGGTGCCCTGAGGAACCCCAAAGCCATGGAGGAGAATCAAACGCGGCGGGACATCAAGCCGGAGGCGCTGCGCTTCCCGCGGCAGCGAGCGGCGGCCGAGGACAGCGCAGACATCAAAGACTTCATCCACCAGAGGCTGCAGGAGAACGACGGCGACCCGACAGCGCCCCCCTATGACTCCTTGGCCACCTACGCCTACGAAGGGGCCGGCTCTGTGGCCGAGTCCCTCAGCTCAATAGACTCCCTGACCACAGAGGCAGACCAGGACTACGACTACCTGAGTGACTGGGGGCCTCGCTTTAAGATCTTGGCAGAGATGTTCGGAGAGGAAGAAAGTTACCACCCCGACAAAGTCACTTAAAGGACCACTGCCAGGGGGGAACACACAAGAAAAATAACCCACAGAAAGAAAGAAAGAAAGAAAGAAGGAAAAAGTTAAACCCAGAACCCATTTCAAAGCTAAAGCTGAGCTTTACCTAGGACAGGGCTGGCTTGGACTCCTCAACCACAGCCGCCGGCTGCCAGCGAGCTCCCACGCTTCCCAGCCTGCCAGTTTTGGTTGGAGCAGCGGAGGGCAAGGTCGATCCTGTCACACACCACAGAGCTTTGGTTCTTTCCTTGGGGGTTTGGTTGGTCTGGTTTGTTGTTTGTTTGTTTGTTTTCCCTTCTTGTTGTTGTCACTGCTTTTTTGTTACTCTGGGATTACACTGAGACCAAGCTCAGGCCCACAAGGTAGAGAGATTCCTGAGGTGGCTTTCTGGCATCGCAGTGGAAGAGTGGTAGCTTTTTTGTTACTCCACTAAAGTGCCTAATTGAACCTTTTTTCTCCTTAAAGAGAGCATCTGCTGTGTTGGGGGTGGGGGGGTCCCAAAGCTAAAACAAACTTGAATGGCAACCTGGGACAAGAGGCTGTCTGGACAAGAGGCTTTCAGGACAAGAAGCTTTCTGGACAAGAAGCTTTCTGGCCAAGAAGATTTCTGGCCAAGAGGCTTTCTGGACAAGAAGCTTTCTGGCCAAGAAGCTTTCTGGCCAAGAAGCTTTCTGGACAAGAGGCTTTCTGGACAAGAAGATTTCAGGCCAAGAAGCTTTCTGGACAAGAAGATTTCTGGCCAAGAAGCTTTCTGGACAAGAGGCTTTCAGGCCAAGAAGATTTCTGGACAAGAGGCTTTCAGGCCAAGAAGCTTTCTGGCCAAGAAGCCTTCTGGACAAGAGGCTTTCTGGACAAGAGGCTTTCAGGCCAAGAAGCCTTCTGGACAAGAGGCTTTCAGGCCAAGAAGATTTCTGGACAAGAGGCTTTCTGGACAAGAAGATTTCTGGACAAGAGGCTTTCTGGACAAGAGGCTTTCTGGACAAGAAGATTTCAGGCCAAGAAGCTTTCTGGACAAGAAGATTTCTGGCCAAGAGGCTTTCTGGCCAAGAAGCTTTCTGGACAAGAGGCTTTCTGGCCAAGAGGCTTTCTGGACCAAGAAAGACCAAGAAGCTTTCAGGCCAAGAAGCAACAGCAACCTGCTGGACTTTTAGGACAGAGCTGGAGATGACTTCTGGGAGTATATTTAATGAGACTCACGGATGGGGAAGGGTTGGGGTGTTGGGGGTGAAGGTGGGGGGGGGGAGGGGGAGGGATGGAGGTTGAGCTTGGGTTAGAAGCAAGGAGGCTGTCAAGTTGTCCTCCTTCCAAAGGGAGCTGAGAGTGCTGTTGCTCACTCTGAAGGCATGGAGCTGAGGCCAAATGAGATGCAAACAGAAGCAGCAGGACTCAGCCTGCAGCAGTGAGTGTTGGAAATGTTCACCCAAATATTCCCTTGTCTTTTTTTTTCCAAGATAATAAAAAAAAAAAAACAGCCAACACCACCAAAAAAGAGATGGAAGCATCACCTGCTTTATGGGAAGGAATTTCCCTTGGCTCCCCTCCTTCCTTGGGGATGAAGCTGCTCCTAGAAGGGGAAGCCAAGAGGGGTTTGCAAGAGGCGTGGTCTTGGGCTGGGTTTAGGACCAAGGCATTTCTTGCCCCTCTGACAAGGTAGCCTCAAAGGAAATTACTGCAGGAAGGAATCAAGGAACAGGGAAGGAGTTCAAGAGGAGATTGGATGTGGCACCTGGTGCCATGGTTTAGTCATGAGGTCTGTGGTGACAGGTTGGACTCCGTGATCTTTGAGGTCTCTTCCAACCTTGGTGATTCTGTCACTTGCTTGGCTCTCTGGGCTGCACACTGCTGGCTCCTCTTGAGCTTCTCCTCCCCCAGCACCCCCAAGGCCTTTTCTCCAGAGCTTTCTTGGAGCCCCCTGCAGAGCCTGGAAGGCCACAAGGAGGTCTCCTGGGAGCCTTCTCCTCTCCAGCCTGCACAACCCCAACTCCCTCAGGCTGTCCTCACAGCAGAGCAGCTCCAGCCCTCTGCTCCTCCTCCTGGCCCTTCTCTGGACACCTTCCAGCACCTCCAGAGCCTTCCTGGCACAGAGGCTCCAGAACTGGCCCCAGAACTGCAGCTGTGGTCTCAGCAGAGTGGAGCAGAGGGGCAGAATCCCCTCCCTGGCCCTGCTGGCCACACTTCTCTTGCTGCAGCCCAGGCTCTGCTTGGCTCTCTGGGCTGCAAGTGCTCACTGCTGGCTCCTGCTGAGCTTCTCCTCCCCCAGCACCCCCAGGTCCTTTTCTTCAGGGCTGCTCTCCAGCCAGTCCCTGCTCAGCCTCTATCAGTGCCTGGTATTGCCCTGCCCCAGCTGCAGCACCTTGCCCTTGGTCTTGTTGAGCCTCCTGAGGTTGTCCTGGGCTCAGCTCTGCAGCCTGCCCAGGTCCCATTCTGGGAGTCGCTTTTAGAAGTGCAAATTTAGCTGGGGAAAGAGAAAACTAAAGAGGAAGAGAAGGAACCCAGACAGAAGGCACTCTGCTGCCTTTGGTGGGTGAAGGGCTCTGAGAGTCTTGGGTTTTGCTGCCCTCATGTGGCTGGCAGAGCTGAGACGCAAAATACTTCTGAACAGGAGCTTCCCAAGGTCATGTCAGGAGTCTGAAGAGAAACCTTCACTCATTTGGAACAAACCAAAAGCAAAATATTGGATTTGGAAGAACCAGAGAATTGTTTGGGTTGCAGTGGGGTGGGGGTTGGGCTCTGCTCCCTAGCATCAGCTGCTAGAAGGAGAGGAACTGGCCTGAAATTGTGCCAGGGGAGGCTGAGGTTGGAGAGGAGGAGAAATGTCTTTGCTGCAAGAGTGGTCAGGGAGTGGCAGAGGCTGCCCAGGGAGGTGGTGGAGTCCCCATGCCTGGAGGGGTTCAAGAAGCTGCAGATGTGCTGCTTCAGGATAGGATTTATTGGTCATGGTAGTTGGAACTGATGATCCTAAAGGTCTTGATGATCTCAGAGGTCTATTCCAGCCTCCATAATTCTGTGTGGCCCTGGCTGTGTCTTTACCAGCCTCAATGATTCTAGGAGTCTGTGAATTACTGATCTGGAGTGAGGTGTCCCTGCCCATGGCTCTGCTCTGAGGACAGAATGAGGGAGTTGGGGTTGTGCAGGCTGGAGAGGAGAAGGCTCCCAGGAAACTTTCTTGTGGCCTTCCAGGATCTGCAGGGGGCTCCAAGAAAGCTGGGGAGGGACTTTGGAGGGTGTCAGGGAGGGATAGGAGCAGGGGGGGATGGAGCAGAACTAGAAGTGGGGAGATTGAGATTGGATGTGAGGAAGAAGTTGTTGCCCATGAGGGTGGTGAGAGCCTGGCCCAGGCTGCCCAGGGAGGTGGTGGAAGCCTCCTGCCTGGAGGTGTTTGCAGCCAGGCTGGAGGTGGCTGTGAGCAACCTGCTGTGGTGTGAGGTGTCCCTGCCCATGGCAGGGGGTTGGGACTGGCTGAGCCTTGAGCTCCCTTCCAGCCCTGACAGCTCTGGGATTCTGTGTCTACTAAAGAGTTACTTCCCAGCCTAGGAACCAGGGAAATGCCAAAGCTTCCCTCAAGCTGCACTGAGCAGCAAGCAAGAGAGTCACTACCGACAGCATCCTGCAGCAGGGAGGCTTCAAGGCTCTGGGAGTTTAATAGCTGCAAATCAAATTAAAGGATTAAAGGGTTTAGAGGAACTTAAATGTCTTAATTGAGAAGCAAAACGTTCACTCTGGGGGTCTGCCTAAGAACCGCTGGAGCCTGAGTGCCTGCGGTTTAGCACCAGTTGTAAAACCTGACCTTTAGAAGCCGCTGAAGCAGCTTCCTGCTTTCAACTGCTCCACATCAAAGGAGGGATTGGTCCTGTCCCGCCTCTGATTTCCCTCCCAGCGCCTCCTAACGAGGCTGCACAAAGGCACAGGCAGAGTGGAGCCCTAGCAGGATCTGAGGCTCCACGTTCCTTAGTGAGTGCAAAGCAGTTCTCCAATCTCTCCTTGACTGCTGCTTGCCTTTCATCAAAGGAAACAAAAACATAAAGGGGGAAAAAAATAGGGGGGGGGGGGGGGAGAGTTCTGCTTCATTTAAAGGAAAAGGGAAAAAAATTGAAAGCAAATTTAAAGAATTTAAAGGGGGAAAAAAAAAGTTCTATTTGATTGAAATTAAAAAGCAGAGTTTAAAGTAGATGTGAAGGACTCAAAGGGAAAAGTTCTAGCTGATGGAATGCAAAAGAAAGGAGAATTTAATGTAAAGAATTTAAAGAAAAAGCTCTGAGTGAGTAAAAAAATAATTGAAAGAAAACAGAAGAAATTTAAAGGGAAAAATATTCTGTTTAATTAAAATAATAATGTAAAGAAAATGCAAAGAATTTAAAGGGAAAAATCTATTTCCAGAGGAGAGGAGAGGAGAGGAGAGGAGAGGAAGGAGGAGAGGAGAGGAGAGGAAGGAGGAGAGGAGAGGAGAGGAAGGAGGAGAGGAGGAGAGGAAGGAGGAGAGGAGAGGAAGGAGGAGAGGAGAGGAAGGAGGAGAGGAGAGGAAGGAGGAGAGGAGAGGAAGGAGGAGAGGAGAGGAAGGAGAGAGAGAGGAGGAGGGAGAGGGAGGAGAGGAGAGGAGGAGGAGGAGAGGAGGAGAGAGAGAGGAGGAGAGAGGAGAGGAGAGGAGAGGAGAGAGAGGAGAGGAGAGGAGGAGAGGAGGAGAGAGGAGGAGGAGAGGAGAGGAGAGGGAGAGGAGAGGAGAGGAAGGAGGAGAGGAGAGGAGAGGAAGGAGGAAAGGAGAGGAGAGGAGAGGAGACTGTTTACTGCATAGGTGAAACTCCCATCGAACTGAGCTTCTGCACTACCTCTAGATGGCCGCGTGGTGGCGGCAGGGAGCCGCGAGAGCGCCCCGCGCTAGTGCTGCTGCTCCGGAGCTGCGGTCCCGCAGGGCTCTGCGGGCGGGAGCCAGCTCTATGGTAACGCGCGGCGGCAGCGTCCGTCTCCATGGCAACGCAGGGCTGCAGCGCGCATGCGCGCAGCACACCGCCGCGCGTCCTTCCTCCTAGGGACTGTCGCCATGGCAACGCGTCCGGAGCAACGCGCCGCGGCGGTCACGGCAGCGAAGCGCTTTACGGCAGCGCGGCCGTGCGGCTCTGCGCCGCTGAGCGCCCAGCGCCGGCCACGTGTCCCGGCCCCGGCCACGTGTCCCCTGCTGGCACCCCGCCCCCGGGGGCCCTGGGGCTGCCGGACGAGCGCCGGGGGAGCCCCCGGAGATGATCAGGGGCTGGAGAGCCTCCCTGCAGGGGCAGGCGGAGGGAGCCGGGGCTGAGCAGCCTGGGGAAGAGAAGGCTGCAGGCAGAGCTCAGAGCAGCCTGCCAGGAGCTGAAGGGCTCCAGGAGAGCTGGGGAGGGACTGTGGGCAAGGGCTGGGAGTGATAAGGGGAGAGAATGGATTTAAGCTGGAAGAGGAGGAGCAGAGGGCTGGAGCTGCTCTGCTGTGAGGACAGCCTGAGGGAGTTGGGGTTGTGCAGGCTGGAGAGGAGAAGGCTCCCAGGAGACCTCATTGTGGCCTTGCAGGATCTGCAGGGGGCTCCAAGAAAGCTGGGGAGGGACTTGTGAGGGTGTTGGGGAGGGATGGGAGCAGGGGGAATGGAGCAAAACTAGAAGTGGGGAGATTGAGCTTGGCTGTGAGGAAGAAGTTGTTGCCCATGAGGGTGGTGAGAGCCTGGCACAGGCTGCCCAGGGAGGTGGTGGAAGCCTCCTGCCTGGAGGTGTTTGCAGCCAGGCTGGAGGTGGCTGTGAGCAACCTGCTGTGGTGTGAGGTGTCCCTGCCCATGGCAGGGGGTTGGGACTGGCTGAGCCTTGAGCTCCCTTCCAACCCTGACAATGATTCTAAGAGGGGAGATACAGACTGGATGTTAGGAGGACATTCTGTCCAGTGAGGGGGGTGAGTCTCTGGCACAGGCTGCCCAGGGAGGCTGTGGCTGCCTTCTCCCTGGAGGTGTTTGCAGCCAGGCTGTGGTGTGAGGTGTCCCTGCCCATGGCAAGGGGTTGGGACTGGCTGAGCCTTGAGCTCCCTTCCAACCCAACCCCTTCTATGAGTCTGATTTGACTGCTTCAGGCTGTCCCAACATCTTCTCCTCTCTGTGCTCTGGTTTCCAGGGGGAAGGTTTGAAGTCTGGAGAGTGGCTTGGAGGTGCCCTGTGAGCTGTGCCTGGGAGCAGGGTGCACAGTGCAAGTGAGCAGAGCCTGGATTGCTGTTGCTAGCCAGCTCTCTGCTTCCTAAGAGCTCCCCAGAGCAGCAGAGGAACCCTCATGGCCTTTCCCTTACTCACTTTTCTGTGGAGGGAAAGGGAAACTCAAACCCCAGGTCCCAGGTTCCCAGAGTGCAGTGGGGTGGAAGGGACCTTCAAAGATCATCTCCTCCAACCCCCCTGCAGGCAGCAGGGACTCCCCCAATGAGCTCAGAGACATTTAAGTCTGAGCAGATCGCCCTAGCTCAGGCCCAGCAAGCTCTCAGGAGTGCCACCACTGCCCTGCAGAAGCAGTTGGCCTGGGAAGCAGCTCCACAGAGCAGGACCTTGGAGACAGGAAGTTGGGAGTGGGACAGCAGTGTGCCCTGGTGGCCAATGGCATCCTGGGCTGCACTAAGAGTGTGGCCAGCAGGGCAAGGGAGGTTCTCCTCCCCTCTGCTCTGCCCTGGTGAGGACACATCTGGAGTACTGTGTCCAGCTCTGGGCTGCCCAGTTCAAGAGGGACAGGGAACTGCTGACAGGAGGCTAGGAGGGTGCTGAGAAGGGCCTGGAAAGTGTCAGGAGGGAAGGCTGAGAGCCCTGGGGGTGGTCAGCCTGGGGAGGAGAAGGCTGAGAGGGGATCTGAGCAATGGGTACAGAGAGCTGCAGGGTGAGGGGCAGGAAGCAGGGCCCCAGGCTCTGCCCAGGGGTAGGATGAGAGGCAGTGGACACAAACTGGACCCCAGGAGGCTCCATCCCAGCATGAGGAGAAACTACTTTGGTGTGAGGCTGCTGGAGCCTGGAGCAGGCTGCCCAGAGAGGTTGTGGAGTGTCCTGCTCTGGAGAGCTTCCAGCCCTGCCTGGATGTGTTCTGGGTGCCCTGCCCTGGGTGCCCTGCTCTGGCAGGGGGGATGGGAGTGGATGCTCTCCAGGGTCCCCCAAGGCCTCCATTCTGGGATGGGAAGCTGCAGTAACTCTGCTGTTAAAGGACACCTTCCATAGCCTGCTGCAGCAGGACCTTTAAAGCCAGCTCTGGCTCAGGGCAGGCTTCAGGCAGTTCCCCACAGCTTTCAGTTAGCTGTGCTGCTCTGAAAGCCAGCCAGGGAGCTGCAGCTCTGCCCCTGAAACACTTCTGCTTGCACCCAAAGGAGTAGGGAATTGCTTTGAAGGTACAGAGCTCCAGGTCAGCTGCTTTGGATATGGAATTGTCACAGAGGCACAGAATGGGAGAGCTTGGGAGGGACCTTGGGAGCTCAGCCAGCCCAAGCCAGGGCAGGGCAGCCAGGGCAGGGCACCCAGAGCACATCCAGGGGGGGTTGGAAAGGCTCCAGAGCAGGACACTCCACAACCCCCCTGGGCAGCCTGCTCCAGGCTCTGCCACCCTCACAGGGACAAAGTTTTCCCTCCTGTTCCCCTGGCACCTCCTCTGCTGCAGCTGGCACCCAGTGCCCCTTGTGCTGTGCTTGGCCAGCCCTGAGCAGAGCCTGGCTCCAGCCCTGCACATCAGGAGGTTCAACAAGACCAAGGGCAAGGTCCTGCAGCTGGCTCAGGGCAATGCCAGGCACTGATAGAGGCTGGGCAGGGACTGGCTGGAGAGCAGCCCTGAAGAAAAGGACCTGGGGGTGCTGGGGGAGGAGAAGCTCCACAGGAGCCAGCAGTGAGCACTTGCAGCCCAGAGAGCCAAGCAGAGCCTGGGCTGCAGCAAGAGAAGTGTGGCCAGCAGGGCCAGGGAGGGGATTCTGCCCCTCTGCTCCACTCTGCTGAGACCACAGCTGCAGCTCTGGGGCCAGTTCTGGAGCCTCTGTGCCAGGAAGGCTCTGGAGGTGCTGGAAGGTGTCCAGAGAAGGGCCAGGAGGAGGAGCAGAGGGCTGGAGCTGCCCTGCTGTGAGGACAGACTGAGGGAGTTGGGGTTGTGCAGGCTGGAGAGGAGAAGGCTCCCAGGAGACCTCATTGTGGCCTTCCAGGATCTGCAGGAGGCTCCAAGAAAGCTGGGGAGGGACTTTTGAGGGTGTCAGGGAGGGATAGGAGCAGGAGGAATGGAGCAGAACTAGAAGTGGGGAGATTGAGATTGGCTGTGAGGAAGAAGTTGTTGCCCATGAGGGTGGTGAGAGCCTGGCACAGGCTGCCCAGGGAGGTGGTGGAAGCCTCCTGCCTGGAGGTGTTTGCAGCCAGGCTGGAGGTGGCTGTGAGCAACCTGCTGTGGTGTGAGGTGTCCCTGCTCATGGCAGGGGTTGGGGCTGGGACTGGCACAGCCCTGGCAGCTCTCTGCTGCTCTGCCCAGGTCAGAGCAGAAGCCTGAGGCAGGCTGCAGCCTCTCCTCCCATGTTCAGCGTGCATGGCTGGGGCTTTCCCCTGTTCCCTCCCTGTATGCTCCACATCTTTCTCCTCACTAATGAAGTTTGACAAGTGCTGACAGCCCAGGGAAGGGAATTCATTATATTTAGTAATGGAAAACCCATTTCTCATTTTTCTTCTTTATTTTTCCTCCCCCCCCCCCTTCCCCTCTCTCTTTTTTTTCCCCCTGTTGTGTCCTGGCATCCAAGCAGCCCTGAAGGAAATTGCCTAAAGCACTGCCTCACAACCCCCCCCTCCCACCTCTGCTGGCTCTTGAGGTCACCCTCCAAGGGGTCTTCAATTTCCTTCCCCTCACAGCCTGGCACCTGGTGGCTTTCAGGCTGAGGGGAGAGCAGAATGGAAGTACAAATGATTCCTTTCTGCATACATCCCTCTGACTCTTTGCTTTTTCCTCACCCCCCCTTCATCCTGAGAAGGAATTTCTTCTGCTTCAGAAGAAATCAATCTGTCAGCTTGCAAATATGAAAAGCTGAGGAGCTGAGAGGGGAGGGAGGAGGGGGGGGAGGGAGGGGGGTGATAATCACAGCAGTGTCAGGGCCAATTTGGCTGGGGAGGGGAAAGTTGGGGAAGGGGGGCAAAAAATTCTGCTGCATGGCAAGAAAATGGCAAAGAGGGAAAAAACTTGAGAGAGGAGAAATGAAGGACAATGATAATGCAAAGAAAAGCTCAGGAAGGAAGGAAGGAAGGAGGGAAGGAAGGAGGGAGGGAAGGGAGGAAGGGAGGGAGGGGAAAGGAATTTGCTTTGTGCTTCAATCACCAGTGGAGAGTTTCAGGAATCATTTAATCACTGAGTGCTGGAGTGGCTCAGGCTGGGGGCAGCTCAGAGCTCCTCTGCTCCAAGCTCCCCTCCATGCCCAGGGACAGCTCCCAGCCAGCCCCAGGCTGCTCAGGGCCTCATCCAGCCTGGCCTGCAGCACCCCCAGGCAGGAGGCAGCCACAGCCTCCCTGGGCAGCCTGTGCCAGAGCCTCAGCAGCCTGCCACTGAAGAGCTTCTTCCTCAGCTGCAGCCTGAGCCTGCTCTGCCTCAGCTCCAAACCCTTGCCCCTGGGCCTGGCTCCAGCCCCCTTCAGCCCAAGTCCCTCTGCAGCCTTCCTGCAGGCTCCCTTCAGGTGCTGGCAGCAGCTCTGAGGTGCCCCTGGAGCCTTCTCCTCTGCAGGCTGCACAGCCCCAGCTCCCTCAGCCTGTGCTCCCAGCAGAGCTGCTCCAGCCCTGGCAGCAGCCTTGTGGCCTGCTCTGGGCTCTCTGCAGCAGCTCTGTGTCCTGCTGCTGCTGGGGACAGCAGAGCTGGAGGCAGGGCTGGAGGTGAGGTCTGAGCAGAGCCCAGGGGCAGGATCCCTCTCCTGCCCTCTGCCCACCCTGCTCTGGCTGCAGCCAGCACACAGCTGCCTGAGGGCTGCAGGAGGCACTGCTGGCTCCTGGGGAGCTGCTCAGCACCCCTAAGGCTCTGTCCTGCTGAGGCCACCTCTGGAGCATTGTGTCCAGGTCTGGGCTGTCCAGTTCAAGAGGGACAGGGAAGTGCTGGCAAGAGTCCAGCAGAGGCTATGGGGATGCTGAGAAGGGCCTGGGAAATGTGAGGAGGGAAGGCTGAGAGCCCTGGGGGTGATCAGCCTGGGGAGGAGAAGGCTGAGAGGGATCTGAGCAATGGGTGCAGAGAGCTGCAGGGTGGGGGGCAAGAAGCAGGGCCCCAGGCTCCTTTTGGTGGTCACAAGGGGCAATGGACACAAACTGGACCCCAGGAGGCTCCATCTCAGCATGAGGAGAAGCTGCTTTGGTGTGAGGCTGCTGGAGCCTGGAGCAGGCTGCCAGAGAGGCTGTGGAGCCTCCTGCTCTGGAGAGCTTCCAGCCCTGTCTGGATGTGTTCTGTGTGCCCTGTCCCAGGTGATGCTGCTCTGGCAGGGGCGTTGGGGTGGATGCTCTCCGGAGGTCCCTTCCCACCCCTCCCTCTCCCTGACCCTATCCCACTCACAGCCTTGCTCCTTCCTCTCCCTCAGCTGCAGCCCTGCAGGCTGCCAAAGCTCTGCAGCTCAGCTGTGCCTGGAAGCAGGCTGCAAGCACTAAAGCACAGCACTAGATGTCCTCCTCCTACTAAATTTCTCCTCCTCCTCCTCCCCCCACAAGGGGCTGCCCTCACCTTCAGAGCCAGCAGACCTTCAGGGCAAGCTCCTCCAGTCCCCAGCCAACAGCCTCCAGGTAGGTCAGAGCTCTGCAGCTGGGAAACCTCCTTTTGTTCTGCCCCTTTCCAGCCTGCAGAGGAATCCTCTTGTCCCTGCAGGTGCTGCAGGAGCAGGGCTGGGCCCTGCCTGGAGGTGTAAAATCAACCCCAGAGTGCCTGAACTTGGGTCTGAGCATGCTGGGAGGAAGGGTTCAGCCTTCAGCCCTTGTGTGGGCTCTCTGGGCACACAGGAAGGAGGTCTCAAGGGACTCCTCCAGCACAAGGGGGAGATGGAGCTGTTGGGGAGGCTCCAGGGGACAGCACAAAAGTGATCAGAGGATGGAGAACCTCCCCTGGGGGAGCAGGCTGGGAGAGTTGGGGCTGCTCTGCCTGGGGAAGAGAAGGGAGAGCTCAGAGCAGAGTGTCTGAAGGGGCTCCAGGAGAGCTGGGGAGGGACTGTGGACAAGGGCTGGGAGTGCCAGGATGGGAGAGTATGGATTGAACCTGGAATAGGGCAGACTGGGACTGGAGATGAGGAGGAAATTCTGGGCAGTGAGGGTGGGGAGAGCCTGGCACAGGCTGCCCAGGGAGGCTGTGGATGTTCCCTCCCTGGAGGTGTTCCAGGCCAGCAGGAGCAGGGAAGTGATGGAGTCCCTGGGCTGGGTGCTGGGGAGGCCACAGCTTGAGTCCTGGGCTCAGTTCTGGGCCTCTCACTCCCAGAGGGACATTGAGGAGCTGGGGCAGGGTCTGGAGAGCAGGGCTGGGGAGGAGCAGCTGAGGGAGCTGGGGGTGTGCAGTGTGGGGAAGAGGAGGCTGAGGGAGACCTCCTTGCTCTCTGCAGCTCCCTGAGAGGAGGCTGGAGCCAGGTGGGGTTGGGCTCTGCTCTCTGCATTCAGATGATGGAAAGAGAGGAACTGGCCTGAAACTGTGCCAGGGGAGGGTTAGGTTGGGGATCAGGAAAAGTTTCTGTGCTGCAAGAGTGGTCAGGGAGTGGCAGAGGCTGCCCAGGGAGGTGGTGGAGTCCCCATGGCTGGAGGGGTTCAAGGAACCTGTGGCCATGGCACTTGGGGCCAGGGTTTGGTGGCCATGGTGGGGTTGGGTTGGTGTTGGCCTGGATGCTCTCAGAGACCTTTCCCAACCCAAACCATTCTGTGGTTCTGTGAGCCCCTGGCAGGCAGCTGAATGTTAGGTCAGCTCTTGAGGTGTGCTCAGCAGGCTTAGCCACCTTCTGCTCTTAACTTTGCCATCCCCAGCAGGCAGCAGGGGAATCCTCCTCATGGCCAGCTGGGAGCTTCTAGACCTGTTCTAGATGGGAGATTTGCATTGGCAGAGGCTGCCCAGGGAGGTGGTGGAGTCCCCAGCCCTGGAGGGGTTCTAGAGATCTGTGGTCATGGCACCTGGGCCAGGGTTTGATGGCCATGGTGGGGTTGAGTTGCTGGTTGGACTGGATGAGCTCAGAGGTCATGGCCATGGCACCTGGGGCCAGGGTTTGATGGCCATGGTGGGGTTGGGTTGGTGTTGGACTGGATGAGCTCAGAGGTCATGGCCATGGCACCTGGGGCCAGGGTTTGATGGCCATGGTGGGGCTGGGTTGGTGTTGGACTGGATGAGCTCAGAGGTCATGGCCATGGCACCTGGGGCCAGGGTTTGATGGCCATGGTGGGGCTGGGTTGGTGTGGGACTCAGTGCCCTTGGAAGGCTTTTCCAAGCCACCCAATTCCATGAAGCATCTGAAACAGAGCTGAAAGGCTTGGGCATGAGGACCAGCTCTGCTCTGGTAAGAGACTTGGATCTGACAGAGAAAGAAAGGGGCAGAAGGAAACCTCCTCTGCTTAGGGAGAATCACAGCAACGCCTCCAGAGCCTGCTGCAGGTGTGGCAGAAAGCAGAGACCAAGGAGGCAGCCCAGGGCCGTGGCTGCTGGGTGGCTCCTGACTGAGAGAGGCTGGAAGGGCAGGAGGGGAGGAAGCCAAAGCACTCAGAGCTGGTGGGGAGCCTGGCAACACGAGCCTGCAGGGGATTGCCCTCCTGGCAGGCTGTGCTGAGGGCTCAGCTCTGCTGAGGGTCACTCCTGGGGGCAGGTTGTGAGCTCCCAGCCTCTGTCTCTGGAGGAGGGAGGTTATGATTAATGCTGCCCAGCAAAGACTGATGTGCAGTGCTGACACAACAGCAGCATGTGGAGGGCTGAGGCTGTCAGGGAGGGGGACATGGGAGGCTCAGGTGATGGAAGAGACTGAAAGAAGAAAAATGTGTTAAAATTAGAGAGGGAGGGCGGGGGAAAGCAAAAGGGAGCTTCAAGCCCCAGAGCTGTGAGCCTCCACAGATTGATCACTGTCCTAGGAGGCCCCAGGGCTCATCTGTATTCCACAAGAGGTTCAGCAGAGTGCTTGGGGAGCTTTTCATGGAAGCACAAAAGGGCTCAGGGTGGAAGGGAGCTCAGAGCTCCTCTCCTCCAGCCTCCCCTCCCTGCCCAGGGACACCTCTCAGCTACACTCAGCTGCTCAGGCCTCATCCAGCCTGGCCTTCAGCACTCCCAGGCAGGAGGCAGCCACAGCCTCCCTGGGCAGCCTGGGCCAGAGCCTCAGCAGCCTGCCACTGAAGAACTTCTGCCTCAGCTGCAGCCTGAGCCTGCTCCTCCTCACACAGATGTTTCAGTCCCTTCTTCATCCTCATAGCCTCTGTTGGACTCCCTCCAGCAGTTCCCTGTCTGACTTGAGCTGAGGAACCCAGAGCTGGCCACAATACTCAGGCATGGCCTCAGCAGGGCAGGGCAGAAGGGGAGGGTGAACCTCCCTAGCCCTGATGCAGCCAGGATGCCAGTGGCCCTCGTGGCCACAAGGACACCTTGGGAGCCACAGGAAGCTCTTGCTGGGGTTCAGGCTGGGCTTCAGCTTGAAGCCTTTCTGAAGGCTCCCTCCTGGTGATGTGGGAGGTGGTTTCTGGTGGCTGGGGTTGGATTTTGTGCCTCTGCTCTCAGGGGAGCCCGAGGCAGGGAGCACATTTCCAGCCTTCCAGCCCATGATGAGCCTTTGCTGCTCCACAAAAGCAATCAATGGCAGTGCTGCAACCCTTCTGATAATGAAATCAAAGGATTTTCTCTTCTCTTTCTTCATCCCAGATGCCAAGGGAGCAGAATCAGGACAATTAGAGCCCCTCCCCGCCTCCCCCCTCCTTTTAGTGCTCCTTCCCTTCAGTGGTGTCTATCAATTGGAGCTGGTTGCAGGCCCAATCAACTAGAAAGGAGGAATGGCTGGAGGAAAATCAAAGTGTATTGAAAACCCTCTCCCAATCCATGCAGGAAATCAATTCCTCCTCCCCTGCCTCCCCCCTGACATCATCAAGGACTTGTTGCACTCCTGAGGAGCAACCTTCACTGGGGTCCTGCTGGAACTGAAGGGGTGGCAGGGATCTGGGGAAGTCCAAAATGAGTTGGGTTAGGGTAGGAAAGAAAAAATGATGGCTTGGAATGCAGAGGTTGGAGTCATGGAGTCATGGAAGGGGCTGGCTTGGAAGGGGCCTTGAAGAGCCTCCAGCTCAGGGAGTCATGGAAGGGGCTGGCTTGGAAGGGGTTGGGTTGGAAGGGGCCTTAAAGAGCCTCCAGTTCAGGGAGTCATGGAAGGGGTTGGGTTGGAAGGGGTTGGGTTGGAAGGGGCCTTAAAGAGCCTCCAGTTCAGGGAGTCATGGAGTCATGGAAGGGGTTGGGTTGGAAGGGGCCTTAAAGAGCCTCCAGTTCAGGGAGTCATGGAAGGGGTTGGGTTGGAAGGGGCCTTAAAGAGCCTCCAGTTCAGGGAGTCATGGAAGGGGTTGGGTTGGAAGGGGCCTTAAAGAGCCTCCAGTTCAGGGAGTCATGGAAGGGGCTGGCTTGGAAGGGGTTGGCTTGGAAGGGGTTGGCTTGGAAGGGGCCCTAAAGAGCCTCTAGTTGCAACTCTCCTGCCAGTTGCACCTCCCTTACACAATGGTTTGGGTTGGAAGGGACCTCCACAGCTCATCCAGTCCCACCCCCCCTGCAGTCAGCAGGGACATCCTCAGCTGGATCAGGCTGCCCAGAGCCCTGCTGAGCCTCACCCTGGATGTCTCCAGGGCTGGGGCCTCCAGCACCTCCCTGTTCCACTCCCAAGTGCAGAGCTTGCTCCTCGCCCAGGCTGCTCAAGGCCTCATCCAGCCTGACCTTGAACCCCTGCAGGGAGGGGAGATCCCCTCCTTAGGTGTCTTGTAAGGCACCTTAAAGGTCATCTGCTTCCAATCTTCATGGCATGGGCAGGGCCACCTCCCCCCCCAGGCTGCCCTTGGCCACCAGAGCACATTGCTGCCTCAGGGTCAACCTCCCACCCGCCCCCCAGCACCCCCCAGGGCCTTTTCCCCTCTCCCTGCTCCCCAGCAGCTCAGCCCCCAGCCTCTCCTGCTACATTTTCCTTTCCCCTGCCCCCAGCCCCCCTTCCCTCTTTTAATTAGCTTTCCTTTGAAGCAACCTTTCCTCCCAAGGCCTCTTTAGGGAGGAAGTGGAGGGGGAAAGTTTCTCCTCCCAACACTTCTGCTCAGGCAATAAATGCTAGAAATTAGCTCTGCTAGGCAAATGCTTTTTAACCTTTCTGCTTAAGCATAAATCAAGAGGCTCATTTTTCACAGTCTCTTGCTATGGAATTCAATTAAAGGTCAGGTTTGGGATGGGAGGGGTGGGAGGGGTGGGGGGGGATGCTAATTATTCATGCATTGGCTACTGTGAATAATTCAGGAGTTGCCATCTTTGCAGAATGGGCCAAGGAGATGCCCAAGAACAACTTTTGGAGCCTGTGGGAAAAGCCTTCCCAAGGAGAGAGTTCATCAGAGTCTGGCCCAGGGGGGCCTGGAGGGGAATTCCCTTCTGGAGCCCTCTGTCGGTCCCTGGAGAACAGCTCCCAGGGTTTGACACCCAAAAGCTCCTGGAGAGAGCCAGGACTGAGGCTTCGGGGGCTGGCTTTGAGCTGCCCTGCCAGGCAGGAAGGCTTAAAGAGGGGAATGGGGGAAGGGGAAGAGGAGAGGGGGAGGAATGGGGAGAAGGGGAAGAGGAGAGGGGGAGGGAATGGGGAGAAGGGGAAGAGGAGAGGGGGAGGAATGGGGAGAAGGGGAAGAGGAGGGGGGGAGGGAATGGGGAGAAGGGGAAGAGGAGAGGGGAGGGAATGGGGAAGGGGAAGAGGAGAGGGGAGGGAATGGGGAGAAGGGGAAGAGGAGAGGGGGGGAATGGGGAGAAGGGGAAGAGGAGGGGGAGGAATGGGGAGAAGGGGAAGAGGAGAGGGGGAGGGAATGGGGAGAAGGGGGAAGAGGAGAGGGGGGAGGAATGGGGAGAAGGGGAAGAGGAGAGGGGAGGAATGGGGAGAAGGGGAAGAGGAGAGGGGAGGGAATGGGGAGAAGGGGAAGAGGAGGGAGGAATGGGGAAGGGAAGAGGAGAGGGGGAGGGAATGGGGAGAAGGGGGAAGAGGAGAGAGGGGAGGAATGGGGAGAAGGGAAGAGGAGAGGGGGAGGGAATGGGGAGAAGGGGGAAGAGGAGAGGGGGAGGGAATGGGGGAGAAGGGGAAGAGGAGAGGGGAGGGAATGGGGAGAAGGGGAAGAGGAGAGGGGGAGGGAATGGGGAGAAGGGGGAAGAGGAGAGGGGAGGGAATGGGGAGAAGGGGGAAGAGGAGAGGGGAGGGAATGGGGAGAAGGGGAAGAGGAGAGGGGGAGGGAATGGGGAGAAGGGGAAGAGGAGAGGGGGAGGGAATGGGGGAGAAGGGGGAAGAGGAGAGGGGGAGGGAATGGGGGAAGGGGAAGAGGAGAGGGGGAGGGAATGGGGGAAGGGGAAGAGGTTGAATGGATTTGAAGAGAAGAGATTTAGGGCATGGATGGGAGCTGGAAGAGGGGAGACTGAGACTGGAGATGAGGAAGAATTCTTTAGAGCAAGAGTGGTGAGACCCTGGCACAGGTTGCCCAGGGAGGCTGTGGATATCCCCTCCCTGGAGGTGCTCAAGGTCAGGCTGGATGAGGCCCTGAGCAGCCTGGGCTGGTGGGAGGGGTCCCTGCCCATTGCAGGAACTGGATGATCTTGAAGGTCCTTTCCAACCCAAACCATTTGTGATTCTGTGAAGGAGAGATCCTGAAGCCTAAGAGTGAGGATCCTGCCCCTGGGCTCTGCTCAGACCTCACCTCCAGCCCTGCCTCCAGCTCTGTTGCCCCAGCAGCAGCAGGACACAGAGCTGCTGCAGAGAGCCCAGAGCAGGCCACAAGGCTGCTGCCAGGGCTGGAGCAGCTCTGCTGGGAGCACAGGCTGAGGGAGCTGGGGCTGTGCAGCCTGCAGAGGAGAAGGCTCCAGGGGCACCTCAGAGCTGCTGCCAGCACCTGAAGGCATCCTGCAGGAAGGCTGCAGAGGGACTTGGGCTGAGGGGGGCTGGAGCCAGGCCCAGGGGCAAGGGTTTGGAGCTGAGGCAGAGCAGGCTCAGGCTGCAGCTGAGGAAGAAGTTCTTCAGTGGCAGGCTGCTGAGGCTCTGGCCCAGGCTGCCCAGGGAGGCTGTGGAGGTCCTGTTTTGCTGTTGCCTTGCTAGAAGAGAAGCTGCAGGTCAAGGTTTGTCCTTCAGTGTTGCTTTGCTGTCTCAATTTACTGCAGTGGAACAGAGCCCCTGAGAGAAAATCTCTTTCCTCTCCTTGCCTCGAGGCTCTCTTGCCAAAGTGCTGCTGGGAAAGAGAGGGAAAACTAAAGGACTTCTGAGGGATATTTTCATCCTGGGCAGGATGTTTTCCACCTTCTGAGGGCCACTAATGGGCTGCTTGAACCAGGGAGGAGCCCTTGGCCCCCCCTTCCTTGTGGTTTCTCAGCAGAGGGCTTTGCAGGACCACTCTGCAAGATCCAAAAATCCTTCTGGGGTAGACTTGGTTGGGTTTGGTTTTGACTTCTAATTCCCAAGGAGCAGAGCTGCAGAATCTCAGCCTTTATTGTTTTTGTTGCCCCCTCCTCTCCTCTCCTCTCCCTCCCTCCCTCCCTGATATCTGTTATCACTCCATTCCCACCATTAGCTCCCTGAGTAAGGCTCTGGCTTGAAGCCACTGGGAAGATCCAGTTCTGCAGTCGCTGCCACCACAAACCACAGCAGCTCTGCCTGCTGGAGTCTGGCTCTAAAGGTCAAGGTCAGGCCAGGGAGAAGGGAGCAGCAGGCAGATGGTCACAGAAATCAAAGGGGGGGACTGAAACCCCCTACCCCCCGCCCCCTAGACTCAGACTCTTCTCCATTGCACCCTACGATAGGCCAACCATCAACCCAACACCACCATGGCCACCAAACCATGTCCCAGAGGGCCATGGCCATGACCTCTAAGACCATCCAGGCCAACCAGCAACCCAACACCACCCTGGCCACACCACCCTGGCCATGACCTCTAAGACCATCCAGGCCAACCAGCAACCCAACACCACCCTGGCCACCAAACCATGTCCCAGAGGGCCATGGCCATGACCTCTAAGACCATCCAGGCCAACCAGCAACCCAACACCACCCTGGCCACCAAACCATGTCCCAGAGGGCCATGGCCATGACCTCTAAGATCATCCAGGCCAACCAGCAACCCAACACCACCCTGGCCACCAAACCATGTCCCAGAGGGCCATGGCCATGACCTCTAAGATCATCCAGGCCAACCAGCAACCCAACCCCACCATGGTCCAAAATGCCATGGTCACACCTTTCTTGAACACCTCCAGGGATGGGGACTGCACCACCCCCCTAGGATCTGATCAATGTTTATCAATGGCTGAGGGCTAGGGGTCAAGAGGGAGGTGACAGGCTCTGCTCAGCTGCACCCTGGGATAGGACAAGGAGCAATGGATGGAAACTGCAGCCCAGGAGGTTCCAGCTCAGCAGGAGGAGGAACTTCTGCCCTGGGAGGCTGCCAGAGGATGGTGAATAACTTGGGATGAGGAGTAGGTTGGGATGGGGAGGAATTTAGGATGATAAGTAGCTTAAGAATGATGAGTAGCTTAGGAGGATGAGTAGCATAGGATGAGTAACTTAAAATGATGAACAGCTTAGGATGAGTAACTTAAAATGATGAGCATCTTAGGATGAGGATGATGAGCATCCTAGGATGATGAGTAGCTTAGGATGAAGATGATGAGTAGCTTAGGATGATGAGCATCTTAGGATGAGGATGATGAGTATCTTAGGATGATGAGTATCTTAGGATGATGAGCATCTTAGGATGAGGATGATGAGTAGCTTAGGATGATGAGTAGCTTAGGATGATGAGCATCTTAGGATGAAGATGATGAGTAGCTTAGGATGATGAGCATCTTAGGATGAAGATGATGAGTAGCTTAGGATGATGAGTAGCTTAGGATGAAGATGATGAGCAGTTGAGGATGATAAGTATCTTAGGATGAAGATGATGAGCAGCTTAGGATGATGAGTAGCTTAGGATGATGATGAGCATTTAGGATGAAGAGCATTTTAGGATTATGAGCAGCTTAGGATGATGAGTATCTTAGGATGAGGATGATGAGCATCTTAAATGATGATGAGCATCTTAGGATGATGAGTAGCTTAGGATGATGAGTATCTTAGGATGATGAGTATCTTAGGATGAGGATGATGAGCATCTTAAAATGATGAGCATCTTAGGATGAAGATGATGAGCATCTTAAAATGATGAGTATCTTAGGATGAAGATGATGAGCAGCTTAGGATGATGAGTAGCTTAGGATGAGTAACTTAAAATTATGAGCATCTTAGGATGAGGATGATGAGCATCTTAGGATGATGAGTAGCTTAGGATGAAGATGATGAGCAGTTGAGGATAAGTATCTTAGGATGAAGATGATGAGCATCTTAGGGTGATCTTAGGATATTTTTAGGATGAAGATGAGTAGCTTAGGATGAAGATGATGAGCACTTAGGATGATGAGTAGCTTAGGATGAGTAACTTAAAATGATGAGTAGTTTAGGATGAGGATGATGAGCAGCTTAAAATGCTGAGTAACTTAGGATGATGAGGAACTTAAGCTGATGAGTAACTTCAAATGGTGATGAGTAATTTAGGCTGATGAGGAACTTAGGATGATTAATTCTCAGCACACAAAGCTCATTGCCTTGGTTCACATTACCAGAGCTCTGAGCCTCAGTACTGAGTTTCACCCAGTAGTAATTAACCTACTTTGAGACAGAGAGCCTGGAAGGGAGGGAAGGATTAATAACCATCAGCAGCATTTGGGTGCCTGGCAAGGTGTTTATTATGTTACAGATGGACAGAGAGGAACTCACATTGATTGCTTGGTTTGTACTTACTAGAGCTGAGATGCTGAAGGGACAGAGCTGAAAGAAGAGCCCAGGTAAAAGCCTCCCAGGTCCAGGAGAGGCCTTGAGCAACCTGGGGCTGGTGGGAGGTGTCCCTGCCCATGGCAGGGTGCTGGATCTGGATGGTCTTGAAGGTCTCTTCCAACCCAGAGTAGAGAATTAAGCAGACTGGAAAAGACCTTTGAGATTGAATCCAACTTGTCACCCAACACCATCTGCTCAACTCAACCATGGCACCAACTGCCTCATCCAGGCTCTTTTTGAACACCTCCAGTGGTGGTGACTCCACCACCTCCCTGGGCAGCCATCAAACCCAAACCCTTCTGTGAATATCTGAATCAGAGAGGATCCACAATCTCTCTGGGCAACCCATTCCAGAGCCTCAGCACCCTCACACTGAAGAACTTCTTCCTCAGCTCCAGGCTGCTCTGCCTCAGCCCCAAGCCATTGGCCCTGGGCCTGGTTCCAGCCCCCCTCAGCCAAAGGCCCTCTGCAGCCTTCCTGCAGGATGCCTTCAGACCCTGGCAGGCAGCTCTGAGGTGCCCCTGGAGCCTTCTCTTCTCCACCCTTCAGGTGCTAGAATAAAGGTAAGAACAAACAGTGGTTTAGGTCTGAGTGAGTGCCTGGTTGAGGAGGCTGTGGAGTCTCCTGCTCTGGAGCCTTTCCAACCCCACCTGGATGCATTCCTGTGCAGCCTGCCCTGGGTGATGCTGCTCTGGCAGGGGGTTGGACTGGGTGATCTCTGGAGCTCCCTCCCTGCCTCTAATGTGCTATGAGACTTTGCTGCCCAGCAGCAGTGACTGCACTGCAGTCCAGCAGCTCCCTGCCCTTAATGAGGGAGGGGAGTTTGTTACTTCCTAATGAAGTAGGAAAATTAAAAACCACCTGGAAGGTGTCCAGAGCAGGGCCAGGAGGAGGAGCAGAGGGCTGGAGCTGCTCTGCTGTGAGGACAGACTGAGGGAGTTGGGGTTGTGCAGGCTGGAGGGGAGAAGGCTCCCAGGAGACCTAATTGTGGCCTTCCAGGCTCTGCAGGGGGCTCCAAGAAAGCTGGGGAGGGACTTGTGAGGGTGTCAGGGAGGGATAGGAGCAGGGGGGATGGAGCAAAACTAGAAGTGGGTAGATTGAGATTGGCTGTGAGGAAGAAGTTGTTCCCCAGGAGGGTGGTGAGAACCTGGCCCAGGCTGCCCAGGGAGGTGGTGGAAGCCTCCTGCCTGGAGGTGTTTGCAGCCAGGCTGGAGGTGGCTGTGAGCAACCTGCTGTGGTGTGAGGTGTCCCTGCCCATGGCAGGGGGGTTGGGACTGGCTGAGCCTTGAGCTCCCTTCCAGCCCTGACAGTCCTGTGATGAAATTGATGATTTTTGTGTCTGGGTTTTTTTCTCCTGTTGCCTTTCCAGCCTGCCCTTGGTCAGCAAGGACAAACCTTGGCAGGGAGCTGCTTCCCCCCTGCCATCTCCCCCTACCAAAGCCCCTGACCTAGAAATGCCTTGCTTGGAGCTGCAAGAAACTTAAGCTGGAGGAGCAGCCCTTGCAGAGTGGCTCTCAGCAGATGACTTGTTGAATATTTAATTGTCTGAATGTATCATCTGCTGCAGGAGGACAATAAAGCCTGGAAGGGTTCTCCTTCCTGCTGCTGTTTCAGCTGCCTGACAGCTCCCCAGGCTTTGTTTGCCCCTGGCAGCTGCTGGAGGCTGAGGTGGTGGAGGGTGGAAGCTTGGTGGCTTTCTGAGCCCCTGGTGTTCAGGAGCACCACTAGGTGCTGTGACCTGGCAGAAAAGGCTGCCCAGGGAGGTGGTGGAGGCTCCATCCCTGGAGACAGTCAAGGTGAGGTTGCCCAGGGAGGTGGTGGAAGCCCAGTCCCAGGCTGGATGTGCCTCTGAGCAGTCTGATGTAATGTGAGGTGTCCCTGCCCATGGCAGGGACGATGGAACTCGTTGAACCATGAGGTCCCTTCCAACCCTGGCAGTTCTGTGGTTCCATGAGGCTCAAGAGGGCTCTGGGCAACCTGATCTAGTTGGGGATGTCCCTGCTGAGCGCAGAGGGGTTGGGCTGGATGAGCTTTGGAGCTCCCTTCCAACCCAGAGCATTCTGTGATTCTGTGACAGGGACCTGGGGTGTTGGTTGGCAGCAGCTGAGGCAATGTGTGCCCAGGTGGCCAAGGAGGCCACCAGCAACCTGGCCTGGAGCAGCAGTGGTGTGGGCAGCAGGAGCAGGGAGGTCATTCTGCCCCTGTGCACTGCACTACTTAGGCCACACCTGAGTCCTGTGTCCAGTTCTGGGCCCCTCAGTTTAGGAAGGAGGTTGACTTGCTGGAAGGAGTCCAGAGAAGGGCAACAAAGTTGGTGAGGGGCTTGGAGCACAGCCCTGTGAGGAGAGGCTGAGGGAGCTGGGGTTGCTTAGCCTGGAGAGGAGGAGACTCAGGGGAGACCTTCTTGCTCTCTCCAACTCCCTGAAGGGAGGTTGTAGCCGGGGGGGTTGGTCTCTTCTCCCAGGCACCCAGCACCAGAACAAGAGGACACAGTCTCAAGCTGTGCCAGGGGAGGTTTAGGCTGGAGGAAGTTTTACACAGAGAGAGTGATTGCCCATTGGAATGGGCTGCCTGGGGAGGTGGTGGAGTCACCATCCCTGGAGGTGTTCAGGAGGAGACTTGACAGGGTGCTTGGTGCCATGGGTTAGTTGATTAGGTGGTGTTGGATGATAGGTTGGACACCATGATCTTGAAGGTCTCTTCCCACCTGGTCTGGTCTATTCTATTCTACCCTATTCTATTCTATTCTATTCTATTCATCAATAAATCCTATTTTCCTTGCTGCATTCTAAACATGCCTGGGGGAGGTGGTGGGGGTGGGGGTAAAGCTGACTCTCAACCCCCAGCCCCCTCAGTGAAGGAAATACATCCACTTTACTGGGAGAATTCAGTGAGCTTTTGTGGCCCTCTTAGCTTGGAAGCTGCATCCTTGCAGCCTTCTGCTGTGTGTGTGCTCAGCACCACCACCATCATCCTCCTCCTCATCCTCCCCAGCTCCTGGCCAGAAATTGCTAACCATATCCATAGCTAGTGTGGATTGTTTTTTTTTGGGGGGGGAAGGAAGGAGGAAAGGGGGGAAGGAAGGAGGGAAAGGAGGAAGGAAGGAGGGAGGAGGAAGGAAGGAGGGAAGGGGGGAAGGAAGGAAGGAAGGAGGAGGGAAGGAAGGAAAGGAAGGAGGGGAAAGGGGGAGGAAGGAAAGGAGGAGGAGGAAGGAGGGGAAGGAAGGAGGGGAAGGAAAGGAAGGAGGGGAAGGAAGGAGGGAGGGGGGAAGGAAGGAGGGAGGAAGGGGGAAGGAGGAAGGAAGGAAGGAAGGAAGGAAGGAGGGGGGGAAGGAAGGAGGGAGGGGGAAGGAAGGAGGAGGGGGAAGGAAGGAGGGGGGGAAGGAAGGAAGGGGGGAAGGGGGGAGGGGGGAAGGAGGAAGGAAGGAGGAGGGGAAGGAAGGAGGGAGGGGGGAAGGAAGGAGGGGGAAGGAAGGAGGGGAAGGAGGAGGGGAAGGAAGGAGGAAGGGGAAGGAAGGAGGGGGGGAAGGAAGGAAAGGAAGGAGGAAGGGAAGGGAAGGAAGGAGGAAGAGGAGGGGAGGAAGGGGGGGGAAAGGAGGGGAGGGGGAAGGAAGGAGGAGGGGGAGGAGGGGGGAAGGAAGGAGGAGAGGGGGGAAGGAAGGAGGAGAGGGGGAAGGAAGGAGGGAAGGGGGAAGGAAGGAGGGGGAAGGAAGGAGGGAGAGGGAAGGAGGAAGGGGGAAGGAAGGAGGGAGGAAGGAAGAAGGAGGGAGGGGGGAAGGAAGGAGGGAGAGGGGAAGGAAGGAGGAGAGGGGAAGGAAGGAAGGAGGGAAGGGGAAGGAAGGAGGGGGAAGGAAGGAAGGAGGGAAGGGAAGGAAGGAGGGAGGGGAAGGAAGGAGGGAGAGGGGAAGGAGAAGGAAGGAAGGAAGGGGAGAGGAAGGAAGAAGGGAGAGGGGGAAGGAAGGAGGGGAGGGGGGGAAGGAAGGAGGGAGAGGGGGAAGGAAGGAGGGAAGGGGAAGGAAGGAGGGAGGGAGGGAGGGAGGGAGGAGGAGGAAGAATGGGAGCTGATCCTTATGAAAACAGCACTAAGTTGGTATTGTCCTCAGAGCATCTCCCAGTTAATTCCCTCCAGGATGATCCATGGAGGGAATGTCCTTTCGCCCCCCTGCCACCTCTCTCCCTCTTCCCCCTCTTGCAGTTATTGATGGGGTTGCCATTAATTACAGCTAATTTTTACTGGGTGGCACTTTCTGCTTCCTTTCTTAATGGGATTCAATTTAAGCCTCTCTCCCTCTCCCCTCTCCCTCCCTCCCTCTCTCTCTCTCTCTCTCCTCTTTCTTCCTGTTGTTTCCCAGAGCCTTTATTAATAGGGGCAGAGTCATTTGTATTGTGTAGCACAAATATTTTATAATCCACTGATCCTGACACACACACAAGAGGGGGGGGGGGAGGGGAGGGTGGAAAGAGGCAGAGGGGGGGACCACAAAAAAAAAAGGCAATGCCTTTTCCCCTCATCAAAAATGGATGAGGAGTAATGGTTCCCTATTAATAACTTATTAGGTCAGATCACACAGTTTGAAGTGTCTATTACACTTTAATTTTATCAGATTTCTTCCTTTGCAGCCTCCTCTCTTGGCTTGTGGAGTGGGTTTTTTTCCTCCTTTCTTTCCTTCTTTCTTCCCTTCTCCTTCATTGAGATGATTTTTAACCCAGCAGTTGGATCCCCTGGCCCCAAACCCAGCTGCCCCCCCCCACCATGGCTGTGGTGTCACACAGGAGTTGGCAGGCTTGGGAGGGAGCTCAAGGCTCAGCCAGCTCCAACCCCCTGCCATGGGCAGGGACACCTCACACCACAGCAGGTTGCTCACAGCCACCTCCAGCCTGGCTGCAAACACCTCCAGGCAGGAGGCTTCCACCACCTCCCTGGGCAGCCTGTGCCAGGCTCTCACCACCCTCATGGGCAACAACTTCTTCCTCACAGCCAATCTCAACCTACCTGTTTCTAGTTTTGCTCCATCCCCCCTGCTCCTATCCCTCCCTGACACTCTCACAAGTCCCTCCCCAGCTTTCTTGGAGCCCCCTGCAGATCCTGGAAGGCCACAATGAGGTCTCCTGGGAGCCTTCTCCTCTCCAGCCTGCACAACCCCAACTCCCTCAGTCTCTCCTCACAGCAGAGCAGCTCCAGCCCTCTGCTCCTCCTCCTGGCCCTTCTCTGGACACCTTCCAGCACCTCCAGAGCCTTCCTGGCACAGAGGCTCCAGCACTGGCCCCAGAGCTCCAGGTGGGGTCTCATGAGATCCTGAAACAGGAGAGAGATTTCCTCCTGGGAATCTCCTGTCTCACCACTCTCATGGGCAACAACTTCTTCCTCACATCCAATCTCAATCTACCCATTGCTAGTTTGGATCCATGTCCTCAGACTGTCCTCGTGGCCCTCATGAGATCCCATCTGGAGCTCTGCATCCAGTTCTGGAGCCTCTGGGCCAGGAAGGATCTGGAGGGGCTGGAAGGTGTCCAGAGAAGGGCCAGGAGGAGGAGCAGAGGGCTGGAGCTGCTCTGCTGTGAGGACAGCCTGAGGGAGTTGGGGTTGTGCAGGCTGGAGAGGAGAAGGCTCCCAGGAGACCTCACTGTGGCCTTCCAGGATCTGCAGGGGGCTCCAAGAAAGCTGGGGAGGGACTTTGGAGGGTGTCAGGGCAGGATAGGAGCAGGGGAAACAGATCCAAGATGGAGGAGGGGAGATTTAGATTAGACTTTAGGAGCAAGGATCTGACTAGGATTAGACCTCAGGAGCAAGGATCTGACTAAGATTAGACCTCAGGAGCAAGGGTCTGACTAAGATTAGACCTCAGGAGCAAGGGTCTGACTTAGATTAGACCTCAGGAGCAAGGGTCTGACTAAGATTAGACCTCAGGAGCAAGGGTTAGACTAACCTTAGACCTCAGGGACCACTCCCTGAGCTGCTGCAGCAATTTCTCTGCTCAGCCTTCAGCCTGGATTTTTGTCACCCCTCTTTTTTTGCTGCCTTTGCAGACAACCTCCTGTGAAGCAGCTCAGAAAAATCCATAGCTCATTCCTTCAGCTTCCACTTCACAGCTGATAACAAAAGAGGGGCTCCAGGATATCTTGTGGCTGGTGGTGTTTGAAGGCTGCCTTCTCAGTTTCTGCTTGGTAGGGAAGAATCTCCTCAGGGATGTCAGCTCAGATCTTTTCTTACACTCTTTTGGATGTTGGTTGCTTGTCTCCCCCCCTGCCTCTTGCAGTTGTTCTTCAGGGCTCAGCTGTTCAGGAGCAGCTCTGGCTGCAGGAGTTGAGCTCTTCAGGACAGCAGAGGTTGTGGAATTCAGCTTTTCCTGGTGGGATTGAATGCCAAGCATTGGATGGTTAACAAAAGGAAATCCTGGCTCCCAGGTGATGCCAACATTTCCCTTTGGAACACTTAAAGTGGTGGAAAGAGCACAGAGTTCAGGTAAAACAGGCAAGAAAGGGGAGGACTTGGGGGTGCTGGTGGGGTGAAAGCTGGCCAGGGCCTGCAGTGGGCACTGGCAGCACAGGAGGCCAAGGGCAGCCTGGGCTGCATCCAAAGCAGCACTGCCAGAGATGGAGAGAGAGGATCCTGCCCCTCTGCTCTGCTCTGGGGAGACCTCACCTGCAGGGCTGGGGCCAGCTGTGGAGCCCTCAGCACAGGAAGGACCTGGAGCTGATGGAGAGGCTCCAGAGGAGGCCATGAAGATTATCAGGGGGTTGGAGCAGCTCTGCACCGAGGACAGGCTGAGGGAGCTGGGGGTGTTCAGCCTGGAGAGGAGAAGGCTCCAGGGAAGACCTAACAGCAGCCTGCCAGGAGCTGAAGGAGGCTACAAGCAGGATGGAGAGAGACTGTTTGCAAAGGCCTGCAGGGACAGGACCAGGGACAGCGACTCCAAACCAGAGCAGAGCAGATTGAGACTGGATGTGAGGAACAAGCTCTGCACCAGGAGGCTGCTGGAGCCCTGCAGCAGGTTGCCCAGGGAGGTGGTTGAGGCTCCATCTATCCGTGGAGCTATTCAAGGTGAGGCTGGACAGGGCTCTGGGCAAGCTGATCTAGTTGAGGATGTCCCTGCTGAGTGCAGAGGGGTTGGACTGGATGAGCTCTGGAGCTCCCTTCCAACCCAGAGCATTCTGTGACTTCTGCAGGAGCATTTGGGGGTCACAAGAGGACCAGGAGAGTTCTCTGACTTCATGGTGGAGGTTTAGAAGATGAAATCCATCTGGGTCAGTCAGTGTGGCTGGAGGCACCCTCAGCTGAGGGCAGACATGTTCTGATTGTCCAGCCAGAAAATGCTTAGGGGAGCAGAACAGGAAAATCTTTTGTCCATTTCTGGGCTCCCCAGGTCAAGAGGAACAGAGAACTGCTGGAGAGAGTCGAACAGAGGCCATGAGGGTGATTGAGGGACTGAAACATCTGTGTGGCCACCCCTGGGGTGGTCAGCCTGGAGAGGAGAGGCTGAGAGGGGATCTGAGCAATGGGTACAGAGAGCTGCAGGGTGAGGGGCAGGAAGCAGGGCCCCAGGCTCTGCCCAGGGGTAGGATGAGAGGCAGTGGACACAAACTGGACCCCAGGAGGCTCCATCCCAGCATGAGGAGAAACTGCTTTGGTGTGAGGCTGCTGGAGCCTGGAGCAGGCTGCCCAGAAAGGCTGTGGAGTGTCCTGCTCTGGAGAGCTCCCAGCCCTGCCTGGATGTGTTCTGGGTGCCCTGCCCTGGGTGCCCTGTCCTGGGTGCCCTGCTCTGGCAGGGGATTTGGCCTGGATGATCTCCAGTGCCCCTTGTGCTGTGCTTGGCCAGCCCTGAGCAGAGCCTGGCTCCAGCCCTGCACATCTTGATCCCCAGCACTGAGGGCAGCCCTCAGGCTGTTCTGCTCCCAGCTCCCAGCTCTGCTCCCTCAGGCTCTCCTCCTGAGGAAGATCTTCCACAGCCTGCAGCATCTCTGTGCCTCTGTGCTGGACTCTCTCCAGCACTTCCCTGAGCTCCTTCTTGAGCTGAGGGCCCAGAACTGGACACAGGATTCCAGCTGTGGCCTCAGCAGGGCAGAGCAGAGGGGGAGGAGAACCTCTCCGACCTACTGACCACAGCCCTTCTAATCCCCCCCAGGCTGCCCTTGGCCTCCTTGGCCACCAGAGCACATTGCTGGCTCAGGGTCAGCCTCCCACCCCCCAGGACCCCCCAGGGCCTTTTCCCCTTCCCTGCTCTGCAGCAGCTCAGTCCCCAACCTCTCCTGCTCCATGAGGTTGTTGTCTCCCAGGTGCCAGCCTCTCCCCTTGCCCTTGCTGAGCTTCCTTCCCTTTCTCCCTGCCCTGCCCTGCAGCCTGTCCCTGCCCATGGCAGTCGGGGGGGGGGTGTGGTTAAATTTAGATGATCTCGAAGGTCCCTTCCAACCCAAACCATTCAATGACTCCAAGGACGTCTCCCAGCTGCCCTGGGTGGGTTGGAAGCCTCCTTCCCCAGCGCTGTAGCAGCTGTGGCCCATGGGATGGCAGCATTGGACCAACCTAGAGGAGCAGCAGGGCTGTGCTGGGGCTTGGAGCAGCGAAGTCTCTACCCTTGGGCTTCAAGTGAAGTGAAGGAATGAATCCAGCAGGTGAGAAGCAAGGAACCTTGTGTCCAGGTCTGGGCCCTCAGCTCAAGAAGGAGCTCAGGGAAGTGCTGGAGAGAGTCCAGCACAGAGGCACAGAGATGCTGCAGGCAGTGGAAGATCTTCCTCAGGAGGAGAGCCTGAGGGAGCTGAGGGCTCTGGAGCTTGGAGAGGAGGAGCCTGAGAGGTGAGCTCCTGGCTGGGGCTAAAGCTGTGCAGGGGCAGTGCCCAGAGGCTGGAGCCAGGCTCTGCTGGGGGCTGCCCAATGCCAGCCCAAGGGGCAGTGGTGGAAGCTGAGGCAGAGGAAGTGCCATGGGAACAGGAGGAAGGATTTCTTCCCTGTGAGGTGCCAGAGGCCTGGAGCAGGCTGCCCAGGGGGGCTGTGGAGTCTCCTTGTCTGGAGCTATTCCAACCCCACCTGGCTGTGTTCTGTGTGAGCTGCTCTGGGTGCCCCTGCCCTGGCAGGGGGTTGGACTGGCTGAGCTCTGGAGCTCCCTTCCAGCACTCTGTGATTCTCCATGTGAGGTTGGTTGTGCTGAGGAAGAATAATTTCCTGACACCAGAGACATTTCACAGTCTCTCAGCACAGCAGAGGCTGGAAGGGAGCTCCAGAGATCAGCCAGTCCAAGCCCCCTGCCAGAGCAGCAGCACCCAGGGCAGGCTGCACAGGAAGGCATCCAGGGGGGCTTGGAAAGGCTCCAGAGCAGGAGACTCCACAACCTCTTTGGGCAGCCTCACACCAAAGAAGTTTCTTCTCACAAAAAGGGAGAGGTATTTCAGAGCTCTGAAAAGCTTCTGGTTGACAAAATCCTCTTGAAGCTGAACCAGAGAGTCACAGAATGCTCTGGGTTGGAAGGGAGCTCCAGAGCTCACCCAGTCCAACCTCTCTGCACTCAGCAGGGACATCCCCAACCAGATCAGGTTGCCCAGAGCCCTGTCCAGCCTCCCCTCAGGATTTAATCCATTCCCTTCCATCCTATCCCTCCCAGCCCTTGTCCAGAGTCCCTCCTCAGCTCTCCTGGAGCCCCTTCAGGTCCTGGCAGGCTGCTCTGAGGTCTCCTTGGAGCCTTCTCTTCTCCAGGCTGAACTCCCCCAGCTCCCTCAGCCTGTCCCCACAAGGGAGCTTCTCCAGCCCTCTGACCATCCCTGCAGCCTCCTCTGGACCCTCTCCAACACTTCCATGTCCTTGAGTCTCTCTGCTCAACCTTCATAACCACAAATCTTAGGGGGGCTCCAAGAAAGCTGGGGAGGGACTTTTGAGGCTGTCAGGGAGGGATAGGAGCAGGGGGGATGGAGCAAAACTAGAAACAGGTAGGTTGAGATTGGCTGTGAGGAAGAAGTTGTTGCCCATGAGGGTGGAGAGAGCCTGGCACAGGCTGCCAAGGGAGGTGGTGGAAGCCTCCTGCCTGGAGATGTTTGCAGCCAGGCTGGAGGTGGCTGTGAGCAACCTGCTGTGGTGTGAGGTGTCCCTGCCCAAGGCAGGGGTTGGGACTGGCTGAGCCTTGAGCTCCCTTCCAGCCCTGACAGCTCTGTGGTTCTCTCTTTCCCCCTTTCTCCCTCTCACTGTAACAGGAGGGAAGGGAGCCCCAACCCCCTCTCCCTCCTCCTCCAAAGCTAATCCAGGCTGCAGCCTTTCCCTGGGGCCTGTGGCAGTCCTGTGCTGAGTGCCTGGAGGCTGCAGGGCAGCCAAGTGTGAGTGATGAGGTGAAATGGCAAGTCCCTGCCCAGAGCACAGCAGGAGGCAGCACCGGGGAGCCCTTGCCCAGCTCTGCTCCGTGATGTGTGCCCTTGGCCCCACTCTGGTGCAGCCAGGGCTGCAGGGCTGCCTTTGCAAACCCTCTCCTAAGTTGAGAGATGTTATTTTTGTCCTCTTTTTGTTTGGTTTTTGGGTTGGGTTGGGGTTTTTATTCTTCCCCTCTTTGCCTTTGCTGAGCAGCTTGGTGGCAAAGCCTTCAGCCAAAACCTGGCCTGGGAAAACTTCCCTCACTTCAAGGGGCATCAACTTCTGCCCCTTTCCAACCATTTGCCTCCTCCCCTGAATTCCAGGTGAACTCATGGGAGGTCTGAATGTGTTCATTTCCTTTCCTGCTGCAACTAGACTCATAGAACGTCCTAGGGGGGAAGGGAGCTCAGAGCTCCTCTCCTCCAACCTCCCCACCGTGGGCAGGGACACCTCAGCTAGACTCAGCTGCTCAAGGACTCATCCTTGCACTGAAGAACTTCCTAAGATCCATTCTAACCCTGCTCTCCCCTTCCCCCTCCCCTTCTCTCTCCCCCTTCCCCTCCCCTCCTCTCTCCCCCTTCCCCTCCCCTCCTCTCTCCCCACTGGAGGTTGGCCAGGTTGGATGAGGCCTTGAGCAGCCAAGTCCAGTTGAGAGGTGGGAAGGGAAGGAAGGAAGGAAGGAAGGAAGGGAAGGAAGGAAGGAAGGAAGGGAAGGAAGGAAGGAAGGGAAGGAAGGAAGGAAGGAAGGGAAGGAAGGGAAGGAAGGAAGGAAGGAAGGAAGGAAAGGGAAGGAAGGAAGGGAAGGGAAGGAAGGGAAGGGAAGGGAAGGGAAGGGAAGGGAAGGGAAGGGAAGGGGGAGAGCAGGGTTAGAATGGATCTTAGGAAGTTCTTCATTACAAGGATGAGTCCTTGAGCAGCTGAGTCTAGCTGAGGTGTCCCTGCCCACGGTGGGGAGGTTGGAGTGGATGAGTTCTGAGCTCCCATCCAACCTGAGCCATTCTAGGGTTCCTCTCCTCAAAGGAGAGGGCAGACCTCAGTGCTCTCTGCAGCTCCCTGAGAGGAGGCTGCAGTCAGGTGGGGGTTGGGCTCTGCTCCCTACTCTCACCTGACAGAAGGAGAGGAACTGGCCTGAAATTGTGCCAGGGGAGGCTGAGGTTGGGGAGGAGGAGAAATTTCTGTGCTGCAAGAGTGGTCAGGGAGTGGCAGAGGCTGCCCAGGGAGGTGGTGGAGTCCCCATGGCTGGAGGTGTTGGAGAAATGTATGGCCATGGCACTTGGAGCCAGGGTTTGATATCCATGGTGGGGTTGGGTTGCTGGTTGGACTCAGTGGTCTTAGAGGCCATGGCTGTGGCACTTTGTGACATGGTTTAATGGCATTGATGGTCTTGGGTTGCTGGTTGGACTCCATGACCTTAGAGGTCATGGCCATGGCACTTGGGGCCAGGGTTTGGTGGCCATGGTGGGGTTGGGTTGGTGTTGGACTGGATGAGCTCAGAGGTCATGGCCATGGCACTTGGGGCCAGGGTTTGGTGGCCATGGTGGGGTTGGGTTGGTGTTGGACTGGATGAGCTCAGAGGTGATGGCCTCAAAAATGACTTTGAATTCATCAATTGCACATTTTCACTGCAGATGTTCCAAATGAAGTCATGAATTGCAGCTGAATTGGGTGGGGGGTTTTGGGGTTTTTTTCTTTGGTCATTAAAAACTCTTCTGAATTGAGCAATTAATTTCAATCAAATCTTTTCCTTACAAACTCTTCCAACCTGGGAAATGAATTGCAGTTGGCTGTTTTCTCATTGAAGGTATTCAGGATGGGGATACTGAATCCAATGGCTTGGCACAGAAGTTGGTAAAAGGAGAACTGAATTGCAAAGGAATTGTTTATTTATTTCTCATTTAAAAAGTGTCCTCAGTTGAGACATTTCTTGCAGCCAAAAGATTTGCCTCTGACACCTTCCCCCACAGCAGACTCCTGGCCAGGCTGTCAGCCCCTGGCTGGGACAGCAGCTCTCTGAGCTGGGTGAGGAACTGGCTGGAGGCTGAGCCCAGAGAGTGGTGGTGAATGGTGCCACAGCCAGCTGGCAGCCAGGCACCAGTGGTGTGCCCCAGGGAGCAGTGCTGGGCCCTGTGCTCTTTAACATCTTCATTGATCATCTGGAGGTGGGCATTGAGTCCATCAGCAGTAAATGTGCAGCTGACAGCAAGCTGGGGGCAGGAGTTGATCTGCTGGAGGGTAGGAGAGCTCTGCAGAGGGACCTCGACAGGCTGGGCAGATGGGCAGAGGCCAAGGGCAGGAGATTGAACACATCCAAGTGCCAGGAGCTGCACATTGGCCACAACAACCCCAGGCAGTGCTGCAGGCTGGGGTCAGAGTGGCTGAGAGCAGCCAGGCAGAGAGGGACCTGGGGGCAGTGGTGGACAGCAGCTGAACATGAGCCAGCAGTGTGCCCAGGGGACCAAGAAGGCCAATGGCATCCTGGCCTGCATCAGGAAGAGTGTGGCCAGCAGGAGCAGGGAGGTCATTCTGCCCTGTGCTCAGCACTGCTCAGGCCACACCTTGAGTCCTGTGTCCAGTTCTGGGCTCCTCAGGTTAGGAAAGATGTTGAGATGCTGCTGGAAGGTGTCCAGAGAAGGGCAACAAAGCTGGGGAGGGGTCTGGAGCACAGCCCTGTGAGGAGAGGCTGAGGGAGCTGGGGTTGCTTAGCCTGCAGAAGAGGAGGCTCAGGGGAGACCTTCTTGCTCTCTCCAACTCCCTGCAGGGAGGTTGTAGCCGGGGGGGGTTTGTCTCTTCTCCCAGGCAACCAGCAGCAGAACAAGAGGACACAGTCTCAAGCTGTGCCAGGGGAGGTTTAGGATGGAGGTGAAGAACAAATTCTTCCCAGCAAGAGAGATTGGCCATTGGGATGTGCTGCCCAGGGAGGTGGTGGAGTCCCCATCCCTGGAGGTGTTCAGGAAGAGCCTGGCTGAGGCACTTGGTGCCATGGTTGAGTTGATCAGATGGTGTTGGGTGATAGGTTGGACTTGGTGATCTCTGAGGTCTTTTCCAACCTGGTTAATTCTGTTCTGTTCCTTTAAAAATACTCTGCATAGAGACATTAATCACAACTGGACTTTTTCTTGTGGTGGTCAAAAATTATTCTATGTTGGGAAATGAAATCAGTTGGGAAATTCACCAATTCTTTCCATTCCAGATGACTCTACACTGAGAGATTGGCTGCTGCTCAATCGCTTGTTTTCAGCTTAATGTCTTCTGGATTGAAAATTAATTGCAGCTGAATAACTTTTTCCATCCTAACTTATTCTGAATTTAAAAAACAATTTCCAATCAGTAACCTCTCCCCTCCCCTCCCTCCCCTCCCCCTCCCCCCCTCCCCCCCCCTCTCCCCTCTCTCCCCCTCTCTCCCCTCTCTCCCCCTCTCTCCCCTCTCTCCCCCCTCTCCCCTCTCCCCCTCTCTCCTCTCTCTCCTCCCTCTCTCCTCTCTCTCCTCCTCTCTCCTCCTCTCTCCTCCTCCTCCTCTCCTCCTCCTCTCTCCTCCTCTCCTCCTCCTCCCTCCCTCCTCCTCTCCTCCCTCCTCCTCTCTCTCCTCCTCTCTCCTCCTCTCCTCTCCCCTCTCCTCTCTCCTCTCTCCTCTCCCTCCCTCCTCTCCTCCTCTCCTCCTCCTCTCCTCCTCCTCTCTCCTCCTCTCTCCTCCTCTCTCCTCCTCTCTCCCTCTCCTCCTCCCTCTCCTCTCCTCCTCCTCTCTCCTCCTCTCTCCTCCCTCCTCTCCTCCTCCTCCCTCCTCCTCCTCTCCTCTCTCCTCCTCTCTCTCTCCTCTCTCCTCCTCTCTCTCCTCTCTCCTCCCTCTCCTCTCTCTCTCCCTCCTCTCCTCTCCTCCCTCTCCTCTCCTCTCTCTCCTCCTCTCTCCTCTCTCTCCTCTCTCTCCTCTCTCCTCTCCCTCCCTCCCCTCTCCTCTCCTCTCCTCCCTCTCTCTCTCCTCTCTCTCCTCTCTCTCTCTCTCCTCTCTCTCTCTCCTCTCTCCTCTCCTCTCCTCTCTCTCTCCTCTCTCTCTCTCTCCTCTCTCTCTCCTCTCTCTCTCCTCTCTCTCTCTCTCTCTCTCCTCTCTCTCTCCTCTCTCTCTCTCCTCTCTCTCTCCTCTCTCTCTCCTCTCTCTCTCCTCCTCTCCTCCTCTCTTTTCTCAGCATAAATGGTTCTGACCTGGAGAAATTAATTGCACATTTGGCACAGTGTGCAGTGGGATTTGCTGAATCCTGATCGATCCAGAGGAGGCTTCTCCATCAGTTCCCCCACCCCCTGCACCTGGAGTATAACTAATAAAATTAAATATTGATGGCAAAGGTCTTTTACAAGGTCCCTGGGAGTTGACTCATCAGCAGCATTTTCTTGGGGGAGAAACAGAGCTGGGGGCAGGGGGGCTGCTTGGTAGCTGCAGCCACATCTCCAAGGCACCAGCTGGGATTCTGCTGCCTTTGGTGTGTCTTGTGTCAGGTCCAGAGCAGGGATCCTGCTGGACTTCAGGCCTCAGTTTGCCTGAAGAACTTGATTCATAGGATGGGATGGGTTGGAAGGAACCTTGAAGAGCATGGAGTCATAGAATGGGTTGGAAGGGACCTTCAAGATCATAGAATGGGTTGGGTTGGAAGGGACCTTCAAGATCATAGAATGGGTTGGGTTGGAAGGGACCTTCAAGATCATAGAATGGGTTGGGTTGGAAGGGACCTTGAAGAGCATGGAGTTATAGAATGGGTTGGGTTGGAAGGGACCTTCAAGATCATAGAATGGGTTGGGTTGGAAGGGACCTTCAAGATCATAGAATGGGTTGGGTTGGAAGGGACCTTCAAGAGCATGGAGTTATAGAATGGGTTGGGTTGGAAGGGATCTTCAAGATCATCCAGTTCCAACTCCCATGTCAAAGGCAGGGACACCTCCCACCAGCCCAGGTTGCTCAAGGCCTCATCCAGCCTGGCCTTGAACACCTCCAGGCAGGAGACCTCCCTGGGCAACCTGTTCCAGTGTCTCCCCTGCCTCACTGTCAAGACTTTATATCTCATCTCCAGTCTCAATCTCTCCTCTTCCAGCTCCAAGCCATTGTCCCTCAGCCTGGCACTCCCAGCCCTTGTCTAAAGTCCCCAGCTCTCCTGGAACCTCCTTCAGGCACTGGAAGGCTGCTCTGAGGTCTCCCTGGAGCCTTCTCTGCTGAGGTAAGAGAAAGACCTGAACATGTGTTTCATTCAGGGCTAGTTTGGCACTCTCTAACCTTTTGCAGAATTAGGATTTGCTTGCAAGAGTGGTCAGGGATTGGCAGAGGCTGCCCAGGGGGTGGTGGAGTCCCCATCCATGGAGGTGTTCCAGATTGGTGAGGCCATGGCACTTGGGGCCATGGTGGGGTTGGACTGATTGGACTGGGTGATCTTTGAGATTGTGGACATGGCTCTTGGGGCCATGGTTTGATGGCCATGGTGTGGTTGGGCTGGTGGTAAGACTGGATGAGTTTAGAGGTCATGGCCATGGCACTTGGGGCCATTGTTTGATGACCATGGTGGGATTGGGTTGATGCTTGGGCTGGATGAGCTTAGAGGTTGTGGCCATGGCACTTGGGGCCATGGTTTGATGACCATGGTGGGGTTAGGTTGGTGGTAAGACTGGATGAGCTTAGAGGTTGTTAACATGATCCTTGGGGCCATGGTTTGATGGCCATGGTGGGGTTGGGTTGCTGGTTGGACTGGATGATGTTAGAGGTGGTGTACATGGTCCTTGAGGCCATGGTTTGATGGCCATGGTGGGGTTGGGTTGCTGCTGGGACTGGATGATGTTAGAGGTGGTGTACATGGTCCTTGAGGCCATGGTTTGATGGCCATGGTGGGGTTGGGTTGATGCTTGGACTGGAGGATGATAGAGGTTGTGGCCATGGTCCTTGGGGCCATGGTTTGATGGCCATGGTGGGGTTGGGTTGCTGCTTGGACTGGATGATCTGAGAGGTCCTCTCCAACCCAAACCACTCAGAAGAGTGCAGTGAAGTTTCCCTGAGTGTTTTCTTGCTGAGCCTTCCCTCTGCCAGCTGGCCACCACCTCCCTGGTGCGCGTGGAGCGAGGACACCAGAGATGACTCTTGCCAAGAGCTGACTCTGGGAGCTGATTAATCAAACCCTCCCCTGACTGATGGCTTTTATGACTCTTTGGACGTTCCTAAAAGCATTGTATGATCTGATTTATGAAGGCTTCCAGTCAATATGATGGATTGGCCACCTGCCATTGAGAGTCCTCAGCATCCAGGCCGGGCAGGTTCCTCCTTTCATCCAATCACTACATATCTGCTAAGTGCAAAAAGGGGTGGAGAAGGCAGGAACTAATTTAGAGAGAGAGGAAAGGGGTAGTAAATGTTTAGATTTAAATGTTGTCTCCCTCAGACTTAGGGCAGGAGGGGATAGAAAGCAGCTCTGGGGGAGAGGGCCTTGGGGGTGCTGGTGGATGAGAAGCTGGCCAGGAGCAGGCAGTGTGAGCTTGCAGCACAGGAGGCCAAGGGCAGCCTGGGCTGCATCCAAAGCAGTACTGCCAGAGATGGAGAGAGAGGATCCTGCCCCTCTGCTCTGCTGAGACCTCACCTGGAGTACTGTGTACAGGTCTGGAGCCCTCAACACAAGGAGGACTTGGAGCAGCCCTGAAGGAAGAGCATCTTGGGGGTGCTGGGGGAGGAGAAGCTCAGCAGGAGCCAGCAGTGAGCACTTGCAGCCCAGAGAGCCAAGCAGAGCCTGGGCTGCAGCAAGAGAAGTGTGGCCAGCAGGGCCAGGGAGGGGATTCTGCCCCTCTGCTCCACTCTGCTGAGACCACAGCTGCAGCTCTGGGGCCAGTGCTGGAGCCTCTGTGCCAGGAAGGCTCTGGAGGTGCTGGAAGGTGTCCAGAGAAGGGCCAGGAGGAGGAGCAGAGGGCTGGAGCTGCTCTGCTGTGAGGACAGACTGAGGGAGTTGGGGTTGTGCAGGCTGGAGAGGAGAAGGCTCCCAGGAGACCTCATTGTGGCCTTCCAGGCTCTGCAGGGGGCTGCAAGAAAGCTGGGGAGGGACTTTGTAGGGTGTCAGGGAGGGATAGGAGCAGGGGGGTTGGAGCAAAACTAGAAGTGGGTAGATTGAGCTTGGCTGTGAGGAAGAAGTTGTTGCCCATGAGGGTGGTGAGAGCCTGGCACAGGTTGCCCAGGGAGGTGGTGGAAGCTGGAGATATTCCAGGTGAGGCTGGACAGGGCTCTGGGCAACCTGCTCTGGTTGGGGATGTCCCTGCTGAGTGCAGAGGGGTTGGACTGATGAGCTTTGGAGCTCCCTTCCAGCCCAGAGCATTCTGTGATTCTGTGTCATACAAGTCAGTGAGATAAGAGACTCATCCTAAATCATGTATCTCAAGTATTATGGGCTGGGAGAGGTAATGCATGTAAGGACTGTGATTAGCAAGGTGGTTGCTGGGTTGTTTGCTTGTCTTGGAGAAATCATCCTGTAGAATAATCATATTCACAGCCTCACAGAACTGTCAGGGCTGGAAGGGAGCTCAAGGCTCCGCCAGTCCCTAGCCCTGCCATGGGCAGGGACACCTCACGCCACAGCAGGTTGCTCACAGCTTGGCCTTGGAAAGAAGAATGGTTTAGAAAATCATCTTCTGGCAGAAACATTGAGTGAAAGCCACTGAGGCCTCCAGCCCCCTGGGAAACTCTTTGTCAGTGCAGAAGGGAATGTTTCAGCACAAGGCAGGGACTGGGTTGGAAGGGAGCTCCAGAGCTCATCCAGTCCAAGCCCTCTGCACTCAGCAGGGACATCCCCAACCAGAGAAGGTTGCCCAGAGCCCTGTCCAGCCTCACCTTGAAGAGCTCCAGGGCTGGAGCCTCAGCCACCTCCCTGGGCAACCTGCTGCAGGGTTCCAGCAGCCTCCTGGTGCAGAACTTGTTCCTCACATCCAATCTCAATCTGCTCTGCTCTCATTTCTAACCATTGCCTCTCATCCTGTCCCTGCAGGCCTTTGGGAACAGTCTCTCTCCATCCTTCTTGCAGCCCCTTCAGGTCCTGGCAGGCTGCTCTGTGGTCTCCCTGGAGCCTTCTCTTCTCGAGGCTGAAAACCCCCAGCTCCCTCAGCCTATTCTCGTGGCAGAGCTGCTCCAACCTCTTGGTCATCTTCATGGCCTCCTCTGGATCCTCTCCATCAGCTCCAGGTCCTTCCTGTGCTGTGGGCCCCACAGCTGGGCCCAGCCCTGCAGGTGAGATCTCCCCAGAGCAGAGCAGAGGGGCAGGATCCTCCCTCTCCCTCTCTCCTTTTTTCCCCCCTTCTCTCCCTCTCTCCTTTCCCCCCCCCTTCTCTCCCTCTCTCCTTCCCCCCCCCCTTTCCCCCCTCCTCTCCCTCTCTCTCCTTTCCCCCCTCCTCTCCCTCTCTCCTTTTTTCCCCCTCCTCTCCCTCTCTCCTTTTTTCCCCCTCCTCTCCCTCTCTCCTTTTTTCCCCCTCCTCTCCCTCTCTCCTTTTTCCCCCTCTCCCTCTCCCTTTTTCTCCTCTCCCTTTTTTTCCCCCTCCTCTCCCTCTCTCCTTTTTCCCCCTCCTCCCTCCTCCTTTTTCCCCCCTCTCTCCCTCTTTCCTTTCCCCCTCCCTCTCTCTCTTTCCTTTCCCCCTCTCCTCTCTCTTTTTCCTTTCCCCCCCTCTCCTTTTTCCCCTACTCTCTCTTCCTTTCCCCCACACTCTCTTTTTCTCCTTTTCCCCCCTCCTCTCCCCCTCTCTCCTTTCCCCCTATTCTCTCTCTCTCTTTCCCCCACTCTCTTTTTCTCCTTTTCCCCCTCCTCTCTCTTTCCTTTCCCCCCTCTCTCTCTCTCTCTTTCCTTTCCCCCCACTCTCTCTTTTCCTTTTTCCCCCTCCTCTCTCTTCTTTCCTTTTTCCCTCCCTCTCTCTCTCTCTCTTTCCTTTCCCCCACTCTCTCTCTTTCCTTTTTCCCCTACTCTCTCTCTCTTTCCTTTTTCCCCCTACTCTCTCTCTCTCTCCTTTCCCCCTACTCTCTCTCTCCTTTCCCCCTACTCTCTCTCTCCTTTCCCCCTACTCTCTCTCTCTCCTTTCCCCCCCTACTCTCTCTCTCTCCTTTCCCCCCCTACTCTCTCTCTCTCCTTTCCCCCTACTCTCTCTTTCCTTTTTCCCTCCCTCCTCTCTCTCTCTCCTTCCCCCCCTTTTTCCCCCCATTCCTCTCTCTCTCCCTTATTCTTTTTTTCCAGAGCTGTAAACAAATAATTTGTGAGCAGGCAGTGCTGGGGCCACAAATAGAAGCAGGAATTAGAAGTGCCCCTAGCTGCCCAGCATATACATATATCATTGGGCTGGGGTAATGAAGATTACCTGATAAAGATCACAATATGACAGTTTTCCTTTGGCATTGGCTGCTGAACAGCCAGAAACTGTTTTCTGCGGCCAGCCAACTATTGATCCAGCTCCCTCCTGTCAGTGATGCAGTTAATGGGAATTCCACAGGCAAATAAAAGCTACATTTTGTCTTCATTTTCATCTGAAATATGAGCTGGTCCTTTGTACTCCAGACAGTCATTTATTACTCATTTTCCTTTATTGATGTTTATGAGCTGAAGCATAAAATGATTCTCAAATGCAGTTTAATTGAGGCAGCAGTTGACACTGTGACCATGATTACTGCTGCACCATCAGCTGCATTCAATCCATGAATCAAGGGGGCTTGGGGGGGGGGGGGGGATGTTGGTTTTCTTTGGGTCTGGTTGAGGTTTTTTTGGGGGGTTGTGGGGGGAGGGTAGTTGTTTCATTGGTTCTTTGGAGGCAGCACAAAAAGGGGGGTGGGGGGAGGAAAAAGTATCCTTAAAATGCAACTGTGCTGGAGCTTGGAGAAAGAGGTCGATTTGTCTTCATGGGGAAAAAGTGCCCAAAGTCCTTAGCCAACAGCAACGGAGCAGTAAAGTGTTGCTTATTACTTTGCATGCAAAAGGCTTCTGGCACCTCCCCCCGCCAGCCCCTCGAGCAGGGCTGAAAAGTTCCTGGTGAAAGGGAAAAAACCACCAAAGTAAGGCTGCCTTGTATGGACATTCATCTTGTGTTGGGGTTTGGGGTGGGTTTTGGGGTTGTTTTTTCCCCCCTCTCCTCACAGAAGTGTCAGCACTGGAAGGGACCTGAAGGATCATCCATTTACAAGCCCCCTGCCATAGAAGTCTACAAGGAGCCCCTGAGGGAGCTGGGGTTGATCAGTCTGGAGGAGAGAAGGCTGAAGGGAGACCTCATTGCCCCTTGCAGCTCCCTGGAAGAAGGCTGGACTGAGGTGGGGGAGGTCCTGCTCCTTGGTGTGACAGCACCAGAGGAAATCACAGAAGAATTGTCAGGGCTGGAAGGGAGCTCAAGGCTCAGCCAGTGCCAACCCCCTGCCATGGGCAGAGACACCTCACACTACAGCAGGTTGCTCACAGCCACCTCCAGCCTGGCTGCAAACACCTCCAGGCAGGAGGCTTCCACCACCTCCCTGGGCAGCCTGTGCCAGGCTCTCACCACCCTCATGGGGAAGAATTTCTTCCTAAGGTCTAATTGAACTCTCCCCTCCTCCATCTTGGATCCATTCCCCCTGCTCCCATCCCTACCCAACACCCTCAAAAGTCCCTCCACAGCTTTCTTGGAACCCCCTGCAGATCCTGGAAGGCCACAATGAGGTCTCCTGGGAGCCTTCTCCTCTCCAACCTGCACAACCCCAACTCCCAGGCTGTCTTCACAGCAGAGCAGCTCCAGCCCTCTGCTCCTCCTCCTGGCCCTTCTCTGGACACCTTCCAGCACCTCCAGAGCCTTCCTGGCACAGAGGCTCCAGAGCTGGCCCCAGAGCTGCAGCTGTGGTCTCAGCAGAGTGGAGCAGAGGGGCAGAATCCCCTCCCTGGCCCTGCTGGCCACACTTCTCCTGCTGCAGCCCAGGCTCTGCTTGGCTCTCTGGGCTGCAAGTGCTCACTGCTGGCTCCTGCTGAGCTTCTCCTCCCCCAGCACCCCCAAGGCCTTTTCTCAAGGGCTGCTCTGCAGCCAGTCCCTGCTCATCAGGGGGAATGGAGCAGAATGGGTTGGCTTTCTGGGTTGCCCTTGTTGGGGGATTGAGAGGAAAGGGGTTGGGGGATCATTGAGGTTGGGGCTTTAGGAAGAGAGCGTTGAGGATTGAGAGGAGAAGGGTTGGGGGATCATTGAGGTTGGGGATTGAGAGGAGAGGGATTGGGGGATTGAGAGGAGAGGGGTTGGGGCATTATTGAGGTTGGGGCTTTAGGAAGAGAGGGTTGGGAGATTGAGAAGAGAGGGGTTGGGGGATCATTGAGGTTGGGAATTTAGGAAGAGAGGGTTGGGGGATTAAGAGGGGAGGGGTTGGGGGATTATTGAGGTTGGGGCTTTAGGAAGAGAGGGTTTGGGGAATCGAGAGGAGAGGGTTGGGGTATAGGGGGAGGAGAGGGTTGGGAATTATGAGCCCCAGAAGCAAAGGGAAGGGAAGAGCTGCCGTAGACAGCCAGAAGAGGAAGGCAAAGCTCTCAATTCATTGGTATAAAAGGAATGGTAAAGGACAATCAATACTGTAAGGGGGATGTAGGTTTTTTTTCCCTCTCTCTTTTATTTTTTCCTCCCTTTTATTTTTTTTTATATGCAGTTATTAACTCATAAGCTACAGTATATCTCATCTCATTTCAACAACAGCTGAGGTCTCCATTTCCCCCTGGAGACCCCTGCAGGTCCCCATTATGAGAATCATAAATAATATGTGCTAATGAGATATGAATTGATTATGTTGGGGAGAGCTGACGTTTCCATCCATCATTCTAAATGATGTTTAACAATGGATTACCAGCCAAGTAATTCCTCTGATATGAGATTAAATAAAATAGCAGGGCTGTTGCAGCAGGCTCGCTCAAGGAGAGGGCAATAAATCTGCTCAATTACTGTATTACCAATCCGTTTTTCACTGCTAAGGATATTATTATTTCATTTAGACTTGTTCATGCATCATAGATTATTTTATTTCAGTCAGTCAATGGGAGAAAGTGCAGTGTTTTATTCACTGAGCTGCGAAGAACTGGCCCTTGATAGAGTGCGGGGCCCGGGCGGCTCCGCGGGGCCTCCAGCGGCGGCTGCCGGAGCTGAGGGGAAAGCGGCCCGGGGAAAGGCTGCGCTGGGGACAGCAGCGCTGCCTGCGGGAGCTGTGGGGCTAGCATCACCACCAGTAGTACTACTACTATGCACATGAGGAGTGCGGTTAGCTGGAGTTTCGTTGGTGCTATCATTAGTTGTAGTAGTAGCTGCGCTTTTATTGGCGGTGGTATTATGTGTCGCTTGAGTTGTAGTACTCTCAGTTGCAGCATTAGTAGTGGGGTTTGGTTGTAGCTTTATTAGTAGTGGTATTAGTTCTAGCAGTGTTGGGTGTAGCTTTGTTAGTAGTGGTGTTGGGTGTAGCTTTGTTAGTAGTGGTGTTGGGTGTAGCTTTATTAGAATAGAATAGAATAGAATAGAATAGAATAGAATAGAATAGAATAGAATAGAATAGAATAGGTTGGAAGAGACCTTCAAGATCGTGTCCAACCTATCATCCAACACCACCTGATCAACTAACCCATGGCACCAAGCACCCCATCAAGTCTCCTCCTGAACACCTTCAGGGATGGTGACTCCGGTATTAGGTGTAGCTTTATTAGTAGTGGTATTAGGTGTAGCTTTATTAGTAGCATTATTGAGTGTAGCTTTATTAGTAGTGGTATTAGGTGTAGCTTTATTAGTAGCGGTATTAGGGGTAGTAGTATTACTTGTAGCTTGATTAGTAGCATCATTAATTGTAGCTTTAGTACTAGTGGTATTGGCTGTAGCTTTATTAGTAGTGGTATTGGGTGTAGTAGTATTAGGTGTAGCTTTAGTTGTAGCATTATTAGGTGTAGCTTTAGTAGTAGCGGGTTTGGGCGTAGCTTTAGTAGTAGTGGTATTGGGTGTAGCTTTAGTAGTAGTGGTATTACGTGTAGTAGTATTAGTTGTAGCTTTATTAGTAGCATTATTAGTTGTAGCTTTATTAGTAGCATTATTAGTTGTAGCTTTATTAGTAGTGCTATAGGTTGTAGCTTTAGTAGTAGCAGTATTTGGTGTAGCTTTAGTAGTAGTGGTATAGGGTGTATCACAATATCAGTCAGGGTTGGAAGGGACCACAAGGATCATCTAGTTCCAACCCCCCTGCCATGGGCAGGGACGCTCCACACTAGATCAGGCTGGCCACAGCCTCATCCAGTGTAGCTTTAGCGGCAGTGGCGTTGGGCGTAGCTTTAGCGGCAGTGGCGTTGGGCGTACCTTTAGCGGCAGTGGCGTTGGGCGTAGCTTTATTTTTACTCTTATTTGCTTTTATTTTTGACACAGTACACAGTATGACACAGCATAACTAAGGTTGGAAGAGACCTCAAGGATCATCGAGTCCAACCTGTCACCACAGACCCCATGACCAGACCATGGCACCAAGTGCCACATCCAATCCCCTCTTGAACGCCTCCAGGGACGGTGACTCCACCACCTCCCTGGGCAGCACATCCCAATGACGAACAACTCGCTCCATGAAGAACTTTCTCCTCACCTCGAGTCTAAACCTCCCCTGGCACAGCTTGAGACTGTGTCCCCTTGTTCTGGTGCTGGCTGCCTGCTTTGCTTTTATTTCTGGGGTTTTTTTGTTTATTTTGGTTATTATTTCTCTGTTATTTTTATCTTCATTCTTCTTTCTAGGCGATTTTGATTTTTATTGGTAGGACTTTTCTTTTTGCTCTTCTCTTGGCTACTGTTCTTTTATTCCTGTTCTCATTCTTCTGCCTATTTTTATTATTTATGTTGCTTTAAGTCATGATTATCGTTGTTTTTATTGGATAGCTTATATTTTGACATTTTTTTATTATTCTTCTAATTTTCTTTATCTTTACTTCTGTTTGTTTTTAATCATCACTTGTATTCTTTACTGTTATTATTACTATTATTCTTTCCACCACTCTTTTCAAATGCGTTTCCTGTGGATTTTGGTACATTTCATACATTTGAAAGTATTTTTAACGGCAGTATTTTGATTTTCATCTTCGTTATTATTATTCTTATTATTCTCATTTTATTTGTCTTTTTTATTCTTATTTGTTTGAATTCTTATTTTAAATTTTATAGTATTTGTAATTTATTATTTTTAATGTTCTTTTTTAAAATTCTTTTATTCTTTTATTCTGTATTATTTTATTCTTTAATTACTTTATTCTTTATTTTATTCTTTATTCTTTTATTCTTTAGTTATTTTATTCTTTAATTACTTTATTCTTTTATTATTTTATTTTTATTTTACTTTATACTTTAGTTACTTTATTCTTTAATTACTTTATTCTTTAATTACTTTATTCTTTAATTACTTTTTTCTTTATTATTTTATTATTTAATTACTTTATTCTTTATTATTTTATTCTTTATTATTTTATTCTTTATTATTTTACTCTTTATTTTACTCTTTAATTATTTTACTCTTTAATTACTTTATTCTTTATTTTATTCTTTATTATTTTATTCTCTAATTATTTTATTCTTTATTATTTTATTCTTTATTATTTTACTCTTTATTTTACTCTTTAATTATTTTACTCTTTAATTACTTTATTACTTTATTCTTTAATTACTTTATTTTTAAATTATTTTATTCTTTATTATTTTATTTTTTAATTATTTTATTCTTTAATTACTTTATTCTTTATTATTTTATTATTCATTTTTTATTTAATTACTTTGTTCTTTATTATTTTAATCTTTAATTATTTTATTCTTTATTATTTTTCTCTATTATTTTATTCTCATTATAATATTTCATTATTATATTGTTCACTTTAATTTTTTAAGTCTGTATTCTTTTTATGACTTTATTTTCATTTTTCATTATTATTTTTGCTTCCTATTAATTTCAATTGGTTATTATTATTCTTCTTTTATTAGCAGCAGCAGTTGTAGTAGTACTAATAGCAGCAGCAACATTTTATGTGTAGGGATATTTTCAGTATTACCATTCTTTTGGGTATCATTTCATCCTTACTTTATTACCATTTTTATTTGGATTATTATTTATTATTTTACTTTTAGCATTAGTTTTGTCACCATTTTAATTAGCATCACACTCTGATTGCTTTACATGTATCATTATATTTATTCTTTTCCATTCAGGTTTGTTTTGGCAGTCCTTTAATAGTTGGGTTTCTTCTTATGATTTTATTGGTATCATTTTTGTTATTTCTATTGGGACTTTATTGGTATTACTTTATTGGTATTATTTTATTGGTATTACTCTGTTGGGCTTACTTTGTTGGTATTATTATTTTATTGGCATTATTATTTTGTTGGGTTTATGTTATTGGTATTATTATTTTATTGGTCTTATTTTATTGGTCTTCATATTTTATTGGTCTTAATATTTTATTTGTATTATTTTGTTGGGTTTATTTTGTTGGTATTATTACTTTGGTATTATTACTTTGTTGGTATTAATATTTTGCTGGTATCATAATTTTGTTGGTATTATTACTTTTTGTTGGGTTTATTTTGTTGGTATTAATATTTCATTGGTATTATTGCTTTGTTGATATTAATATTTTACTGGTATTATTATTTGATTGGTCTTAATATTTTGTTGGTCTTATTATTTTGGTGGTGTTAATATTTTGTTGGTATTATTTTGTTGGCTTTATTTTATTGGTATTATTATTCTATTGGTATTATTATTCTATTAATATTATTATTTTATTGGCATGTTATTTTATTTATATTAATATTTTATATTATTATTTTATTGGTCTTAATATTGTATTGGCCTTATTATTTTATTGCCCTTATTATTTTATTGCCCTTATTATTTTGTATTATTATTATTTTATTGGTATTATTATTGTATTGCTCTTAATATTTTAGTGGTATCGTTCTGTTGGTCTTATTTTATTGGTATTATTATTTTATTGATATTATTATTTTATTGGTATTATTATTTTATTAGTATTAATATCTCGTATTATTATTTTATTGGTCTTAATATTTTTATTATTATTTTATTGGTCTTATTATTTTATTTGCATTATTATTTTATTGGCATTATTTTGTATTATTATTATTTTATTGGTCTTATTATTTTATTGGCATTATTATTTTGTATTATTATTATTTTATTGGTCTTAATATTTTGTTGGTTTTATTTTATTGGTATTATTTTATTGACATTATTATTATTTTATTGGCATTATTCTTATATTGGCATTAATATTTTGTATTATTCTTTTATTCTATTACTGTTTTATTGGCCTTATTTTGTGTTATTCTTTTATTGGCATTATTATTTTATTGGCATTAATATCTTGCATTATTCTTTTACTGGCATTACTATTATTTGCCTCATTTCTTCATTTGCCTTCTTGTTTAACGTGTCAGGTGGTTTGGTTTTGCTTCCCCTGCCGCAGGGTTTCTCCTGTCCTATCCAGCAGGACTTTCAGCAGCGTTTTCTCACTTGGGCCTTTCGACCTCCTTTGCCCCTCTAAACACCACCCAAAAGTCTGAGGCCAGAGGCTGCTGCCTCTGAAGCTGCTGATCAATTGAAACAGAGTTATTGATGATTTGTAGTTCCCCTCAGTCCCGTAGCAGATTGAGAATTAGATCATTCAGGCTCTCTCCTTTGGCCTGGCAAATTAGATTGGGAATCTCTCTAACACAAATGGGCTTCAGCTGTGCCCCCTCCCTCCCACACTGCCTCTGCCTCCCCCCCAGGAGGGAGGAAAAAGAAAACAACCACACCCACCAAACCCCAAAAACAACCACAACCACCAAACCCCAAAACAACCACACCCACCAACCCCCAAAACAACAACAACAGCAACAAAGCCTTCAGCTTCTCTTCCAAATATTTCTCCCCAGGGAGGTGTTTGCCAGCCCAGAGGGAAAAATCATAGACTACACAGAAGAATTGTTAGGGTTGGAAGGGAGCTCAAGGCTCAGCCAGTCCCATGGGCAGGGACACCTCACACCACAGCAGGTTGCTCACAGCCACCTCCAGCCTGGCTGCAAACACCTCCAGGCAGGAGGCTTCCACTACCTCCCTGGGCAACCTGTGCCACCCTCATGGGGAGAAACTTCTTCCTGACATCCAGTCTCAATCTCCCCACTTCTAGTTTTGCTCCATTTCCTCTGCTCCTATCCCTCCCCAATACCCTACAAAAGTCCCTCTCCAGCTTTCTTGGAGCCCCTTGCAGATCCTGGAAGGCCACAAGAAGGTCTCCTGGGAGCCTTCTCCTCTCCAGCCTGCACAACCCCAACTCCCTCAGTCTGTCCTCACAGCAGAGCAGCTCCAGCCCTCTGCTCCTCCTCCTGGCCCTTCTCTGGACACCTTCCAGCACTTCTCTTGCTGCAGCCCAGGCTCTGCTTGGCTCTCTGGGCTGCAAGTGCTCACTGCTGGCTCCTTTTGAGCTTCTCCTCCCCCAGCACCTCCAGGTCTTTTTCTTCAGAGCTGCTCTCCAGCCAGTCCCTGCCCAGCCAGATCATCTACTCCAACCTCCCTTCTAGTAAGAAGAAAGAGGAAGGCTTAGGTTGAAAGGGAATTTAAAGATCTACCCCAAACTCCCTGCCAGTAGGTAAAGAGGAATCCTAGAGCAGCTTAGGTTGGAAGGTGCCTCAGAGATCATCTGCTCCAACCTCCCTGCCAGTAAGTAGAAAGCAGACTCCTTCAATGGCTTAGGCTGGAATGGACCTTAAAGATCATCTGCTAAAGATCCATCCTGCTGCAAATCCATGGGCAGCTCTGAAGTCCCCCCAGAGTTTTGTCCTCCCCAGGCTGAACAACCCCAGCTCCCTCAGCCTCCTAGCAGAGGTAAAGCTCATCCAGTTCCAACCCCTTGCCGTGGGCAGGGACACCTCCCACCAGCCCAGGTTGCTCAGGGCTTCATCCAACCTGGCCTTGAACACCTGCAGGGTGAGGTGGAGGTGGCATCCACCAGCAGTCTGAGCACCAGCATGGATGAACAAAATGCTCCTGGATTGAATTGGGCTATAAAAAGGAGAGCCTGTAGGCAATGGAGGTAAGAATGGGAAATGTGGAAGGGCTGCAAGAAGTTGAGATGCAGAGATCAAGTTAGGAGATCAAAGGAGTTGCCCAGAAGGCAACCATGTCCTTGGCTGCAGCAAGAGGAGTCTGAGCAGCAGGGTGAGGAAGCTGATCCTGCCCCTCTGCTCTGCTGAGACCTCACCTGCAGTGCTGCATCCAGCTCTGGTGCCAGCAGCATAAGAAGGACATCAAACTGCTGGAGAGGGTCCAGAGTAGGCCACAAAGATGGTCAGAGGATGGAGAACCTCCCCTGTGGGGACAGGCTGGGAGGATTGGAGCTGTTCAGCCTGGAGAAGGGAAGGCTCCAGGCAGACCTTAGAGCAGCCTTGCAGTACCTGAAGGGTTCCAGGAGAGCTGGGGAGGGACTTTGGACAAGGGCTGGGAGTGCCAGGACCAGGGACAGTGGCTTTGAGCTGGGAGAGGACAGACTGAGACTGGAGAGGAGGAAGAAATCCTTGAGAGTGAGACTGGGGAGACTCTGGCACAGGTTGCCCAGGGAGGTCATGGTTGTCCCCTCCCTGGAGGTGTTCCAGGCCAGGTTAGATGAGGCTTTGAGCAACCTGGGCTGGTGGGAGGGGTCCCTGCCCGTGGCAGGGGGCTTGGAACTGGATGGTCTGGGGGATCCCTTCCAACCCAGACCATTCTCTGCTTCTGAAGCTTGGAGAGAGAGTGGCTTCCAGAAGTCAGGATTTGAAGCTAAAATCAGCTTGGGTTTGGGTGAGGATCTGGGGGATGAGTTGCTCTAAATCCACTCCAGTGCCTTCTTCAGAGGGCAGTCTGGGAGCTGCTCTTTGCCATTTGGGGTCACATCCTGAACCCACTGAAATCAGTGGGAGATTTTCCTACTAATTCATGGAGAGTATGCATGGAATAGCTGGGAGAGGTTTTCCTCTTCATTTTGGGGGAGAGCAGCAGGATTGGAGCATGCATGGAATAGTTGGGGGAGGTTTTCCTCTTGATTTTGGGGGACAGCAGCAGGATTGGAGCATGCATGGAATAGTTGGGGGAGGTTTTCCTCTTCATTTTGGGGGAGAGCAGCAGGATTGGAGCATGCATGGAATAGTTGGGAGAGGTTTTCCTCTTCATTTTGGGTAGAGCAGCAGGATTGGAGCATGCATGGAATAGTTGGGAGAGGTTTTCCTCTTCATTTTGGGGGAGAGCAGCAGGATTGGAGCATGCATGGAATAGTTGGGGGAGGTTTTCCTCTTGATTTTGGGGGAGAGCAGCAGGATTGGAGCATGCTTGGACTATTCACTGCAATATAAACCTAAGAACAACTCCCCCCATGAACCCCCCCTGGATCAGCAGCCTGCAAATTCATTTGCAGTGCCTCCTCCAACGGCTGCTGGATCGAGTTCAGCACCTCCCAGTCTAGTTATGAAACACAGCCCAGGTTAAAACCAGGTCATCATTAACAGCCTGACCTAACCAGGTATTAAATGACTACACTGTGCATCAGCAAATCTTATTAAGTAGTCATTAATTTAATAGACTGGTTGGCTGGGGGAGGGGGGGGGGACACCCGAGGTAACATTTTTACAGCCCAAGGTTTGCTGTTTTGTTTTGTTTGGGGTTTCCACCCCCACCCCCACCCCCAGTTGAACCTCTGTGCTTCCATTGTGCCATTTGGTGCCTATCTCTGGGCTGATCTCAGCAGTAAATTGCTTGTGCTTGTCTGTTGATTGTGATGTGAAGAGCCTGGCTGGGCCCAGCAGCTGAAGGACTCTTGGCTATTTATAGACCTAGCTGCTCAGATTGAAGGGAGCTGGGGGAAGAACCGGCCCCCCAGCCCCCAGCCAGAGCTTCCTCAGTGGTTTCCATCTTGCCCTTCAGCCTGACCTTCCTGATGGTCCACTTGCACCTCCAGGGAAATGAGCTGCAGGCTGGATTGGCAGCTCTAGGCTTTTTGGATGTCCTCCCAGACTGGCTCCTTGGGCTGCACTGTCCTGCAGCCTATCTCTCAGGTCAGCTTTGTAAACTCACAGCAGCATTCAGGCTGGAGCAGAGCCTCAGGGTCACCAAGGCCAGCCCAGAGCCCTGCTCTGCAAGGCTCAGCCCTAAACCACAGCCCCAAGCACCACAGCCAAACCACCTGCAAACACAGCCAGCCTTGGGCACTCCACCACCTCCCTGGGCAGCACATCCCAAGCCCTGAGCACTCTGCAGGGGGAAAAACTCTTCCTGCTCTCCAGGCTGAACCTCCCCAGGGGCAGCTTGAGGCCATTGCCTCTTGTTCTGTCACTGCTGCCCTGGGAGCAGAGACCAGCAGCAGCCTCTCCACAAGCTCCTTGCAGGGAGCTGGAGGCAGCCAGGAGGTCTCCCCTCAGCCTCCTCTCTTTCCCACTAACCATCCCCAGCTCCTTCAGCCTCTCTCCAGCACATTTCTTCCCCAGGCCCTTCCCAGCTTCCTTGCCCTGCTCTGCCCTGGCTCCAGCACCTCCACAGCTCTCTTGCCTTGAGCTGCCCAGCACTGGACACCAGCCTGGAGGTGTGGGCTGCCCAGAGCTGAGTGCCAGGGGACAATCCCCTCCCTGCTGCTGCTGGACACAGCATTGCTGCTCCCAGCCAGGAGGCCTTTGGCTCTCTTGGCCCCCTGGGCACACTGCTGGCTCCTCTTCAGCTGCTTGGCCATTGGAGCCCCCAGGTGCCTTTGTGCCAGCAGCTTTGCAGCCACCCTGCCCCAAGCCTGGAGCCTTGCTGGGGGTTGCTGTGCCCCAAGGGCAGGACCTGGCACTTGGCCATTTACTGCTGGGCTGAGAAAGGAGAAGTCAGGGCAGAAATTTATCCCTGGCCTGGCTTTTCCATTGCACCTCAGCAGCTCTCAGTGATAAGGCCAGGCTGGATGTGGCTGTGAGCAGCCTGCTGTGGTGTGAGGTGTCCCTGCCCATGGCAGGGGGTTGGGACTGGCTGAGCCTTGAGCTCCCTTCCAAGCCTGACAATAAGTCTGTGATTCTATGACCCCCAACAGGAGCAGGCTGCCCCTGCTGCCTGCCCCTGCAAGGTTCCTGCTTTCCTGCACTCCTCTTCTGCTCCTCTCTTTGTCCTTACAGAAAAGCAGCTGGGAAGGTCCCAGGGGTTATTGCTGCCCTGTGAGGCTGTGTGCTGGCCACAGACCACCTGCTGGACTCATCTGCAGCCTGGGATTTGAGGGTAAGTCACACATCTCAGACAGACCTCCCAGCCTTAGGAGGCCTGGCTCTGGGCATGCTCCAGTCTATTCTGGAAACACAGAGTGGGCTGGGTTGGAAGGGACCCTAAGGATTGTCCAGTTCCAACCCCCTGCCATGGCCTTGGACATCTGCACCAGCCCAGGTAGCTCAAGGCCTCATCCAGCCTGGCCTTGAACACCTGGGGAGCAGGGTGGCTCAGCTTGGTAGTGCATCAGACCCTTAATGGGAAGGTCGTGAGTTCAAGCCTGCAGTGGGCAGTAGTGTGCTCCCTACTCTAGTCGTGTGGTCTGTGGTGACAGGTTGGACTCGGTGATCTTTGAGGTCTCTTCCAACCTTAGGGATACTGAATACCTCCAGGCAGGAGGCAGCCACAGCCTCCCTGGGCAGCCTGTGCCAGTGTCTCCCCAGCCTCACTCTCAAGAGTTTCTTCCTCATCTCCACTCTCAATCTGACCTCTCCCAGCTCAAAGCCATTGTTCCCCATCCTGGCACTCCCAGCCCTTATCAAAAATCTCTCCCCAGCTCTCCTTTAGCCTCTTTCAGGTACTGGAAGGCTGCTCTAAGGTCTGCCTGGAGCCTTCTCTTCTCCAGGCTGCAGAACCTCAACTGTGTACAGGGCAGTGTCAGGACAGAGCCAGGCTCTGCTCAGGGATGCCCAAGGACAGGACAAGGGGCAGTGGGGGCAAGCTGGAGCACAGGAGGTTCCATGGGAACAGAAGGGGAAACATTTTCACTGGGAGGCTGCTGGAGGCCTGGAGCAGGCTGCCCAGAGAGGTTGTGGAGTCTCCTGCTCTGGGGGCATTCCAACCCCTCCTGGGTGCCCCTGCTCTGGCAGGGGGGTTGGACTGGATGAGCTTTGGAGGTCCCTTCCAAGCCCTTCCCATCCTGTGATTCTGTGCAAGTGGAGCTGTGCAGACAAGGCCCTGATGGGTAGCAGCTCGTGATAGATGTTTCTCATCATGGCTGCGCTGCAATCATCACAGTGTGAACTTCCTTCTGAGCCCTGCAGCGTGGGGAGAAGCTCTCCCTCTGTAAATCCTGGGGGCTTTATTAAAAGGAAATATTTAAGGATGTGGCAGTGGATGGGGGAAAAATAAATCAATGGGAAGTGCAAAATGTTTACCAAAGGAGCAGGCTGCAGCTCTGCCGAGGGTGGCATGGAGTGAAAGGCAGCTGCCAGCCAGCAGCCACAAAGCTCAAGCACAGGGTTGGAGGCTATGGTGCTGGAAACAAAGGCTGGGCTTAAACTGAGGCCATGAGTACATCTTAAGGTCTAGGCCCAAAGTGAAGCTCTGAGTCCATCTCGGGGTCCAGACCCAAACCGGAGCCCTGAGTACATCTTGGGGTCCAGACCCAAACTGAGGCCCTGAGTCCCTCTCAGAGCATCTCAGACTCTCCTCTTAATCTGGGGAAGGGTCTGGTGAACATGGCTTATGAGGAGCAGCTGAGGGAGCTGGGGGTGTTCAGTGTGGAGCAGAGGAGGCTGAGGGAGACCTCCTTGCTCTCTGCAGCTCCCTGAGAGGAGGCTGCAGTGAGGTGAGGGTTGGCTTCTTCTCCCTGGTCTCAGGTGATGGAGCCAGAGTAAATGGCCTGAGATTGTGCCAGGGGAGGTTTGGCTTGGAGTCTACAAAACATTTCTGTGCTGCCAGAGTGGTCAGGGAGTGGCAGAGGCTGCCCAGGGAGGTGCTGGAGTCCCCATGGCTGGAGGGGTTCAAGGAACCTGTGGCCATGGCTCTTGGGGCCATGGTTTGGTGGCCATGGTGGGGTTGGGCTGCTGGCTGGACTGGATGACCCTAGAGGCCTTTTCCAGCCCAGCCAATTCTCTGCTGCTGGGATGCTCTGATGCCTGCAGTGGTCAGGCAGGGGAAGATGAATTTAGGAGGAAAGAGTGAAATCTCTGAATAACAAATGGAAATGTATGGATTCCTTCCAGAGAGGCTGGGGAGACACTGGAGCTATGCCTAAGGAGGCTGTGGCTCCATGCAGGGCTTCAAGGCCAGGCTGGATGAGGCTTTGAGCTACCTGGGCTGGTAGGAGGTCTCCCTGCCCCATGGTGGGGGGGCTGGAACCTGATGATCTTGAAGGGTCCCTTCCAACCCCAACCCTTCTGTGAGACTGTGACATCTCTTGAGTGAAAAGGAGGGAGCAGCAGATGAGCTGCAGGAGCCTTCATGCAGCACAGCTCCATCCAACACCTCTGAAGGGTCTTGGCTGGGGTGGGTCTGCAGGAATGACCTCAGCTGCTGTTTCTCTAGGACTGGGGCCCTTAGGCAAGGGCTGGGAGTGCCAGGCCCAGGGACAGTGGCTTTGAGCTGGGAGAGGAGAGATTGAGAGTGGAGATGAGGAAGAAACTCTTGGCAGTGAGGGTGGGGAGAGCCTGGCACAGACTGCCCAGGGAGGCTGAGGAAGCTTCCTCCCTGAAGGTGTTCAAGGCCAGGCTGGATGAGGTCTTGAGCTACCTGGGCTGGGGGGAGGGGTCCCTGCCCATGGCAGGGGGGTTGGAACCAGATGGTTTTCAATGTCATCCAGGCTCTTTTTGAACAGACTCTGATTCCATGATCCTTTGATTCTTTGATTCCATGACCTTTGATCCCAGGGTTCTCTGATTCTCTTATTCTCTGATTCCATGATCCCATGATTCCAGGACATTCATTCAGATACATTTTGGCCACGATTGTTCCACCACAATACAGAATTAACCAGGTTGGAAAAGACCTCAGAGATCATCAATTCCAGCCTATCACCCAGCACCATCTGATCAACTCAACCATGGCTCCAAATGCCACATCCAATCCCCTCTTGAACACCTCCAGGGACGGGGACTCCACCACCTCCCTGGGCAGCACATTCCAATGGCCAATCTCTCTTGCTGGGAAGAACTTCTTGCTAAGATCAAGCCTAAAACTCCCTTGGCACAGCTTGAGACTGTGTCCTCTTGTTCTGCTGCTGTTTGCCTGGGAGAAGAGCCCAACCCCCACCTGGCTACAACCTCCCTTCAGGGAGTTGGAGAGAGCAATGAGGTCTCCCCTGAGCCTCCTCTTCTCCAGGCTAAGCAACCCCAGCTCCCTCAGCCTCTCCTCACAGGGCTGTGCTCCAGACCCCTCCCCAGCTTTCTTGCCCTTCTCTGGACACCTTCAAGTCTCTCAATGTCCTTCTTGAACTGAGGAGCCCAGAACTGGACACAGGATTCAAGGTGTGGCCTAAGCAGTGCTGGCCACAGGGCAGGAGGACCTCCCTGCTCCTGCTGAGCACAGGGGCAGGAGGGCTTCCTTGCTCCTGCTGAGCACAGGGGCAGGAGGACTTCCCTCCTCCTCCTGACCACGGGGGCAGGGCAGCCTCTCCCAAGGCCTCTCTGCAAGGGAAGGGTTTTCTCCTCTCTTCATCAGGAGGAGAGGAGCCATTATTATTGCCACTATAATAGACATTCATAATTAACACTTTATGACAGAGTGATGTAAGGGAATAATATTCATTGTGACTAAGCAGCTGTGAAAACAAATAAAGGGGTCCTGCTAATTAATTTATTGCATCAATGCAAATAATATGACTGCAAATCATCTGCAGTCCAAGAGGCTGACAGCAAATGATATGTTGGGAGCCAGCAGCAGGGCTGGTTATTTATTTACCTATTTGTGAGCACAAAGGGGCTGGGGAGGGACACACAGACACCCCCACACAGACACCCCCACACAGACACACATCTGAAGGCTTTTCAGAGCTGTGTTTGGCTTCAGCAGCACTTAAAAGAGGCCAAAAAAACCCAACCAATTAAAGAATGGAAACAGCAGAGGGGGAAAAAACAAAGCAGAGAGGCTTGAAGAATCACCATTTCATTGGAGTACCATCTTCAGCCCTCATTATCAGCAAGAGCAATCTTGCTAAATAATACTCCAGGCTGACCTCCTGCCCCTTCCAGTGCACAGCAAGGCTCAGAGGTGGGAAATACTGCTGGGGAGACTCACAACAAACAAAGCTGCTGCTGGTAGGCTCCCAGAGACAGGCAGCAGCTCAGGGCTCCCTCTCCAAGGCATCTTTTCTCTCTCTGCCTGCCTCTCAGGCCTGCTTTAGTCATGCAGATAGGGCTGGGGAGAGGCCTCCTGTGCGTCCTCTGCTTGGCAATGAGGCTGGGGGGGAGGACAGAGGCTTTGTGGGGAAGCTCTGGTAGGGTTTCCTCTTGCTGGTGGAAGAGTCATGGCCAAGAAATATCTGAATTCATGTCATGGACTCATGGAATAACAGAATCAAAGGATCATAGACTCATGGAATCACAGAATCAGAGGATTGTGGCCTCTTGGAATCACAGCATCATAGAATCAAAGGATCAAAGGGTCACAGACTCATGGAATCAGAGTCACAGCATCATGGAATCAAAGGGTCATGGACTCATGGAATCAGAGTCACAGCATCATGGAATCAAAGGGTCATGGACTCATGGAATCAAAGGGTCACAGCATCATGGAATCAAAGGGTCACGGACTCATGGAATCAAAGGGTCACAGCATCATGGAATCAGAGAGTCACAGCATCATGGAATCAAAGGGTCATGGACTCATGGAATCAAAGGGTCACAGCATCATGGAATCAGAGAGTCACAGCATCATGGAATCAAATGGTCATGGACTCATGGAATCAGAGTCACAGCATCATGGAATCAAAGGGTCATGGAATCAGAGTCACAGCATCATGGAATCAAAGGGTGGACTCAATCAAAGGAATCAGAGTCACAGCATCATGGAATCAAAGGGTCACAGCATCATGGAATCAGAGAGTCACAGCATCATGGAATCAAATGGTCATGGACTCATGGAATCAGAGTCACAGCATCATGGAATCAAAGGGTCATGGACTCATGGAATCAGAGTCACAGCATCATGGAATCAAAGGGTCATGGACTCATGGAATCAAAGGGTCATGGACTCATGTCACAGCATCATGGAATCAAATGGTCATGGACTCATGGAATCAGAGTCACAGCATCATGGAATCAAAGGGTCACGGACTCATGGAATCAGAGTCACAGCATCATGGAATCAAAGGGTCACGGACTCATGGAATCAGAGAGTCACAGCATCATGGAATCAAAGGGTCACAGCACCATGGAATCAAAGGGTCACAGCACCATGGAATCAAAGGGTCACAGCATCATGGAATCAAAGGGTCACAGCACCATGGAATCAAAGGGTCACAGCATCATGGAATCAAAGGGTCATGGACTCATGGAATCAGAGTCACAGCATCATGGAATCAAAGGGTCATGGACTCATGGAATCAGAGAGTCAAGGACTCAGAATCAGAGAATCAGAGGATCATGGACTCAGAATCAGAGAATCAGAGGATCATGGACTCAGAATCAAAGGATCATGGACTCATGGAATCAGAGGATCACAGCATCATGGAATCAAGGGGTCACAGACTCATGCAATCAGAGAATCAGAGGGTCGTGGGCTCATGGAATCAGAGTATCAGAGGATCACAGCATCATGGAATCAGAGAATCAAAGGATCATGGACTCATGGAACCACAGAATCATGGCATTATAGAATGATGGAATCATGAAATCATAGAATGGCTCAGGTTGGAAAGGAGCTCAGAGATCATCCAGCTCAACTCCCCTGCCGTGGGCAGGGACACCTCACACCACAGCAGGTTGCTCACAGCCACCTCCAGCCTGGCTGCAAACACCTCCAGGCAGGAGGCTTCCACCACCTCCCTGGGCAGCCTGGGCCAGGCTCTCACCACCCTCATGGGCAAAAACTGCTTCCTAACATCCAATCTCAATCTACCCCTTTCTAGTTTTGCTCCATCCCCCCCCAGTCCTATCCTCCCTGACACCTCAAAGTCCCTCCCCAGCTTTCTTGGAGCCCCCTGCAGATCCTGCAAGGCCACAATTAGGTCTCCTGGGAGCCTTCTCCTCTCCAGCCTGCACAACCCCAACTCCCTCAGGCTGTCCTCACAGCAGAGCAGCTCCAGCCCTCTGCTCCTCCTCCTGGCCCTTCTCTGGACACCTTCCAGCACCTCCAGAGCCTTCCTGGCACAGAGGCTCCAGAGCTGGCCCCAGAGCTGCAGCTGTGGTCTCAGCAGAGTGGAGCAGAGGGGCAGAATCCCCTCCCTGGTCCTGCTGGCCACACTTCTCTTGCTGTAGCCCAGAGAGCCAAGCAGTCCCTGCCCAGCCAGATCATCTACTCCAACCTCCCTTCCAGTAAGTAGAAAGAGAAGGCTTAGGTTGAAAGGGAACTTAAAGATCTTCTACTCCAACCTCCCTGCCAGTAGGTAAAGAGGAATCCTAGAGCAGCTTAGGTTGGAAGGTGCCTCAGAGATCATCAGCTCCAACCTCCCTGCCAGTAGGTAAAGAGGAATCCTAGAGCAGCTTAGGTTGGAAGGTGCCTCAGAGATCATCAGCTCCAACCTGCCTGCCAGTAAGTAGGAAGAGGGATCCTAGGGCCAGCTTAGGGTGGAAGGTGCCTCAGAGATCGTCAGCTCCAACCTCCCTGCCAGTAAGTAGGACACCTTCCAGCACCTCCAGATCCTTCCTGCAGCAGAAGCTCCAGAGGTGGACGCAGTGCTCCAGGTGTGGTCTCAGCAAGAGCCGAGCTAGAGGGGGCAGATTTTTTTTGGTCAGGGAGAGAAAGAGAGAGGGGCCCTGGGGGAAGCCCTGCTGCACCCTGCCCGGCCCCGGCGCCCCGGCTCCGCCGCCCGCCCGCCCGCCGCGGGTGGGTGGCTGTCAGCGCGGCTGATTAATGAGCGCGGTGAAACACGTCCAGCGGCATTACAGTTCCATGTATCTCCCCCGGTCCACCCGGGGCCGGGGCTTTGTTCTGGGAGGAAATGGTGTCAGCAGCCAGCGGCGTTTACCCATAAAAAGATAAAGATTTACTGTCATCATCGGGCAGATTAAAGCTCCCGCCGCCGCCATCGATTTCTCTCCCTTCTTCTTTTTTAGCGTCCCGACCCCCCTCTCCCACCCACCACAACAAAAATTCACTTTTTTGGGGGGGAGAGGAGAGAAGAGGAGGGGGGGAGGAAAAACTCATTCCAGGGGCCCTTGCCTGAGATATGATCAGCTTATTTGGAGAGGGATAATACGGAATCTTCTCGGGAATGAACTTTGAAAGGAGTAAATTGTAAATATTGATTTGTGAAATGAAGTGTCAATCTCGCTCGGGCAGATTATTCCCTATCATCGCCCGGCCCCGCCGACGATGAATTCAAAACTGCTGACAAAGTGGAGTGTATAGGATTTCTGTTAAGAGCAGTCAAGGTAGGGTAGGGAGAGAGGCGGGCGGGCGCGGGGGGGAGGGAGAAAAGGAGGAAGAGGGGTGGGGAGTGGGGGCTTTACTCAGCAGAGCCGAGTAATAGTTGTTCAATTTTATCAGATAACAGCTGAGATCTCATCAGAAGTGAAAAATGAAATGAACTGTGACTGGGGCCGGGGGATCTCCGCTCTTATCCCTCCCGAGCACACAGACGCGCGCACAAAAAATCATCAGACAACAGAGGCTGAAGCGCTTGGGGTTTTTTTTTCCCTCTCCTTTCCCCTCCCCCCCTCCTCTTATATATATTATTGCAGGTCACTTCATTACCGGCCCGGCAGAGGAGCTGAATTGCTGTTGAACAGAGCTTGACTTTCCTGTTTCACCCCTGGGTCAAGGCTGAGGGGCAGCTTGATAGGCTCCCAACATGTTCCGGGGGTTATCCTATTACCGCTTAAGAGCTCCATTGAAAGATAGCAAATCTCCTCCCGGAATTTCTGCTGCAGGTTTCCTCGGGGGGGGTTGCCTCGCATTTTTTTTCCATTCCCCCGTCCCCGTTATTATTGGACAAGGGTTAGCCGTGATTACCTCTGCCAGAAGAGAGAGAATTCATCTCTTTTATTTCTTCCTTTTTTTCTTCCTTGTCTTTTTTCTTCTTTTTTTTTTCCCTTTTTTTCTTCTTTATTTTTTCTCTGTTTTTATTTATTTTTATTCTTTAATTTTATTTTCTTCTGATTTTTTCTTTTTCTCTTCTTTACTTTTTCTTCTTTATTTTTCTTTTTTTCTCTTTATTTTTTCTTCTTTTTTTCCTTTTTTTCTTCTTTATTTTTTCTTCTTTATTTTTTCTTCGTTTTTATTCTTTATTTTCTTCACTTTTTTCTTCTTCTCTTTTTTCTTCACTTTTTTTCTTCTTCACTTTTTTCTTCACTTCTTTCTTCTTCACTTCTTTCTTCTTCACTTCTTTCTTCTTCACTTCTTTCTTCTTCACTTCTTTCTTCTTCACTTCTTTCTTCTTCACTTCTTTCTTCTTCACTTCTTTCTTCTTCACTTCTTTCTTCTTCACTTCTTTCTTCTTTTTTTTTCTTCTTTTTTCCTTTTTTTCTTCTTTTTCCTTCTTTTTTTTTTCTTAGTTTTTCCTATTGCATTCTCTTTTCTTCTTTATTTTAGTTTTTTCTTTTTTAAAAAAATTCTTAATTTTTAAATTTTTCCTTGTTTATTTTTCTACTTTTTTAATCTTTTCCTCTTTAAGTTTTTCTTCTTTAAGTTTTTCTTCTTTAGTTTTTCTTCTAATTCTTTTTTCTTCTTTTTATCTTCTTTTCCTTTTTTTCCCTTTTTTCTTTTTTCCCTTTTTTCTTTTTTCCCTTTTTTCTTTTTCCCTTTTTTCTTTTTTCCCTTTTTCCCCTTTTTTCCTTTTTTTTTTCCTTTTCCCCCATTTTCCTTTTTTTTCCCTTTTCCCCCTTTTTCCTTTTTTTTCTTTTTTTCCCCCTTTTTTTCCTTTTTCCTCTTTTTCCTCTTTTCTTCCTTTTTTTCCTCTTTTTGCTCTTTTCCCTTTTGTTTCCTTTATTTGGCTTTTCATTCTTTTTTCCTCCTTTTTAATTTTTTCCTCTTTTTTTCCCTTCTTTTCTTTTCCTCCCTCTTTTTTTCCCCTTCTTTATTTTTTCCTTCCTTATTTTTAATTCTTTAATTTTTTTTTTCTTCTTTACTGTCAAACATTAGAGCACTTTGGGCTCTAATCCTTCTGTTCCACCTATCACAAAGGGACAATGAAGAGCTAGAGAACACAAGCCAGAGTTCTATCTCTTAGTTATGTTTATTTATTTGTGTGTGTGTCTGCCTGTGCCTAGCAGAGCAGCAGATAGGGATAGAAGTTGCATTGCTTGCTGAGGAGCAAGGGGGGAAAGCTGCTCCCCTCTGCTGTGAGGATGAGGACAGAGCTGGAATTTCCTGAGGCCTTCCTCTTGGGAATGAGTGGGATTTTGTTATTTAGTTTAAGATGTGTGTTTAAGTTATATATTGTATATATATAATATGTAAGTTACATGTTTATATATATATAAAATGTTATATATTAATAGGTACAATATGTAACTTATATATTAATAGATATTAAAGTTGAATCACAGAATTGTCATAGTTGGAAAGGACCTCAAGGCTCATCCAGTCCCAACCCCTCATGAGTTACCATGGAGGAGAAGCTCTGCAGGAGCCAGCAGTGAGCACTTGCAGCCCAGAGAGCCAAGCAGAGCCTGGGCTGCAGCAAGAGAAGTGTGGCCAGCAGGGGCAGGGAGGGAATTCTGCCCCTCTGCTCCACTCTGCTGAGACCCTACCTGGGTTGTGCAGGCTGGAGAGGAGAAGGCTCCCAGGAGACCTCATTGTGGCCTTCCAGGATCTGCAAGGGGCTGCAAGAAAGCTGGGGAGGGACTTTGGAGGGGGTCAGGGAGGGATAGGAGCAGGGGGAATGGAACAAAACTAGAAAGGGGTAGATTGAGACTGGCTGTGAGGAAGAAGTTGTTGCCCATGAGGGTGGTGAGAGCCTGGCACAGGCTGCCCAGGGAGGTGGTGGAAGCCTCCTGCCTGGAGGTGTTTGCAGCCAGGCTGGAGGTGGCTGTGAGCAACCTGCTGTGGTGTGAGGTGTCCCTGCCCATGGCAGGGGGTTGGGACTGGCTGATCTTGAAGGTCCCTTCCAACCCTGACAATTCCATGGTTGTGTGGATGATGTTTAGATGGAACTTCTTGTCTTCAAGTTTGTGCCCATAGAGTCACAGAACTGTCAGGGTTGGAAGGGACCTGAAGGATCATCCAGTTCCAACCCCCTGCCATGGGCAGGGACACCTCACACTGTAGCAGGTTGCTCAGAGCCATCACACCTGGTCTGGGCTTAAGGTTGCTCCAGGGGAAGATGAATCTGGATAGTAGGGCATCTCTGCTTCTCTTTCTTGTCCTGTCCACCTCCTGGCACAGAAGCAGAAACCCTGAAGCTTGGAACTCTATCTTGGATGCCAAGGGATTGATTGATTGATTGATTTTTTATCCCAGGCCTTCACCTCTCTCCCTCCCCTGCCAGTTGTGTCAAGGTGGCAGCAAATGCCTAGCACAAAACCTTCTGTCCCCAGCTGCAGGCAGGTATAAACCTTTCTGACAAGGAACAGCAGGAAAGGGACCAAAGGAAGCTCTGAAGATGAACTTAAGGCCCTTGAAATCTGGAGCATGCCAAGACAGCTTTATGGTTTTACTTTTTTCCCCTCTGTTTTAATTGAAAGAAGGGAAAGAAAAAACCAAACCCAACAACAACATAGAAGGGCTGAGCTGCTGAGCTCATCTGTCACACCATCTGGGCTTGCCTGGCAGAATTGCTCCAGCCTTGAGCAGGAGGAGCTCCCCTTTGCAGCTGAAGTGCAGTTGGGGTTGTGGGGGTTCCATTTTTATCCATGCATCTCCCAGTTCTGCAGCACCTTGCACTCCCCACGAGCCCCAAAGGCTGCTTCAAAACAGCAGCAAAGGGCAGGGCTTGGAGGCTGCTAGAGGAGGAGGAGGAAGGCTGGGAAAGTTCCCTTCCCTCCTGAGGAGTGGGTTCACAACTTTGCTATTTACTAAAGTTTTGGGGGGGTTGGGTTTCTTTTCTTCTTTGTTTTAACTAATCTTCCCCTCCTTCCCCTTCCTCCTCCCCTTCCCCTCCTTCCCCTTCCCCTCCTTCCCCTTCCCCTCCTTCCCTTCCCCTCCTTCCCCTTCCCCTTTCCCTTCCCCTCCTCCCCTTCCCCTTTCCCCTTCCCCTCCTTCCCTTCCCCTCCTTCCCCCCCTTCCCCTTCCCCTCCTTCCCTTCCCCTCCTTCCCCTTCCCCTCCTTCCCCCCTCCTTCCCTTCCCCTCCTTCCCCTTCCCCTCCTTCCCCTTCCCCTCCTTCCCCTTCCCCTCCCCTCCTTCCCCTCCCCCTCCTTCCCCTCCCCCTCCTTCCCCTCCCCTCCTTCCCCTCCCCCTCCTTCCCCTCCCCTCCTTCCCCTCCCCCTCCTTCCCCTCCCCCTCCTTCCCCTTCCCCTCCTTCCCTTCACAGAATGGCAGAGGTTGGAAGGTACCCCTGGAGATCATCCAGTCCAACCCCCTGCCAGAACAGGGTCACCCAGAGCAGGTCACCCAGGCTCACATCCAGGTGTGTTTGGAAGGTCTCCAGAGATGAAAACTCCACCACCTCTCTGGCCAGCCTGCTCCAGCAGCCTTAAATTAGAGTTCTTCCTTATTGAATCATGGAAAGGTCCAGGCTGGAAGGGAGCTCCAAAGCTCATCCAGTGCAAGCCCTCTGCACTCAGCAGGGACATCCCCAACTGGATCAGGTTGCCCAGGGCCTCAGCAAGCCTCACCTTGAACATCTCCAGGGATGAGATCTCAACCCCCTCCCTGGGCAACCTGCTGCAGGGTTCCAGCAGCCTCCTGGTGCACAAACTTGTTCCTCACATCCAATCTCAATCTGCTCTGCTCTTCTTTGAAGTCGCTGTCCTTGGTCCTGTCCCTGCAGGCCTTTGGGAACAGTCCCTCCGTAGCCTTTTTGTACCTTTCAGGTCCTGGCAGGCTGCTCTGAGGTCTCCCTGGAGCCTTCTCCTCTCCAGGCTGCACACTCCCAGCTCCCTCAGCCTGTCCTCGAAGCAGAGCTGCTCCATCCCCCTGAGCATTCTTATGGTCTCCTCTAGACCTTCTCCATCAGCTCCAGGTCCTTCCTATCTTGAGGGCTCCAGACCTGGACACTGTACTCCAGGTGAAGTCTCACCAGAGCTCAATAAGAGAAGGTTCCAGGCAGCCCTTAGTGCAGACTTCCAGTACCTGAAGGGGGCTACAAGAAGGCTGCAGAGAGACTGCTCCCAAAGGCCTGCAGGGACAGGACCAGGGACAGTGACTCCAAACCAGGGCAGAGCAGATTGAGATTGGATGTGAGGAACAAGTTGTGCACCAGGAGGCTGCTGGAACACTGCAGCAGGTTGCCCAGGGAGGGGATTGAGCTCCCATTGCTGGAGGTGCTCAAGGTGAGGCTGGAGAAGGCTGTGAGCAACCTGATCCAGGGGAGGATGTCCCTGCTGAGTGCAGAGGGGTTGGACTGGGTGAGCTTTGGAGCTCCCTTCCAGCCCAGAGCATTCTGTGGTTCTGTGATTTATTAGCAGTATGTTTGGGTTCTTTGTAGGTATGTTTGGGGGTTGTGTAGGTTTCTTGTTTCCTTTGTGGCTTTCCTTGTTTCCCTTCACAGCTTTGATGTGTAGAATCTCTTCTTTCCTTTCTAGCTTTCCTTGTTTCAGTTGTGGGGGTCTCCTGTTCCATTTGTGGGTCTCCTTGATTCCTTTGTGGGTGTCCTGTTCCATTTCTGGGTCTCCCTCTTTCCTTTGTGGGTCTCCCTCTTCCCTTTGTGGCTTTCCTTGTTTCCTTAGTGGGATTCTTGTTTGATTTGTAGGATCCTTGTTTGATTTCATAGGGTTTCCTTTGTGGATCTCCTTCTTTCCATTGTGGGTCTCCTCCTTCCCTCTGTGGGTCTTCTTCTTTCCTTGTTTCCTTTGTAGGATCCTTGTTTGATTTGTAGGTTTCCTTGGTTGGTTTCATAGGGTTTCCTTCCTGCCTTCCTTCCTGCCTTCCTGCCTTCCTGCCTTCCTGCCTTCCTGCCTTCCTGCCTTCCCTCCTGCCTTCCCTCCTGCCTGCCTGCCTATTGGTTTCTTGCATTCTGCTGGGAGGCCTTTTTGTGCCTTGCTGCTGTGATTTGATTTGAATTCTGCTGGTGGCATGCTTGACACCTCTTGCTAAGCCTCAGTTGCAGAGCTCCCTCCCTAGCAAAAACGTGTACACAGAGATCTGCTTCCAGCACGGGAAACGGCAGAGAGGGGAGGGGGAGAAGATACCCAACCCAAGCAGGATCAGATGGCACCGAGGAAAAATGGGAGGGGACAAAACAAGTCACCCCCAAACCAGCAGCAAAGCAAGCAGCAAGAGCCATAAGGCACGGGGAACGCTCGGTGCTTGCCGCCCAGCGGCACTGAGGCGCTGCAGCCAGGCAGAGCCTGCCCCGCTGCTGGGCGAGGTGGGAGGACAGGGGCTGTGTCAGCCCTGCCCCGCATCTACAGCGGCAGGGCTGAGCTCCTGACAGCCACGGGAGCTGGGATGAACGTTTAACACCGCTGCTATTTCCCTGCTGCAGCTTCAAGTAGCAAGGGCTTGGATTTATTGCTTCAAAAGAGACCCAAGAGGCTCTCGGCGAGCCAGCTGCCGGGGCCCTAGAACATATGTCGCACCCTTCAGCTGTTGAAGCAGGACAAAAGGCTTCCACCTCCCAGCACTTGACCTTGTTAGCATCAGCCAGGGGCGGGGAGGTGTGCAACAGGGAGACAGCAGATCGAGGACGAGGAGGAGAAGCTCTTCAGGGAGGTGTTTGCAGGCCCTGGCAAGGAAGGAAAAATCAAATCAAATCAAGTCAAAGCAGCTCTTGCTGCTGGTCCTGCTGGGGCAAGGGAGGGAGGGCTGCTGGGGCTGCTCAGGGAGGGCTGCTGGGGCTGCTCAGAGCCTTCTCCTCTCCAGCCTGCACAACCCCAACTCCCTCAGTCTGTCCTCACAGCAGAGCAGCTCCAGCCCTCTGCTCCTCCTCCTGGCCCTTCTCTGGACACCTTTTCATAGTTTCATTCAGGGTTGGAAGGGACCACAAGGATTATCTAGTTCCAACCCACCTTCCAGCCCCTCCAGATCCTTCCTGGCACAGAGGTTCCAGAACTGGCCCCAGAGCTCCAGCTGTGGTCTCTCTTTTTGCTTCTTTTTCCATTTGTGCCTTGCAATTCTTTCTGTGCTGTTTCCATGAAATGAGTACCCATGAGTTACCAGGGAGGAGAAGCTCAAGAGGAGCCAGCAGTGAGCACTTGCAGCCCAGAGAGCCAAGCAGAGCCTGGGCTGCAGCAAGAGAAGTGTGGCCAGCAGGGCCAGGGAGGGGATTCTGCCCCTCTGCTCCACTCTGCTGAGACCACAGCTGCAGCTCTGGGGCCAGCTCTGGAGCCTCTGTGCCAGGAAGGCTCTGGAGGTGCTGGAAGGTGTCCAGAGAAGGGCCAGGAGGAGGAGCAGAGGGCTGGAGCTGCTCTGCTGGGAGGACAGCCTGAGAGAGTTGGGGTTGTGCAGGCTGGAGAGGAGAAGGCTCCCAGGAGACATCCTTGTGGCCTTCCAGGATCTGCAGGGGGCTGCAAGAAAGCTGGGGAGGGACTTGTGAGGGTGTCAGGGCGGGATAGGAGCAGGGGGAATGGAGCAAAACTAGAAATTAGTAGATGTAGATTGGCTGTGAGGAAGAAGTTGTTGCCCAGGAGGGTGGTGAGAGCCTGGCCCAGGCTGCCCAGGGAGGTGGTGGAAGCCTCCTGCCTGGAGGTGTTTGCAGCCAGGCTGGAGGTGGCTGTGAGCAACCTGCTGTGGTGTGAGGTGTCCCTGCCCATGGCAGGGGGATTGGGACTGGCTGAGCCTTGAGCTCCCTTCCAGGCCTGACAGCTCTGTGAGTCTGTGAACTCCTTTCTGTGCTTTTACCCTGCTGTCCTTTTTGTGCTTTTACTGAGGAATCCTTTTTGTATCCCCTAACCCCAGGCAAAGCCCAGCTTGAGCAACGACTGGGGAGGGAGTGTGGAAGCCACAGAGGGCACCTGTAAGAGTTACAGCAGTGCTATCAGCCTGCTGTTTGCAGGTAGGTGTTAAATAGTGGTGCTGCTGCTGTGCAGCCTCCCAGGGCAGAGCTTTTAGTGCTCCAGCAGCTGTGGTGCTGCTGCCTGCTCTTAGGAAGGGTACTGTGTCCTCTCAGCTGCAAAGGGGTTAGTTGCAGAGGCACAGCAGGGCAGGGGTTGGAAGAGACCTCTGGAGATCCTCCAGTCCAAGCCCTCTGCCAAGGGAGGGTCACCTAGAGAAGGTCCCACAGGAGCACATCCAGGTGGGATTGGAATGACTCCAGAGATGGAGACTCCATCACCTCCCTGGGCAGCCTGCTGCAGGGCTCCAGCAGCCTTAATTAAAGGAGCTCCTCCTGCTCATGCTCAGATGGAACTTCTGGTGGTCAGGTTTGTGCCCCTTAGCTCTTGGCCTGTCCCTGGGCACCACTGAGCACAGCCTGGTCCCATCCTCCTGGCACCCACCCTTGGAGTATTGATCAGCACTGATCAGATCCCCCTCAGGTTGCTCTTCTCCAGCCTAAGCAGCCCCAATCCTCTCAGCCTTTCCTCAGCACAGAGCTGTTCCACTCCCCTCAGCAGCTCTGCAGCCCTCTGCTGTCCCCTCCCCAGCAGTTCTGGAACCAGGGAGCCCAGGGCTGGACACAATACTCCAGATGTGGCCTCACCAGGGCAGAGCAGAGACCAAGGAGAACCTCCTTAGACTTGCTGGACACACTCTCCTTGATGCCCCCCCAGGATGCCATTGGTCTTCTTGGCCACAAGGGCACATTGCTGGCTCATGGTCATCCTGGTGTCCACCAGAGGGGAGGGGGAGGAGGGTGGTGCCTTCACACTGCAATTTCCACAAGCAGTGTTGATCAGATCTTTCCTCAATGGAAGCAGTCGTCAATTCCCTCCCACTCTGCCCATAGGGGCAGCTGAGACTCTTGAAGGTGTCCAGGGAAGGGCCAGAAAGCTGGGGAGGGGTCTGGGGCACAGCCCTGTGAGGAGAGGCTGAGGGAGCTGGGGTTGCTTAGCCTGGAGAAGAGGAGGCTCAGGGGAGACCTTCTTGCTCTCTGCAACTCCCTGAAGGGAGGCTGTAGCCAGGTGGGGGTTGGTCTCTTCTCCCAGGCAAACAGCACCAGAACAAGAGGACACAGTCTCAAGCTGCACCAGGGGAGGTTCAGGCTGGAGGTGAGGAGAAAGTTCTTCCCAGCAAGAGAGATTGGCCATTGGGATGTGCTGCCCAGGGTGGTGGTGGAGTCCCCATCCCTGGAGGTGTTCCAGAGAGGCTTGGATGTGGCCCTTGGAGCCATGGTTTAGCTCTCAGGAGGTGTCAGGTGACAGCTTGGACTTGATCTTCTCTGAGGCCTTTCCCAGCCTGCTTGCTTCTATGTGTCTGGAGGTGGCTTGGCTGTGGTGCTTGGGGCTGTGGGTTAGGGCTGAGCCTTGTGGAGCAGGGTTCTGGGCTGGCCTTGGGGATGATCCTGAGGCTCTGCTCCAGCCTGAAGGTTTCTGTGACTATCTCTGGGAGGCTGTGGCTCTGAGAGCAGCACAGAGACCCAACAATGTTATTTTTGGGGGGAGAGGGGGGGGTTGGGGCTGGGATAATTTCATACAGCTTCTCTCTTCCTCTTGCTTTCTGGTTTGTGTGTGGGGTGGGGTTTTGGTTTTTTCTGGTTGTTTTGTGTCTTGTTTTGTTTCTTTCTCCCTTCCCTTTGCATGCAGAAGTGATTTAATGCTGTGTGAAGCCTGACAGGTAAATCTCCTTAATGGCTCTCGCCACAATGAGCATTGAAACCAGCCCTGGGTGGTTTGTTTTCCCTTTCACACACAATACAATGAGGGCATGAAATAAACAGCTGCTAACTGATCAGATGGAGGAGAACAATCCTGCCAGCTGCAGAGCACCTGCAGCTCCTCATTGGCTCTGCTAGGAGCTGGGAGTCCTCAGTGCTGCAGAAGATGCTCCCAGGATTGAGTTTCTTGAGGTGTAATTGAGGTGTTGTTAATGCCTCAAGCTTTTGATGATAAATAGCTGGGGGGGAGGGGGGAGAAAAAAAACCCCAACAACCCACCACACAAAAAGGGGGAGGGGGGGAGGGGGAAATATCAGAAGTAAAGATGAGGCTGACAGGGATTAAAACCATTTATGGCATCAGTGTGAGCAGTGTGCAAGAGAGAGGGTATTGCAGCCATAAATTAAGAGAGGGCATCAGATAGGGATGGTGCAGCAGGGGGGGTCCCTAAATCTGACAGGAAGAAGAGGGAAAGGATTGGAGCTGAGGGCAGATTGAGCCTGGAGAGTAGGAAGAAATTCTGGACAGGGAGGCTGGGGAGAGCCTGGCACAGGCTGCCCAGGGAGGCTGTGGATGTACTCTCCCTGGAGGTGTTCAAAGCCATCTTGGAGGAGGCCTTGAGCAGCCTGGGCTGGTGGGAGGTGTCCCTGGGCATGGCAGGGGGTTGGAACTGGCTGAGCTTGAAGGTCTCTTCCAACCCAAACCATTCTATGAAGCTCTGAAGGCAGCAAGTCTCCATGTGACATCCAGGTTGGAACTGGATGATCTTTAAGGACACCTCCCCCCAGCCCAGGCTGCACAAAGTCTCTCTCATCCAGCCTGGCCTGGAACACCTCCAGGCAGGGCACAGCCACAGCCACAGCCTCCCTGGGCAGCCTGTGCCAGGCTCTCCCCAGCCTCACTCTCAACAATTTCTTCCTCCTCTCCAGTCTCAGTCTCTCCTCTCCCAGCTCAAAGCCATTGCCTCTCATCCTGGCACTCCCAGCCCTTGTCCAAAGTCCCTCCCCAGCTCTCCTGGAGCCCTTCAGGTCCTGGCAGGCTGCTCTGAGGTCTGCCTGGAGCCTCCTCTTCTCCAGGCTGAACAGCCCCAGCTCTCCCAGCCTGGCCCCATAGGAGAGGTTCTCCAGCCCTCTGATCTTCTTCCAGGCCACATCTGGACCCTCTCCAACAGTTCCATGGTGTTGGGGACCCCAGCCCTGGGCACAGGACTTCAGGTGGGGTCTCAGCAGAGCAGAGGGGAGAGGTCTTCACCCTGTGTGCCATGGCACAGAAGAAACTTACAGCTGCATAGAGCCAGGAGGTCTCCCCTCAGCCTCCTCTCTTTCCCATAACCCTCCCCAGCTCCTTCAGCCTCTCTCCAGCACATTTCTTCTCCAGGCCCTTCCCAGCTTCCTTGCCCTCCTCTGCCCTGGCTCCAGCACCTCCACAGCTCTCTTGCCTTGAGCTGCCCAGCACTGGACACCAGCCTGGAGGTGTGGGCTGCCCAGAGCTGAGTGCCAGGGGACAATCCCCTCCCTGCTGCTGCTGGACACAGCATTGCTGCTCCCAGCCAGGAGGCCTTTGGCTCTCTTGGCCCCCTGGGCACACTGCTGGCTCCTCTGCAGCTGCTTGGCCATTGGAGCCCCCAGGTGCCTTTGTGCCAGCAGCTTTGCAGCCACCCTGCCCCAAGCCTGGAGCCTTGCTGGGGGTTGCTGTGCCCCAAGCCCCAGTTCTCTCAGCCTTTCCTCACCACAGAGGTGTTCCAAGCACCTCAGCAGCTTTGTAGCCCTTTGCTGGACACAAGCCTCGAGGTGTGGCCTCCCCAGAGCCGAGCACCAGGGCTCTCCTCCAGCGGCTTTCTGCCGAGGCATTTGGTTTGCCAAGGGGAGGAAACCTCCGGAGCTCAAACTCTCCTTTCATGTGCTGCTTCCTCCATCCTTGTCTGCCTTTTGCCCACCCCCTCCCTGCCGCTTGGGGCTCGGCTCCTGCAGGCTGCCCCAGCCCCAGTGTTCTCCTCTGCTGCTCTGAGCTGCTCAGCCCTGCCCCGAGCCTCTGTTTGGGGTTTGTTTTGTCTCCTCATTATGTCGTTCTTGTTAACCTCTTTCTCCTTCCCAAGCTGCAGATTGTGATTGACGTCTGGGTATTAATTAAGGCATATAATTTATGACACTGGAGCTGGAAATTAATAAGTGACAATGTAATTACAGGCTGCTGCCTAATTGTCCTTCAGGAATATAAAGACTGACACTCAGAGCAGCGCTGCAAGTTGAAAGCTCTCAAAGAGACAGAGCAGCTGAGGGTAATCAGCAGCCAAGTCTAAAGCAAACAGATCCTTTGTGAGGGACAGGCTGGTGGGGAAACACTTCTCTTGTGGCCACCTTGCAGTCAACAAATGGATTCAGTTGTGCCACTCCAGCTCAGCACTCGGTGCAAAGCTGCATTCCTCCAGCAGGCTGCAGTGTGAAGAACTTCCCTGCCCGGGGCTCCTCGAGCTTCCCCCCTTCAGATCTCCACCTCCCCACCTGGCCAGGGGCCAGTGGTTAATGTTGGCTCATCTTGGCCCTAGCCACAGCTCTGCAGTGTTCTTTACATCCCTGCTCCAGGACATCCCTGCTCCAGGACATCCCCTTCCAGGACATCCCCCCTCCAGGACATCCCCCTTCCAGGACATCCCCCTTCCAGGACATCCCCCCTCCAGGACATCCTCTCCAGGACATTCCCCCTCCAGGATATCCCCTCCAGGACATCCCCCCTCCAGGACATCCCCCCTCCAGGACATCCTCTCCAGGACATCCCCCCTCCAGGACATCCCTCCAGGACATCCAGGACATCCCCCCAGGACATCCTCTCCAGGACATCCCCCCCCCCTCCAGGACATCCCCCCTCCAGGACATCCTCTCCAGGACATTTCCCCTCCAGGACATCCCTGCTCCAGGACATCCCTGCTCCAGGACATTCCCTCTCCAGGACATTCCCTCTCCAGGACATTCCCTCTCCAGGACATCCCCCCTCCAGGACATCCCCCTCCAGGACACCTCCACATCTCTGCTGTCTTATAGGAATGGCAAATTGCTCTTTCTTGGTAGAGATCATAGAATCATATCACAGAATGGCTTCCCTTGGAGTGATCTTCATAGATTGATAGAATGGGTTGGGTTGGAAGGGATCTTCATAGATTCACAGAATGGCTTAGGTTGGAAAAGGACCTTCAGAGAGTCATAGAACGGTTTGGGTTGGAAAGGAATCTTCAGAGGATTAGGATGGAAGGGATCTTCATAGATTAATAGAATGGTTTGGGTTGGAAGGAACCTTCAGAGATTCATAGAATGGCTCAGGTTGGAAGGGATCTTACACACCATCCAGTTCCAACCCCCTTGCCATGGGCAGGGACACCTCTTACCAGCCCAGGTTGCTCAGGACCTCATCCATCCTGGCCTTGAGCACCCCCAGGCAGGAGGCAGCCACAGCCTCCCTGGGCAGCCTGTGCCAGAGTCTCACCACCCTCATCCTGAAGAACTTCTTCCTCAGCTCCAGTCTAACCCTGCTCTGCCTCAGCTCCAAACCATTGCCCCTTGGCCTGTCGATGAAAAGTCCTTCTGCAGCCTTCCTGCAGGATCCCTTCAGCTCTTGGACTGCAGCCCTGCAGCAGAAGGCAGTTGGAGTGCTCAGAGCTGGGTCTGGGGGCAGGGTGGAGCTGCCTGTGAGTAACACTGCACAGCTCAGGAGACAACTCTGGATCCCATCCTCCTTGCCTGGCAGAGACTGAGGAAGACAGACTTGGTTCAAATGCAGATCAGTTCCTCAGCCTTGGCTGCCTGCCCATCAGGATCAATGATTTCACTTTTGCTGCTCTCCCCTTGCTGAGCTTGTGCCTCCAGGTGAGGGAGTTGCAATTCCCTTCTCATGTGCCCTGGGGGCCAAGAAGGCCAAGGGGGTCCTGGGGGCATTTAGAGGAGTGTGGGCAGCAGAGCCAGGGAGGTTCTCCTCCCCCTCTGCGCTGCCCTGCTGAGACCTCACCTGGAATATTGCATCCAGCTCTGGGCTGCCCAGCTCAGGAGGGACAGGGACCTGCTGGAGAGAGTCCAAGGGAGGCTCCAAAGATGCTGAAGGGAGACCCCTGGAGACTGCCTGGGGAGGAAAGGCTGAGAGCCCTGGGGCTGTTCAGTCTGGAGAGGAGAAGGCTGAGAGGGATCTGATCAATGGCTCTCAATAGCTGCAGGCTGGGGATCAGGAAGGGACGGGGTCAGCCTCTGCTCAGCTGCACCCTGGGATAGGCCAAGAGGCAATGGATGGAAAGTGCAGCCCAGGAGGTTGCAGCTCAGCAGGAGGAGGAACTTGTGCCCTGGGAGGCTGCCAGAGGCCTGGAGCAGGCTGCCCAGAGAGGTTGTGGAGTCTCCTGCTCTGGAGACCTTCATGACTCACCTGGATGTGTTCCTGTGTGCCCTGTGCTGGATTCTGTGGTCCTGCTCTGGCAGGAGGCTGGCACTGGAAGACCTTTGGAGGTCCCTTCCAACCCCTGGCATCCTGGGATGCTGTGATCCTGCTGCAGAGAGAAGCCCTCTCCTGGGAAGTGTTTCTTTTTGTTCATTTCATTGTTGCTGGGTGTGGGCAGAGGAACAGAACCCCCAAATCCTCTGAGCTGTAAGATGTGAGTGGTGAAGAACACAGACCAGGGACTCCTGGGAGGGGTGGGGGTATTTTTGGGGGGTGGGGGTGCTCTAATAGAAAGAGCAGGGATCGATAGAGCTGAGGAGAAGGAGGAGGAGGCAGCAGCAGCTGTAAGCAGCCTGGCAGAGGGGCTGTAATCCCTGTGAATAATGTTGCTGTCATAACAGCAGGGATAATTTAATGCTGACACTTAGCAGGGTGATAAATAGCTTGTCAGACATGGGCAGTGACAGAGTCAAGTGAAACTGCCCATGACAAGTCCTGAAATATTAATCTTCTGCCAGGCTGGGACTGGGGCTGGAGGGGCAGGAGGGGCTGGGAGGGGAAGGCACTTGGTAATATAAACAAATGGACTGGAGGGCAAGGAAGGGAAAAAAAAGCCCAAGGCTCTCATTGTGCAGAGAGGCTTTTGCCTGGGCAGGGGGAAATGTCTCCATCGAGGCTTGAGCCTGCTGGGAGCGTGCAGAGCGTTCAGCCTGGGGGAGAGCACTCCTCATGCCTGGCCTGCTTAGAAGAGCTGCTCTGCTTAGCCTGCTTGGAGGGTTTGCTCTGCTTAGCCTGGCTAGCCCATTTGGGATGCTTGTTTAGCCTAGGGAGAGTGCTTATTTAGCCTGTTGGGAATATTCCTCCTCTTTATCCTATTGGGAATGTTCCTCCTATTTATCCTGTTTAGAACATTTATCCTATTTAGTACAGTTATTTATCCTGTTGGGAATATTCCTCCTCTTTATCCTATTTATCCTATTCAGAATATTTATCCTATTTAGAACATTTCTCTATCCTGTTGAGAATATTCTTCCTATTTATCCTATTCAGGACGTTTCTTTATCCTATTCCTCCTATTTATTTATCCTCTTGAGAGTATTCAGAACACTTCTTTATCCCATTGAGAATATTCCTCCTATTTATCCTATTTAAAATACTTAGAATATTTAGGACATTTATTTCTCCTATTGAGACTGTTTAGAACATTTCTTTATCCCATTGAGAATATTCATATTATCATAGTAGCACAGTATCAGTCAGGGTTGGAAGGGACCACAAGGATCAGCCAGTTCCAACCCCCCTGCCATGGGCAGGGACACCCCACACTAGATCAGCCTGGCCAGAGCCTCATCCAGCCTGGCCTTAAACACCTCCAGGGACAGGGCCCCAACCACCTCCCTGGACAACCCATTCCAGGGCTTCACCACTCTCATGGGGAAGAACTTCCTCCTCACCTCCAGCCTCAATCTCCCCACCTCCAGCTTCATTCCATTCCCCCTAGTCCTATCACTCCCTGAGATCCTGAGCAGTCCCTCCCCAGCCTTCCTGGAGCCCCCTGCAGATCCTGGAAGGCCACAATGAGGTCACCTGGGAGCCTTCTCTTCTGCAGACTGAACAGCCCCAACCCCTTCAGTCTGTCCTCACAGCAGAGCAGCTCCAGCCCTCTGCTCCTCCTCCTGGCCCTTCTCTGGACACTTTCTAGCACCTCCAGATCCCTCTTGCAATAGTGGCTCCAGAACTGGAGGCAGGACTCCAGGTGGGGTCTCTCCAGAGCTGAGCAGAGGGGGAGAATCCCCTCCCTTGCCCTGCTGGCCACACTTCTCCTGCTGCAGCCCAGGCTCTGGTTGGCTTTGTGGGCTGCAAGTGCACACTGAGAGCTCCTGGTGAGCTTCTCCTCCCCCAGCACCCCCAAGGCTCTCTCCTCAGGGCTGCTTTCCAGCCAGTCACTGCCCAGCCTGGATTTGTGCCTGGGATTGCCTCGAGCCAGCTGCAGGACCCTGCCCTTGGTCTTGTTGAAGCTCCTGAGGTTGGCTTGTGCCCACCTCTCCAGCCTGTCCATGTCCTTCTGGGTGCCCTCCCTTCCTCCTATTTATCCCATTTAGAACATTTCTTTAGCCTACAGAGAGTATTTATTCACCCTGTTTAGGATATCTGTTCCATTTAGAACATCTCTTTATGCCCTTGAGAATATTCCTCCTATTTATCCTATTTAGAACACTTCTTTATCCTGTAGAGAGTATTTATTTCTCCTGCTTAGAACATCTATTCTACTTGGAACATTTCTTTAGCCTCTTGAGAATATTCCTCCTGTTCATCCCATTTGGAATGTTTCCCTCAGTTGGAATATTTATTCCATTCAGCCTGTTGGGAATATTTACTCTGTTTATTCTATTTAGAGCATTTATTCAGCCTGTTGAGAATATTTTCTTAGCCTCTTTATTCCCTTTAGCCTGTGTAGAATATTTATCCCACTGAGACTGTTCAGAACATTGAGAATATTTTCCTCAGCTGGAATATTTATTCTGTTGAGAACATTTAGCCTGCTTATTGCCTTTGCAGCAGTTACTCCAGCTGGAATATTTAGCCCATTCATTCTAGTTGGAATATTTCTTCTATTTTAGAACATTTCTTCTGTTTATTGTATTTGGAATATTTAGAATAGAATAGAACCTGCTGGAAGGTGTCCAGAGAAGGGCAACGAAGTTGGTGAGGGGCTTGGAACACAGCCCTGTGAGGAGAGGCTGAGGGAGCTGGGGTTGCTTAGCCTGGAGAAGAGGAGGCTCAGGGGTGACCTTATTGCTCTCTCCAACTCCCTGAAGGGAGGTTGTAGCCAGGCAGAGGTTGGTCTCTTCTCCCAGGCAGCCAGCACCAGAACAAGAGGACACAGTCTCAAGCTGTGCCAGGGGAGGTTTAGGCTGGAGGTCAGGAGGAAGTTCTACACAGAGAGAGTGATTGCCCACTGGAATGGACTGCCCAGGGAGGTGGTGGAGTCCCATCACTGGAGGTGTTCAGGAGGAGACTTGATGGGGTGCTTGGTTCCATGGGTTAGTTGTTTAGGTGGTGTTGGATTGCTTGATGGATTGGACATGATGATCTTGAAGGTCTCTTCCAACCTGGTCTATTCCATCCCATCCCATCCCATCCCATCCCATCCTATCCTATGTCATTCCATTTATTACATGAATCCTATTTAAAATAATTATTCCATTTATAGTGAATAGAACAGAACAGAACAGAACAGAACAGAATAGAACAGAATAGAATAGAATAGAACAGAATAGAACAGAATAGAATAGAATAGAATAGAACAGAACAGAACAGAATAGAACAGAATAGAATAGAATAGAATAGAATAGAATAGAATAGAATAGAATAGAATAGAATAGAACAGAACAGAACAGAATAGACCAGACCAGATTGGAAGAGACCTCTGAGATCATTTAGACCACTCATGCCATGTTTGGCATTTAGGATATTTATTTCATTTGTAGCATTTGGAACATTTATTCCATGTAGAGCATTGAGAATGTTTATTCCATTTATGGTATTTCTCGTTCTCCTACTTATCCTCCTTTGAGTATTTCTCCCTGTTTATCCTCTTTAAAACATTTATTCCATTTATAGTGTCTATATTTATCCTACTTATCCTAATTAGAATATTTATTCTCTTCATCCTATTTAGAGCATTCATAATAGTTACCCTTTTATCCTATTGACTCTGTTTATCTTATTTTTCAATATATATATCCTCTTTAGTCTATATATTTATATGTCTCCCATTTATCCTATTTAGAATATTTATTCTGTCACTGGGGGTGTTTAGGAAGAGCCTGGATGGGGTGCTTGGTGCCATGGCTGAGTTGATCAGACGGTGTTGGGTGATAGGTTGGACTGGATGATCTCAAAGGTCTCTTCCAACCTGGTTAATTCTATTCTATTCTAGTCTAGTCTAGTCTAGTCTAGTCTAGTCTAGTCTGGTCTGGTCTCATAGTATCAGTCAGGGTTGGAAGGGACCTCAAGGCTCAGCCAGTTCCAAGCCCCCTGCCATGGGCAGGGACACCCCACATTACACCTGAGCAGCTTCCTCTCACATTCTCCATACCCATTGCTTCCCTACTTTCCTTTCCTTTCTCCATGCCACTCTTGGTTGTGGACTGCTTGGAAAGACTCAGACCACTCAGCCACCCACTGAGGAAGGAAGGAGTTAAAACCACTCAGCCACCCACTGAGGAAAGGAAAGAGTTAAACTACTCAGCCAACCACTGAGAAGGGAAAGGGTTATAGACTCATGGGTTGGAGAGGACCTCTGAAGGTCACTCAGTCCAGCAGTGAGATCTTCCAAGAGCCCTACAGGAGTTGTTCCTGGAGCCTCCTCTTCCTCTCAGCTGAAGCCTTCCCACCAGTAAGTCTCTTGTGTTCCTCACTGCTTGCTCTTCTTCAGCCACTTGCTGAGCAACCTTCCCTTGGGGAGGGAGGTGCACAGCCACAGCTCCTTCAACATCAGTGTTGAAGGAACTCTCAATGTGTCATGGTAAAAAATGATCTGCTGCTGGAGGCTGATTGCACTCCAGGATTGCTCTGACTTCATAGTAACTTCCTCCTGGTAGAAAGTGGTTGTTAAGAGGGTTCAGAGTAGAGATATCTTGTGGCTGGTTTACTCTATGACTTTAATTGCTCCCTGCAGCTAGATGTGGGAATGAGTTTGTGTTCCTGCAAGGGGCAGCTGCTCAATGGGGATGAGTCTGTGTTCCTGCAAGGGGCAGCTGCTCAGTGGGGATGAGTTTGTGTTCCTGCAAGGGGTAGCTGCTCAATGGGGATGAGTTTGTGCTCCTGCAAGGGGCAGCTGCTCAATGGGGATGAGTTTGTGTTCCTGCAAGGGGCAGCTGCTCAATGGGGATGAGTTTGTGCTCCTGCAAGGGGCAGCTGCTCAATGGGGATGAGTTTGTGTTCCTGCAAGGGGCAGCTGCTCAATGGGGATGAGTTTGTGTTCCTGCAAGGGGTAGCTGCTCAATGGGGATGAGTTTGTGCTCCTCCAAGGGGCAGCTGCTCAATGGGGATGAGTTTGTGTTCCTCCAAGGGGCAGCTGCTCAATGGGGATGAGTTTGTGCTCCTCCAAGGGGTAGCTGCTCAATGGGGATGAGTTTGTGTTCCTCCAAGGGGCAGCTGCTCAATGGGGATGAGTTTGTGCTCCTCCAAGGGGCAGCTGCTCAATGGGGATGAGTTTGTGCTCCTGCAAGGGGCAGCTGCTCAATGGGGATGAGTTTGTGTTCCTCCAAGGGGCAGCTGCTCAATGGGGATGAGTTTGTGCTCCTCCAAGGGGCAGCTGCTCAATGGGGATGAGTTTGTGTTCCTGCAAGGGGTAGCTGCTCAATGGGGATGAGTTTGTGCTCCTCCAAGGGGCAGCTGCTCAATGTGTGTTTCTCCAAGGTGCAACCCATTACCTGCTGTGAGTTTGGTGAGCTGCAGGAGGACCTGTGGGGAATACTTGGATGCTGGATCCCAGATTTCTCTGGTGCTCTGCTGCAGCCATGCTGGTTTCTCACTGCTGCTTGGGAGCTGGTGGTTTCCTCTGCTCTGATTTGTTGTGGGCGTTTTATTTGTTGGGTCCCTTTTCAGTTTTCTCTTCTCTTAGCTTTTGGTTGTTAGTTGGTTTTTCTCCTTTACGTTTCTGAACTGCAAAAGAAACTTTCCAGACCCAGAGCAGGCTTGGGAAGGCCTCCAGGCAATGAAGAAATCCCAGAGTGAAGAAGAAGAATGATTAGCAAAGTTACTGTGCAGGAGAGGAGAGGAATAATAGATGTGAGGAAGAAATTGTTCCCAGGAGGGTGGTGAGAGCCTGGCCCAGGCTGCCCAGGGAGGTGGTGGAAGCCTCCTGCCTGGAGGTGTTTGCAGCCAGGCTGGATGTGGCTGTGAGCAACCTGCTGTGGTGTGAGGTGTCCCTGGGCATGGCAGGGGGGTTAGGACTGGCTGAGCCTTGAAGTCCCTTCTGTGATTCTATCATCCCTGCTACCACCCTTGAGCTGCATCAAGGGTGAGAGTAGGGTTCTGGATTGGACTTGGTGATCCTGAGGGTCTTTCCCAACCTGAATGTTTCTGTGATAAGCTCAGTGAAGAAGGCCAAGGTCTTCAGACACCTTCCCTGGGTGAGGCTCTGTGTGGTCCTGGGCAACCTGATCTAGCTGGGGATGGCCCTGCTGGCTATGGGGAGGTTGGACTGGATGAGCTTTGGAGGTCCCTTCCAGCCTGGACCATTCTATGATAAGCTCAGGGAAGAAGGCTGAGAGCTTCAGGTCCTAATGCTTTGCTGTTTCAAACTCAGAAGCCAGAAAAAGTGGTGAGGAAGCCCTTGATAAGCTCAGTGAAGAAGGCTGAGAACTTCAGGACTTAATACTTTGCTGTTTTAAACACAGAAGCCAGAAAAAGTGGTGGGAAAGCTCTTGGTAAGCTGAGTCAAGAAGACTAAAAACTTCAGGTCCTAATGCTTGGCTGTTTCAAACTCAGAAGCCAAGGAAGTGGTGGGGAAGCCCTTGGTAAGCTCAGTGAAGAAGGCTGAGAACTGCAGGACCTATTACTTTGCTGTTTCAAGCTGAGAAGCCAAGGAAGTGGTAGGGAAGCCCTTGGTAAGCTCAGTGAAGGAGGCTGAGAACTCCAGGACCTTTTACTTTGCTGTTTCAAACACAGAAACCAAGGAAGTGATAGGGAAGCCCTTGGTAAGCTCAGTGAAGGAGGCTGAGAACTTCAGGTCCTAATGCTTGGCTGTTGCAAACTCAGAAGCCAAGGAAGTGGTGGGGAAGCTCTTGCTAAGCACAGTCAAGGAGGCTGAGAACTTCAAGACCTTTTACTTTGCTGTTTAAAACTCAGAAGCCAAGGAAGTGGTAGGGAAGCCCTTGGTAAGCTCAGTGAAGAAGGCTGAGAACTGCAGGACCTATTACTTTGCTGTTTCAAGCTGAGAAGCCAAGGAAGTGGTAGGGAAGCCCTTGGTAAGCTCAGTGAAGGAGGCTGAGAACTCCAGGACCTTTTACTTTGCTGTTTCAAACACAGAAACCAAGGAAGTGATAGGAAGCCCTGAGCTCAGTGAAGGAGGCTGAGAACTTCAGGTCCTAATGCTTGGCTGTTGCAAACTCAGAAGCCAAGGAAGTGGTGGGGAAGCTCTTGCTAAGCACAGTCAAGGAGGCTGAGAACTTCAAGACCTTTTACTTTGCTGTTTAAAACTCAGAAGCCTAGGAAGTGGTAGGGAAGCCCTTGGTAAGCTCAGTGAAGGAGGCTGAGAACTCCAGGACCTTTTACTTTGCTGTTTCAAACACAGAAGCCAAAACAATAAAAGCGGTGGGGAAGCCCTTGGTTCAGCTCAGCGAAAGGAACCTGAGAGCTCCTGTTCTTTCCGGGGGGATTCCTCAGCTTCCGTCGCCTTCTGTCCCCACCTCCATCCAGGCTCCTTGGAGCGGGCTGCGGGGCGGTTCGTCGTGCGCCGCCCGGCTCCGTGCGGGCTCTCCTGTGCCGCCTCCCATTCATTCCCCCGCTGGCAGGGGCTAAGTGCTGTATTTAACTCGACAGATAACACGGAGTCAGTCACTTTACAAAGCTGGCATCTGGTTAATATAATCTGCTCCCATAATTCATTTTTAACTTCCCCCCCCCCTCCCTTCCCCCTTCCCCCTCCCTCCCCCACCCCCTAATTGCCTGAGTCGTTTCATTATTACAAATATTAGGTGTCTGAAGGAGGGAAAGGGGAAAAAAAAACTATCAAAGGGAACAGTAATTCTTTTGACTGGGCTGTGAGGGATTCCAGGGGTTGGGAAGGGGAGGGGGGCCGGGAGGGGGGGCGGCAGGCAGGCGCTAATCTAATTACCAAGGTAGCGGAGCCGAACGGGAGCTGCGTTCCCTCGCACTTAGCATTCAACCAGTCAGGTCCCAGCAGATGTGCTGTGAAATTAATTTCCTCTGGTGTAACCAGAAACTCTCTGTTATGCAATTTCCATTTTCACAGATGATAACCTATTATCACTTTATTCAAGGGAGAGGAGGGGAGGGGGGAGGAAAAAAAAAGAGAGAGAGAGAGAGAGGGGAGGGGGGGAAAAAAAAGTGTTAATAGCCAGGAGGAAAATTGAATTATTCATCTTTGCTCATTTCTATTCCTGCAGCCTCCTCTTCTCTTTTCATGCATTGGGAGAAGGCTAATGTAAACATGACCAGATCCTTGTAAATTGGCTTGTAGAAGAGGCTGTTTAGCAGAGTGCCTGGGGACTGATCCGGGCTGGGGATAATGCCTCCTATCTGGGAAGTGCAGCATGTGGAAGGCAGGCTGGTACCAGGTGGTAATGGGAGCTAATGGGCGCCAGGTCAGAAACCCCAGCAGCTGCTGACTCGCCGCTTTAGCAGCCTGCTGAAGGCTGCGTTGCCTTTTCCCACCCCCACACCACACCCGCCCCCCCTTTCCCTCCTCTGCTGTGCCTAACAAGTGGCTGCAGCTTCCCGAGTGTGACATTCCTGGGCGATTGGTGAGGCTGGAAAAGACCTTGAGGATCACAGCGCGTTAGAGGGGGGAAAGGGACCTCCGGAGAGCTTCCAGTCCAACCCCTCCCCGAAGGAAAAGAGCAGCTGAGGTGAAGGTGAGTTGAGTTTATAGAGTCACAGAACTGTCAGGTTGGGAAGGGAGCTCAAGGCTCAGCCAGTCCCAACCCCCCTGCCATGGGCAGGGACACCTCACACCACAGCAGCTTGCTCACAGCCACCTCCAGCCTGGCTGCAAACACCTCCAGGCAGGAGGCTTCCACCACCTCCCTGGGCAGCCTGTGCCAGGCTCTCACCACCCTCATGGGCAACAACTTCTTCCTCACAGCCAATCTCAATCTCCCCACTTCTAGTTCTGCTCCATCCCCCCCAGCCCTATCCCTCCCTGACACCCTCAAAAGTCCCTCCCCAGCTTTCTTGGAGCCCCTGCAGATCCTGGAAGGCCACAATTAGGTCTCCCTGGAGCCTTCTCCTCTCCAGCCTGCACAACCCCAACTCCCTCAGTCTCTCCTCCCAGCAGAGCAGCTCCAGCCCTCTGCCCTGCTCTGGCCCTGCTCTGGACACCTTCCAGCCCCTCCAGATCCTTCCTGGCACAGAGGCTCCAGAGCTGGCCCCAGAGCTGCAGCTGTGGTCTCAGCAGGGTGGAGCAGAGGGGGAGTTTATCCTGAACAACCTAGGGCCAGTGTGAGATGAAGGTCTCATGGAGTCCTAGAATGGTTTGGGTAAGAAGAGACCTTAAAGATCCCTATCAGGGAAGCAATTGTTCCTCATGGCCACCCTAAACCTCCCCTGGTGCAACTTGAGGCTGTCTCCACTTATCCTATTGCTTGGCAGAAGGAAACAGCCTCCACATCACTTTGCAGACAGTTGTAGAAGGTGATAAGGAGGTCTCCCCTCAGCCTCCTCTTCTCCAGGCTAAACAACTCCAGTTCACAGACTCACAGAATGTTAAGGGTTGGAAGGGACCTCCAAAGATCTTGCAGTGCAAGCCCCCAGCACAGGGCACACAGAACACATCCAGACAGGGCTGCAAAGGCTCCAGACAAGGAGACTCCACAACCTCTCTGGGCAGCCTGCTCCAGGCCTCTGGCAGCCTCCCAGGGCACAAGTTCCTCCTCCTGCTGAGCTGCAACCTCCTGGGCTGCACTTTCCATCCATTGCCTCTTGGCCTATCCCAGGGTGCAGCTGAGCAGAGCCTGATCACAGTGCATTGGAGGCTGGAGGGGACCTCCAGAGATCATCCAGTCCAACCCCCCTGCCTTGTGAGGAAAGGCTGAGAGCCCTGGGGGTGTTCAGTCTGGAGAGGAGAAGGCTGAGAGGGATCTGATCAGTGTCTCTCAGTAGCTGAGGGCTGGGGGTCAGGAAGGAAGGGACAGGGACAGACTCTGCTCAGCTGCACCCTGGGAAGGGAACATTGGCTTGGAAGGGACCTTCATAGATTCATAGAATGGTTTAGGTTGGAAGTGATCTGAAAAACCATCTTGTTCCAGCCCCCTGCCATGGGCAGGGACACCTCCACCAGCACAGGCTGCTCAAGGCCTCATCCAGCCTGGTCTTGAACACCTCCAGGGAGGAGATATCCACAGTCTCTCTGGGCAGCCTGTGCCAGTGCCTCTCCACCCTCACTCTCAAGGATTTCTTCCTCAGCTCCAGTCTCAGTCTCTCCTCTCCCATCTCAGAGCCATTGTTTCTCGTCCTGGCTCTCATAGCCCTTCTCGAGAGTCTCTCCCCAGCTTTCTTGTAGCCCCCTCAGGTGCTGACAGGCTGCTCTAAGCTCACCCTGGATCCTTGTGTTCTTCAAGCTGAACAGCTCTAACTCCTCCAGTCCTTGCTTCGAGAAGGACATTAAAGTGCAGGAAAGTGTCCAGAGAAGGACAACCAAGGGGAAGGATCTGGAGAGCAGGGCTGGGGAGGAGCAGCTGAGGGAGCTGGGGGTGTTCAGTGTGGGGAAGAGGAGGCTGAGGGAGGCCTCCTTGCTCTCTGCAGCTCCCTGAGAGGAGGCTGGAGCCAGGTAGGGGTTGGACCCTTCTGCCTAGTCTCAGGTGATAGAAGGAGAGGAACTGGCCTGAAATTGTGCCAGGGGAGGCTGAGGTTGGAGAGGAGGAGAAATTTCTTTGGTTCAGAGTGGTCAGGGAGTGGCAGAGGCTGCCCAGGGAGGTGGTGGAGTCCCCATGGCTGGAGGGGTTCAGGAACCTGTGGCCATGGCACTTGGGGCCAGGTTTGAAGTCTGTGGTGGGGTTGGGTTGCTGGCTTGGACTGGATGCTCTCAGAGGCCTTGTCCAACCCAAACCACTCTGATCCTACATACACATATATAGAAGAGAGCATTCTTTTTCATTGTCAAAGCTTGAACTTGGCCAACAGAGTCCCTCCTCCATCCCTCCCTCCCCTCCTCCTCCTCCCTCCTTGCTCTCCTAAGCAATTCAGGAGAGGACCAATCAAACCTTGCCAGGAAGCAAACGTGCTGGACTCATCTACAGAGACTTTAATTAACTGGAGAGGGGAGCTGGGGCTCTCTCTCTCTCTCTCTGCACATTCTGCAGAGCCCTACACCAAATTACTCTGTGATATCCCATCCAACAGGATCATTCTGTCCCACTGAAGCAGAGCAAACTGTAAATTGCCAACCCCCTCCACACATGCAAGGAGAAAAGTGAAGCCCTAATTGCTGCTCTCATTTATTCATCCCATATTAATGCAGTATCATTGTCTGCCAGGCAGGGTTTTATGAGTCCTCATCACAGCAGCCACCCAATGGCTCTGCTGATCCAGGCATAAAACTCCAAGGCTTGAAAGCTGTGAATCACACTGGGTTGCTTCTCAAGTGGCAAAAGCTTTTGGACTTCCTAATTGAGGAGGAGGTGGTTTGGGATCTCCTGCAAGAGGCTCTGTCAGAGCTGTTGGTGTGTGGAAGGCTTTGAGAAGGGGAAGGCTCCAGCTCTGGGCTGCCCAGGTCATGAGGGAACTGTTGGAGGGAGTCCAGCAGAGGCTGTGAGAGTGATGGAGGGACTGAAATAGCTGTGTGAGGAGGAAGGGCTGAGAGCCCTGGGGGTGGTTAGCCTGGAGAGGAGAAGGCTGAGAGGGGATCTGAGCAGTGCTTAGTAACTCCTTAAAGGTGGCTGTCAAGAAGCAGGAGCCAGGCTCCTTACAGTGGTGTCCTGTGGTAGGACAAGGGACACAAAGTGGAGCCCAGGAAGCTCCAGCACAACATGAGGAGAAGCTCCACTGGTGTGAGGCTGCAGGAGGCCTGGAGCAGGCTGCCCAGAGAGGTTGTGGACTCTCCTGCCCTGAAGACTTTCAGGACCCCCCTGAATGTGTTCCTGTGTGCCCTGCCCTGGATGGTGCTGCAGTGAGGTTGGACTTGGTGCTCTTGGTGATCAGCAATGTGCTCTGGTGGCCAAGGGCAGCCTGGGGGGGATTAGAAGGCTGTGGTCAGTAGGTCAAGAGAGGTTCTCCTCCCCCCCTGCTCTGCCCTGCTGAGGCCACAGCTGGAGTATTGTGTCCACTTCTAGGGACCTCAGGGAACTGCTGGAGAGAGGCCAGCACAGAGCCACAGAGATGCTGCAGGCAGTGGAAGATCTTCCTTCTACCAACTGAGACTGGGGAGCAGAGTCCAACCCTCACCTCATTGCAGCCTCCTCTCAGGTAGCTATAGAGAGCAGAGAGGTCTCCCTGAGCCTCCTTTAGGCTGAACACCCCCAGCTCCCTCAGCTGCTCCTCCCCAGCCCTGTTCTCCAGACCCTTCCCCAGCTTGGTTGCTCTTCTCTGGACAACCCCCAGAGTCAGCAATACCTGGCCAGTCTTGAAATGTAAACCATAGCTTTATGTCCTAGAGCTCATCCTGTCCTGGCAGAGTTTCCAGGCTCACAGTGTGTTAGGGCTTGGAAGGGACCTCTGGAGAGCATCCAGTGCCAGTCCCCTGCCAGAGCAGGAGCAGAGAACCCAGCACAGGGCACACAGAACACATCCAGACAGGGCTGCAAAGGCTCCAGACAAGGAGACTCCACAACCTCTCTGGGCAGCCTGCTCCAGGCCTCTGGCAGCCTCCCAGGGCACAAGTTCCTCCTCCTGCTGAGCTGCAACCTCCTGGGCTGCACTTTCCATCCATTGCCTCTTGGCCTATCCCTGGGTGCAGCTGAGCAGAGCCTGGCCCTGGCCCTTCCTTCCTGACCCCCAGCCCTCAGCTATTGATAGACATTGATCAGATCCCTCTCAGCCTTCTCCTCTCCAGACTGAACACCCCCAGGGCTCTCAGCCTCTCCTCCCCAGGCAGTCTCCAGTCTTTTCAGCATCCTTGGAGCCTCCCCTGAACTCTCTCCAGCAGATCCCTGTCCCTCCTGAGCTGGGCAGCCCAGAGGTGGATGCAATATTCCAGGTGAGGTCTGAGCAGGGCAGAGCAGAGGGGGAGGAGAACCTCCCTGGCTCTGCTGCCCACACTCCTCTGCATGCCCCCCAGGACCCCCTTGGCCTTCTTGGCCCCCAGGGCACATTGCTGTCCCACTCTGACCTGCTGAGAGACAGGGGCCAGAGTCACAGAATCCCAGAGTGCCAGGGTGGGAGGGGACCCCAAGGATGGAGGAGGAGAGTGATAGTTGATCTCTTTCTCTCTGTGTGTAATAAAAACCCAGAGAGCATCTTCTGTCAGGCAGCTTTAACAGCAGCTCAGAGCATTTTCTCTTGGAGGTGCCATGGGCCAGGAGGAGGTCAGGCAGCTCATTTCCCTCCAGTCTCAGCCCATCATCCTGCAGCAGGTGGAAGCTTCCCAAATCAGTGGCCACAAGGGTTGATTACTGCTGGGCTTGGGTTTTTGTTTTGCATAAATGCAGAGTGGTGCTGTGAAGATTGAGCTGCAGCTCTTCAGCATCCTGGGGGGTGGGAGAGGGGGGAAGGAGCTGCTTGATTTGGTGTGGCAAGCACTGAATCCCCTGAGAGACAGAAACCACTCACTGAGATGTCTAAACTTCTATCCCAATCAGAGCAGCAGCCTGGAAAAGGGAGGGAGGGCTTCAGGCCCCTCAGGTGTGTGACTGCTGGGGGGGTTTGAGCCAGGTCAGAAGGGTTCTGCTCATGGAAGATTATTTTGGGGGTGATGCTGATGGGAAATGAAGCTTGGCCATCAGGAAATCAATTATTAGTTTTTCCCCTTTCCTGGAGGGAATTGGTTTAGGCAGTGTTGGGAATTCAGGATGCTCAGATAGGAGGAGGTAACTGAACCCAGAAATGGTCTGGGCAGGGCTGAGGGTCTTAACCTTTGCCAATAAAGCACTGGTGAGCCAGGGGAACGAGATGTTGCTTGCTTCAATAGTTTCTTCTTTCTCTGGCCTTTTCCCCCCTCCTTCCTTGGCCTTTTCCCCCCTCCTTCCTTGGCCTTTTCCCCCCTCCTTCCTTGGCCTTTTCCCCCTTCCTTCCTTGGCCTTTTCCCCCCTCCTTCCTTGGCCTTTTCCCCCCTCCTTCCTTGGCCTTTTCCCCCCTCCTTCCTTGGCCTTTTCCCCCTTCCTTCCTTGGCCTTTTCCCCCTCCTTCCTTGGCCTTTTCCCCCTTTCCTTGGCCTTTTCCCCCTCCTTCCTTGGCCTTTTCCCCCTCCTTCCTTGGCCTTTTCCCCCTCCTTCCTTGGCCTTTTCCCCCTCCTTCCTTGGCCTTTTCCCCCTCCTTCCTTGGCCTTTTCCCCCTCCTTCCTTGGCCTTTTTCCCCCTCCTTCCTTGGCCTTTTTCCCCCTCCTTCCTTGGCCTTTTTCCCCCTCCTTCCTTCCTTGAACTTTTCCTTCCTTGAGCTTTCCCCCCTCCTTCCTTGAGCTTTCCCCCCCTTCCTTCCTTGAGCTTTTTTTCCCCCCCTTTCCTTCCTTGAGCTTTTTTTCCCCTCCTTCCTTCCTTGGCCTTCCTCTCCTGTCCTTCTCCTCTTTTCCCTTCACATTAGCCTCTCAGGAGTGCTTCCTGCAGGAGGAGGGCAGTCACCCTGCTCCTGCACTGGGCACTGGCTGGGGCACAGCTCAATGCTGGGTTCACTTTCGGGCCTCTTGCTTCAAGAAGGACATCGAAGTGCAGGAAAGTGTCCAGGGAAAGGCAACCAAGCTGGGGAAAGGTCTGAGCAGGGCTGGGCAGGAGCAGCTGAGGGAGCTGGGGGTGTTCAGTGTGGGGAAGAGGAGGCTGAGGGAGACCTCCTTGCTCTCTGCAACTCCCTGAGAGGAGGCTGCAGAGAGGTGAGGGCTGGGCTCTGCTCCCCAGTCTCAGGTGATAGAAGGAAGATCTTCCACAGCCTGCAGCATCTCTGTGCCTCTGTGCTGGACTCTCTCCAGCACTTCCCTGAGCTCCTTCTTGAGCTGAGGGGCCCAGACCTGGACACTGGATTCCAGCTGTGGCCTCAGCAGGGCAGAGCAGAGGGGCAGGAGAACCTCTCTGACCTACTGACCACAGCCCTTCTAATCCACTCCTGGGTGGCATTGGCCTTCTTGGCCACCAGAGCACTTTGCTAGCTCCAATCCCCCTTCCACACTCTCTTCAGTCTCCTTGTGTCCAAGCTCAGGAACCCCAGCCCCATCTCACAAAGGAGATGTTCCACTCCATCATTTTGGTGGCTCTGCAATGGATTCTTTCAAGCAAGATATGGAGGAGGGTTTGTAGTGCCAGGACCAGGGGCAATGGCATTGAGCTGAGAGAGGGCAGACTGAGGCTGGAGATGGGGAAGACATTCTTGATAGTGAGGGTGGGGAGACTCTGGCACAGGTTGCCCAGGGAGGCTGTGGCTGCCTGCTCCCTGGAGGTGTTCAAGGCCAGGCTGGATGAGGCCTTGAACAACCTATGCTGGTGTGAGGGGTCCTTGCCCATGGCAGGGGGGTGGAACTGGATGGTCTTGAAGGTTCCCTCCAACCCATTCTATGCCTCTATGACCTTTGGAGTCCCTCCCAACCCATTCTATGCCTCTATGATCTTCAGAGTCCCTCCAAACTCAACCCATTCTATGCCTCTGTGATCTTTGGAATCCCTTCCAACCCATCCTATGATCTGTGCAGTCCCTTCCCACCCAACCCATTGTATGATCTTTGGGTTCCCTTCCCACCCAACCCATTCTATGCCTCTATGATCTTTGGATTCCCTTCCCACCCAACCCATTCTATGCCTTTATGATCTTTAGAATCCCTTCCCACCCAACCCATTCTATTCCTCTATGATCTTTGGGTTCCCTTCCCACCCAACCCATTCTATGCCTCTATGATCTTTGGGTTCCCTTCCCACCCAACCCATTCTATGCCTCTATGATCTTTGGGTTCCCTTCCCACCCAACCCATTGTATGATCTTTAGAATCCCTTCCCACCCAACCCATTCTATGCCTCTATGATCTTTGGAATCCCTTCCAACCCAACCCATTCTATGCCTCTAGGATCTTTGGAACCCCTTCCAACCCAACTCATTCTATGCTTCTAGGATCTTCAGAGTCCCTTCCCACCCAACCCATTCCCTGCAGCTTTGAAGGCAGCAAGCCCCTGTGTGTGCCCCTGGGATGGAATTAGCCTTTCTTCCTTTTCCTTTCCAGCAGGAACAGCAGAGATTTGAAGTGTTGCATAGCCTGGGGGTATTGTGCTCACTTTTTCTCTCCCAGCCACGTTCTTTTCACTCCTCAAGCTCTCTCAGAACTCCGTCTGCCCCGGCCTGCCGCCGGCAACCGCCTCAGCAGCGCTTCCTTCCTTTCTCCCTCCCTCCCTCTCTCCCTCCCTCCCTCTCTCCCTCGGCTTTATTGGCTCCAGGAGGCTGAGGCACGACGTGGAGGCAGAATAAAACTTTATTTCCCCCACTAAAAACTTTATGTCCTTAAAAAAGAGAGGGGGAAAAAAAAACCCTCACTTTACTGCAGCTCTTCAACTGGAAGCTCTCCTCCTGATGGTGCTGATTATGCTGAGGGGGGATAAAAATCTATCAAATCATATTTGGCTTCTGCCTGGCAGTTTATTTCCCAGGGATTGCAGCATGGGTTGGCAACCTGCTCTTTTCCACCACACCCCCAACCCCCCCACCCCTTTTCTTTCCTTTGCTTCATTGATTTAAAACCCAGAAAGCTCATCCCAGCCTTGTTTTTATTCCCTCTTTAATCCTTTGTGGCATGACATCTGTAACCACAGATGAAGTGTGAAAAATAAACTTCACTTAATGCCTTTCTTCTTCTTCTTCTTTTTTGGGGTGTGTGTCTGTGTGTTTCTTTGGGGTGGGGGGGGTTCATCACACCACCCTCCACTGAGTGGTCAGCTGTGGTAAATAGAGGGTCTGATACCTCTTTTGGCTCTGAGGAGACCTCATTGTGGCTTTCCAGTGTCTGAAGGGGGCTAGAGGAGAGCTGGAGAGGGACTTTTGATAAGAGCTTGGAGTGGTAAGGAGGGAGAATGCTCATCCTCTTCCAGCTTAAAGCCAGAGGGCTGGAGCTGCTCTGCTATAAGGACCCCTAATGGCCCCGTCCCTGGAGGTGTTTAAGCCCAGGCTGGACGAGGCTCTGGCCAGGCTGATCTAGTGTGGGGTGTCCCTGCCCATGGCAGGGGGGTTGGAACTGGATGATCCTTGTGGTCCCTTCCAACCCTGACTGATAGTATGATACTATGACAGCCTGAGGGAGTTGGGGTTGTGCAGGCTGGAGAGGAGAAGGCTCCCAGGAGACCTCATTGTGGCCTTCCAGGATCTGAAGGTGGCTACAAGAAAGCTGGGGAGGGACTTTTGAGGGTGTTGGGTTGGGATAGGACTGGGGCAATGGAGTACCCTTCAGGTCCTGGCAGCAGCTCTGAGGTCTCCCTGGAGCCTTCTTCTCTCCATGCTGAATGCCCCTAGCTCCCTCAGCCTGTGCTCAGAGCAGAGCTGCTCCAACCCCCTGAGCATTTCCATGGCCTCCTCTGGAGCCTCTCCATCAGCTCCAGGTCCTTCCTGTGCTGAGGGCTCCAGAGCTGCACACAGCACTGCAGGGGAGGTCTGAGCAGAGCCAAGGGTCAGAATCTCCTCTCAGGATCTCTGGCAGTGCTGCTTTGGATGCAGCCCAGGCTGCCCTTGGCCTCCTGTGCTGCAGTCTCACCCTGCCTGCTCCTGCCCAGCTTCTCCCCACCAGCACCCCCAAGTCCTTCTCCTCAGGGCTGCTTTCCAACACCCCATCCCAGAGCCCTGCTACTAGATGCAAGCAAGCCCCTGAGGCTGACAGAGTTCAGCACGTGGATCTTGTTGTTTTGCATAGCTTAGGTTGAGTGTTGGACTGGATGATCTTGGAGCTCTTTTCCAACTCAATTCTATGGAAGCTTTTAAGGCCAAGGACTTTTGAGGGTGTCAGGTGGGGATAGGAGCAGGGGGAATGGATCCAGGCTAGAAGAGGGGAGATTGAGATTGGACATGGGGAAGAAGTTGTTGCCCATGAAGGTGGTGAGAGCCTGGCACAGGTTGCCCAGGGAGGTGGTGGAAGCCTCCTGCCTGGAGGTGTTTGCAGCCAGGCTGGAGGTGGCTGTGAGCAACCTGCTGTGGTGTGAGGTGTCCCTGCCCATGGCAGGGGGTTAGGACTGGCTGAGCCTTGAGTCCCTAACAAACCTGACAGTTCTGTGATTCTAAGAAAGGGCCAAGGCTCTTTTCACTGCTGCCCAGGGATAGGCTGGGAGGAAATAGGCACAAACTGGAACCCAGGAGGTTCTGCCTCAACAGGAGGAAGAACTTTGGTGTGAGGCTGCTGGAGGCCTGGAGCAGGCTGCCCAGAGAGGCTGTGGAGTCTCCTGCTCTGGAGACTTTCAAGCCCCAGCTGGATGTGTTCCTGTGTGACCTGCCCTAGGTGACCCTGCTCTGGCAGGGGGGTTTGACCCAGCGATCCAGGTGGGTTTGGAAAGTCACCAGAGAAGGAAACTGTTCTCAATGATCCTCCTTTGCAGGGCGTTGGACCGGGAGATCTCCAGAGGTCACTTCCAACCCTTACTCTCCTGTGATTCTATGTGAGGTTTTATGTGCTTATTTGAAGATCTGTTCGTGGGGGAGGCTGTGAGCAGCATTCCCTCCTTTCCCCAGTGGATCTGGGAGGTTTACAGCACAGGCACCACACTCCCCTCCACCGTGAGAGCAGGAGGAGTGGGCAGAGAGCATTCAGGCTCCAACCGCTCCCCAGCCCTGCCGCCTATGGATCTCTTTCGCAGTGCCCAAGCTCTCGTTGGTCACTAGATGGCAGCCTGGCCTCCGAGATCCCATCAGAGGCGCAGGTGAGGATGAAGAAGGAGGTGGTTTGGATCGCTTCAGTCAGGATGACAATCGTTTGGGTCGTGGGGAAAACAAAACCACCCAGCGCCGGGGCTGGAAGGCGTCGCCGGCGCCCAAGCACCAGCTGCAGACCTGCTGCTGGGTTCCTCTTCTCCCCCTGGCCCCGTCCAAAGTTTACAGAAGTTCACTTGAGTGTTGGTTGCATTTGTTCTGCTTCGGGTTTTGCTGTTATTTTGCCTCCTTGCTTGTTGCAAAGAGGAGGGGAAGGAAGACCAGAGCGGGGTGGAAAGGGTGGAGGGTTAATTTGTGTTGTCGTAGGATACCGAAGCAAAGGGGAGAGAGAGGGAAGATTGGTGGCCAGAAGGATTGCTCTTCCCTTGGGTTGAGCAGTTCTAGGAACGTATCCAAGTATCCACAGGATGCTAGGGGCTGGAAGTGGCCTCTGGAGATCTTCCCAGTCCAACTCCCCCCTGCCAGAGCATGGCACAGGACCCAGCACAGGGCACACAGAACACATCCAGACAGGGCTGCAAAGGCTCCAGACAAGGAGACTCCACAACCTCTCTGGGCAGCCTGCTCCAGGCCTCTGGCAGCCTCCCAGGGCACAAGTTCCTCCTCCTGCTGAGCTGCAACCTCCTGGGCTGCACTTTCCATCCATTGCCTCTTGGCCTATCCCAGGGGGCAGCTGAGCAGAGCCTGGCCCTGGCCCTTCCTTCCTGACCCCCAGCCCTCAGCTCTTGAGAGCCATTGATCAGATCCCTCTCAGCCTTCTCCTCTCCAGACTGAACAGCCCCAGGGCTCTCAGCCTCTCCTCCCCAGGCAGTCTCCAGTCCCTTCCTCATCCTTTTAGTCCTGCCTTGGACTCTCTCCAGCAGGTCCCTGTCCCTCCTGAGCTGGGCAGCCCAGAGGTGGATGCAATATTCCAGGTGAGGTCTGAGCAGAGCAGAGCAGAGGGGGAGGAGAACCTCCCTGGCTCTGCTGGACAAACACTTGTTGCTGCAGCCCAGGCTCTGCTTGGTTCTATGGGATGCAAGTGCTCACTCCTGGCTCCACCCTGCTGAGACCACAGCTGGAATTCTGGGTCCAGTTCTGGAGCCTCTGTGCCAGGAAGGCTCTGCAGGTGCTGGCAGGTGTCCAGAGAAGGGCCAGGAGGAGGAGCAGAGGGCTGGAGCTGCTCTGCTGTGAGCACAGACTGAGGGAGTTGGGGTTGTGCAGGCTGGGGAGGAGAAGGCTCCCAGGAGACCTCATTGTGGCCTTGCAGGATCTGCAGGGGGCTCCAAGAAAGCTGGGGAGGGACTTTTGAGGGTGTTGGGTAGGGCTAGGACCTGGGGGTAAAATCCCTTTGCACAAAGATTGTGTTTTCAGTTCAGCTCTTTTCTTCTTGGCCTCCCCTCTGCTCTTCTGGAGTTGTGAAATGATAAAAGGTTGTACAAAGGAAAAAATTAACCTGCACTTGGAAAGCTTTGGTTTTGTTTCCTGTTCTGAAGGGAAAAAGTTTGGTTGCAAAGATAGGAAGAGAGTGGTGGGGGTGGGAAATAGTTGGAAGACAGGAAAAGAGTGGGAAAAGTGGTTGTGAAATTAGGGAAAGAGTGGGAAAAGGGATGGGAAAAATAGGAGAGAGTGGGAAACGGGGTGGGGAAGATAGGAGAGAGTGGGGAATGGGGTGGGGAAAAATAGGAGAGTGGGAAATGGGGTGGGGGAACATGGGAAAGGAGTGGGAAAATGGTGGGAAAGGAGTGGGAAAATGGTGGGAAAGGAGTGGGAAAATGGTGGCAAAGGCAGGAAAAGATTAGGGAAAAGGGTGGCAAACTGGAATCTGGGGAAAATTGTTGTAAAAATAGGAAAGAGTGGGAAAAGTGGTGGTGAAACTAGGACAGGGCTGCAAAAATTGGGGCAAGAGTGGGGTAATGGTGGCAAGAAGAAAGGAAAACTGTGGAGGAGAAGTGGTAGAAAGAGGAAGAGCAGCAAAAAGGGTGGCAAAAACAGGGAAAGAGTAGGGGGGAGGAAAAAGGGGAAAGAGTGGGAGAGTGGGGGCAAAAATAAAGGGAAAAAGGTGGGGAGGAGTGGCAGAACTAGGACAAGATTTGGGGGAAAGGCTGGCAGAAATAGAGGGAAAAAATGGTGGAGAAATGGGGGAAGTGGCAAAAAGAGGGACAAGAGTGAGGAAAAAGGTGGGGGCGAAATGGGACATGAGTGAAGCAAAAATGGGAAAAGAGTGGGGAAAGGGTGTCCTAAAAAGGGGAAAGAGTGGGGGAAAAGGTGACAAAAAAGGGGAGAAGGGTAGGGGGGGAAGGTGGGGAAAGGGGAGAGAAGGGGAGAGTGGGGGAAAGGTAGCAGAGAAGGGGAGAGGAGTGGGGGGAAAGGTGGCAGAGAAGGGGAGAGGAGTGGGGGGAAAGGTGGCAGAAAAGGGGAGAGGAGTGGGGGGAAAGGTGGCAGAGAAGGGGAGAGGAGTGGGGGTGAAAGGTGGCAAAAAGGGGGCAAGGATGGAAGAAAGGTTGCAAAAACTGGGAGAAGAGTGGGGGCAAAAGGTTGCAAAAGAAGGGGAAGGAGTGGGGGAAATGTGGAAAGAACAGGGAAAAGAGTGGCAAAGATAAAAGTGGGAAGAGAGTGAGGGGGAAATGAGGGAAAATAGTTGCAAAAACGGGAGAAGAGCAGGGAGAAGGGTGGCAAAACGGAGAGAAAACAGGGTGGCAGAATGGAGGGGGAGATGGTTGGAGCAATAGGGAAACAGTGGGGGAAAAAGGCTGCAACAACAGGGAAAACCTTGGGGGGAAGGTCGCAGAGATTGGGAGACCCTTTGCCCACTAAATGCTCTGCTCTGAGCACCTCCTTAGCCCAAATGCCTTGAAACGTGGCTCTGAACTTCCACTTCTGGCGAGTTGAGACCCAGCTTCTCGGAGCTGCTTGGAGCGTGCTGCGAGTGCGGAATATTTGCAGACAGAAGTCTCCTCCTGGGCCTTTTTTTCAAGTCATTTATTTATTTGACCCTCTTCTAGAAGCATCCCAATCCGGGAGGGATCCCAGCCTGTTCCCCTCCCTCCCCTCCTCCTTTCCCCACCGAGGTGCTGCTGCTGTTTGTTTGGCAGCAGCGGTGCCGATCGTTCATCGATGATGGTCGTTAGGAGTTCGAACAATCAAAGGGCTCTGCACTGGGAGCTGCCGGTGATGAGCAGAGCCGGGGCTGCAATATTTCTCTTCGCAGCCCCTCGATGGCCTCAGGAGGGAGAACTCAGCCGTCAACAAAGACCTGTGGGGCAGGCAGCTGCTGAGCAGCAGCACCTTGGGAATGCCCCAAAAGACTTCCTGGTTTATTTCAGCACAAGTCTCCCCCTGCCTGGATGTGGCTCTGAGCAACCTGCTCCAGTGTGAGATGTCCTTGCCCATGGCAGGGGGGTGGAACTGGGTGGTCCTTGAGGTCCCTTCCAACCCTGACAATCCTATGGCTGCTGGAGGGCTGTCTTGAGCCCAACCTGAAAAGCTTTCCCTAAGCAGGGTGTGATAAAATCCTTCCCCAGGAGCTGCAGTCAGGCTGCAGTAGGATTCCCAAAGGTGTCTCAAAATCACATCACAGATCCCAGGATGCTACGTCTGGAGAGCCTCCAATGCCAGTCCCCTGCCAGAGCAGGAGCAGAGAACCCAGCACAGGGCACACAGAACACATCCAGACAGGGCTGGGAAGGCTCCAGACAAGGAGACTCCACAACCTCTCTGGGCAGCCTGCTCCAGGCCTCTGGCAGCCTCCCAGGGCACAAGTTCCTCCTCCTGCTGAGCTGCAACCTCCTGGGCTGCACTTTCCATCCATTGCCTCTTGTCCTACCCCAGGGTGCAGCTGAGCAGAGCCTGGCCCTGGCCCTTCCTTACTGACCCCCAGCCCTCAGCTCTTGAGAGCCATTGATCAGATCCCTCTCAGCCTTCTCCTCTGCAGACTGAACACCCCCAGGGCTCTCAGCCTCTCCTCCCCAGGCAGTCTCCAGTCCCTTCAGCATCCTTGTAGCCCTCCCTTGGACTCTCTCCAGCAGATGCCTGTCCCCCTGAGCTGGGCAGCCCAGAGCTGGATGGAATATTCCAGGTGAGGTCTCAGCAGGACAGAGCAGAGGGGGAGGAGAATCTCCCTGGCTCTGCTGGCCACACTTCTCTTGCAGCCCAGGCTCTGCTTGGTTCTATGGGATGCAAATGCTCACTGCTGGTTCCACTTTGCTGAGACCACAGCTGCAGCTCTGGGGCCAGTTCTGGAGCCTCTGTGCCAGGAAGGCTCTGGAGGTGCTGGCAGGTGTCCAGAGAAGGGCCAGGAGGAGGAGCAGAGGGCTGGAGCTGCTCTGCTGTGAGGACAGACTGAGGGAGTTGGGGTTGTGCAGGCTGGAGAGGAGAAGGCTCCCAGGAGACCTTCTGGTGGCCTTCCAGGATCTGCAGGGGGCTGCAAGAAAGCTGGGGAGGGACTTGTGAGGGTGTCAGGGGGGGATAGGAGCAGGGGGAATGGAGCACAACTAGAAGTGGGGAGATTGAGATTGGCTGTGAGGAAGAAGTTGTTGCCCATGAGGGTGGTGAGAGCCTGGCCCAGGCTGCCCAGGGAGGTGGTGGAAGCCTCCTGCCTGGAGGTGTTTGCAGCCAGGCTGGAGGTGGCTGTGAGCAACCTGCTGTGGTGTGAGGTGTCCCTGCCCATGGCAGGGGGTTGGGACTGGCTGAGCCTTGAGGTCCCTTCCAGCCCTGCCAGCTCTGTGACAATTCTATCAGGTTCAGAAGGGAGGTTTCTGTATCGAGGAGGTTCAGAATTTGGATGGTTTTGAACCTTTGATATTGAGAAGGAGCAGCTTGGAACCCAGGGTGTTTGGAATTGGAGTCAGTGATGTTCACAAGGAAACGTTTGTGAACCAATAATGTGCAGGACTTGAATCAGGGATGGCCAGAAGGGAATTTCTTTGGATCAAGGATGGCCAGGGTTGAACCAGGGGTGGTCAGGGGTTGAATCAGGGGTGGTCAGGGGTTGAACCAGGGGTGGTCAGGGGTTGAACCAGGGGTGGTCAGGGGTTGAACCAGGGGTGGTCAGAAAGGGAGTTTCTCTGGATCAAGGTTGTTCAGAAGGGAATGAATTTGAACCAAGGGTGGTCAGGGCTTGACTCAAGGACATTCAGGAGGAATGTTTTCAATCAGGGGTGTTCAGAAGGGAATTTCTCTGAGCCAAGGCTGGCCAGAATTTCAACCAAGGGTGGTCAGAGCTTGAGCCAAGGGCGTTCGGAAAGGCAATTTCTCTGGCTCGAGGATGCTCAGGAAGGGAATTTCTCTGGCTCAAGGGCAGGCAGGGTCTGAACCAAGGCCATTCAGAGAGAATGAAGCCTTTATTTTTTATTGTATTTTATTTTCTTCCTTTTCCCCCCCTCCCCTGGTAGTTAATTGCCAACTTAATGAGGATGGTCCCAAGACAGATGAGAGCGCAAGGTGCTTCCTGTGACCGCTGTAAAGAGCCCTGCTGGCAGAGAGCAGGGCTTTGCTTTTCCTCTCTTTATTACCTGTGAGTCAGCCCTTCACTCAGCCTGCCTTCCCACACTGAAGCACAATAAAGGCTGACAGAGTCATACTTTATAGACCCACGAGTTTGGGCAGCGAAAAATAGAGCCTCTCCCCATTCTGAACTGCTTCTGTGTGTGTGTGTGTGTGTGTCTGTGTCTCTCTCTTTGTGCTGTCTATGGCTCCAGCAGGGCTGAGAGGCAGCACCAGCCTGGATGTCATTGCAGGAGACAGATTCACTTCTCCTGCTGGGGACTGCTGCGCTCTGCTCAGCCTGTGTGAGGTCCCAGCCAGGCTCACGCTCCCCCCTTGCAGCAGGTGAGGCCAAGGACACGGCACAGAGGGTCTGCAGATGGATGGTTTGACCTTGCCTAACATTTCGCCTCTGCTCCCCGGGTGCTGTGCTGGTTTGTGAGGTTTTATCCAACCCCCCACCCCCAGCTCTTCCTCTCCTGAGCTGACAGAGTAGGTTTTATGGGTGTGGGATGGTGATTTTTATCTTGGCATGGCTGGGAGGCTAATCAGGTCATCTGCAGGGAGCAGCCTGAACTCTGACTCCCCTCATGTAAAACCCAAGCTCTCCCCAGCCTGCCTGCCTGGCCTGGGGGCTGCTGAGGAAGGTCTCTATGAAAAGGAGGCCTTGATGCTTCGGATTTCCTTCCACTGCTTGCTGCAGCCACTGGGCTGCCCTGCTGCAGTCACTGGGCTGCCCTGCTGCAGCCACTGGGCTGCCCTGCTGCAGCCATGCTCATTCTGCTCTCTGTGCTTCCTTCTCTGCCCCAGGGGAGCCCCTGGCAGCTCTCCCTGGAGGTGTTTGCAGCCAGGCTGGAGGTGGCTCTGACCAGCCTGCTGTGGTGTGTGGTGTCCCTGCCCATGGCAGGGGGTTGGGACTGGCTGAGCCTTGAGCTCCCTTCCAGCCCTGACAACTCTGTGATGCTATTGATTTCTTCCCTCCATGTCATCACATTGTGTCTTCTGTGCCTGTAGTGGATGCAGGGATGATGGAACTCCAGGTTCAGCAGGAGAAATGAAGAGCCACAGAAAGCATCAGGCTGGAAGAAACCTCCAAGCTCCTCCAGGGCTGGTGAGTCCAGCAGTCTCTCTCCAGCCTTCTTGTAGCCCTCTTCAGGTCCTGGCAGGCTGCTCTGAGGTCTCCCTGGAGCCTTCTCTTCTCCAGGCTGAACACCCCCAGCTCCCTCAGCCTGTCCTCACAGCAGCAGTAGGAGAGATGAAGCATCACAGAAAACATCAGCTTGGAAGAAACCTCCAAGCCCATCCAGTCCAACTCCCAACCCAATTTAGAGTGAATCCCAAACTATGTCCCCGAGCACCAGGTCCCCACGGGCTGCTTGACCACCCCCAGGGATGGGGACTCCAGCACTGCCCTGGGCAGATCATTCCAATGGCTGAGAGCTCTCTCTGTGCAGAAATATTTCCTAGCATCCAGGCTGAACCTCCCCTGGGGCAGCTTGGAACCATTGCCTCTGCTCCTGTCCCTTGCCTCCAAGGAGCAGAGGCTGTCCCCTCCTCACTCCAACCTCCCTGCAGGGAGCTGCAGAGAGCAAGGAACTCTCCCTCAGCCTCCTCCTCTGCAGCCTGAACTCCCCCAGCTCCCTCAGCCCCTCCTCTAGCCCAGGGGCTCCAGGCCCTTCTCCAGCCTCACTGCCCTGCTCTGGACAGGCTGCAGCCCCTCAATGTCCTTCCTGCAGTGAGGGCCCAGAGCTGACCACAGCCCTCGAGGTGTGGCCTCAGCAGTGCTGAGCACAGGGAGAGGATCGCCTCCTGTCCCTGCTGCCCACCCTGCTTCTGAGCCAAGCCAGGCTGCCCTTGGCTTTCTTTGCCATTAGAATCACAGAACTGTCAGGGCTGGAAGGGAGCTCAAGGCTCAGCCAGCCCCAACCCCACTGCCATGGGCAGGGACACCTCACACCACAGCAGGTTGCTCACAGCCACCTCCAGCCTGGCTGCAAACACCTCCAGGCAGGAGGCTTCCACCACCTCCCTGGGCAGCCTGGGCCAGGCTCTCACCACCCTCATGGGCAACAACTTTTCCTGACAGCCAATCTCAATCTCCCCACTTCTAGTTCTGCTCCATCCCCCCTGCTCCTCTCCCTCCCTGACACCCTCAAAAGTCCCTCCCCAGCTTTCCTGTAGCCCCCTTCAGATCCTCTCTTCACAGAGAGTGATTGCCCATTGGGATGTGCTGCCCAGGGAGGTGGTGGAGTCACCATCACTGGAGGTGTTTAGGTGGAGACTTGATGGGGTGCTTGGTGCCATGGTTGAGTTGATCAGGTGGTGTTGGATGATAGGTTGGATGTGATGGTCTCAAAGGTCTCTTCCAACCTGGTCTATTCTCTCCTCTTCCACTCTCCTCCCCTCTCTTCCACTCTCCTCCCCTCTCTTCCACTCTCCTCTCTTCCCTTCCACTCTCCTCCCCTCTCTTCCACTCTCCTCTCTTCCCTTCCACTCTCCTCTCTTCCCTTCCACTCTCCTCTCTTCCCTTCCACTCTCCTCTCTTCCCTTCCACTCTCCTCTCTTCCCTTCCACTCTCCTCTCTTCCCTTCCACTCTCCTCTCTTCCCTTCCACTCTCCTCTCTTCCCTTCCACTCTCCTCTCTTCCCTTCCACTCTCCTCTCTTCCCTTCCACTCTCCTCTCTTCCCTTCTCTTCTATTCAGCCTCCTCTTCTCCAGGCTGAACACCCCCAGCTCCCCTGCATTCAGTCTATTCTATTCCACTCTATTCTACTCTATTCTCTGGGGCCTCCTCTTCTCTAGGCTGAACACCCCCAGCTCACCTCCATTCCTTCCTTTGCCTGAGTCTTCAAACCATTCCATATCTACCTATCTATCTATCTATCTATCTATCTATCTATAACAAAAAGAGAGGAAAGCCACCCAGCCAGCAGGTAAGTGTTGAAATTAAAAGCAATTAAGAAGTTCAATAGGCAGTTATGGCAGGGCCTGCCAGCAAGAGCAACCCAAACACACACCCCCTCCACTCCTAGTCATTAGGCATTTGTCACAATATTCTGAGCTGCCTGCCTGCCTTTGAATAGGCAAGCAATTATGTTTTAATACACTTATATTCTACTCATTTCCTCATCAGCCCAGGATAATGACTCATTGGGAAAGGGGGAAAAAAAAGCAAGCACGAAATAAAAAAGGCAGAAAGCAGCAAAAAGAGCAAAGAATATTCCACAGAGCAGCACAGCTCCTCCTGCTCTGCCAATTATCCTTGCAGCAGCTCAGCAGAAACTACCTGACAGGGGAGGAAAGCTCAGCTCTCAGCACTTCCTGCTGGTGCTGCAAGTGGCCATGCAAGCCTCCAGGATCAGGGCAGGGGCTGGAAGGGACCTCCAGAGCTCATCCAGTCCACCACCTCCCCCTCCACACACACACACACACACACAGAGCCAGGGCAGGGGCTGGCAGAGCACTCCAGAGCTCATCCAGTCCACCACCTCCCCCTCCACACACACACAGAGCCAGGGCAGGGTCAGCAGGAGCAGCTCACACAGCAACACATCCAGGTGGGTTTGAATAGCTCCACAGAGGGAGAAGCTCCAGAAGCTTTCTTTTGCTTAGAGGGTAGGGAGGGCTTCAAACTAGAGCAGAGCAGATTGAGATTGGATGTGAGGAACAAGTTCTGCACCAGGAGGCTGCTGGAACACTGCAGCAGGTTGCCCAGGGAGGTGGTTGAGGCTCCAGCCTTGGAGCTATTCAAGGTGAGGCTGGACAGGGCTGTGGGCAACCTGATCCAGTGGAGGATGTCCCTGCTGGGGCTGCATCCATAGCACTGTTGACAGCAGAGCCAGAGAGGGGATTCTGTCACTCTACTCTGCTCTGGGGAGACCTCCCCTGCAGGGCTGTGTGCAGCTCTGGAGCCCTCAGCACAGGAAGGACCTGGAGCTGATGGAGAGGCTCCAGAGGGGGCCATGGAAATGGTCAGGGGGTTGGAGCAGCTCTGCTGTGAGGACAGGCTGAGGGAGCTGGGGCTGCTCAACCTGGAGGAGAAAAGGCTCCAGGGAGACCTCAGAGCAGCCTGCCAGGACCTGAAGAGGGCTACAAGAAGGCTGGAGAGAGACTGCTGGACTCACCAGCCCTGGAGGAGCTTGGAGGTTTCTTCCAGCCTGATGCTTTCTGTGGTTCTTCATTTCTCCTCCTGGAGTTCCATCACAGCCTTCTCCACCTCACCTTGAGTAGCTCCAGGGCTGGAGCCTCAACCACCTCCCTGTGTTCCAGCAGCCTCCTGGTGCAGGACTTGTTCCTCACATCCAATCTCAATCTGCTCTGCTCTGGTTTGGAGTCGCTGTCCCTGGTCCTGTCCCTGCAGGCCTCTGGGAACAGTCTCTCTGCAGCCTTCTTGTAGCCCCTTCAGGTCCTGGCAGGCTGCTGTTAGGTCTCCCTGAAGCCTTCTCTTCTCCAGGCTGAACACCCCCAGCTCCTTCAGCCTTGTAGCAGAGGCTCTCCAGCCCCCTGGACCTCTGTAGCCCCCTTCAGGCCCTGGAAGGCTGCCATTAGGTCTCCCTGGAGCCTTCTCTTCCCCAGGCTGGACACCCCTCATCTTGTCCTCATAGCAGAGGTGTTTCCAGCCCCCTGAGGACCCCTCCACAGCAATAATTTGCCTTCCCTGGAGGTGTTCTGGGTTCTCAAGGACTGCCACAGGCTGCCCAGGGAAGTGGGTTGAGTGGGAGGTGTCCCTGCCCCTGGCAGTGGGATTGGAACTGGATGATCTTTAAGGTCCCTTCCAACCCAAACCATGCCACAACCCTGTGAGCAAACCAAACCCACAGGGAGTGGAGGTTGCACTGAGTGACTCTGGAGCAGCACTGTTAACATCACTGCTGGATTAAATCCACCCAGGGGTGGCTACAGAAGCCATCCAGATGTGGTGCTCCAGGCTGTGGTGTCCTGGTGGCCCTGGCAGAGTTAGAGAGTGCTTGGACTGGATGCCCTTGGAGGTGTTTTCCACCCATGGTGATTCTCTGTGTGGTTACCACTGGGCTGGCAGTCAAACCTGGGAGTTTTAAAGCCAGCCCTTTGCAGCCATCTACATCTGGCTCTCAAACTCATGGATCAAACCCTCAACCTCTGTTCCTCAGTCCAATTACCCTCTTCAGATGACATTGATCCTAGGTAGCCACTTCCAGGAGCACTTTTTCCTGTGCCAAGGCAACATTTCCTTCCCTCTCTGCAGTGCACCTTTGCTGGTAAAGATCCCAGGCTGTTAGGGCTTGGAAGGGACCTCTGGAGAGCTTCCAGTGCCAGCCTCCTGCCAGAGCAGGAGCAGAGAACCCAGCACAGGACACACAGAACACATCCAGACAGGGCTGCAAAGGCTCCAGACAAGGAGACTCCACAACCTCTCTGGGCAGCCTGCTCCAGGCCTCTGGCAGCCTCCCAGGGCACAAGTTCCTCCTCCTGCTGAGCTGCAACCTCCTGGGCTGCACTTTCCATCCATTGCCTCTTGGCCTATCCCAGGGTGCAGCTGAGCAGAGCCTGGCCCTGGCCCTTCCTTCCTGACCCCCAGCCCTCAGCTCTTGAGAGCCATTGATCAGATCCCAGGGGCTGGTGGAGTGTCCATCCCTGGAGGTGTTCAAGAAAGGTCTGACCATGGCACCTGGGGCCATGGTTTGATGGCCATGGTGGGGTTGGGTTGCTGGTTGGCCTGGCTGCTCTTAGAGGTCATGGACTTGGCCCTCTGGGACATGGTTTAGTGGCCATGGTGGTGTTGGGTTGTTGGTGGTCTTGATGATCTTAGAGGTCATGGCCATGTCTGTTTGGGACATGGTTTAGTGGCCATGCTGGTGCTGGGTTGATGGATTGGATGCTCTTAGAAGTCATGTCCATAGCCCTTGGGAACATGGTTTAGTGGCCATGCTGGTGCTAAGTTGATGGTGGTCTTGATGATCTTAGAGGTCATGGTCGTGGCACTTTGGGACAGGGTTTGGTGGCCATGGTGTTGTTGGGTTGCTGGTTGGCCTGAATGCTCTTAGAGGTCATGGACTTGGCCCTCATGGGGACATGGTTTAGTGGCCATGGTGGTGTTGAGTTGATGGTGGTCTTGGCAACCTTAGAGGTCATGGCCATGGCACTTTGGGACAGGGTCTGATGGCCATGGTGGTGTTGGGTTGATGCTAGGCCTGGATGCTCTTGGAAGTCTTTCCCAAGCCAAACAACTCTGTGACCTTGTGATTCCAACCCCAAATGTCCAAGCAGAGAGGCTGCCCCCAGCCAGCAGCTCCTGTGCAGCAGCCAGGGTTTGTCCCCCTCTGGCTGGGAGGTCACCCTCCTAACAGCTCAAATACAGTTTGCAGACCTATGAAAGTAATTTATGGCAGCCATTAAGAGCTTGGCTAAGGGGAGGAGGAGGCAGAGCAGCAAAATGTGCTCTCATCTCTGTCACTAAATAGCAGACAATTAAGCAAGACAGTAGCAGGCTGCATGTAAATAAGCATTTGTCTTCCAGGAGATGGGAAATGGAGGCTCTTGGCTTGGATTCTGAGCGGGCTGAGTGCTCAGGGTGCTGATTCCCAAGTTAATTCCCATCACATGGGTGGGTGGAAAGGGGTTGGGTTCGGCTTTGTGTTTTCATTTCCCTGCCACATGCTGCAAAATGTGCTGAGGTGTCAGCATTTCCCTGCTGGGGCATCTGAGAGAGTCACAGGATTTGGGGGTGGGGGGGCAGGGCCTCTTGGAACAGCTTCCCAGACCCTGAGGAGGGGCTACAAGGAGGCTGGGGAGGGAGCCACAGTAAGGCCAGGCTGGAGGTGGCTGTGAGCAACCTGCTGTGGTGTGAGGTGTCCCTGCCCATGGCAGGGGGTTGGGGCTGGCTGAGCCTTGAGCTCCCTTCCAGCCCTGACAATCCTCTGAGTCTATGACTGGGACCTCAGACATCTTCCTCCACAGCACTGGGAGTGGTTTGCCTTCAGCTTGTGTCCTGGGCTGCATCCACAGCAGAGCCCCCAGCAGAGCAAGGGAGGGGATTCTGCCCCTCTGCTCCTGTGAAACTCCACCTGCAGTACTGCCTCCAGTTCTGGTGCCCCCAGAGCAAGAAGGCCTTGGGACTGCTGGAGGGGGTCCACAGGAGGCCACCAAGGTGAGCAGAGGGCTGCAGAACCTCCCTTACAGGGACAGAGAGAGTTGGAGCTGTTCAGCCTGGAGAAGAGAAGGCTCCAGGCAGACCTCAGAGCAGCCTTGCAGTAGCAGAAGAGCTCCAGGAGAGCTGGGGAGGGACTGTGGACAAGGGCTGGGAGTGCCAGGACCAGGAAGAATGGCTTTGAGCTGGGAGAGGAGAGACTGAGACTGGAGATGAGGATGAAATGAGCAGCCCCAACTCCCCCAGCCTGTCCCTTTAGGAGAGGTTCTCCAGCCCTCTGATCATCCTCATGGCCTCCTCTGCATCCTCTCCAACCATTCCATCTGTTCACAGAGTCATGGAATCTTAGGGGCTGGAAGGGACCTTGAAAGCTGATCCAGCCCAACCCCCCTGCCAGAGCAGGGTCACCCACAGCAGGGTTGAAGGCCCCAGACCTGGAGGCAGTGCTGCAAGAGTTTCTTCCCCATCTCCAGTCTCAATCTGCCCTCTCCCAGCTCAAAGCCATTGTCCCTGGTCCTAGCACTCCCAGTCCTTGTCCACAGTCCCTCCTCAGCTCTTCTGGAGCCTCCTTCAGGCCCTGGCAGGCTGCTCTGAGGTCTGCCTGGAGCCTTCTCTTCTCCAGGCTGCACAGCCCCAACCCTCAGTGTCAATAATTTCTTCCTAGCATTCTTCCCCAGGAGGGTGGTGAGAGCCTGGCCCAGGCTGCCCAGGGAGGTGGTGGAAGCCTCCTGCCTGGAGGTGTTTGCAGCCAGGCTGGAGGTGGCTGTGAGCAACCTGCTGTGGTGTGAGGTGTCCCTGCCCATGGCAGGGGGTTGGGACTGGTTGAGCCTTCAGCTCCCTTCCAGCCCTGACAGCTCTGTGATGCTTCTAGGATATTCAGGAGGGATTATTTTGAATCCAGGAGGTTCCACCTTTGGAAGGGTTTGACCCTTTGATGATTCTTTGAGTCCTCTGAGTGCTATGACTCGAAATCTTCCCCCTTCCAGCAGCTCCTGCCTGCTTCACCTCCAACCAGGAGCTGCAGCCCTCCTGCCAGCTTCTCCCTTTCCTCCTCTCCCCTTCTCCCCCAGCCAGCCACCCCCTCCCCACCCTCACACAAAGAGCTGCAGAGGATGCAAACAAATTGCCTGTCTGGAGCAGAGGGAGCTGTGGGGCTCTGGCTGACATCAGTGCCTGGTGGAGGGATCCAGATGCACGATACTCATCAAACCCCTATCAATACTAATTTGCTAATATCAATAATCATCAGCTCCCCAGCGGATCAGCTTTCCCTGGCAGGGGGCTGTGGGCTGCTTAGAGCTCTCAGAGCCCCTTCAGCCCAAGGTGTCAATAAAAACCCAGGGCCCTGAGCTGGGGCTATTGACAGTTATTAAAAATGACCTTGATGCAATTTCAGGCCTAGGAAGGAAAGGAGAGCACCAGCCCAGAGTGCACGTGGTGTGAGGCTGAGCAAAAGCTCCAGTGGAAGGCAAACAAACCACCAGGCTGCTCTGGGGGGCGAGGGGAAGGAGAAGGGAGGCCAATACTGCCCAGGGATGATTCTGCTGCCTCCCCTCTGCCCCCTTTGCCCTAAGGCCCCAGCAGTGGCTCCTCGGGGGAAAACTGAGCTGCTCCAGGTGTAACTGGAACAATTCAGAGCTCAGGGGGAGGCTGCTTGGAAGGCTCTGCCCTGCTGCAGCCTCTCCTCAGCTAATCTGCTGGGAAATAGCAGAACCACTGCTGAGCAGCCTAGGGTCCCCTGGGCGGGGAGCGCTCGATGAGACCCCGCTGCAGGCAGGGGGCAAGGGGAGGAGCACTGCCCCCTGGGAGGGGTCCTGGAGTCAGGGAAGGGTTTGGGCTGGGAAACACCTCTGAGATCATCCAGTCCAAGGAGCAACCCAATCCCACCATGGCCATCAAACCATGGCCCCTGGTGCCATGGCCATGACCTCTAAGGTCATCAGGTCCAAACCTAGCAATGGGTAGACTGAGATTGGCTGTGAGGAAGAAGTTGTTGCCCATGAGGGTGGTGAGAGCCTGGCCCAGGCTGCCCAGGGAGGTGGTGGAAGCCTCCTGCCTGGAGGTGTTTGCAGCCAGGCTGGAGGTGGCTGTGAGCAACCTGCTGTGGTGTGAGGTGTCCCTGCCCATGGCAGGGGTTGGGACTGGCTGAGCCTTGAGCTCCCTTCCAGCCCTGACAGCTCTGCGATTCTATGATCAATAAACCCCACCATGGCTGGATGTGGCCTTGAGCAACCAAGTCCAGTTGAGAGGTTGGAGGAGATGAGCTCTGAGCTCCTGGGCCCCTCAGGTTAGGAAAGAGGTTGAGCTGCTGGAAGGTGTCCAAAGAAGGGCAAGAAAGCTGGGGAGGGGTCTGGAGCACAGCCCTGGGAGGAGAGGCTGAGGGAGCTGGGGTTGCTTAGCCTGGAGAAGAGGAGGCTCAGGGGAGACCTTCTTGCTCTCTCCAACTCCCTGCAGGGAGGTTGGAGCCAGGTGGGGGTTGGTCTCTTCTCCCAGGCATCCAGCACCAGAACAAGAGGACACAGTTTCAAGCTGTGCCAGGGGAGGTTTAGGCTGGAGGTGAGGAGAAAGTTCTTCCCAGCAAGATGAATTGACCATGGGATGTGCTGCCCAGGGAGGTGGTGGAGTCCCCATCCCTGGAGGTGTTCAGGAAGAGCCTGGCTGAGGCCCTTGGTGCCATGGTTGAGTTGATCAGATGGTGCTGGGTGAGAGGTTGGAGTTGATGATCTCTGAGGTCTTTCCCAAGCTGGTTAATTCTCTTCTAGCCTATTCAATTCTCCCTCCCAAGCTGAGCCACTCCAGGGCTGGATGTGGCAGGCTGTCTGCAGACCACCTTCCTGCTTTCTTTGCCAGGCTGTGCTGCTGCCAGAAGAAAAGCTGACATATGGTTTGCTTTATTGAGCAAACAACTTGCTGCTGCTGCTGCTGCTGCTGCTGCTCTAAACGACTGCAGGGAGGCTGAGTGCTGCTGGTAAGTAACCTTTGTAATCAAACCTTACCTAGGAATTGCTACAGATGCACAAACAGCCTTCTGCTTTGCCTGTATTGTAATTGGGGGTTTGGTTGTTTAGGGTGGGGCTTTCTCCCTCTCTCTCTCTCTCTCTCTCCTGTTCTAGATGAAAAGCTCCACTTGAAAGCCTTGGAAAGTTAATTAAAAGGACTCTTCAGGTGCTGTGCAGATGCTGAGGGTGCCTCTGAGTTCTGAAGCTCTGAGTTTCCCTTTTGGTTTGATTTGTTTTGTTTCTTTGTTTGTTTTTCCCTGATGGATTTCACTAAGAAGCTTGAAGGAGACCTCAGAGCAGCCTGCCAGTACCTGAAGGGGATCCAGGAGAGCTGGGGAGGGACTTTGGATGAGGGCTGGGAGTGCCAGGATGAGGGACAATGGCTTTGGGCCAGTCCCAACCCCCTGCCATGGGCAGGGACACCTCACACCACAGCAGGTTGCTCACAGCCACCTCCAGCCTGGCTGCAAACACCTCCAGGCAGGAGGCTTCCACCACCTCCCTGGGCAGCCTGGGCCAGGCTCTCACCACCCTCCTGGGGAAGAATGCTAGGAAGAAATTATTGACACTGAGGGTTGGGGCTGTGCAGCCTGGAGAAGAGAAGGCTCCAGGCAGACCTCAGAGCAGCCTGCCAGGGCCTGAAGGAGGCTCCAGAAGAGCTGCAGAGGGACTTTGGACCAGGGCTGGGAGTGCTAGGACCAGGGACAATGGCTTTGAGCTGGGAGAGGGCAGATTGAGACTGGAGATGGGGAAGAAACTCTTGCAGCACTGCCTCCAGGCCTGGGGCCTCCAACCCTGCTGTGGGTGACCCTGCTCTGGCAGGGGGGTTGGGCTGGCACAGGTTGCCCAGGGAGGCTGTGGATGTCTCTTCCCTGGAGGTGTTCAAGGCCAGGCTGGCTGAGACCTTGAGGAACCTGTGCTGGTGGGAGGTGTCCCTGCCCATGGCAGGGGGGTTGGAACTGGATGGTCTTTGTGGTCCCTCCCAACCCAAGCCATTCTCTGAACCTGTGGCTGATGCTGCCCTGGAGTGGAGATCCATTAAAACACTTCAAAGTTTCTTCCAAGTGGAGGTGTGAAAGGGAAGAACATCCTGGGACATGAAGGTGGATTGGAAAGCAAAGGGGGGAGGATCTGACCAATGTTTCTCAGCACCTTCAAGGTGGCTGTCAAGAAGCAGGGCCCAGGCTCTTTTCAGAGGTGCCCTGGAACAGGACAAGGAGCAATGGACACAAATTGCACCCTGGGAGGTTCTACCTTCACATGAGGAGAAACTTCTTTGGTCTGAGGCTGCTGGAGGCCTGGAGCAGGCTGCCCAGAGAGGCTGTGGAGTCTCCTGCTCTGGAGACTGTCCAGACCCACCTGGATGTGTTCCTTGGTGACCTGCCCTGGGTGCAGATCATCAGATCATAGAATGGGTTGAGTTGGAAGGGGCCTTAAAGATCATAGAAACCTAGATTGGGTTGGGTTGGAAGGGATCTTAAAGACCATAGGATCTTAGAATGGGCTGGGTTGGAAGGGACCTTCAGGATCATAGAATCCTGGAATGGGTTGGAAGGGACCTTCAGGATTCATGGAATGGTTTAGCTTGGAAGGGACCTTCAAGATGATAGAACCATGGAATGGTTTGGGTTGGAAGGGATCTTCAGGATCATAGAACCATGGAATGGTTTGGGTTGGAAGGGACCTTCAGGATCATAGAACCATGGAATGGTTTGGGTTGGAAGGGACCTTCAAGATGATAGAACCATGGAATGGTTTGGGTTGGAAGGGATCTTCAGGATCATAGAACCATGGAATGGTTTGGGTTGGAAGGGACCTTCAGGATCATAGAACCATGGAGTGGTTTGGGTTGGAAGGGACCTTCAAGATGATAGAACCATGGAATGGTTTGGGTTGGAAGGGATCTTCAGGATCATAGAACCATGGAATGGTTTGGGTTGGAAGGGACCTTCAGGATCATAGAACCATGGAGTGGTTTGGGTTGGAAGGGACCTTCAGGATCATAGAACCATGGAGTGGTTTGGGTTGGAAGGGACCTTCAGGATCATAGAACCATGGAGTGGTTTGGGTTGGAAGGGACCTTCAGGATCATAGAACCATGGAATGGTTTGGGTTGGAAGGGACCTTCAGGATCATAGAACCATGGAGTGGTCTGGGTTGGAAGGGACCTTCAGGATCATCCAGTCCCAAGCCCCCTACCATGGAGAGGGACACCTCTTACTAGAGGAGGTTGCTCAAGCCTCCCTTCAGCTTGGCTTTGAACAGCATCCAGGTGCTGAAACCTCCACAGCTTCTCTCTTCCAGTGCCTCCCCAGCCTCAGGCTGCAGAGCTTCTTTCCCCTGCTCTGAAGGAGCAATCTAAGAGGACAGAAGTCTCTTTGTGGGACTTTCCCCCTGTGCTTTTGTTCTGCTTTCTTTCCTTTAACACTGGAACACCTAAAAGGATTTGTCTCTTCCTGGGGCCCTTGGGGTGGGATCAGCTTTGCTTTATTGCTCCTTTTTTGGCTTTTCAGCAGCACCATGCCTTTCCTGCTCTGAGCTTTGCCAAGGTGTCAAAAGTGTCATTGCTCTATTACCAGATCAAAGAGCTCAGAGTGACACTTCCTAATCAAGGCCGTCAGGAGGCTTCATTAGCAAACAGCAGCAGGAAGGCCTTGGGATGATGGTTCAATATCATCTTCCCAGTCCTGAAGGAAGGGGAAATCAGGCTGCTGCTTTTGTTTGGAGCAGGAGTGCACTGCACAGGCTGCAGGAGAGTGCTGGGAAGTAGAAGTACATCAATGAACTGAATGTGAGCCCAAGGAGAGCTCAGCCACCTCCAAAACAGCCTCACAAACCAATCTCTTCACTTCTTCTTTTTTAGCCCTCTCCCCCCAGGTGCCTTGACCTTGGTGTTACAATGCTGGGGTTGCAAGGCAAGGCTTGGGAAAGACACTGGGGGCCCAAAGAGGAAAATTTACCCTGTGCAGTGCAGGCACTTGGATCTTAGCACCTCCTGCCTGGCTTCCTCTTCCTCCTCCACTTGTCTGGCTTCCTCCTCCTGAGCTGGATGCAGAGCATTTCACTGCCACTCCCTTGTTAACCTCCAGCTACACTCTCCCCAGGGCCACCCTCAGACTTCTGAGTAGTACCAGAACCTTCAACCACACATTTCTGCTCTGCTGCAGAAGCTTCAACCTCAACCTTTCTGCTCTGCTGCAGAGCCTTCAGCCTCAACCTTTCTGCTCTCCTGCAGAAGCTTCAACCTCAACCTTTCTGCTCTGCTGCAGAGCCTTCAGCCTCAACCTTTCTGCTCTCCTGCAGAAGCTTCAACCTCAACCTTTCTACTCTCCTACAGAACCTTCACCCTCAACCTTTCTGCTCTCCTGCACAACCTTCACCCTCAACCTTTCTGCTCTGCTGCAGAGCCTTCAGCCTCAACCATTCTGCTCTCCTACAGAACCTTCAGCCTCAACCTTTCTGCTCTCCTGCAGAACCTTCAGCCTCAACCTTTCTGCTCTGCTGCAGAGCCTTCGGCCTCAACCTTTCTGCTCTCCTGCAGAACCTTCAGCCTCAACCTTTCTGCTCTCCTGCAGAGCCTTCAGCCTCAACCTTTCTGCTCTCCTACAGAACCTTCAACCTCAACCTTTCTGCTCTCTTACAGAACCTTCAACCTCAACCTTTCTGCTCTCTTACAGAACCTTCAGCCTCAACCTTTCTGCTCTCTTACAGAACCTTCAGCCTCAACCTTTCTGCTCTCCTGCAGAACCTTCAGCCTCAACCTTTCTGCTTTCCTGCAGAAATCCACAATTTGTGCCTCGCTGCAGCCTTCATGCTGAGACCCCTCCTGGCCTCCAATCAAGCTACTGAGTATGAAGGATGAACCCTGCCCTCCTTTGCCAGCAAGGTGGTGTGGGCTCACTCCAAGGCTGATCTTCATGCTGTGACAGCCAGGAGCAGAGGTGATGGATTGATTTCCTTCTCTCCTCCCCTGTAAAGGGGACAGCTGGGCCTCTGCTGGCACTGAGCACCATGGTAGAGCTTTGGTTTTGCTTGCTGCAGGTGTGTGGCACTGGAGATTGTTTGCACCTGGCTGGAGAGCACCATGTAGAGGCCCTGGGTGGAGTGAAATGTGGCTTTGTGGCTTCTCAGCTCCACCTTTGGCCAGAACTCCAAAGCTGTTTTGGCATGACCTTTTATTTTGCTGGTGTGGGCAAGGTGCTGCCCTCAATGGAAGGAATGCTGGAGGCCACAGAATGGTTTGGGATGGAAAGGGCCCTCAAGATCACCTAGTTCCAGTGGCCTTGAAATGCTTGAGCTCACAGAATCATCATGGAACGGCTTGGGTTGGAAGGGGCCTTGAAGGTCGTCTAGTTCCAACCCTCTTGAAATGCTTGAGGCCACAGAATCATCATAGAATGGTTTGGGCAGGAAGGGAACTTCAAAAACATCCAGTTCCAACCTCCCTGAAATGCTGGAGGTCATAGAGAGCCACAGACCCATTTGGGCTGGGTCACCATGGAATGGCTTGGGTTGGAAGGGAGCTCCAAAGCTCATCCAGTCCAACCCCTCTGCACTCAGCAGGGACATCCCCAACCAGAGCAGGTTGCCCAGAGCCCTGTCCAGTCTCACCTTGAAGATCTCCAGGGCTGGAGCCTCAACCACCTCCCTGGGCAACCTGCTGCAGTGTTCCAGCAGCCTCCTGGTGCAGAACTTGTTCCTCACATCCAATCTCAAGCTGCTCTGCTCTCCTTTCAAACCATTGCCTCTCATCCTGTCCCTGCAGGCCTTTGGGAGCAGTCTCTCTGCAGCCTTCTTGTAGCTCCCTTCAGGTCCTGGCAGGCTGCCTTATGGTCTGCCTGGAGCCTTCTCTTCTCCAGGCTGAGCACCCCCAGCTCCCTCAGCCTCCTAGCAGAGCTTCTCCAGCCCCCTGAACATCTTTGTGCCCTCCTCTGAACCTGCTCCATCAGCTCCATGTCCTTCCTGTGTTGAGGGTTCCAGAGCTGGACACAGGCCTGCAGGGGAGAGAGACCTCAGCAGGGCAGAGAGAAGTTTAAAACCCCTGCAGATTTGTATTTGGCTCTTTAAGCAGCAGAATGAAATGAGAATGATCCCAGCAGATTGTGTTAAACACTGGTACAGAGAGATAGGCATCTGAGATACTCAGGGGCCTGATTGCTGCCTAATGTGGGTTGGTTGTTGGTTTTTTTCCCATCCAGAGAGCTTCAGGGGTGGGGGGAAAGGGCTTTAAGTTGTCCCTTAGAAATGTGAGATTTTGAGGCCCAGGGATAAGAAATGATCAAAGTGAGCTGAGAGAATCATTGCCAGGTTTAATTCACTCCCCCAAGTCTGAGTCTTTCTGCAGCAGCTCTCTCAGCACAGCAGTGCTCTTCTCACAGCAGTGCTTGGAGAGCAGGAGGAGGATTAGGGTTTGGAGCTGGGCAAAAAGGAGCAGTTTCAAATCGCTGCACCTAACTGCCCCCCAGCCTGGAGGTGCTCAAGGCCAGGCTGGAGGAGGCCCTGAGCAGCCTGGGCTGGTGGGAGGTGTCCCTGCCCAGGGCAGGGGACTTGGAACTGGAGGATCTTGGAGGTCCCTTCCAACCCAACCCATTCTGTGATCAACCTGGGTTGATGAAATTCCCTCAATAACCTCCAGGAAATAGATTAAACCTCATCAGGAAATGCCAGGAAGGGACTTTCATCAAGGGCTTGTGTTGACAGGATGAGGAGCAGTGGATTAAAGCTCAAGGAAGGTGGCCAAGAAGGCCAGTGGCATCCTGGCCTGCATCAGGAACAGTGTGGCCAGGAGGAGCAGGGAGCTCATTCTGCCCCTGTACACTGCACTGCTGAGGCCACACCTGGAGTCCTGTGTCCAGTTCTGGGCCCCTCAGGTTAGGAAAGATGTTGAGCTGCTGGAAGGTGTCCAGAGAAGGGCAACGAAGCTGGGAAGGGGTCTGGGGCACAAGGCTGGGGAGGGGTCTGTGGCACAGCCCTGTGAGGAGAGGCTGAGGGAGCTGGGGTTGCTTAGCCTGGAGAAGAGGAGGCTCAGGGGAGACCTTCTTGCTCTCTCCAACTCCCTGCAGGGAGGTTGTAGCCAGGTGGGGGTTGGGCTCTTCTCCCAGGCACCCAGCAGCAGAACAAGAGGACACAGTCTCAAGCTGTGCCAGGGGAGGGTTAGGCTGGAGGTGAGGAAGAAATTCTTCCCATCAATAGAGATTGGCCATTGGGATGTGCTGCCCAGGGGGGTGGTGGAGTCCCCATCCCTGGAGGTGTTCAAGAGGGGATTGGATGTGGCACTTGGAGCCATGGTTTAGTCATGGGGTGTAGGGTGATAGGCTGCAGTTGATGATCTTTGAGGTCTTTTCCAACCTTATTGATTCTGTGATTCTATGAAGGGAGGTAGAGAGTGAAAGTGGGGAGAGACTGACACAGATTGCCCAGGGAGGTTGTGGCTGCCTCCTGCCTGGAGGTGTTCAAAGCCAGGTTTGATGAGGCCTTGAGCAGCCTGGGCTGGTGGGAGGTGTCTCTGCCCATGGTGGGGGGGCTGAAACTGGGTGGTCTTTAAGGTCCCTTCCAATCCTAACCCTTCTGTGAATCTCTGATGAGTGTTGGAAGGGCAAGGAGGGGAAGGAAGCCTGTGCTGAGAATTGACTATCAGCTCTGTTCCTCACCTTTCTCCTGAAGATCTGGTTCACAGGAATGCTTTGGCTGGGAAGAGACCTTCAAGACCACCCAGTTCTGACCCTGTAGCCACACACAGGGACACCTCCCACCAGCCCAGGATGCTCAAGGCTTCATCCAGCCTGGCCTTGAACACCTCCAGGGAGGGGACAGCCACAGCCTCCCTGGGCAGCCTGTGCCAGGCTCTCCCCAGCCTCCCTGTCAAGAATTTCTTCCTCATCTCCAGTCTCAATCTGCCTTCCTGGAGCTTTAATCCACTGCTCCTCTTCCTGTCACCACAAGCCCTTGCAGCAAGTCCCTTCCTGGCACTTCCTGAGGAGGTTTCATCTATTTCCTGGCAGTGCTTGATGGGGTTCCACCAACTCAGGCTTCTCCCAGATCCACAGAATGGTTTGGGTTGGAAGAGACCTTCAAGACCATCCAGTTCCAACCCCCCTGCCACAGGCAGGGACGCCTCCAGGGGAGGGGACATCCCCAACAGGACCTGTCCCACTGTCTCCCCGGGTCTGAAGGCAAATCTAGGTGGCCACTGCCAGCTGGAGAGATCTTGGAGGTCTCTTCCAACCTGCTCTCTTCTCTCCTCTTCTCTCCTCTTCTCTCCTCTTCTCTCCTCTTCTCTCCTCTTCTCTCCTCTTCTCTCCTCTTCTCTCCTCTTCTCTCCTCTTCTCTCCTCTTCTCTCCTCTTCTCTCCTCTTCTCTCCTCTTCTCTCCTCTTCTCTCCTCTTCTCTCCTCTTCTCTCCTCTTCTCTCCTCTTCTCTCCTCTTCTCTCCTGCCCAGGCTGCCTCTTGCCTGCTGCACCTTCGAGGCTGGAGTTTGGTCCTCTTGCTTTTCAGTCAGCTCAGCTCAGCTGCCTTCCTTAACTCGATTTCTGCAGCCTGGTAGGGTTTGGTCTGACCTTTAGATATTAAAAAATAGATGGAGTCTTCATCAATAAGCTGCTGCCTTATTAAAGGGCTAACACAGTTACTTGCATTGCAAAAGTCATTTTACTTGGAGGGGGTTAGAGGGAGGGGGTGCAGAGTGGGCCGTGGAGGGGAGGGTGATGCTGGTCCTTTGCTTTCTGTTTTCAGGCACATTTTCCAGCCACTTCCACTGCACCCACCCCAGGCCCTCTGCATTCCCCTCATTTATTTGAATGAAAATGATAGGAGTTGGAGGGTCCCCTCGGTGCTGGAGGAAGGCTTGTGACAAAGCAGCCCAGCTCTAAGTTTTGACACCTTCAATTGCAAGCCCACATCTGCTCTAGTTTTTTTTTGCCCCCACCTTCCCTCCACCCCCTTTTTTTCCCCTCCATCCCCCCGCCCCCACCTCTGCCCAAACTTTAATCAGGAGCCTTTGTTGTGCTCTGAGTGATGGGTAGAAAGCCCCTCTTTATTTGGTAAGCATGTGCACATCCAGATCCTTCATAATATTAGTTAAAATCAATGTGCTGCTTTTTTTAATTATTGCTCATGGTCCAAAGCAGGGAAGGCTCATTTAGGGCTGGATCAATGGTGGGAAGGGATTGGTAGAAGGCAGAGCAGTACATCAGGCTGCTTGATGTAAAAATCATTGGGCCTGTGCTGTGGTGGTGTAGGGTTATCAGCCTGGTTAGCCTCCAGCTGGCTGGAGGGCAGTGTAATAGGTGAACCTTCCATGAACCAGTGTCTCTTGCTGTGATGCTCCTAAAGAAGTTGTTACCTGGCACCCAGCATCATACACATCTTGGGGGGAAGGAAAAATACCCAGCAGAAAAGATAGAAGCCATTAAGGCAAACTTTATCTCTGGCTGCTCCTTATTGATCCCTGCTAACCAAGGGGTTTTTTTTCTCTGAGTGGCCCTCCCCTCTCTGCTTTGTTCTGCTCTGGAGCAGTTCAGGGAGATGCAATAAAAACATACATAAGGGGGGAAGAGGGAAGGGGGGAGAAAAAGAGAGGGGAAAAAAAAGGGAAGAAGGGGAAAAGAAGGAGAGAAGGGAAGAGAAGGAAAGGAGAGGGGAAAAAGGAGAGAGGGAGAAAGGAGAAAAGAGAAGAGGGGGAAGAGAAGGAAGGGAAAAAGGAGAGGGGGGAAAGGGGGAGGGAGGAGAAGAGGAGGAGAGGAGGGAAGAGGAGGAGAGGGGGGAAGAGGAGGAGAGGGGGGAAGAGGAGGAGAGGGGGAAGAGGAGGAGAGGGGAAAAAAGGGAAAAAAGGGGGAAAAGGGAAAGGAAAAAGGGAAGGAAAGAAAAAGGGAAAAAATAGGGGGGGAAATGGGGAAAGAAGGGGAGAAGAATAAAAAAGAAAAAGAAGGGGAATAGCTAAAGAAAAAACAAAGTGGAAAAAAAGGAAGAAAAAGAAGGGGAAAAAAGAAGGAAAAAGGATAAAAAGAGAAAAAAAAGGGGAAAAGAGAAAAATAAGAGAAAAAAAGAAAAAAGAATGAAAAAGAAGGGAAAAAAGGGGAAAATGGGGGAAATAAGAAATAATGAGAAGGAAAAAGAAAAAAGGGGGGAAAGAAGGAAAAAAAGAAAAAGAAAAAAATCAAGTAAAAAGAGAAGGGGGGAAGGAAAAAGAAAAAAAATAGGAAAAATATAATAAGGGGAAAAATTAAGGAGAAAAAAAAAAAAAAGAAGGGAAAACCAAAAAGGCAAGGGGAAAAAAATAGGAACAACCTCCCCCAGAGCTCCTCTCTGAGCTGTCTGCAGCCATCAAGCAGCTTCTGGGGATCAGCAAAGGCTTCAGCAGAAGAGCCACAAGGAAGGAACCCTGCAGCAGGGTGCCCAGGGAGGTGGCTGAGGCTCCAGCGCTGGAGCTGTTCAAGGTGAGGCTGGACAGGGCTCTGGGCAACCTGCTCTGGTTGGGGATGTCCCTGCTGAGTGCAGGGGGCTTGGACTGGATGAGCTCTGGAGCTCCCTTCAGGCCTGGCCCATTCTGTGATGGTTCTATGAAGGTAAGGGTGTGCGCTGAAAATGATTCTCCCCTCTGCTCTGCTCTGCTGAGACCCCACCTGCAGCACTGCCTCCAGGTCTGGGGGCCTCCAACCCTGCCCTAGGTGACCCTGCTCTGGCAGGGGGGTTGGGCTGGATGAGCTTCTGGGGTCCCTTCCAACACCTAATTTTCTGTGAACACGTGGAACTGTTGGAGAGGCTCCAGAGGAGGCCATGAGGATGATCAGAGGGACGGAGAACCTCTCCTGTAGGGACAGGGTAGAGGAGTTGGGGCTTCTCAGCCTGGAGAAGGCTCCAGGCAGACCTCAGAGCAGCCTGCCAGGACCTGAAGGGGCTCCAGGAGAGCTGGGGAGGGACTGTGGACAAGGGCTGGGAGTGCCAGGATGAGGAACAATGGCTTTGAGTTGGGAGAGGAGAGACTGAGACTGGAGATGAGGAAGAAACTCTCGAGAGTGAGGCTGGGGAGAGCTTGGCACAGGCTGCCCAGGGAGGCTGTGGCTGCCTCCTACCTGGAGGTGTTGAAGGCCAGGCTGGATGCAGCCTCCTTGAGCTTTTTGTTTGGTTGGTCATTTGGTTTGGTTTGCCTCTATTTTTGTTTCAGTATATTTCTTTCTGTTTGTCCTTTTCTGGTTTGTTTTGTCTGGGCTTTGTTTGTTTGGATTTGCTTTGGTTTGTTTTGCTTTGCTGTGTTTTCACCTCCCTGGCCCTGCTGGCCACACTTCCCCTGCTGCAGCCCAGGCTCTCTGGGCTGCAAGTGCTCACTGCTGGCTCCTGTGGAGCTTCTCCTCCCCCAGCACCCCCAAGGCTTTTCCTCCAGGCCTTCTCTCCAGCCAGTCCCTGCCCAGCCTGTAACCATGCCTGGGATGGCCCTGCCCCAGCTGCAGGACACTCAGGGGTGACAGCTTCAGCTGCCCCTGGGCTGGAAAGAAAACCTCCTCCCCTAATTAGATGTCCTCATGCTGGAGCAGGCTGATGCGTCCCATTTCCATCTCCCCCTGCTTCCATTCACACTTCCCTTCAGGTAACATTTCCTATTAGTTCCTAAGGGGGCTGATAAACCTTCCTCCTTTTCTTCTTTGTGCATTTCAGTCTCTGAACGAATCTGGAGGGTGCTGGCCCAGGCTCCAATCTTGCTCTTTGGAACAGAGAAACTCTCACAACAGTAAAATCATCATCATCATCATCATCAAGGAAATGGAATTGTTCCGTGATTTATTTTCATCAGCTGTAATATCCAGAACTCCACCTCTCTGGCTGTAAATCCCAGCTGGCAGACCCTGCTGAGATGAAATAAGGCTCAAGAGTGGCATAAAACTGCTCCCTGCACCAGGCTGCAGCTCCTGAAGTTGCATGGAGCCCTACCACCCTCTCTGCCTGGAAGTTTGCTGCCCTTCCCTTCCTCATCCTCAGAGAACCACAGACTGGCTCAGCTTGGAAGGGAGCTCAGAGATCATCCACTCCAACCTCTCCCCCATGCCCAGGGACACCTCTCAGCTACACTCTGCTGCTCCAGGACTCATCCAGCCTGGCCTGCAGCACCCCCAGGCAGGAGGCAGCCACAGCCTCCCTGGGCAGCCTGGGCCAGAGCCTCAGCTCCCTGGCACTGAAGAGCTTCCTCCTCAGCTGCAGCCTCAGCCTGCTCTGCCTCAGCTCCAAACCCTTGCCCCTGGGCCTGGCTCCAGCCCCCCTCAGCCCAAGTCCCTCTGCAGCCTTCCTGCAGGATGCCTTCAGGTGCTGGCAGCAGCTCTGAGGTGCCCCTGGAGCCTTCTCCTCTGCAGGCTGCACAGCCCCAGCTCCCTCAGCCTGTGCTCCCAGCAGAGCTGCTCCAGCCCTGGCAGCAGCCTTGTGGCCTGCTCTGGGCTCTCTGCAGCAACTCTGTGATGTTCTTCTCCTGTCCTGTCTCTGGACACCCTGTGGATGAGCCCTGGAGCAGTCTGCTCTAGCTGGAGTTGTCTCTGCCCATGGCAGTGTTTGGAACTGGGTGATCTTTAAGGTCCCTTCCAACCCACAGCACTCTGTGCTCCTATAACTGCTGAGTGGGGTTTCCAGGAATAGGATGAGGAGCAAGGGTTTGAAACTGGAGCAGGGCAGATTCAGGTTAGGAGGAAGTTCTGCACAGTGAAGGTGGTGAGACACTGCAACAGGTTGCCTCAAGGTGTGTTGGAGCATGGCCAGAAGAAGGGCCACGAGGAGGAGCAGAGGGCTGGAGCTGCAGCAAGAGAAGTGTGGCCAGCAGGGCAGGGAGGGGATTCTGCCCCTCTGCTCCACTCTGCTGAGACCACAGCTGCAGCTCTGGGGCCAGCTCTGGAGCCTCTGTGCCAGGAAGGCTCTGGAGGTGCTGGAAAGTGTCCAGAGAAGGGCCAGGAGGAGGAGCAGAGGGCTGGAGCTGCTCTGCTGTGAGGACAGCCTGAGGGAGTTGGGGTTGTGCAGTGTGGAGAGGAGAAGGCTCCCAGGAGACCTCATTGTGGCCTTCCAGCATTTTGAGGTGTCAGGGAGGGATAGGACTGGGGGGAATGGAGCACAACTACAACTGGGGAGTGCATTGAGGTTTGGAGCTCTGCTTGGATTTCCTCTTGGAGGCTTCTTCCAACCTCTTAACCCAGGGTCGATCTTAAGGTGGCTGTGAGCCAGTGTGGACAAGCAGCTGCAGCCAAGCCCCAGGCTGGATGCCACAGCTGCTGGCATCACAGAACCATTCCTGGTGGAGAAGCCCTCTGAGACCATCCAGCCCAACCTGCAAGCCAGCACCGCCAGGGCCACCACACCAGGGCTTGGCTTCTGCTGGCTCTTGGCTGCTTTGGGGCTTTGGGGTTGTGGTTTTTGGGGCTTTGGAGGTTTCTTTGGGGGTTGTATTTTTTGGGAGGGGGAGATGAGGGTTCGGTATTTTGGAGGCTTGAGGATTTTTGGGGGGGTTTGGGGTCTTTTGGGGTTGCTTTTTTTTTGGAGGGGTTTGGCCTTTTAGTGGTTTGAGGCTTCTTTGGGGGGTTTGGGATTGGCTGTTTTGGGGGTCTTGGGGTTGTGGAGTTTTGGGCTTGGGGGTTTTTGGGGGGTGCAGTTGAGGGTTTGGTGTTTTGGTGGCTTGAGGCTTTTTTGGGGTTTTCTTGGGGTTTGGCTTTTTGGGGGTCTTGGGGTTGTGGATTTTAGGGCTTTGGAGGGTTTTTTGGGGTTGTATTTTGGGGGGAGCCAGTTGAGGGTTTGGTCTTGTGGTGGCTTGAGGATTTTTGGGGGGTTTTGGGGTCTTTTGGGGTTGCTTTGTCTTTGGGGGTGGTTGAGGTTGTTGTCTTTTGGTGGTTTGAGGCTTTTTGGGGGTCTTGGGGTTGTGGTTTCTGTGAGCTTTGAGGGTTTGGGGGGGAGGTTGTGTTATTGGGAGGAGTTGAGGGTTTGATATTTTGGTGGCTTGAGGATTGGGGAGGGTTGGGGTGGGTTTTTTTGGGGGTGGGGTTTTGGGGTGGGTTTTTGGGGTGGGTTTTTTTTGGGGTGGGGTTTTGGGGTGGGTTTTTTTGGGGTGGGGTTTTGGGGTGGGTTTTTTTGGGGTGGGTTTTGGTGGTGGGTTTTTGGGGTGGTTTTTGGGGGTGGGTTTTTGGGGGTGGGTTTTTTTGGGGGTGGGTTTTTGGGGTGGGTTTTTGGTTGGTTTTTTGGGGGTGGGTTTTTGGGGTGGGGTTTTGGCTTGTTTTTTAGGGTGGGGTTTTTTTGAGGGTGAGGTTTTAGGGAGGTTTTTTGGGGTGTTTTTTTTTGGGGTGGGTTTTGGTTTGGATTTGGGGTGGGTTTTGGGGTGGGTTTTGGGGGTGGGTTTTTGGGGTGAGTTTTTGGGGGTGGGTTTTTGGGGGTGGGGTTTTGGGGTGAGTTTTTGGGGTGAGTTTTTTGGGGTGGGATTTTGGGGTGGGTTTTTGGTGGTGGGTTTTTTTGGGAGTGAGTTTTTGGGGTGGGTTTTGGGGGTGAATTTTTGGGGTGGGTTTTTTGTGGTGGGGTTTTGGGAGTGAGTTTTGGGGTGGGTTTTTGGGGTGGGTTTTGGGGGAATTTTTGGGTTTTTTGGGGTGGGTTTTTGGGGTGGGTTTTTGGGGGGTGAGGTTTTTGAGGATGGGTTTTTGGGGTAGGCTTTTGGGGAGGTTTTTTGGGGTGGGTTTTTTTCTGTGGTTTTGGGGGTTGGGTGTTTTTCAGGGGTTTGGGTGGGGGTGTTTGGAGGGGGTGGGGTTTCTTTGGGTGGTATTTTTTGGGTGGTGTTTTTAGGGAGTATTTCTTTTGGGGAGATTTTTTGGGGGATGTTTTTCCCTTTATTTTTTTTTGGGGGGGTGTGTTTGTTTTTTGGGTGATTTTTTTGAGTGTTTTTTGGGGGGAGTGGGGTTTTTTTGGTTGTTTTTCTTTTGAGGGATGGATTTTTTTTTGGGGGTTTCCCTTTAACAAACATTGGTGCAGAGCAACCCCCTCCCTCCACTTGCCTTCCCACCCTGCAGATTCAGCCAGCCCCTTGGTGCAGCCGAGCAGCTCGTCCCCAGAGCATCCTTCAGCCCCATAAATTAAGTGATGCTCCGAGAGGGGGCTCCCCACTTAGCTCAGCAGAATGGCTGTGAACCATCCTGTCCCAGTGCCCAAGGTCGGGGGAGGAGAATGAATTACTCCATTAACTTCTCTTTTAAGTAGCATTAGAGATAATAAATGAAGAGCTGGAAACAGGGCTTCTGATAATATTATTCATGCCAAAGTAGCATCCTCTTTATCTTGCTGAAACAATTAAGATCTGCTTGGGAGATTACTGGGTTTTGGGGGGGTTGGTTTGGGGTGGGTTTTCAGTTGGTTTGGGGGGGCTTCTTTATTTCCTCCTCCCCCCACCCCCCTTGTTGGAAATCTGAGGCTTTGGGAAGTGTTCCTTGCAGGTTGGAGCATGCCAACCAGCATTAGGGCAGCTATGCAGATAAGCTGATAAGCAAAACAAAAAAGGGGGAGGTGGTAAAAAAAAGCTGCTTTGGATGCTCTGCTGTGCTAATTCAGGATCATCTCCGTGGCCCTAGAGGTACAGTCCAAATGCTCCCAGGAGATTATGGCCAAGCTTTAGGGAGTGATATTAGATTAAATTCAGATCTTTTGCTTGATACATTTATTTTTATTCTCATTTTTTCCTCCTCCCCCCCCCCCCCAAAAAAAAAAAAATAGAGACAATTCCATCCATCATTCATCCTTCTTTAGCTGCCTGCTAAGTAGGCTCAGCAATATCTGATTTTAAGCCTGCCATATTCCTATTTTTATCCAGACATATTTAAGCCTCTCCTGAGAGTTAGGCAGGAAATGATTGCAGGGATAGGGAAAGTTGTGGGGATGGTTTGGGGGAGTTTGGGGATGGGTTTGGGTACCTCTAGATGTGGACCAGCAAGTGGCTTAGTGACTTTACCCAGGGAGGTGGTTGACTTCATCCCTGGAGATATTCCAGGTGAGGCTGGAGAGGGCTCTGGGCAACCTGATCTGGTTGGGGATGTCCCTGCTGAGTGCAGAGGGGTTGGGCTGGATGAGCTCTGGAGCTCCCTTCCAACCCAGCCCATTCTAGGATTCACTGACTCTGGCACATGTTGCACAGCTGTTGAGAAGGGATTGATTGCTCTGGAGTTGGAAAAGGGACTACAGGGCATGGAAACTTGATCATGGACTCACAGGAGTTTTGAGTGCTTTTGGGGGGTGTTCTCTTGAGGGTTTTGTTGGGTGAGGTCCTGTTGGGTGAGGTCCTGTTGGGTGGAGGGTCTTGTTGGTTGGGGTCTTGTTGGTTGGGATCTTGTTGGTTGGGGGTTTGGTGGTTGGGGGTCTTTGTTGGTTGGTGCTCCTGTTGGTTGGGGTCTTCATTGGCTGGGGTCCTCTTCTTGGCTGGGATCCTGTTGGTTGGGGTCTTCTTGGTTGGGGGATTGTTGGTTGGGGTCATCTTCTTGGTTGGGGTCCTGTTGGTTAGGGGTTTGTTGGCTGAGGTCTTCTTCTTGGCTGGGGTCCTGTTGGCTGGGGTTCTGTTGGTTGGGTCTTTGGTGGTTGGGGGTCCTGTAGGTTGGGGGTCCTGTTGGTTGGGTCTTTGGTGGTTGGGGGTCCTGTAGGTTGGGGGTCCTGTTGGTTGGGTCTTTGGTGGTTGGGGGTCCTGTAGGTTGGGGGTCCTGTGGGTTGGGTCTTTGGTGGTTGGGGGTCCTGTAGGTTGGGGGTCCTGTTGTTTAGGTGTCCTGTTGGTTGGGTCTTTGGTGGTTGGGGGTCCTGTAGGTTGGGGGTCCTGTTGTTTAGGTGTCCTGTTGGTTGGGTCTTTGGTGGTCGGGGTCATACTGTTGGCTGGGGGTCCTGTTGGTTGGAGGTTTGTTGGTTGGGGTCTTCACTGGTTGGGAAGGGTCAAGATAGCTTCAAGAGCCTGTTGGGTGCCTTTCAAACTGCAGGCAAAATTCTGTCCTCTCAGGCTGCTGCCAAAAAGCCCTGGGGAGGGAGGAGGGGGGGTGGGGGAGGGAGCCACCTTAATTAAGAGTGTAACAGATCTTTGCCAAGGCAGCCAAAGGAGCTGTCCTTGTGCTATTTATAGCAGCTTCTTACTCATGCTTCACACCATCCCTTCCACTTGATCCAGCATCAATTTTGCAAGTGTAAAGAGGCCTCAGGTTGCACTGGTGGGGATCCCCTTACACCTTCAGCTCCCCAGCAGTGAATCACAGAACCATGGAATTGGCAGGCTTGGAAGGGACCTCAAGGCTCAGCCAGCCCCAACCCCCTGCCATGGGCAGGGACACCTCACACCACAGCAGGTTGCTCACAGCCACCTCCAGCCTGGCTGCAAACACCTCCAGGCAGGAGCCTTCCACCACCTCCCTGGGCAGCCTGTGCCAGGCTCTCACCACCCTCCTGGGCAACAACTTCTTCCTCACAGCCAATCTCAATCTACCCACTTCTAGTTTTGCTCCATCCCCCCCAGTCCTATCCCTCCCTGACACCCTCAAAAGTCCCTCCCCAGCTTTCTTGGAGCCTCCTGCAGATCCTGGAAGGCCACAGTGAGGTCTCCTGGGAGCCTTCTCCTCTCCAGCCTGCACAACCCCAACTCCCTCAGTCTGTCCTCACAGCAGAGCAGCTCCAGCCCTCTGCTCCTCCTCTTGGCCCTTCTCTGGACACCTTCCAGATCCTTCCTGGAACAGAGGCTCCAGAAGTGGATGCAGTGCTCCAGCTGTGGTCTCAGCAGGGTGGCAGAGCAGCTCCAGCCCTGTCCCAGTCTCTCACCACCCTCCTGGTGAAGGACTGTGACAAAGCAGTGCTGCTGGGCACGAAGGAAGCAGCTTTAAAATATGATTTAATAAGCCCAAGGAGGAGGGGAGGGAGGGAGGGGGCCTGTGCCCATGGGATTGGGTGGGAAAGGAATTAAAGTCTTAGTTTCTGCTGGTTTATGATTAATGTTCTTCTTTACATAAGACCCCAAAGTCCCTCCTAAGATCACAGGAGCCACGTTGGGGCTAAAGCTTTCTTTGCTTTACAGTAGAGTCATTAGGGCTCAGCTAACTCTCAACCAAATCCCTGAGAGCTATGCAAGCCTGGAGCCAAAAAGGGGGGGTAAAAAAACCCCTAACTAGGTCAGCTCCTTGGGGGCTCTCTGCATTATGTTTTATTATTTAAACTTTAAGTGATTAGTTTAGCACTTAAAAGCTTTGGGAGGAATTAGGTTACTCTGCTGCTCTTTAGCCACAAGCAAACTGATATGCAGATGGACACCGAGCAGCCTGGGGCCATGGTTAGCTGCTGCCTTGGCTTGGGGTTTGCCTCCTCTCAAGGCTTTCCCTCAGCAGTGAGGGCTCTGTTATTAATTATTATTATTTGCTGCTGCTGCTGTTAGTCTCAGTCTTCTTTTTATTATGATTCCTTCTCCTCTTTCCCCTCTCCTCCTCCTCCTCTTTCCCCTCTCCTCCTCCTCCTCTTTCCCCTCTCCTCCTCCTCCTCTTTCCCCTCTCCTCCTCCTCCTCTTTCCCCTCTCCTCCTCCTCCTCTTTCCCCTCTCCTCCTCCTCCTCCTCCTCAGAACTTGCTGTCCACCAGCCCTCCTAGGTCCCTCTCCAGGAAGCTGCTCTCCAGCAGGATGATCACTAACCTGTCCTGCTGCCTGCTGTTATTCCTCCCCAGGTGCAGGGCTCCACATTTATCCTTATTGAACTTCATGAGGTTCACCTTTCCCCAGCTCTCAGCCTGTCCAGATTGCAGATTCACTCACTGAGGTCTGGAGCCTTCAATACAGGAAGGACCTGGAGCTGATAGAGAAGGGGGCAGAGGGAGGCCATGACAACGTTCAGGGGGTTGGAGCAGCTCTGCTGTGAGGACAGGCTGAGGGAGCTGGGGGTGTTCAGCCTGGAGAGGAGAAGGCTCCAGGGAGACCTCAGAGCAGCCTGACAATACCCGAGGGGCTACCAGAGACTGTTTGCAAACACCTGCAAGGACAGGACCAGGGACAATGACTTCAAACTGGAGCAGAGCAGATTGAGATTGGATGTGAGGAACAAGTTCTGCACCAGGAGGCTGCTGGAACACTGCAGCAGGTTGCTCAGGGAGGTGGCTGAGGCTCCAGCCCTGGAGATATTGAAGGTGAGGCTGGACAGGGCTCTGGGCAACCTGCTCTGGTTGGGGATGTCCCTGCTGAGTGCAGAGGGGCTTGGACTGGATGAGCTTTGGAGCTCCCTTCCAACCCAGACCATTCTGTGATTCTCTGATCTCCTTGGACAGCAGCACAGCCTTCAGGAGTGCCACCACCCCTCCCTGCTTGCTGAGGGTCCACTCAATCCCCTCCTCCAGGTCACCACTGAACAGAACTGGACCCAGCTCTGATCCCTGGGGCGCACCACAGGCCACCAGCTTGGCTCTGTGCTGCTGACCACCACCCTCTGAACTCGGAGAAGAAGGTAAAGAACTGGAGATGATTTAATTGACTGAAGATTATCTAATCAACAGAGAAACTCTGCTGCTGTCTGAGGGTTGGTTGGTTATCTGTTTGTTTTCCATGCCCAGGAAGCCCTGGAAGATGCTCTCATGGAGCTGGAAGCTGTGTGACAATGAATCCTCTTGGGAAGCTCAAGCTGACTTCTCTTGGGAGCAGCACCGAGGTTTGCCATCCCTCAATGTCTTCCATCTCCTTTTCAGAGCTTCATTTTCATCTCAAGCACCACGAGGGAAGTGAGAACCACAATTGGAGGGCTTTTAACAGCTCTCCCAGTGGGTTACATCCAGAGCTGAACTTCACACCCAGGAGCTGCACCTCGCCGGAACTCTCGTTCAAAGTTTCCAGCAGGTCGGAAGGGATCCTCAAAGGTCATCTTGTCCAAGCTGTGCCAGGATTCAGGAACCTGATTGTGTGAGGCACAGGGCTCTTTATTTTAGGCATTATTAGAGGCTTTCCAGGCTCTGAGAAGCAACCCTGCTAGGAGTTTAATTCTTCCTTTCACCCTACACGGTGCTTGCCCTTTCCGTATCGATCGGAGCCTTCTGCCTCGCAGAGATAAGTTGTGGAAGCAGCTGGGGAAGTTGCTGCACTTCTGCAGAGCTCCTGAACTGTGAAAAACAAACAAAAAAAGACCCCCAGAAAAGGGTTTGTGGAAGAAAATAAACCCCAAAATGCTCCAGGAGAGCAGAATGGCCATGGTGAGCTCATCAGGTTCCATGAGGACAAGCGCAGGGTGCTGCAGCTGGGGAGGGATAACAGCAGGCACCAGGGCAGGGGAGAGGCTGCCCTGATGGAGAGCAGCTCCATGGAGAGAGACCTTGGAGTGCTGGGGGGCAGCAGGTTGCCCTCATGGGCAACAACTTTTGCCTAATGTCTAATCTAAATCTACACCACTCTGCTGAGACCACAGCTGCAGCTCTGGGGCCAGCTCTGGAGCCTCTGTTGCAGGAAGGCTCTGGAGGTGCTGGAAGGTGTCCAGAGAAGGGCCACGAGGAGGAGCAGAGGGCTGGAGCTGCTCTGCTGTGACTGAGAGAGTTGGGGTTGTGCAGGCTGGAGAGGAGAAGGCTCCCAGGAGACCTCATTGTGGCCTTGCAGGATCTGCAGGGGGCTCCAAGAAAGCTGGGGAGGGACTTGTGAGGCTGTCAGGGAGGGATAGGAGCAGGGGGTATGGAGCAAAACTAGAAATGGGGAGACTGAGATTGGCTGTGAGGAAGAAGTTGTTGCCCATGAGGGTGGTGAGAGCCTGGCCCAGGCTGCCCAGGGAGGTGGTGGAAGCCTCCTGCCTGGAGGTGTTTGCAGCCAGGCTGGAGGTGGCTGTGAGCAACCTGCTGTGGTGTGAGGTGTCCCTGCCCATGGCAGGGGTTGGGACTGGCTGAGCCTTGAGCTCCCTTCCAGGTCTGCCAATTTTCTGTGTCTCTCCAACTCCTTTCCCCTGTTCTCCCCAAGCCTTCTCCTGGTTACTTCTTGCTCACCAGAGGTGTGAAATGTTTGGCTCCTGAGTGCTTCCTTTTTCTCTGCTCATGAAGGGAATGTGAAAAGCTTTCCTCTGGCATGCCTTAGCCAGAGAGATTTCTTGGTGGCTAACTGCAGCCAGATAACACTTGGAGCTCCTAGCTAGACTTGATCTATAGCTCTCATTGAGTCAAGTCTGAAGAAAAATGGTTCAATACCTTAAAAGTAATTAAGACCTTTATCTGAGGAGCAGTTAAAATATGTGCTTAATTTAATGCAGGTACAGAATCCAATTGATTTAAGTGGGAATATTCATAAGCATTTAGTTAGGCACAAATTGCAGGAGCAGGAAGGGGAAGGAGTCTGCTCTCTGCCCAATTTTCCCTGGGATTCCCAGGTGGGAGTTTTGGTTTGGGGCCAGAAAGGGTTTTTTTCTCTTTTCCCTCCCTGCTCAGAGTAGCCTAAACCCAGGCTGTTCGGTTTGGCAGCTGCCACTCCTCTGCTTCTGGTCAAGTCAAGAGTGTGAAATGAATCATCCAGCATCCAGGCCTCTCCTTTTGCCAGCCCAGGCTGCAGCCTTGCTTTGACTTGGGAAAACAGAAGGTTAGGGGCAGGCTGGGGAGACCTCATTGCTCTCTACAGCTACCTGAAGGGAGGTTGGAGCCAGGTGGGGGTTGGTCTCTTCTCCCAGGCAACCAGCACCAGAACAAGAGGACACAGTCTCAAGCTGTGCCAGGGGAGGTTCAGGCTGGAGGTGAGGAAGAAATTCTTCCCAGAGAGAGAGATTGGCCCTTGGGATGTGCTGCGCAGGGGGGTGGTGGAGTCCCCATCCCTGGAGGTGTTCAGGAAAGGCTTGGATGTGGCACTTGGAGCCATGGTTTAGTTGTCAGGAGGTGTTAGGGATTAGGCAATAGGTTGGACTTGATGATCTCTGAGGCCTTTTCCAACCTGGCTGATTCTGTGACTATGCTTCTGTGGTTCTGTGATTCTTTGATTGTTTGATTCTATGTCAAACAGGCAGCAGCCTTTCAGGGAAGGGTTTGAGCCCTCCTAAATCCATAGCAATCTTTAGAAGTGCTTTAATCACTGCTCCAAGCTGCCTCCTTCAATCCATTATCAACTCTGCAGCTTCCCTCCCTTCTTCTGCAGGTAAAATTGGTCAATGGGTTGAGAGCAAAGCCTGGAACCCTTAGTTTCTACGCAGGACTCCCACCTGAATGCTGCCCTGCAAACTCTGAACCCTCTGCTGAGTTTGTTTAGTTGGTTTGGGGCTTTTGTGTGTGTTTGGCTTTCCTCTGTGTGTGGTTTTGCTTGGTTGGCTGTTTGATTGGTTTTGTTTTGTTCTGGACACTGTCTGAAGAGGAGCAGCTTGCATGTCGCAAGAAAGTTGGGGAGGGACTTTTGAGGGTGTCAGGGAGGGATAGGAGCAGGGGGGATGGAGCAGAACTGGAAATGGGGAGATTGAGATTGGCTGTGAGGAAGAAGTTGTTGCCCAGGAGGGTGGTGAGAGCCTGGCCCAGGCTGCCCAGGGAGGTGGTGGAAGCCTCCTGCCTGGAGGTGTTTGCAGCCAGGCTGGAGGTGGCTGTGAGCAACCTGCTGTGGTGTGAGGTGTCCCTGCCCATGGCAGGGGGTTGGGACTGGCTGAGCCTTGAGCTCCCTTCCAACCCTGACAGCTCTGTGGTTCTATTTGATTTATCTTTAATTTCTGCTTCTCCAAAGCTCATCCAGTCCCAACCCTCTGCACTCAGCAGGGACATCCTCAACTGGATCAGGTTGCCCAGAGCCCTGTCCAGCCTCACCTTGAAGATCTCCAGGGACGGAGCCTCAGCCACCTCCCTGGGCAACCTGCTGCAGGGCTCCAGCAGCCTCCTGGGGCAGAACTTGTTCCTCACATCCAATCTCAATCTGCTCTGCTCCAGTTTGAAGCCAATGCCCCTGGTCCTGTCCCTGCAGGCCTTTGGGAACAGTCTCTCTGTTGGCTTCTTGTAGTCCCTCCCCAGCTCTCCTGGAGCCCCTTCGGGTCCTGGCAGTCTGCTCTGAGGTCTCCCTGGAGCCTTCTCTTCCCCAAGCTGGTCACCCCCAGCTCCCTCAGCCTGTCCTCCTAGCAGAGCTTCTCCATCCCCCTGATCATCTTAGTGCCCTCCTCTGGCCCCTCTCCATGCTGGACATAACCTGAAAGACATATTTCAGTATATATGGGATTAAGCTGTAATTAGATAACCAACCCAAAAAGAAAAGAAAAGAAATCTTACCTCCAGTGTGTGATGCCAGCAGTGTCCCCAAGGCCCTGACATCTCTCAGCATTGATCTGAGCGGGGAGATGTGTCAGGAAGTGACAAGGGCATGCAGGCTCTGAGGCAGCCTGCATAGGGAGAGAGATTTGGAGCAGCCTTGCCTCTTGTGTTCTTCATAGTTCTGTTAAGCATGGAAACCACACCCCTGTCTGCCCTGCTGCTGCTGCCTCAGTCACACAGTTGGGATGGGATAGGATGGGATGGGATGGAATGGAATGGAATAGAATAGAATAGAATAGAATAGAATAGAATAGAATAGAATAGAATAGAATAGAATAGAATAGAATTAACCAGGTTGGAAAAGACCTTTGAGATCACCAAGTCCAACCTCTCACCCAACACCATCTGATCAACTCAACCATGGCACCAAGTGCCTCATCCAGGCTCTCCTTGAACACCTCCAGGGATGGGGACTCCACCACCTCCCTGGGCAGCACATCCCAATGGCCAATCTCTCTTGCTGGGAAGAATTTCTTCCTCACCTCCAGCCTGAACCTCCCCTGGCACAGCTTGAGACTGTGTCCTCTTGTTCTGGTGCTGGTTGCCTGGGAGAAGAGACCAACCCCCACCTGGCTCCAGCCTCCCTTCGGGTAGTTGTAGACAGCAATTAGGTCTCCCCTGAGCCTCCTCTTCTCCAGGCTAATTCCTGGCACTCTGCTCTTCCCCAGGTCATCTCCCCCACCCCCTTCATCCAGAGGGATTTGAATCTTTTAGTCTCTTTTTTTTCCTGTACCTATTAACCTGCTTCCAGCCCAAAGCTCCAGCAGGCAATTAGCCCAAAATGCTTCCAAAACCAAGAGGGAAGAACTCTTAATAGTGAGGAAATAGACAGCAGAAAGAGCTCCCAAAGCCTAAATATGTTCACAGTGCCAACAAGGAAAACAGACTCTGGTCCTAGCTGCTTTGTAGGCTGCTTTTGGACATATATTGAATCACAGAACTGTCAGGGTTGGAAGAGACCTCAAGGCTCAGCCAGTCCCAACCCCCTGCCACGGGCAGGGACACCTCACACCACAGCAGGTTGCTCACAGCCACCTCCAGCCTGGCTGCAAACACCTCCAGGCAGGAGGCTTCCACCACCTCCCTGGGCAACCTGTGCCAGGCTCTCACCACCCTCCTGGGCAACAACTTCTCCCTCACAGCCAATCTCAATCTCCACAATTCACTTTTGCTCTTCCTAGTTTCCACCTGACAGAATTGTTCAAGATAAACCAACAGAGGACTGATAAGGTAATGGTAAAATATTTTGGGATGGGACTGGTGGAACACTTTGGGATGGGACTGGTGGAGCATTTTGGGATGGGACTGGGGGAACACTTAGGGATGGGACTGGTAGAGCATTTTGGGATGGGTCTGGAGGAACACTTTGGGATGGGACTGGGGCAACATTTTGGAATGGGACATGGGGAACAACTTCTTCCTAACATCCAATCTCCATCTCCCCACTTCTAGTTTGCTCTTCCTAATTTCCACCTGATAGAATTGTTCAAGATAAACCAATAGAGGATTGGTAAGGTACTGATGAAATATTTTTGGATGGGGCTGGTGGATCACTTTGGAATGGGACTGGTGGAGCATTTTGGGATGGGACTGGAGGAACATTTTGGAGTGGAACTGGTGGAGCATTTTGGGATGGGACTGGAGGAACATTTTGGAGTGGAATTGGAGGAACATTTTGGAGTGGGACTGGAGGAACACTATGGGATAGGACTGGTGGAATATTTTGGGATGGGACTGGTGGAGCATTTTGGGATGGGACTGGAGGAACATTTTGGAATGGGGCTGTCAGCATTTCAGAGCAGGACTGATACAATGATTTGGACCGGGTCTGATATAACCTTTTCCTCCCCAACCTTTGTAATAACCCGAGGTGCAGCACCTTCTGGAAGCTGAGCCAACACAAAACCTCTCTTGCCTGAGGCAGGAGAGAGAAAGAAAGGCAGGCAGGTAGGTAGGTAGGTGGAAAAAAAGCCCCAAGCCCACAAGCCCTCAGTTAATTTCAATCCTGATGACAGGTTTTTTTTTCTCCCCTTCCTGTCGTTGGGCGAACAATAGTCTCCCGGAATTGACACGGAGAGGTAATGAATGAATGAAAGGAGAACTGAGTCACAGATGCACTTTGCAATCACTGGAGAACATCTCCACTCTCCCAGCCCAGATGCTATTAATACGTGTGTCAGCGGAGTGAAGTGAATCGCGGCGCGGCAGCGCGCTTGGAACACTTCAGGGAAGAAAATGAAGAAGATCCTCAGGGACAGACTTCTCTCTCTCTCTCTCTCTCTCTTTTTTTTCCCCCCACCCTCTCTTCATTATTCAGGCATTGTGCTACTTTTTTTTCTGTCTTCCCCCCCCCCCCCTTCCCCCCCCTCCCTTTATTTGTGTAAAGATTAAATTGCACATGATTTCTAATGTTTCTGCTCCTCCGACTGTCATAGGTCGATGACCTTCATGGAAGGGAGATAATAGATACATCGGCTGCCGGGGCGGGCAGGAGCTGTTCTTCCACAGCCCAGCACCTTCCTTTTGTTAGCAGTCGAAAGCAATTAAAGCAAAATACCAGAGGAGGTTGCCAGAGGATATTTAGGATTCCAGAGATTTTCAGCATTTTCTCTTCCTCACAGGTTTTCATTTTCTGTCCAGGCTCTCATCCCTCAGAGGCTCTTCTTGTTTCACCAAGCCTGCCTGCCTTTGGAGGTGGTTTGGCTGTGCTTTAGGGGTGAGCCTTGCAGAGTAGGGTTCTGGGTTGGCCCTGGGGATCCTGAGGCTCTGCTCCAGCCTGAATGTTGCTGTGTTTCGTATGTGACGCTCATTTCACATGGATGAGAGAGTCATGGAATGGTTCAGGATGGAAGGGACCCTAAAGATCACCTAGTTCCAACCCAAGCACTGTGGGCAAGGACACCTTCCTCTAGCCCAGGCTGATCCTCACATGTTTAGGATTCCAGAGATCTTCAGCATTTTCTGTTCCTCACAGGTTTTCATTTTCTGTCCAGGCTCTCATCCCTCACAGGCTTTTCTTGTTTCACCAAACCTGGCTGTGTTTGGAGGTGGTTTGGCTGTGGTGTTTGGGGCTGTGGTTTAGGGGTGAGCCTTGCAGAGTAAGGGTTTAGGAGGAGGCTTGATAGGGTGCTTGGTTGCATTAGGTGGTGTTGGATGATGGGTTGGACACGATGATCTTGAAGGTCTCTTCCAACCTGGTCTGGTCTATCCTATTCTATTCCATCCTATTCCATCCTATTCCATTCCGCTCCACTCCACTCCACTCCATTCCATTCCAGGTTGGATTTGATGATCCTGAACCTCTGGTCCAACCTTAATGTTTCAGTAGTTCATCTGTGATGCTCATTTCACATGGATGAGAGAGTCATGGAATGGTTTAGGATGGAAGGGACCCTAAAGATCACCTAGTTCCAACCCAAGCACTGTGGGCAAGGACACCTTCCTCTAGCCCAGCTTGCTCCTCATAATCCTTCTCTGAGCCAGCACTGTGCAGAGGTGGCCAAGAAGGCCACCAGCATCCTGGCCTAGTGCAGGAAGGCTGTGGCCAGCAGCAGCAGGGCAGTGCTGGTGCCCCTGGACTGGGCACTGGTGAGGCCACAGCTCGAATCCTGGGTTTAATCTGGGGGCCCTCACTCCAGGCAGGACATTGAGGTGCTGGAGCATGTCTGCAGGAAATCAAGATGTCCCTCTCCTGTCTTACATGGAGCTGGTCAATCACAGCCTGCACTGTACCTATCCTCTTCCCTCTCTCTTCTTCATTCTCCATTTCTTGTGGATCAGCAGCAGCAGGGAAGGGTTGGGGTCCCTGGACTGGGCACTGCTGAGGCTGCATCCCAAATCTTGGCATCAGTTCTGGGCTCCTTCCTCCAAGAAGGACATTGAGGAGCTGGAGCAGGTTCAGAGTAGGGCACCCAAGCTGGGGAAGGGTCTGGGGAACAGGACTGGGGAGGAGCAGCTGAGGGAGCTGGGGGTGTTCAGCCTGGAGAAGAGGAGGCTGAGGGAGACCTCCTTGCTCTCTGCAGCTCCCTGAGAGGAGGCTGCAGTGAGCTGGGGCTTGGGCTCCAGAGGTCCCTTCCAACCCTTCCCATTCTGTGGTATTCTTAGCTTTTAACAATCATATTTCTGACCTCACCTTTTGCCTTTTTCTTCCCTCAATTGTCTGCTTCTAATGATGCAACTTTGCCTCCTTGTCCTCCCCCAAGCAACTGAAACTCTTTGCACTAACTCTGCTGGGAGCTCAATCGCTTCCCTGAGCAGCCACCACCCCTCTTTATCTGCATTATGGAGGACCTCATTTGTTTCTCCTGATCATTCTCCCATCTCTGACAGAATAATTCTTCCTCCTCTGCAGTTCTCTACCTTTGTTTTCCCTTTCTTAGGCGCTGCTTTAATGTTGAGGGCTCTGACAGTTCTCTCTTCCTCCTGCTGAAACCCTCTCTCCAGACTATTCAGGTTTACAGCTTCCACATCCACCTGATTTGAGGCTTCATCATTTTTCTGTCCTTTCTTTGCCTTTTTGTTTCTTTATTCATCCTGTTTCTATAATCCAGTTCTTTGCTTTAGGAAATGAAATAATCAGTAGGTCGAGAGGGGAAAAGACCTGGGGGTGGGGGGCAGTCCTGGGGGTGGGAGGCTGACCCTGAGCCAGCAATGTGCTCTGGTGGCCAAGGAGGCCAAGGGCAGCCTGAGAGGGATTAGAAGGGCTGTGGTCAGTAGGTCAGAGAGGTTCTCCTCCCCCTCTGCTCTGCCCTGCTGAGGCCACAGCTGGAATCTTGTGTCCAGTTCTGGGCCCCGCAGCTCAAGAAGGAGCTCAGGGAAGTGCTGGAGAGAGTCCAGCACAGAGGCACAGAGATGCTGCAGGCAGTGGAAGATCTTCCTCAGGAGGAGAGCCTGAGGGAGCTGAGGGCTCTGGAGCTTGGAGAGGAGGAGCCTGAGAGGTGAGCTCCTGGCTGGGGCTAAAGCTGTGCAGGGGCAGTGCCCAGAGGCTGGAGCCAGGCTCTGCTGGGGGCTGCCCAATGCCAGCCCAAGGGGCAGTGGTGGAAGCTGAGGCAGAGGAAGTGCCATGGGAACAGGAGGAAGGATTTCTTCCCTGTGAGGTGTCAGAGGCCTGGAGCAGGCTGCCCAGGGGGTTGTGGAGTCTCCTTGTCTGGAGCTATTCCAACCCCACCTGGATGTGTTCTGTGTGAGCTGCTCTGGGTGACCCTGCTCTGTCAAGGGCTTGGACTGGATGAGCTCTGGAGGTCCCTCCCAGCCCCTAACACTCTGTGCTTCTGTGAAATCCTGGTGTAGGAAGACACCTACAGGTCTCTGAGGCAGTGTGAATGCCACACAGGATCTGTGAGCTGAAAATCTTGGAGAGGTTTTGACCAGGACTTGTAGTGGTAGGATGAGAGGCAACGGCTTTGAGCTGGGAGAGGGCAGATTGAGGCTGGAGGGGGGGAAGAAATCCTTGGCAGTGAGGCTGGGGAGACACTGGCTCAGGCTGCCCAGGGTGGGTTGTGGCTGCCTTATCCCTGGAGGGGTTGAAGGGCAGGTGGGATTATTGTAAGCAAGAGAAGATCTTGCTCATGGTTTGGTGGCCATGGTGGTGTTGGGTTGGTGGTTGGACTGGGTGACCTTAGAGGCCTTTATCCAAGCATTTCTCTGACTGTTTTTCTCCCTGCCCCTCCTTTTGTGCCTCTCCTCCTCCCTTCCACCAGCCTCCCATGTAGCTTTGTTGCACCACCTCCAGATGGGACAGCTCAAAGCAAGCAGCAGCGTGGTGCCATCACCTCAGAACCTTCAAACCTCCAAACCCAGCTGCTTTGGGGCTCTCAAATTTCACCCCCCAGCCCCCACCCCCCTCTTTCTGTGGTTTTAATTTGCCTTCTCAGGCAGAAGCTCTTGCAGACAAGCAAAGTTTTGCTGTCTCCTGTTACAGCAGGGCTGTGTTTTGTGTTCCTGGAGATTTCTGTTAAGCCCTTTCAGTGTGTGAAGATTCATTTCAGTTTTGTTTGGAGCCTCTGTTGTTCATATCAGCTTCAAAAAACCCAACAACAACAACAAAAAAACCCCAACCAACAAACCTCTTTATGCATCCCTGTCAGCTCTCCAGAGATGGCTTCATTAGCATGACAATGGCAGCTGTCGACAGCCCCCGGGATGAGACCATCTTGATGTTGGCAAATGACTCCAGGCTTTGTCACGTAACTGGGTGACAAATCCCACCTTAGGGGGGGGTTGCTTGGGTAATTTGTCCTTCTCTAGGCCTCTCGCTGCCTGCCTGCACTGGAGCATCCTGCAGTGGCAGGGAGAGGGAGCTTTGACTTCATACAGGTCTTTAGCTCTTCCTTCCTCCCATCCTTTAACTCTTCCTCCCATCCTTTAACTCTTCCTCCCATCCTCCCATCCTTTAACCTTTCCTTCCTTCCTCCCATCCTCCCATCCTTTAACTCTTTCTCCCATCCTTTAACCTTTCCTCCCTTCCTCCCATCCTTTAACTCTTCCTCCCTTCCTCCCATCCTTTAGCCCTTCCTTCCTTCCTCCCACCCTTTAACCCTTCCTTCTGTCCAGCTCTGGACTCCCCAGTTCAAGTGGGACAGGGAGGTATCAGACAGAGCCCAGTGGAGAGTACAAGGATGCTGAAGGGCTGGGAATATCTGTGTGAGGAGGAGAGGCTGAGAGCCCTGGGGGTGGTTGGCCTGGAGAAGAGAAGGCTGAGAGAGGACCTGAACAATGGTTATAAACATCTGAGGGGTGGGGGGCAAGGAGAAGGGGCCAGGCTCATCTTTATTGTGCCCTGTGATAGGACAAGGGGCATCAGACACAAACTGGAGCCCAGGGAGCTCCATCTCAACCTGAGGAGAAACTTCTTTGTTTTGAGGGCACTGGAGCCCTGGAGCAGGCTGCCCAGAGGGGTTGTGGAGCCTCCTGCTCTGGAGACATTCTAACCCCACCTGGCTGTGTTCCTGTGTGGCCTGCCCTGGTTCACCCTGCTGTGGCAGGGGGGTTGGACTGGGTGATCTCCAGAGGTCCCTTCCAGCCCCTCCCATTCTGTGATGCTATGCTGAGCTGCTAGAGAAATGGGAGAGGCTGTGGACAGGAGATGAAGCCCAATCCTAGGCCCAAAGTTCTGCATGACCCCAAATGAGGTCATTTCAGTGGTTTCCTGTCTTTTGGGTTGTTGTTTGTTCCCCATCTATTGAAGGTTAGCTCTCCAAATGTGTGAGGCTTGGGAAGGAGATGTCCTCTATCCAGGTGTGGTGGATTTTCTTGCATGGTCCCCTGCCAGCCTGTAAAGCCTCAGCAATCAATAAGGGGCAATGGGAATTCTATAGCTGTCATTAAGTGGAGTGTTTATTAATTCTCAATTAAGCTGCTAATCAGTCTTCCCTCTGCACCAACCCTGAAAAAGGTGCAAGGGAGCCAGGTGGCATCTGAGGCATTCTGAGCAGGGTGGGATCCTGGTGAGGCCACACATGGAGTATTGTGTCCAGGTTGGGGCTCCCCAGGTGAAGAGAGACAGAGAGCTGCTGGAGAGAGTCCAAGGCAGAGCCAGGAGGAGGATTTGGGGGCTTGAGCATCTCCCCTGTGAGGAGAGACTGAGAGCCCTGGGGCTGTTGAGTCTGGGGAGGAGAAGGCTGAGAGGGATCTGATCAATGTCTATCAATAGCTGAGGGCTGGGGGTCAGGTGGAGGGGGGGAAGCTTTTTTGGGTGGTGCACAGCAATAAACCAAGGAGCAATGGAGACAAACTTGACCAGAGAAGGTTTCAGCTCAACATGAGGAGAAACTTCTTTGGTGTGAGGGTGACAGAGGCCTGGAGCAGGCTGCCCAGAGAGGTTGTGGAGTCTCCTGCCCTGGAGCCTTTCCAACCCCCCCTGGATGCCTTCCTGTGCAGCCTGCCCTGGGTGATGCTGCTCTGGCAGGGGGTTTGGACTGGCTGATCTCTGGAGCTCCCTTCCACCCTCTAAGGTTCTGAAATGGCAGCTTCCCAGGAAATACTCTCTAGAGCTGGCACCTTCCCAGGAGATGCCCTCCAGAACTGGCACCTTCCCAGGAAACCTTCTCTAGGGAAGGCTGCATGGCTCTGTGCACGGAGTGCTTTTAGACTTCAAATCATGGAATCACAGAATGGGGCAGGCCAGAAGGGAGCTCCAAAACTCATCCAGTCCAACCCCTCTGCACTCAGCAGGGACATCCTCAATTAGATCAGGTTGCCCAGAGCCCTGTCCAGCCTCACCTTGAACATCTCCAGGGATAGATGGAGCCACAACCACCTCCTTGGGCAACCTGTTGGAGGGTTCCAGCAGCCTCCTGGTGCAGAACTTCCTCACATCCAATCTCAATCTGCTCTGCTCTAGTTTGAAGTCGCTGTCCTTGGTCCTGTTCCTGCAGGCCTTTGGGAACAGTTCCTCTGCAGATTGCTTGTAGCCCCCTTCAGGTACTGGATGGATGCTCCAAGGTCTGCCTGGAGCCTTCTATTCTCCAGGCTGAATATAACCAGCTCCCTCAGCCTGTCCTCAGAGGAGAAAGGCTACAGACCCCCTGAGCATCTTCAAGCCCCTCTTCTGGACCCTCTCCATCAGGTCCATGACCTTCCTGTGTTGATGGCTCCACAGCTGGATGCAGCACTGCAGGTAAGGACCATGGCCCTTGACTGGCTGTGTAGCCTTTTATGAAGGATATTTCTGATCCTTCTGATAGGAAATGGCATCAAAAAGAGGATGGAAAAGCTTCCCTTTAGTAACCCTGAGAATCTGCTCCAGTTTGAAGCCATTGCCCCTGGTCCTATCTCTGCAGGTCTCCTCTCCTGCCTTCCCCTCTCCTCCCTTCCCCTCTCCTCCCTTCCCCTCTCCCCCTTCCCCTCTCCCCCTTCCCCTCTCCCCCCTTCCCCTCTCTGCCCTCTCCTCTCCTCCCAGCATGCTGGTGGAGGTCTCACAGCCCAGCAGGACGCCTGCAGCAGGGCAGGGCAGGGTGTCTGGCCGGGCTGTGTGGGCCTGGCAGTGTCCCTGGCAGCTGCCAGCTCGTCCCTGGGCGGCAGGATGAAGCCTGTAAAGCTTTATAGAATTATTGTATTAAGGGCCCCGTGCCTCCGCGCGCTGCCGCTGCTGGGGGATCAATGCAGAGATCATTTCAGAAATGAATAGGAAGTATTGATCCTCCCTTCTTCGGTGGAGGCCTTATCAGAGAAGAGGGGGGGAAGGGGGTGGGTGGGGGGAGGGAAGCAGCAGCAGCCTCCTGGAGATGATAACTTCAATGTCATTTATGATGATATGATACAGGTAGGGCAGGGCAGCAACTGCAGCGGAAGGCTGAGTGGAGTCACTATGCACTTCACTTAGTTAGCTTTGGCCCTTCCCTCTTCCCTCCCTTTCCTCTCCTTCCCTCCCTTTCCTCTCCTTCCTCCCTTTCCTCTCCTTCCCTCCCTTTCCTCTCCTTCCCTCCCTTTCCTCTCCTTCCCTCCCTTTCCTCTCCTTCCCTCCCTTTCCTCCCCTTCCCTTCCCTTCCCTTCCCTTCCTTCCTTCCTTCCCTTCCCTTCCCTTCCCTTCCCTTCCTTCCCTTCCCTTCCCTTCCTTCCCCTTCCCTTCCCTTCCCTTCCCTTCCCTTCCCTTCCCTTCCCTTCCCTTCCCCTTCCCTTCCTTCCCTTCCTTCCCTCCCTTCCCTCCCCTCCCTTCCCTTCCCTCTCCTTCCCTCCCCCTCCCTTCCCTTTCCTCTCCTTCCCTCTCTTCCCCCCCTTCCCTCTCTTCCCCTCCCTTCCCTCTCTTCCCCTCCCTTCCCTCCCCTTCCCTTTCCTCTCCTCCCTTCCCTTTCCTCTCCTCCCTTCCCTTTCCTCTCCTCCCCCCCTTTCCTCCCCTCCCCTCCCTTTCCTCCCTCCCTTCCCTTTCCTCTCCTCCCTCCTTCCCTTCTCCCTCCCTCTCTCTTCCCCTCCCTCCCCTCTTCTCCCTCCCTCCCCTCTTCTCCCTCCCTCCCTCTTCTCCTTCCCTCCCCTCTTCTCCCTCCCTCCCCTCTCTCCCTCTCTCCTTCCTTTCCCCCCCCTTCTTTTTTTCCCCCTTCCCCCTCCCCCTTTGTTTTTTTTCTTTCCCCTTTTCTCCCCCCCCTTTGGTGGGGTTTGGTGGAGGGTTGGGCCGGGGGTGGGGTGTTGCTGGGGGGGGGGGGTGTGGGATGTCGTTTGCCGGGTAATAAATCACAATCTGTGTAATTTTTAGAACGGAACAGATGTTGGCAGCAGTTCAGGGCAGTCCCTGGGAGAGCTGGAAATGACCAGGGGAGGGCAGCGCTCGGCAGCCGACCCCTCCTGAATGATTGGCCCTTACTTGCTTCTGACATTCAGGTGACCTTGGGGCCGCTGCTGGCAGCTGCTGGTTAATTTTCCTCGCTGAGGACACAGTTTAACTTTCTATCTGTCTGCCAATTACCTGACACTCTCAACTCATCACCTCCCATTTTTTTACATTATCGGAGGCCCCTCCACGTTTTGACACTTTGCCTTTTTTTTCCTCCCCAACCCCCCCCTTATTTTTTTCTTTTTAAAGCAACTCTTCAAGGGATTTGATTCCCCCACCCCGTTATTTATTCCTTTGGCTGGCTGCTGAGCCATCTCTCTGCCAACCAAACCCCAACCTCCCTCTCTCTTTTATTTTGACACCCCAACAAACGGCGAGCTCACCTGGGTGGGAGGCGAAGCAGCACAGGGAGGGTGGGGGAAGAGTAGCAAAGCTTCCTCTCAGCTCAGCAAGGAGAGGTCATCGGGGGGGGGGCAAAAATATACTCCTATCAATCAATTTTTTAACCTATTTTGATTCATTTTCATTTATTTTATCGATTTTAAAATATTTTTTATCTCTTTTTAATGTGTTTTGATATTGTGGTGCTGTGATACTGTGGTACTGAGGCACTGTGATACTGTGGTACTGTGATATTGTGGTGCTGTGGTACTGCAATGCTATGGTGCTGTGGTGCTGTGATACTGTGGCACTGTGATACTGTGGTACAGTGGTGCTGTGATACTGTGGTACTGTGGTACTGTGATACTGTGGTGCTGTGGTACTGCAATGCTATGGTGCTGTGGTGCTGTGATACTGTGGCACTGTGATACTGTGGTACAGTGGTGCTGTGATACTGTGGTACTGTGGTACTGTGATACTGTGGTGCTGTGGTACTGCAATGCTATGGTGCTGTGGTGCTGTGATACTGTGGCACTGTGATACTGTGGTACAGTGGTGCTGTGATACTGTGGTGCTGTGGTACTGTGGTACTGTAATGCTATGGTGCTGTGGTACCGTGGTACTGTGATGCTGTGGTGCTGTGGTGCTGTGGCACTGTGATACTGTGGCACTGTGGCACTGTGATACTGTGGTTCTGTGGTACTGTGGTGCTGTGATACTGTAGTACTGTGGCGCTGTGGTACTGTGGCGCTGTGGTACTGTGGCGCTGTGGTACTGTGGCGCTGTGGTACTGTAATGCTGTGATGCTGTGGTACTGTGATGCTGTGGCACTGTAATGCTGTGATGCTGTGGTGCTGTGATGCTGTGGCACTGTGATACTGTAGCACTGTGGTGCTGTGATACTGTGATGCTGTGATGCTGTGGCGCTGTGATACTGTAGCACTGTGGTGCTGTCATACTGTGATGCTGTGATGCTGTGGCGCTGTGATACTGTAGCACTGTGGTGCTGTCATACTGTGATGCTGTGATGCTGTGGCGCTGTGATACTGTAGCACTGTGGTGCTGTCATACTGTGATGCTGTGATGCTGTGGCACTGTGATACTGTAGCGCTGTGGTGCTGTCATACTGTGATGCTGTGATGCTGTGGCACTGTGATACTGTAGCGCTGTGGTGCTGTGATACTGTGGTGCTGTGATGCTGTGGCGCTGTGGTACTGTGATGCTGTGGTACTGTGGTGCTGTGGTGCTGTGGTACTGTGATGCTGTGGCGCTGTGGTACTGTGATGCTGTGGCGCTGTGGTACTGTGATGCTGTGGTACTGTGATGCTGTGGCGCTGTGGTACTGTGATGCTGTGGCGCTGTGGTACTGTGATGCTGTGGCGCTGTGGTACTGTGATGCTGTGGTACTGTGATGCTGTGGCGCTGTGGTACTGTGATGCTGTGGTACTGTGATGCTGTGGCGCTGTGGTACTGTGATGCTGTGGTACTGTGATGCTGTGGTACTGTGATGCTGTGGCGCTGTGGTACTGTGATACTGTGGTGCTGTGATGCTGTGATCCTGTGGTGCTGTGATCCTGTGGTACTGTGATCCCGTGATGCTGTGGTGCTGTGGCACTCTGATCTATTTCTAGCACCTTTTTCCTCTATTTTTGCTACATTTTAGACTTAAATGCATTTTTATTTCTCTTTTTTATGCCTTTTAAATCCATCTTTGCCTATTTTGATAGATTTCAGAAAGGTTTCTCTCTTGGAGAGGCTTTTTAGGAGGTTTTAATGTCTTTTTTAAGTCTATTTTAACATCTCTTTTTTTATAGCTTTTAAATCTCTTTCTCTTGATTTTTATTTTTTTTTTTTTAGAGCTGTGATGCATTTTTAAATGTTTGGAGAGATTTTTAAGAGGTTTTAAGAGATTTATTTTTTTTAAATATAATTTCAGGCTGGGCAGCTGGGCAGAGGCCAAGGGCAGGAGATTGAACACAGCCAAGTGCCAGGGGCTGCACATTGGCCACAACAACCCCAGGCAGTGCTACAGGCTGGGGTCAGAGTGGCTGAGAGCAGCCAGGCAGAGAGGGACCTGGGGGTCCTGGTTGATGGTAGGCTGAACATGAGGCAGCAGTGTGCCCAGGCGGCCAAGCAGGCCAATGGCATCCTGGCCTGCATCAGGAACAGTGTGGCCAGCAGGAGCAGGGAGGTCATTCTGCCCTGTGCTCAGCACTGGTTAGGCCACACCTTGAGTCCTGTGTCCAGTTCTGGGCTCCTCAGGTTAGGAAGAAGGTTGAGCTGCTGGAAGGTGTCCAGGGAAGGGCAACAAAGCTGGGGAGGGGTCTGGAGCACAGCCCTGGGAGGAGAGGCTGAGGGAGCTGGGGTTGCTTAGCCTGCAGAAGAGGAGGCTCAGGGGAGACCTTCTTGCTCTCTCCAACTCCCTGAAGGGAGGTTGTAGACAGGCAGAGGTTGGTCTCTTCTCCCAGGCAGCCAGCATCAGAACAAGAGGACACAGTCTCAGGCTGTGCCAGGGGAGGTTTAGGCTGGAGGTTAGGAAGAAGTTCTACACAGAGAGAGTGATTGCCCATTGGAATGGACTGCCTGGGGAGGTGGTAGAATTGCCATCACTGGAGGTGTTCAGGAGGAGACTTGATGGGGTGCTTGGTGCCATGGGTTAGTTGATTAGGTGGTGTTGGATTGGTTGATGGATTGGACATGATGATCTTGAAGGTCTCTTCCAACCTGGTCTATCCTATCCTATCCTATCCTATCCTATCCTATCCTATCCTATCTTATCCATTCCATATCTTTTTATAGATTTTAAATCTATTTGTCTTTATTTTTGTAGTTTTTATGCCTTTTAATTGTTTTAATGTATTTGTGATAGGTTTTAATGGATTTCAATAATCTATATTAGAGTTAGAGAATTTTTTAATCGATTTTTCTTTATTTTTATAGATTTGATCTATTTTTATTAGGGTTTTTTATCTATGTCTAATATGTTTGAAATATATCATAGTATCAGTCAGGGTTGGAAGGGACCACAAGGATCATCTAGTTCCAACCCTCCTGCCATGGGCAGGGACACCCCACACTGTATCAGGCTGGCCAGAGCCTCATCCAGAGCAGAGCAGCTCCAGCCCTCTGCTCCTCCTCCTGGCCCTACTCTGGACACCTTCCAGCACCTCCAGACCCTTCCTGGCACAGAGGCTCCAGAACTGGCCCCAGAGCTGCAGCTGTGGTCTCAGCAGAGTGGAGCAGAGGGGCAGAATCCCCTCCCTGGCCCTGCTGGCCACACTTCTCTTGCTGCAGCCCAGGCTCTGCTTGGCTCTCTGGGCTGCAAGTGCTCACTGCTGGCTCCTGTGGAGCTTCTCCTCCCCCAGCACCCCCAAGGCCTTTTCTCCAGGGCTGCTCTCCAGCCAGTCCCTGCCCAGCCTCTGTCGGTGCCTGGCATTGCCCCGACCCAGCTGCACGGTTTTGAGTGAAGATCTTGCCTGCACTTCTCGGCACCATCCATCCTGCTGCCCAAGCATGAATAAACTAATTGTGGTTTAAGTAGCATGCTTGGTAAAGAATTAGGCTGCTTTGTGCGAATGGAGCTGTGATTTATTCATCATCTCAGCCATTGTTGGCTGTGGAATGTGCTGAGGAGCAGACTCCTTAGTCACCCTCTCTATTGATACGAACAGAGCCATTACAATGCGATCATTGTTGGACCTGGAGCTGATGTGACTTGAACAAGGCTGCTTGATCGGTGAGGGCTCAGCTCAGGAGGCAATCAGAGTGGTAGGACTTGGAAGAGACTCCTGAAGATCTCTTGAGTCCAATCTAAGGTGGTCTGCTCCGTGCAATGTGTTTCTCCCTTGCAACAACTGCAGGCTAACCACCCCCAGGGCTCTCAGCCTCTCCTCCTATCCCTCCATCATCCTCATAGCCTCTGCTGGACCCTCTCCAGCAGTTCCCTGGCCCTCTTAAACTGATGAACCCAGTATCATCCCATCCCAAGATGCCACTGAAAAGATCCTGGCCCCTTCTTCTTGCCCCCTCCACTGTTCAGATATCTGCAAACATTGCTCAGATTCCCTCTCAGCCTTCTCTTCTCCAGGCTCTCAGCCTCCCTTCCTCACACAGATGTTCCAGGCCCTTCAGCATCTTCACAGCCTCTTAGATGGATTCTCTCCAGTAGTTCCCTGTTCCTCTTGAACTTGGGAGCCCAGTATCATCCCACAAAATTTTGTATATGCCCTCAGAGGACATCACTGAAAAGAGCCTGGCCCCTTCTTGCCCCTCACCCTTCAGCTATCTGTAACCATTGCTCAGATCCTCTCTCAACTTTCTCTTCTCCAGAGAGGAGATTCTGACACTTTGCTCTGCTGAGACCTCCCCTGCAGTGCTGTGTGCAGCTCTGGAGCCCTCAGCACAGGAAGGACCTGGAGCTGATGGAGAGGCTCCAGAGGAGGCCAGGAAAATGCTCAGGGGGTTGGAGCAGCTCTGCTGTGAGGACAGGCTGAGGGAGGTAGGGGTGTTCAGCCTGGAGAAGAGAAGGATCTAGGGAGACCTCAGAGCAGCCTGCCAGGACCTGAAGGGGCTACAAGAAGGCTGGAGAGAGACTGTTTGCAAAGGCCTGCAGGGACAGGACCAGGGACAATGACTTCAAAGTAGAGCAGAGCAGATTGAGATTGGATGTGAGGAACAAGCTCTGCACCAGGAGGCTGCTGGAACACTGCAGCAGATTGCCCAGGGAGGTGGCTGAGGCTCCAGCCTTGGAGACCTTCAAGGTGAGGCTGGACAGGGCTCTGGGCAACCTGCTCTGGTTGGTGATGTCCCTGCTGGGTGCAGAGGGCTTGGACTGGATGAGCTTTGGAGCTCCCTTCTTTGATTCTATAATCTTTCAGCCTTTCCCTCCTCACACAGATATTCCATTCCCTTCAGCATCCTCCTAGCCTCTGTTGGGCCTTCAGCATCCTCCACTGGACTCTCTCCAGCAGGCCTCTGTCCCTCTTGAACTGGGGATCCCCAAACTGGCCACAGGGTTGCAGGAGTGGTCTCAGCAGGGCAGAGCAGAGGGGGAGGAGAACCTCCCCAGCCCTGCTGGCCGCACTTCTGCTGCCCCCCAGGGTTACCACGGGCCCCTAGGTGGGAAAGGCTTTGGTCTCCTTTGCCCAGCCCTGCCTTTTCTGATCCTTTTGGCTTCCTGCTTGCTTTGCTTTTTGTTTTGTGGTTGGGGTGCAGAACTCCAGGTCCCTTTTGTTACCACTCCTGGAGGAAAGAGAGAGAGAGAGAGATAATGTCAGCACCGGGCTTGTTGTTTCTTTATTTGCCTTTAATCTGCAGCTAATGTGAACGAATGGAGCTTTGCAGCAGCCCTACAGAGAATCTTCCTCCTCCCCCCCCCCCCACCTTCTCCCTCCCCATGCTTTGTTCATTGTTTAGCCCCCTTCAAATGCAGTATTTATCAGGCTGCAGAGCAAAACTATGTGCATGCCATATCATTACTAGCTCAGGGGGAATCATTCCAAGCAATGTAATTTACTCAATATTGGTCAGTTTGACTCCTGACCCTGCTCCCCTGACGGTGTATCCTTGGCAACCCCTTGATGGGTGTTAAGTCAGGATGGTGCTTATTGGTCTCATCTGTGACAGCTTGCTAAGGGCTGCTGCTTAACATAGCTTGGGCTCTTCAAAGGAAAATTAAAAAGCCAATAATATGCTGGGTGTCTGATCAGGCTGCTGCTTATACAAGCACAGAGACAGCAACTGGGGCTGGCAGTGCTGAGAATCAGAGTGCTCAGGCTCAGATGGAGGGATTTAGAAACATAAATAATAAAAGCTCGTGGGGTGCAGCTGGGAGGGAAAACCAATTCCATTTTGGGACAATATTCCCAGGAAAATGTAAAACTCCAATGAGACTTTGGCTTGTGGTTCGGATTTACAGGAGGAGGGAAGCAGGAACTTCAGTGCTGAGAATCTGATTTTCTATTTCAAATGGAGGGGGGAAGAAAAAGCCTGTGAGGGAAAGCTGATGAGGAAAACCAACTCCATGTGGGGACAATATTCCCAAGAAAACCTGGAATCCAATAATAGTTCGGCTTCTGGTTTGGATTTACAGGAGGAGGGAAGCAGGAACCTGGATTTTCTATTTCAAATGGAGGGGAGGAAAAAAAAAAGCTTGTAGGGTAAAGCTGATAAGGAAAGAGAATTCCATTTTGGGGCAGTATTCCCAAGAAAACCTAGAATCCAATAGTAGTTTGGTTTGTGGTTTGGATTTACAGGAGGAGGGAAGCAGGAACCTGGATCTTCAGTGCTGAGAATCTGATTTACTATTTCACATGGAGGCAGGGGGAAGAAAAAGCTTGTGGGGTAAAGCTGAAAAGGAACAAGAATTCCATTTTGGGGCAATATTCCCAAGAAAACCTAGAATCCAATAACAGTTTGGCTTCTGGTTTGGATTTACAGGAGGAGGGAAGCAGGTCCCTGGATTCTCAGTGCTGAAAATCTGATTTCCAAATGCAAGTGGAAAGAAACAAAAAGAGCCTGTGGAATGAGGTTGGAAAGGAAGAACAGTTCTGACTTGGGACAATATTCCCAGATATTTCCTGTGCCAGGAAGGGTCTGGAGGTGCTGGAAGGTGTCCAGAGGAGCAGAGGGCTGGAGCTGCTCTGCTGTGAGGACAGACTGAAGGAGTTGGGGTTGTGCAGGCTGGAGAGGAGAAGGCTCCCAGGAGACCTTCCTGAGGCCTTCCAGCATCTGCAGGGGGCTCCAAGAAAGCTGGGGAAGGACTTTTGAGGGTGTTGGGTAGAGACAGGACTGGGGGGGATGGAGCAAAACTAGCAGTGGGGAGACTGAGATTGGCTGTCAGGAAGAAGTTGTTGCCCATGAGGGTGGTGAGAGCCTGGCCCAGGCTGCCCAGGGAGGTGGTGGAAGCCTCCTGCCTGGAGGTGTTTGCAGCCAGGCTGGAGGTGGCTGTGAGCAACCTGCTGTGGTGTGAGGTGTCCCTGCCCATGGCAGGGGGGTTGGGACTGGCTGAGCCTTGAGCTCCCTTCCAAGCCTGACAATTCTGTGATTTTGTGCAAGCAGAGCAAGAGGAACTTGAATCTTCAGGGCTGAAAATTTGCTTTCCAATGTCCAATAGAAACAAACAAACCAAAAGAGCAGAGCTTGTGGAATGAAGCTGGCAGGGAAAAACAATTCAGACTTGAGACAGCACTCAGAAGAATATCCCAAATCCAGTGACAGGTTGGGGTCTGATTTGTATTCAGACAAGCACAGAAACAGTAACCTTTATTTTCAGTGCTGTAAAATCTGCTTTGCAAATTCAAATAGACACAAAACAGAACCAAAAGCTTCTGAATTAGGTTGGAAAGGGGGGAAGAAAAAAAACTTACTTCTGATTTGGGACAATGCTCAGAAGAGAACTCCAAAATCCAATCAGAGGCTGGATTCTGCCTGATGTTTGTGGAAGCACAGCAAAGGGCAACTTGAATTTGCAGTGCTGAAAATCTGACTGCCAGCCTCACATGCAGGGGGGATAAAAACAGTGAGCTGGAAAGGAACAGCATCAAATAAAAATACTCTGGGTTTGGGGATAATATTCAAAGGGAAATGAATGTGGGGATTCAGGAGCAAGTTCTGCACCAGGGGGCTGGGGCTGTTCAGCCTGGAGAAGAGAAGGCTCCAGGGGGAACTAATAGCAGCCTGCCAGGACCTGAAGGGAGATACGAGAAGGCAGCAGAGGGACTGCTCCCAAAGGACCAGGGGCAATGGTTTGAGATGAGAGCAGAGCAGATTGAGATTGGATGTGAAGAGCAAATTCTGCACCAGGAGGCTACTGGAACACTGCAGCAGGTTGCCCAGGGAGGTGGCTGAGGATCCATCCCTGGAGATCTTCAAGGTGAGGCTGGGCAGGGCTCTGGGCAACCTGATCTAGCTGGGGATGTCCCTGCTGAGTGCAGGAGGCTTGGTCTGGATGAGCTCTGGAGGTCCCTTCCAACCCAAACCTTTCTGTGATCATCCAGGCACGGGGTTGTGTTCGTGAGCCATTTGGGAGCTCTTCAGCTTCCATTGCTGGCTGCAAATCTCAGAGGTGGAAGGTGAGAATTGTCCTCCAGGCATGTAGAATAGAATCATGGAATTGTGTGGGTTGGAAAAGACCTCTAAGATCATTGAGTCCAAGCCCACCATGGCCACCAAACCCTGGCCCAGATGCCATGGCCACAGGTCTCTAGAACCCCTCCAGGGCTGGGGACTCCACCACCTCCCTGGGCAGCCTCTGCCAATGCAAATCTCCCATCTAGAACAGGTCTAGAAGCTCCCAGCTGGCCATGAGGAGGATTCCCCTGCTGCCTGCTGGGGATGGCAAAGTTAAGAGCAGAAGGTGGCTAAGCCTGCTGAGCACACCTCAAGAGCTGACCTAACATTCAGCTGCCTGCCAGGGGCTCACAGAACCACAGAATGGTTTGGGTTGGGAAAGGTCTCTGAGAGCATCCAGGCCAACACCAACCCAACCCCACCATGGCCATCAAACCCTGGCCCCAAGTGCCATGGCCACAGGTTCCTTGAACCCCTCCAGGCTTGGGGACTCCACCACCTCCCTGGGCAGCCTCTGCCACTCCCTGACCACTCTTGCAGCAAAGACATTTCTCCTCCTCTCCAACCTAACCCTCCCCTGGCACAATTTCAGGCCAGTTCCTCTGGTTCCATCACCTGATGCCAGGGTGCTGTATACACCACTGCAAAGCTCTCTAGAGTACATTAGTGTGAGTGAGAGGAGACCTTGCTCATGGGTCTAGGAGCAAGTCCCCTGGATTCTTTTCCAGGGTGTGTAGCATTTGTAGCTGTGAAAAGAAGCAGCTGCACAAATTGAAGCAGGAAAGTCCTCCTGTGTTTTTCCTCTCTGCCATAATAGAGGTGATGGGGAGCCAACAAAACGTGGTGAGGAGTGTTTCTGGAAGGGGACTCTGACCACACAGCTCAGGCCGTTTGACTTTCCTCTAAGATCTTGGGGAGACACTGGCACAGGCTGCCCAGGGAGGCTGTGGATGTTCCCTCCCTGGAGGTGTTCAGGGCCAAGTTGGATGAGGCCTTGAGCAACCTGTGCTGGTGGAGTTGTCCCTGCCCACAACAGGGGGCTTGGAACTGGATGATCCTGGAGATCCCTTCAATCCCAAACCATTCACTCTTTTCTCCCTCCCTTTCCCCTCTTTTCCCCCCTCTTTCCCCTGTTTTTCCCCCTCTTCCCCTCTTTTTCCCCCTCTTTCCCCTCCTTTCCTCCTTCTTCCCCTCTTTTCCCCCCATTTCCCCTCTTTCCCCTCCCTCTTTTCCCCTCTTTCCCCCCACTCATTCCCCTTTCTTATCTCCTCTTCCCCTCTTTTTTCCCCTCTCTTTCCCCTCTTTTTTCCCCTCTCTTTCCCCTCTTTTTCCCCTCTCTTTCCCCTCTTTTTCCCCCTCTTACCCTCTTTTTCCCCCTCTTCCCCCTCTTTTGACCCCTTTCCCCTCTTTCCTCCCCTTTCCCTCCCTCTTTCCCCTCTTCCTCCCCCTCTTCCCCCTCTGTTCCCCCCTCTTTCCCCATCTCTTTCCCCTCTTTTTCTCCCCTCTTTCCCTCCCTCTTGCCTTTTGGCACAACTCAGGAGCAAGGAGCAATGCCGTGCAGCCTGTGTCTGGGGCTGAATTTACCAGGAACGAGAGAGTGGTTTTAGCAAGCCCAACTTGTCTGGGAAGATTGAAGTGCTGAGACTAGCCTTTCATCAACACACTCAGACACACACACACACCCCGAGTGAGGCTCCCAGCACTCCCTGCCAGCAGCCAGACACCACCTAACCAACCCAAAGTTGGGAGGAGAGGGCACTTTATCAAGGAGCCTCCCCCTCCATCCTTCATTAAACGACAGAAAATTGCTCTTTGCTGACTTTTGTCAATGCAGCTTTCCCTCCCCGAAGCCCATTTGTTTCAGGTGCTAGCACAGAATATTGCAGCAATTTGCAGATTCTAAATGACAAATGTGTCGAAGTTTAGCCTCTTCTGAATCATTCTCTCGGTGCTTTGGTTTGGTTTTGTTTCAGGGGGGTTTTGTGTGTGTGTCTTTGTCCAAAGTACAGCAACTCCCACACCTGGGCTGGAATCTTCAGCCCTGAGGAGCTCTTCCTTGCCCCAGCAGCAAAACAACCCCGGAGCTGTGATCTCCTCTCGTTTGACCACGTCCCCAAGGCATTCTTTTGAGTTCTTTTCTTTTGTTTCGTTGTTTTTCCTTTGTCCAAGGTAAGTGTAATTCCCACACCTGGGCTGGAATCCTCAGCCCTGAGAAACTCTTCCTTCCTCCAGTAGTAAAACAACCCCGGAGCTGTGATCTCCTCTCGTTTGACAACATCCCCCAGGGATTATTTTGGTTTCTAAGTGTAATTCCCACACCTAGGCTGCAATCTTCAGCCCTAAGTGGCTCTCCCTTCCTCCACTAGTAAAACAACCCCGGAGCTGTGATCTCCTCTCGTTTGACAACGTCCCCAAAGGATTCTTTTGGTCATACCCCCCACCACCCCAAGCCTTTTCTGTCTCTGCTTTATGGGATAGATGTAAACCACTCAAAGCAGCAACAGAACAACTCCCTTCACTGCTTTTCCCTCCTCTGCTCCTTGTTGAATTGGTCATTTTATTAATTGCACTTAGAGGGAATGGAGATGAAAGGATTTCCTCTTTGTAATCCTTCTGCCTCTTTTCCCCCCCTTCTGCCTCATTTTTTCCTCCTCTCTCTTTCTTCCCCTTCTCTCTCCTTCTTCCCTTTCTCTCTCCTTCCCTTTCTCTCTCCTTCTTCCCTTTCTCTCTCCTTCTTCCCTTTCTCTCTCCTTCTTCCCCTTCTCTCTCCTTCTTCCCCTTCTCTCTCCTTCTTCCCCTTCTCTCTCCTTCTTCCCCTTCTCTCTCCTTCTTCCCCTTCTCTCTCCTTCTTCCCCTTCTCTCTCTTCTTCCCTTCTCTCTCCTTCTTCCCCTTCTCTCTCCTTCTTCCCCTTCTCTCTCCTTCTTCCCCTTCTCTCCTTCTTCCCCTTCTCTCTCCTTCTTCTTCTCTCTCCTTCTTCCCCTTCTCTCTCCTTCTTCCCCTTCTCTCTCCTTCTTCCCCTTCTCTCTCCTTCTTCCCCTTCTCTCTCCTTCTTCCCCTTCTCTCTCCTTCTTCCCCTTCTCTCTCCTTCTTCCCCTTCTCTCTCCTTCTTCCCCTTCTCTCTCCTTCTTCCCCTTCTCTCTCCTTCTTCCCTTCTCTCTCCTTCTTCCCCTTCTCTCTCTTCTTCCCCTTCTCTCTCCTTCTTCCCCTTCTCTCTCCTTCTTCCCCTTCTCTCTCCTTCTTCCCCTTCTCTCTCCTTCTTCCCCTTCTCTCTCCTTCTTCCCCTTCTCTCTCCTTCTTCCCCTTCTCTCTCCTTCTTCCCCTTCTCTCTCCTTCTTCCCCTTCTCTCTCTTTTTTCTTCTGTTTCTTTTCTTTCTTCTTTTTTTCTTCTGTCTCTGTTTTTTCCTTCTCCTTTTTCTTCTGCTTTTCCCCCTCCACTCTTTTTCCTTCTGCTTTTTTTCTTTCTCTTTTCCCCTCCTCCCTTTTCCCCCTCCTCTCTCCCTTTTCCCCCTCCTCTCTCCCTTTTCCCCCTCCTCTCTCCCTTTTCCCCCTCCTCTCTCTCTTTCCCCCTCCTCTCTCTCTTTTCCCCCTCCTCTCTCTCTTTTCCCCTCCTCTCTCTCTTTTCCCCTCCTCTCTCTCTTTTCCCCTCCTCTCTCTCTTTTCCCCTCCTCTCTCTCTTTTCCCCCTCCTCTCTCTCTTTCTCCCCTCCTCTCTCTCTTTTCCCCCTCCTCTCTCTCCTTTCCCCCTCCTCTCTCTTTTTCCCCTCCTCTCTCTCCTTTCCCCTCCTCTCTCTCTTTTTCCCCTCCTCTCTCTCTTTTTCCCCTCCTCTCTCTCTTTTTCCCCTCCTCTCTCTCTTTTTTTCCCCTCCTCTCTCTCTTTCCCCTCCTCTCTCTTTTTCCTCCTCTCTCTTTTTTGCTCTCTCTTTTCCCCCCTCTTCTCTCTCTTCCTTTCCCCCCTTCTGTCTCCTTCTATTTATTTGTTTGCTTATTTGTTTGTTTGTTTATTTATTTTAATATGAGTTTAAAATCCCCAACAATTTGGCACCGGGGCGGGGGGGGCAAGACTCTTTCTAAAGCACCTTTCAGGCCAGAAGGCCCTTTACAAATCGCAGGCAGCCAGTGGCTTTGTTAAGAGTTAACACTTTGATGGGGAGGATGATAATCAATGCAAATTATCGAGTCCTGCTCCTCTGCTGGCTGGAAGGGGATAATGTGGTGGAGTTGCTTGCAGCAGCCATTAGTTATTCATTCCCAGAAATCAGATGAATAACATTTATTTCAGTTTCCTCCCCCCCTGCCCCCCCTCTTGAAATTCTCTTTTCAAGGTGAGTTTGCAAACAGCGAATTACCACCTCAAGCCTCTGCAAGCTGGGTCCAGAGCTCCACATTCCCTCAGCTCCCAGCATTTACTTATGGCAGTTATTTTGCTTCCCCCTGAAATTTCTGTTTTCAAGGTGAGTTTGCCAAGAGGAATCCAAGAATGCAATAATCAGAGCTAAGAATTGAATTCTTAGCCTTGTTTCTTCATTCATTTATTTATTGTGTGGTTCCCTTCCCCCCCCGAAATTCTCTTTCCAAGGTGGATCTGCAAGGAGGGATTCACTGATCTGGGTCTCTGTGAGCTGTGTCCAGCTTTCCAGGCCTCAGCAGCTGCACAACATTTAATTGTTTAACTACTTCCCCCCCTTAAAGTCTACATGGAAGGGGAATTTGCAAGGAGGAATTTGCTCATTAAGGCTCCCTGCAAGTGGTGTGCAGGGATCCAGGTCTCAGCAGCTGCACAACATTCACCTGCTTAGTCATCCAGTTATTTATTTAGTCAGTCATTTATTCAGCCATTTATTCATCTATCAATTCAGCCATTTATTAATCCATTTATTAATCTATTTATTAATCCATTTATTTACCTATTTATTAATCCATTTAGAAACCTATTTTTTCATCCATTTATAAACTTATTAATTCACCCATTTATTAACCTATTCATTCATCCATTTATTTATCTACCAATTAATCCATTTATTAATCAATTTATTTATCTATTTATTCATCCATTTATTTATCTATTAATTAATCCATTTATTAATCCATTTATCTATTTATTTATCCATTTACTCATCCATTTAATTATCTATTAATTCATCCATTTATTAATCCATTTATCAATCCATTTATCTATTTATTTACTCATCCATTTATTTATCTATCCATTAATCCATTTATTCATCCTCTTATTTATCTGTTTATCCATTTATTAATCTATTTATTCATCCATTTATTTACCTGTTTATTAATCCATTTATTAACGTATTTATTACCCATTTATTAATCTATTCACCCATTTATTAATCTATTCACCCATTTATTAATCTATTTATTAATCCATTTATTAATCTATTTATTCGTCCATTTATTAACCTATTAATTCGTCCATTTATTAACCTATTTATTTGTCCGTTTAGTAACCTATTTATTCATCCATTTATTAATCTATTTATTCACCCATTTATTTACCTATTTATTCATCCATTTATTTATCTCTTTATCCATTTAATAAGATATTTATTTATCAATCTATTTATTTATCTATTTATTCATCCATTTATTTATTTATCAATTTATTAACCTATTTAGTTATTTATTCATCTACTTATTAATCCATTTATTCATCTATTTATTTATCTATTTATTCTTCCACTTATTTATCCATGTATTGATCCATTTACTTCTCCATGTATTTCTCTCTCTGTTTATCCATGCATTCAATTATTTATCCAATGGTCTCTATATTTATTTGTCCAATTATTTATCCATTTATTTACTCCCCCTCCCCCCCCCAAACTCCATTTTCGAGGTGAGTTTGCCAATAGGAACCCTAAGAATTCAATGGCTGAATTCTCTGCAGGTTGTGTCCAGGTCTCTACCTTTCATCAGCTCACAACATTTATTTCTTGTGAGTTTTTTTCCTCCCCTCCCCTGAAATTCTACTTTCAAGGTGAATTTGCAAATAGAGATCTAAGAATTTGATAACTGGATCTCAGAATTGCATTCTTTGATTGATTGATTGATTGATTGATTTACTTATTGTGTGGTTTCTTTCCTCCTCCCCTGAAATCCTATTTGAAAGGTGAATTCAATAACTGAATCTAAGGATTTAATAACTGAATTCTCTGCAAGTTGGGTCCAGCTTTCTACCTTCCATCAGCTCACAACTTTCATTCATTGCATTTTTTCTTCCCCCCTTTAAATTCTCTTTTCAAGGTGAATTTGCAAACAGAAATCTAAGGATTCAATAACTGAATCTAAGGATTTAATAATTGAATTCTCTGCAAGTTGAGTCCAACTCTCTACCTTCCATCAGCTCCCAACATTCATTCATTGCATTTTTTTCCCCCCTCCCCTTAAATTCTCTTTTCAAGGTGAATTTGCAAGCAGGAATCTAAGGATGTAATAACAGAATTGATTCATTTATTGTGGGGTCTTCCCCCACCCCCCAAACCCTCTTTTCAAGGTGAATTTGCCAATAGGGATCTTAGAACTTACTAATAGAATTCTCTGCAAGTTGGGTCCAGGTTTCTACCTTTCATCAGCTCACAACATTCATTCATTGCATTTTTTCTTCCCCCCTTTAAATTCTCTTTTCAAGGTGAATTTGCAAACAGAAATCTAAGGATTCAATAACTCAATCTAAGGATTTAATAACTGAATTCTCTGCAAGTTGAGTCCAACTCTCTACCTTCCATCAGCTCACAACTTTCATTCATTTCATATTTCCCCCCTCCTCTTAAATTCTCTTTTCAAGGTGAATTTGCAAACAGGAATCTAAGGATGTAATAACAGAATTGATTCATTTTTTGTGAGGTCTTCCCCCACCCCCCAAACCCTCTTTTCAAGGTGAATTTGCCAACAGGAATCTGAGAACTTACTAACAGAATTCTCTGCAAGTTGGGTCCAGGTTTCTACCTTCCCTCAGCTCACAACATTCGCTTCCTGCATTTTGTCCTCCCCTGAAATTCTCTTCTCAAGCTGCATTTGCAAAGAGGAATCTAAGGATTTCATAACTGGATCTAAGGAGTCAATAATTGAACCTAGGAATTTAATAACTGAATCTAAGGACTTAATGATAGAATTCTCTGCGAGCTGGGTCCAGCTTTCTACCTTCCCTCAGCTCTCAACATTTACTTACTGCATTGTTTTATTCCCCTCCCCTGAAATTCTCTTTTCGAGGTGAATTTGCCAATAGGAATCTGAAGATTGAATAACTGAATCTAAGGATTGAATAATAGAATCCTCTGCAAGTTGTGTCCAGGTTTCTACCTTCCATCAGCTCTCAACATTTACTTACTCCTCTGAAACTCTCTTTCCAAGGTGAACTCACAAGCAGAGCTCTCAGCTCTCTGCAAAGTTGCAGCAACCCCAACGCAAACCAAACGGGGGAGACTTCTAGGGCAGAGCCTGCAGCAGGGAGGGGCATAGCCTTTAACTGCCCTTCTCCACAGCAGAGGAATCATTAAGTCCTACCTCTCCCCTCCCCCCCCCCTCTTGACTCTCTGGAAGGCTGGGGCAGTTTTGGGGGGGCAGTGGAAGGCTCTCAGCTCCACGCTTCGCAGCCTCCTTTTCTGCGTGCTCGCTCGGTTGCTGTTTTGCTTCTTCCTTTCCCTTTTTGACCTCAGTGGAATCCTCCTTCAACACCCAGGCTCTTGTTTGGATATGATTTATGGTGCTACATTAACCCTTCATTGACCTAGAAATGCCCTAATATTAAAACAGTTTGACACACACAGAAAATCAAGAGCCCTTTTATCGGAAGCGCTATTGTCCGCATCATAAGTTTTCCCGATGTGGTGCCACTGTTACACCATCAATTTCCTCCTGCTATTGAACAGTGTAGTGAAAAAAAGGGGGGGGAAAAAACCCACCACCACCACCCCCAGCACCACCACCCTAATGGACAGAAGCCTTTGTCATTTCTATCCCAGTGATCAGCAAACTGCTCGCTGAAAGTCTCTTCCCCTTCACCGTTGCACGCGGGGGACAGGTTGAACCCAGTCGCTGGTAAGGGATGAATGCTGCTGGGCTCCTGGGGCAGCTCCTAGGGAGTGGGGCAGAAGGCCTGGGTGGGGAAGGGGGGGGGAAAGCCAGGATAGAGTCCCTGTGGGGTGGTGGGATGATGCCATATTCATGGAATTGTGGAATTCCCAGAGAAGAGGAGGCTGAGGGGAGACCTCGTTGCTCTCTACACCTCCCTGAGAGGAGGCTGGAGCTAGGTGGGGGTTGCCCTCTTCACACAGATGGCATCAGGTTGGAAGGGACCTCCAAAAGTCTTCTTTCCCAATCCCTCTGCAGTCAGCAGGGACATCCTCAACTAGATCAGGTTGCCCAGAGCCCTGTCCAGCATCAACTTGTACCCTCTGTGATGGGTTAGGAGCTGGCTGGAGAGCTGTGCCCAGAGAGTGGTGGTGAATGGTGCCACTGCCTAGCACTGGCATTGTCAGCACTGGCAGCCAATCACTAGTGGTGTCCCCCCAGGATCATAGAATCCTAGAATTGTCAGGGTTGGAAGGGAGCTCAAGGCTCAGCCAGTCCCAACCCCCTGCCATGCCCAGGGACACCTCACACCACAGCAGCTTGCTCACAGCCACCTCCAGCCTGGCTGCAAACACCTCCAGGCAGTAGGCTTCCACCACCTCCCTGGGCAACCTGTGCCAGGCTCTCACCACCCTCATGGACAACAACTTCTTCCTCACAGCCAATCTCAATCTCCCCACTTCTAGTTTTGCTCCATTCCCCCCAGCTCCTATCCTTACATGGCAGCCTAAAAAGTCCCTCCCCAGTGTCTCCTCAAAAGTGGAAAACCACAAAGAACCTTCTGCTCAAGTGACCTACAAAGAACCATGGATGTGGTGTGGCTTTTGTGAGGGGCAAAGTGCTCTTTGCTAGTTTTAAACCTGGAGAGGTTTACTTTCAGTAGCTAGGCTGGACAGGGTTATTAGAAATGTTCTGGTGGCACCTCTGGCAGTGGGGGCAAGGTGCCAGCTGGAGGCCAGAGGAAGGGCTTTGGCTGATTTAGTCCCATCCAGCTGGTCTGTGGTTCTCTGAGCAGTGCTTGCAGCTGTGTTGGGGGGCAATGGTTTGAGACTAGGGCAGGGGAGATGTAGGTTGGACATCAGGGTCACGAAGCACTGTAGTTCTCTTTGTTTATTAGCTTGAGACCAAGGATCAAAGGACAAAGGGTTTTAGCAAGAGAAGTGCTGTTTAGTATCTTTATCAGTGCTATAGACAGAGGGATCCAGGCACCATCAGCAGCGTGCAGATGGCACCAAGCTGAGTGGTGCTGTCCCTGCACCAGAGGGGCAGGAGGGCATCCAGAGGCACCTGGGCAGGCTGCAGAGGTGGTGCCCAGGGGAACCTCCATGAGGGTCAACAAGAGCAAGGGCAGGGTCCTGCAGCTGGGCTGGAGCAATCCTCACTGGCAGTACAGGCTGGGGGAGGAAGGGTAGAAAGTAGCCCTGAGGAGAAGGATTTGGGGGTGCTGGTGGGGGAGAAGCTGGGCAGGAGCAGGCAGGGTGAGACTGCAGCACAGAAGGCCAAGGGCAGCCTGGGCTGCATCCAAAGCAGCACTGCCAGAGATCCTGAGAGGAGATTCTGATCCTTGGCTCTGCTGAGACCTCCCCTGCAGTGCTGTGTGCAGCTCTGGAGCCCTCAGCACAGAAAGGACCTGGAGCTGATGGAGAGCCTCCAGAAGAGGTCATGGAAATGCTCAGGGGGTTGGAGCAGCTCTGCTGTGAGGACAGGCTGAGGGAGCTGGGGGTGTTCAGCCTGGAGAAGAGAAGGATCCAGGGAGACCTCAGAGCAGCCTGCCAGGACCTGAAGAGGCTGCAAGAAGGATGGAGAGAGACTGTTTGCAAAGCCCTGCAGGGACAGGACCAGGGACAGCGACTCCAAACCAGAGCAGAGCAGATTGAGATTGGATGTGAGGAACAAGTTCTGCACCAGGAGGCTGCTGGAACCCTGCAGCAGGTTGCCCAGGGAGGTGGTTGTGGCCCCATCGATCCCTGGAGCTGTTCAAGGTGAGGCTGGACAGGGCTCTGGGCAACCTGATCTAATTGAGGATGTCCCTGCTGAGTGCAGAGGGATTGGACTGGATGAGTTGTGGAGTTTAAAGGAAGCTCTCTGTGATTTGGGGGGTTCTTGGGAGAGCAAATTCAGCTTTGCCTTGCCTGTGTGCCAAGCCAGGTTCCCAATGCTGACTCAGCTCTTTAGGCCCTCAGTGCTGTGAGTAGGGAAAGGCTACAAAATGCCTTCTTTTTCCCAGACATTTCTTAGAAAGATTCTTTTTTAAGGGGGGGTGGGGGGGAATTGATTTTGGATTTTTTGTGGGGGGGGCAGAAAATTCAACTGTCTAAAACCAGGCTCAAAATGCTGACTCAGCTTTCACAGCACCAGGGCTTCAAATAGGCAAAAAAAAAATTTGCCAAATTCCTTCTTTTCTTAGAAAAATTCATTTTCCATGGGGAAAAAAAAAAAACAAACAAACAAGCAGTGATTTGGGGGGGCAGAAAACCTCAGGTTTTCTTTGCTGTGCATAACCAGGCTCAAAATGCTGACTCAGAGCTCCCTCCCTCCGTGCTGCAGATGGTACAAAGCTTTCCAGGATTCCTTCTTTTGCCAGTTATTGCTTTCCTAGCCAAGGGTATATGATTATGGGTTGGTTTTGGGGTTTTTTTATGGGGGATTGTTTGGTTTTTTTGGGGGTGCTGGCTCTAGCAAACAGCCAAAGGAGGAGGCTCAGAAGCTCAGGCATCAATTTCCTGTCTGGGCCACTGGAAGGTTCTGAAGAGCTCAAAGAGTAATTTTTATTGTGTAAATGACAGCAAAGCAATTAGTGATGCCAGAGCCTGTCCCTGCTGACCTCTGGGGTCACCAAGCAATGTAGCTCTCCTTGTTTATTAGCTCAAGACAAAGGATCAAAAGACAAAGGACAAAGCATTGCAGCAAGAGAAGTGTGGCCAGCAGGGCAGGGAGGGGATTCTGCCCCTCTGCTCCACTCTGCTCAGACCACAGCTGCAGCTCTGGGGCCAGCTCTGGAGCCTCTGTGCCAGGAAGGCTCTGGAGGTGCTGGAAGGTGTCCAGAGCAGGGCCAGGAGGAGGAGCAGAGGGCTGGAGCTGCTCTGCTGTGAGGACAGCCTGAGGGAGTTGGGGTTGTGCAGGCTGGAGAGGAGAAGGCTCCAGGGAGACCTTCTGGGGGCTTTGCAGGATCTGCAGGGGGCTGCAAGAAAGCTGGGGAGGGACATCTGAGGGTGTCAGGGAGGGATAGGAGCAGGGGGAATGGATCCAAGCTAGAGGAGGGAGATTGAGATTGGCTGTGAGGAAGAAGTTGTTGCCCATGAGGGTGGTGAGAGCCTGGCACAGGTTGTCCAAGGAGGTGGTTGGAGTCCCATGCCTGGAGACATTCAAACTCAGATTTGATGTTTGAAAGAAGAGCAGAGCAGATTGAGATTGGATGTGAGGAACAAGTTCTGCAGCAGGAGGCTGCTGGAACACTTTTTAGGGTGTCAGGTAGGGATAGGACCATGGAGAGTGGAATGAGGCTAGAGGAGGGGAGAGTTAGATTAGACCTTAGGAAGAAGTTGTTGCCCATGAGGGTGGTGAGAGCCTGGCACAGGCTGCCCAGGGAGGTGGTGGAAGCCTCCTGCCTGGAGGTGTTTGCAGCCAGGCTGGAGGTGACTGTGAGCAACCTGCTGTGGTGTGAGGTGTCCCTGCCCATGGCAGGGGGTTGGGACTGGCTGAGCCTTGAGCTCCCTTCCAGCCCTGCCAGTTCCTCTCTGATTCTCTAACAGCACAGCGTCAATGGAAGCATGGAAAAGGATTTTTTTTTCCTCCAGGCTGCTTCTCCAGCTCTGAAATCAGAATCGGGGGGAAGGAATTTCCATCCTTCAGAGGAGAGAGAGAGAGAAAATTCCACCTGCAGAGCATTATTTAGCCAAGGGAGAGCCAAGACTCGTGTAAGAGCCGTGTTTACATTGAGCATTTTGCTTTGCTCTTGGGTTTTTTTTCCCTCCCCCTCTAAAGAAAATCCATAGAAATTTATATTGTTTGCTCTTTGCTTCTTTTTCCCCCCTCCCTCTCCCTCTCCCCCTCTCCCCCTCTCCCTGATAGTTAGAAAACAGCTGTTCTGCTGCAGTGGACTTTTGACTGGCTGGCTTGCAGGGCTCAATAATCTGCCTCGGCTCAGGGTTAAGTGATGGAATTCATTTAAATGCCCCAGAAGTAATCATCCACAAAGAGTACATTATTTCTCTTTTATGAATTTTCAAAGCTAATACTTGATGGGTGGCATGCAATTAAACCTGATCAATATGTAATTTAGGTGGGCTGACATGTTTTCAAATTCTCAGAATATAGATTCCTCCAATATCGCAGGAGCTTAGCGAGCAGGGCTCAGCCCTTATGAAGCGCTCAAAGGGCTTTGGTACAGTAAAGCAACAGAGGAAAGAAGAGGCAAATTGGGGTGGGGAGTGGGGGAGGGCGTGAGGGGGAGGGGAATTCAACTTGCAGGCAGCAACTTGCCTCAGCTTGGAAATAAATTGAGGCCTTTGGCTGCAGGATCAAAATATTGTGATGGGAATTAGCATGCAGATGTGGAAGGGGTTAGGTGTTTGCAGTCTCTGTAGAGCCTGGATTAATTATTTCAGGGGATGCTTAAAGGCTGCCTCTGAGAGGATGGAGCCCTGAGCAGCTCTGCCTCACAAAGGTTGCTGCTGGAAGGTTCTGCTAGCAAAAAAAACCAAAAGGCAAAACTACCACCCCCTCACCCCAAAATTAACGTTGTGATTTTGAAATGAGGATCACAGTGAAGGTCACAGAAGCACAGAGCTGCCAGGGCTGCAAGGCACCTCAAGGCTCAGCCAGTCCCAATCCCCCTGCCATGGCCAGGGACACCTCACACTGGGTGAGGTTGCCCAGGTGAGTGAAATGTGGAGACAGAGAGGATGCTCAGTGTGAGCTCTGTGATCAAACAGTGCTCAGAGAGTCACAAGTTCACAGAATGTTTTGGGCTGGAAGGGACCTCAAGGCTCAGCCAGTCCCAACCCCTACCATGGGCAGGGACACCTCACACCACAGCAGGTTGCTCACAGCCACCTCCAGCCTGGCTGCAAACACCTCCAGGCACGAGGCTTCCACCACCTCCCTGGGCAGCCTGTGCCAGGCTCTCACCACCCTTCTGGACAACAACTTCTTCCTCACAGCCAATCTCAATCTCCCCTCCTCTAGCTTGGATCCATTCCCCCTGCTCCTATCCCTCCCTGACACCCTCCAAAGTCCCTCCCCAGCATTCTTGGAGCCCCCTTCAGATCCTGGAAGGCCACCAGAAGGTCTCCTGGGAGCCTTCTCCTCTCCAGCCTGCACAACCCCAACTCCCTCAGTCTGTCCTCACAGCAGAGCAGCTCCAGAATCATGGAATGGTTTGGGCTGGAAAGGAGCTGCGAAGGTCCAACCCCCCTGCAATGAGCAGGGACATTCTCCACTAGATCAGGTTGCTCAGAGCCTTGCCAAGCCTGACCTGGATGATTTCCAGGGATGGAGCCTCAACCATCTCCCTGGGCAACCTGATCCAGCCCTCTGATCATCCTCATGGCTCTTCTCTGGACACATTCCAGCACCAGGCTGGATGTGGCTGTGAGCAACCTGCTGTGGTGTGAGGTATCCCTGCCTAGGACAAGGGGGTTGGGACTGGCTGATCCCTGAGGTCCCTTCCAACCCTGACAATTCTGTGACTCATTCTGTGATTCCTTCTCTATCTTCCACTACTCAAAACCTGCTCAGGGTCAGGGTTGTGCTGTTTTCCCCCCTCAGTCATGTTCAGCACCTTTGGTGGCAAAGCAGAGTTTTCCAGGCTGTGTTCTGACAGGAGTCAATGTGGTGGAGAGAAGGGAGGGAGAGGGAGGAGGTCTGTGATTAGATTTCAGGATACTCTTCCCTTTTAGATCTGCTGCTTGTGGCTCTTGGGTGTGTTGGGAGGAATTGTGCTTATGTGGTGGTGTGGGTTTGCTTGGGCTTTTTTTCCTCCCCCCACCCTCTACAGAATATCAATACAGGATAAAAAGGACCAGTGGAAATCATTGGGTTGAGGCTGGATAATAGTTTAAAAGCTACATTTTATTTAGACACTTGGAGGTAATAAATATCTGGGAGAATAATTAACTGTCTTTTATCTCAGGCTGCTCCTCAGCTGAGGCCTCTTTAGAACCTTTCGTAATGTCTCCTCTTAATGCTCTGTTTGGCCTTGAATTTAGGAGCTAAAATATGTTCCAAGTGTCTCTGTGTGTGGCTGGGGGTGGGATGGTGGTTGTGTTGTTCTCCAAAGGATGTCTCAGTGGGTCTCAAACTTTCCCCCTTTTGGTTTTGTTCCTAATTTCTTCATTCCATTTGCTTCAAATTTTCATCCTTACTGATTTTTCTTTCCCTCCCTCCCTCCCTGCCCTTCCCTTCCCTGCCCTTCTCTTCCCTGCCCTTCCTTTCCTTCCCCTCCCTCCCTGCCCTTCCCTTCCCTGCCCTTCTCTTCCCTGCCCTTCCTTTCCTTCCCCTCCCTCCCTGCCCTTCCTTTCCCTGCCCTTCTCTTCCCTGCCCTTCTCTTCCCTGCCCTTCCTTTCCCTGCCCTTCCTTTCCCTGCCCTTCCTTTCCCTGCCCTTCCTTTCCCTGCCCTTCCCTTCCCTGCCCTTCCTTTCCTTCCCCTCCCTCCCTGCCCTTCCCTTCCCTGCCCTTCCCTTCCCTGCCCTTTGTTTCCTTGCCCTTCCTTTCCCTGCCCTTCCTTTCCCTGCCCTTCCTTTCCCTGCTCTTCTTTTCCTTCCCCTCCCTCCCTGCCCTTCCTTTCCCTGCCCTTCCTTTCCCTCCCTGCCCTTCCTTTCCCTGCCCTTCCTTTCCCTCCCTGCCCTTCCTTTCCCTGCCCTTCCTTTCCCTGCTCTTCCTTTCCTTCCCCTCCCTCCCTGCCCTTCCTTTCCCTGCCCTTCCTTTCATTTCCTGCCAAATTTCTGTGTTTGGTGTGGCCAAAGGTTTCAGGTTTGAACCAAATGACCTGGTTTGCAAACTGAGGTTTGTGCAACTGAGCTTTAGACCCAGGGAATGGTTTGTAGAGTCATAGAATTTGGATGTACAGAATCATTTATCGAATCACAGAATGGCCCAGGCCTGAAGGGAGCTCCAAAGCTCATCCAGTCCAAGCCCTCTGCACTCAGCAGGGACATCCCCAGCTAGATCAGGTTGCCCAGAGCCCTGTCCAGCCTCACTTTGAATAGCTCCAGGCATGGAGCCTCAACCCCCTCCCTGGGCAACCTGCTGCAGTGTTCCAGCAGCCTCCTGGTGCAGAACTTGTTCCTCACATCCAATCTCAATCTGCTCTGCTCTAGTTTGAAGTCATTGCCTCTCATTCTGTCACTACAAGCCCTTCTAAACAGTCTCTCTCCATCCTTCTTGTAGCCTCCTTCAGGTCCTGGCAGTCTGCTCTGAGGTCTGCCTGGAGCTTCTATTCTCCAGGCTGAATATAACCAGCTCCCTCAGCCTGTCCTCAGAGGAGAAAGGCTACAGAATCCCCTGAGCATCTTCAAGCCCCTCTTCTGGACCCTCTCCATCAGGTCCATGACCTTCCTGTGTTGATGGCTCCACAGCTGGATGCAGCACTGCAGGTAAGGACCATGGCCCTTGACTGGCTGTGTAGCCTTTTATGAAGGATATTTCTGATCCATCTGATAGGAAATGGCATCAAAAAGAGGATGGAAAAGCTTTCTTTAGTAACCCTGAGAATCTGGCTGCCTCTATTTAATGTCACTTGCAGCCCAGAAGGCCAAGGGCAGCCTGGGCTACACCCAAAGCAGTGTGGCCAGAGATAGAGAGAGGGGATCCTGCCCCTCTGCTCTGGGGAGACCTCACCTGCAGGGCTGGGTCCAGCTCTGGAGCCCTCAACACAGGAAGGACCTGGAACTGATGAAGGGGGTCCAGAGGAGGACCAAGATAATGCTCAGGAGGTTGGAGCAGCTCTGCTATGAAGAGAGGCTGAGGGAGCTGGGGGTGTTCAGCCTGGAGAAGAGAAGGCTACAGGCAGACCTAACAGCAGCCTGCCAGGACCTGAAGGGAGCTACAAGAAGGCTGCAGAGATACTGCTCCCAATGGACCAGGGGCAACGGTTTGAAAGGAGAGCAGAGCAGATTGAGGCTGGATGTGAAGAGCAAATTCTGCAGCAGGAGGCTGCTGGAACCCTGCAGCAGGTTGCCCAGGGAGGTGGCTGAGGCTCCAGCCCTGGAGCTATTCAAGGTGAGGCTGGACAGGGCTCTGGGCAACCTGATCTAGCTGGGGATGTCCCTCCTGAGTGCAGAGGGAGTTGGACTGGATGAGCTTTGGAGGCCCCTTCCAACCCAGAGCATTCCCTGATTTCTCTGACTGTGTTTATAGCATAGATGTGAGGGATCTCTTTTCCCTAGGAGCTGCTCATTTATGCAGCCTCTAGGAGAGAAAGAGAAAAAGAAAGCCAAACCATCAAGGGGTAGTTCTCCCCCTCCCCTCCACTGTCATTTCTCTCCACAAATGAATCAGCAATTAAATTGGAACTGCAGGCAAACAGACACTTCAGTGTTGCAGCACTTGAAGCACTTAAAAGGCTGATTGCAGATCAGAGACAAGAATCCTGTCTGATGCTTCTAGTCCTTTTGATCCCTGAAGCAGGGAATCTCCTTCCTTGCATAAAACATGAGAGCTGTGGCAGTCCTTACAAGTGGCTGGGGCTTGACTTCAGCCTGGTTTTGTCTGGAGGGGAAAAAATAACCCAAAACAACTAGGGGAATGGAATGAAGCTGGAGGTGGGGAGATTCAGGCTGGATGTGAGGAGGAGGTTCTTCACCATGAGAGTGGTGAGACCCTGGAAAGGGAGGTGGTCCCAAGACCAGGCTGGATGAGGCTCTGTCCAGCCTGATCTAGTGTGGGGTTTTCCTGCCCATGGCAGGGGGGTTGGAACTAGATGATCCTTGTGGTCCCTTCCAACCCTGTATGAAACTATGAAACTATGAAACTATGAAACAACAAGCAAAAAACCCAAACCCACAGAGGAGCAGGGAAAGCCTCAGTTAACTGAGCTAAAGAGAGAGTGGAGCCTACTTTGGTTTGCTAAAGTCACCCAGGGATGCAGAAAGCTAAAGGGGGCCTGGAAGGAAAACTCCAAGCACTGCAAGGCAGTAAAAAACCCAAACCAAACCAAAACCAAACCAACAAAGCCAAACCAAACCAAACTAAACAAAAAAAAACCCCCACAAACCAAACCCCAACCCAAACCCAAACCCAACCCAAACCCAAATCAAAACCTTACTAAACTAAAACCAAACCCAAACCAAACCCATACTAAACTTATTATCTTAAACAGATATGAATAACAATTATGATGTCTCCAGTGCTGGAGCCTCTGTGCCAGGAAGGCTCTGGAGGATCTGGAAGGTGTCCAGAGCAGGGCCAGGAGGAGGAGCAGAGGGCTGGAGCTGCTCTGCTGTGAGGACAGCCTGAGGGAGTTGGGGTTGTGCAGGCTGGAGAGGAGAAGGCTCCCAGGAGACCTCTTGTGGCCTTCCAGGATCTGCAGGGGCTCCAAGAAAGCTGGGGAGGGACATCTGAGGGTGTCAGGGAGGGATAGGACCAGGGGGAATGGATCCAAGCTAGAGGAGGGGAGATTGAGATTGGCTGCTGAGGAGGAAGTTGTTGTCCAGGAGGGTGGTGAGAGCCTGGCACAGGCTGCCCAGGGAGGTGGTGGAAGCCTCCTGCCTGGAGGTGTTTGCAGCCAGGCTGGAGGTGGCTGTGAGCAACCTGCTGTGGTGTGAGGTGTCCCTGGGCATGGCAGGGGGTTGGGACTGGCTGAGCCTTGAGCTCCCTTCCAGCCCTGACAATTCTATGATTCCATGATTATTGTTTTTATTATTGATATCATTATTAGTAGTGCTTTTTATTATCTTAAAGAGTAATAATATTCATAATAGTAGTAGTAGTTGTTGTTGTTATCATTATTATTATTAACATTATGTTCTTGTTCTGATTTATTATCACTGTAGTGTATGGTAGCAATCTGTGCACATGACTCCAGCTCCTGATTGTCAAGGGATTTCCTTTCCTCATCTATTTCTGTTGCTTAGCTGGGACCTGCTGCTGTGCATTACACAAAATGCAGTTTCATAGCTTCATGGAGTAGTTTGGCTTGGAAGGGACATTGGAGAGGAGCATGGAGTGGGTTGGAAAGGATCTTGAAGATCATAGAATAATAGGATGGGCTGGGTCAGAAGGGACCTTCAAGATCATCCAGCTCCAACCCCCTACCATGGGCAGGGACACCTCAAACCAGCCCCAGGTTACTCACAGCCACATCCAGCCTGGCCTTGAACACCTCCAAGCATGAGGCTTCCACCACCTCCCTGGCAGCCTGTGCCAGGCTCTCCCCACCCTCACTCTCAAGAATTTCTTCCTCATCTCCACTCTCAATCTCTCCTCTCCCAGCTCAAAGCTTTTGTCCCTGGTCCTGGCACTTCCAGCCCTTGTCCAAAGTCCTTCCCCAGCTCTCCTGGAGCCCTTCAGGTACTGGAAGGCTGCTTTGAGATCTCCCTGGAGCCTCCTCTTCTCCGGGCTGAACAGGGTGGGTTGGATTGGTTGGGTGGGTTGGATTGGTTGATAGGTTGGATGCGATGATCTTGAAGGTCTCTTCCAACCTGGTTTGGTTTATTCTAAATAAAGCCCCAACTCTCTCAGCCTGTCTTTGTAGCCCTCTCTGGACCTGCTCCAACAGTTCCAAGTCCTTCTCGAGTTGGGGCCACAAAACTGGATGCAGTTCTGCAGGTGGGGTCTCAGCAGAGTAGAGGGCTGAGATTCACCTCCCTCGACCTGCTGGTTATGGAGCTTGATAACATTTGGTGATGTTGGTCTTTGACAATGCTGGGATAGGTTTGACAGTGATGGAGATGGTTGGACAAGGCAGGGCTTGGTTGGACAGGGCTGAGTTTAGGTTGGACAGGGCTGGGCTTGGCTGGACAATTCTGGGCTTGGTTGGACAGGGCTGGAGGTGGTTGGACAGGGCTGGAGCTGGTTGGACAGGGCTGGAGGTGGTTTGGCAATGTTGAAGTTTCTTCTGAAAGCTTTGTCTGGGGCATTTGAAGCAACTGGAAGCTTGGTGCCTTAGAAGCATCTGCAGATGATTTTTCTCTCTGCCTGCATTTCCCTCCTGCAGTCCCTGAAGCTCCTGCTCGTGTTGGGGTTACGGCACCAATCCACTTTTCTTCTGCCTGTGGACAAATCAATAGCAAATCACTTATTACTTACTGAGTACATAGGAAACAAATCTGCAGAAGTCCAGATCAAAGAAGGTGCTTATGGCCTCCCAAATTGAAGCTTACCACCTATAAATCATCACTGCCTGTAGCCCGTGAAGTGTTGTGCGGTGAGTGATGCGCTGGGTTCGATGTAAAGATTTCACTGCAGCATCTCTTCCCTCTCCCCTGCTTTCCCTTTGCCACTCCTGGCTCCCTCTTTTGCTTCACACCCCCACAGCCTGCCCCCCTTCTCTGCCACATTTAGCTGGGAAGGTTCAAAACCAGAGGAGTGTGGAGTGCTCAAGGTTTGCCCTCTTCACCCCAGGCTGCTCTCTGAGGCTGATCTCTCAGCCATCCACGAGCTGTCAGGTGGAGCTCAGAGGGATTTGTCAGTGTCAATCCATTTATCACTTGGCAGGAGCCATCATACAGTGATGCAAAATCCTCCCTCTCGACCTTCTCATAATACCTGAGGCCCAGGGCTCAAAAAAAAATCAGATCTTCTATTTAGTAAATAAATAAAATGGCCACCACCACAACAACAACAAAAAACCCCAACCATGAAAGCTCCACATTCTGAACTGAAAGGCAGTGACAGGCAGCAAAATGCCAAGTGACAGGTGGACAGCAGGTGGGATGTATTGTGCAGATAGGACAAAAGGCCTCAGGAATAGGGGGATGCTGGAGGAGATCCCATTCTCAGTGAAGAGAAAAGGCCTCAGGAATGGGAGGATGCTGGAGGAGATCCCATTCTCAGTGAAGATAAAAGTCTCAGGAATGGGAGGATGCTGGAGGCTATCCCATTCCAAATGAAGTGAAAGGGTCTCAGGAATGGGAAGATGCTGGAGGAGATCCCATTCTCAGTGAAGATAAAAGGTCTCAGGAATGGGAGGATGCTGGAGGCTATCCCATTCCAAATGAAGTGAAAGGGTCTCAGGAATGGGAGGATGCTGGAGGAGATCCCATTCATACTGAGGTGAAAGGGTCCCAGAAATGGGAGGATTCCAGAGGATATTCCATTCCCACTGAACACAAAGGGTCTCAGGAATGGGAGGATTCTGGTAGGGATCCAACCCTCACTGAAGAGGAAGAGTCTCAGGAACAAGAGGATTCTGGAGGGTTCAGGACCCTATCCCATTCTTACTGAAGAGAAAGGGTCTCAGGAATAGGATTCTGGAGGAGATCCAATCCTCACTTGACCAGTTTTCACCTTCTAAACAGTTCTACCATGCCACATGTCCCTCCAGGAACTGGATTCCTGGAGAGCAGGGCTGGGGAGGAGCAGCTGGGGGTGTTCAGTGTGGGGAAGAGGAGGCTGAGGGAGACCTCATTGCTCTCTACAGCTCCCTGAGAAGAGGCTGCAGTGAGGTGGGTGTTGGGCTCTGCTCCCTAGCATCAGGTGATAGAAGGAGAGGAACTGACCTGAAAATGTGCCAGGGCAGGGTTAGGTTGGGGCAAGAGTGGTCAGGGATGGGAACAGGCTGCCCAGGGAGGTGGTGGAGTCCCCAGCCCTGGAGGTGTTCATGAAGGATGTGGTCATGGCACTTGGGGCCATGGTTTGGTGGCCAAGGTGGGGTTGGGTTGCTGGTTGGCCTGGATGATCTCAGAGGCCTTTTCCAACCCAACCTATTCTGTGACATCAGCTGTGAAGTCTCCCCTTAGTGCTTCCCTTGGCTCTTTGGTTTGTCACCTCAGCAGCAAAGCGTTGCCCATCTCACAGTATCATCACCAAGGCTGGAAGAGACCTCACAGATCTCAACCAGGCTCTGGGGTGTGATGCACTCCTGGGCTTCTCTGGTAGCTTTCAGATGAGTCCTGTTTGGCACAGCAACCCCAAGAGACCTTATTTCCCCCCTCCACCACCATCCCCACCCTCTTTGTTTTTGGGCATTAAGAAAATGAAAGCTAATAAAAAGGTCCAGGTGGAGGCAGAGTTATGGAGAGGCATGAGTAATGCAAGGGTTGCTTTTACAGGAGCTCCTAAAGATGATGAAGCAGCAGAGAGGAGCTGGGGTGGGGGATCCTTAAGCTGCTTTTTATTGGGAGGCCTGAAGGTGGAACTGCCACTCCGAGGGGAAACCTGTTGGGAATGCTCCAGTCCTGGTGGGATTGACTGATTTTGCTAATTTACTGCTTTCCAGCTGGTCTGAGTGGAGCACTCCCTGGTGCTAAGTGGTATTGGAAGTGAATAAAAACTGTCCTTTCCCTGGAGTCAAACTCACTTGCAGGAAACAACATCTCAGCAAGAAAAGCCTTCCCCCGGCTCCTGCACACTGGGGGTTTCCCTCACTCCTCTCCTTCCTTTCCCCCCATTCCTTGCCCCCGTTTTTCCCCCCTGTGGGTGAAAATAGAAATACAGAATTTCTAGAAATAGAAATACAGAATTAAGCAGGTTGGAAAAGGCCTTTGAGATCTTCAAGCCCAACCTATCACCCAGCTCAACCATGGCACCGAGAGCCTCATCCAGGCTCTTCCTAAGCACTTCCAGGGATGGTGACTCCAGCACCTCCCTGGGCAGCACATCCCAAGGGCCAATCTCTCTTGCTGGGAAGAATTTCTTCTTCACATCCAGCCCAGACCTCCCCTGGCACAGCTTGAGACTGTGTCCTCTTGTTCTGTCACTGCTTGCCTGGGGGAAGAGATAGACCTAAAGCATTTGTGTTTGCTGCTGCTTCTTGGCTGTATGGTCCAAGAGTGATTCTGGACTAAAAGAAGCAAATTTCATAGAGTCATAGGGATGGGTTCAGCTGGAAAAGGAATCTGAGAGCATCCAGGCCGACCACCAACCCAACCCCACCATGGCCATCAAAGCCTGGCCTCAGGTGCCATGGCCACACCCTTCATGAACACCTCCAGGGATGGGGACTCTACCACCTCCCTGGGCAGCCTGTGCCAACCCCTGACCACTCTTGCAGCATAGAACTTTCCCCCTTCCTTCTGTCTTTCCCCCTTCCTTCCTGCCTTCCTGCCTTCCTGCCTTCCTGCCTTCCTGCCTTCCTTCTTTCCTCCTGCCTTCCTTCCTTCCTTCCTTCCTTTCTTCCTTCCTTCCTTCCTTTCTTCCTTCCTGCCTTCCTGCCTTCCTGCCTTCCTTCTTTCCTCCTGCCTGCCTTCCTGCCTTCCTTCTGTCTTTCCCCCTTCCTTCCTTCTTTCTTTCTAATGGCTGTTCAGTCTGGAGAGGAGAATGCTCCCAGGAGACCTTCTTGTGGCCTTCCAGGATCTGAAGGAGGCTCCAAGAAAGCTGGGGAGGGACTTTGCAGGGTTTTAGTCAGGGATAGGACAAGGGGGAATGGATCCAAGCTAAAGGAGGGGAGATTGAGATTGGCTGTTAGGAAGAAGTTGTTGCCCATGAGGGTGGTGAGAGCCTGGCACAGGTTGCCCAGGGAGGTGGTGGAAGCCTCCTGCCTGGAGGTGTTTGCAGCCAGGCTGGAGGTGGCTGTGAGCAACCTGCTGTGGTGTGAGGTGTCCCTGCCCATGGCAGGGGGTTGGGACTGGCTGCTCCTTGAGCTCCCTTCCAGCCCAGAACATTCTGTGAACTTGTTCCTCTCTGAGCATTGTTTGAGCAGAGAGAGCTCACCCAGAGGATCCTTGAGGTCCCTTCCAACCCTGACAATTCTATGACTCTCCAACACCAGTAACCATAAAGTAGTTTCAAACCCAAACAATCTGCCTCCCCCTTTCCCCAGATAAAATAACCCCCCCAAAGCTGAGGAGCTGAAGTGGCAGCAGAGCATGGATTCAGCCACAAAGGGAATTGTATCATCAGCTTGAAAGTAGCTCTCAGCAGGGACTCGGGGAGCAGACGGGGCTGTATGCTCCTGCCATTCCCCTCTCCATCTGTTGAAGAAGTTCTGGCTGGAATAAACAGCTCTTCTCTTTTAATTATTTCATGCTTTAAAGGAACAACAAAAAAATCTGATTTTCCATTTTATTTTGTTTTAATACAACCAACTCTATCTCTGCACACCTTGGGAAAAAAACACACCCCACCAAACCAGAAAGCTTCCTTTGTTTGCTTTCCTCCTGGGAGTTCATCCCCACTGCTTTTATTTCCTGGAGAGTTGAGTTGGTGCCAATCCCAAAGGCCCATTTGAACAGCTGGAAGTATAGCAGCTCCCCTCTTTTCCTTGCTGCTTGGGTTGGGCTGGAACTGTCTTCCCTCCTCCCCCCCTTCCTTCCTTGCATGAGGCTTGCAAAGAGGCTCTGGGGATATTGTCTCATTCCTCCTGCCAGGGAAAGTGTCTGAACCTCTCACACAGCTGCAAGAAAGGAAAGGAGAGGAACTCTGTTCTCAAGGCATTCATCCCTCCCCTGCCCAACCAATCATTCTCTACTCTAGGTGGGACTTGTGCTGTCAGCTGGTTTTGAAAGCTGCTCTGCCTTCTGTCTTGGGTGTTCAGGGTCAGGCTGGGTGAGGGCTTGAGCAACCTGGGCTGGTGGAAGGTGTCCCTGGCTGTGGCACAGGGGTTGGAACTAGGTTCGTAGTTGGGTGAGACCTTGAGCCACCAGGTCTAGTGGAAGGTGTCCTTGTCCATGGCATGGGGATTGGAACTGGATTCATAGTTGGATGAGACCTTGAGCCACCAGGTCTAGTGGAAGGTGTCCTTGTCCATGGCATGGGGATTGGAACTACATTCATAGGCCTTGAGTAACAAAGTCTACTTAAGAGGCATCCATGGCCACGGCATGGGGGTTGGAAGAGCTGATCTCTGAGGTCCCTTCCAGCCTAAGGCACTCTGTGATTCCAGGGCAGGTTGTTCTTTGTCTCCTGAACCAGGATATTGAATGTGAGTAGCCAGGCTGCCTGTTCAGGGTCTGATTTGGAGAGAGATCTCTCTTGGGCTTGGTGGGACAAAACTAAGACCATCAGAGTGAACAGTTTCTGAGGTTGCTCCTGGCACATCCTGCCTCCAAACACCTCCTGTGAGAGCTGAGCTGCTTTCCAAGCAACTAATACCTGAGGATAATGAATTCCTGAGCTCAGAGGGGCTGGGGCACCTGCTCTGTGGGGACGCATTGAGGGGGCTGTTCAGCCTGAAGAAGAGAAGGCTTCAGGGAGACCTCAGAGCAGCCTTCCAGTACCTGAAGGAGCCTTGCAGTACCTGAAGGGGGCTACAGGAGAGCTGGGGGGGGACTCTTTGTAATGTACAATGCCAGGACAAGGGACAATGGATTGAAGATGGAAGAGAGGAGATTGAGAGTGGAGATGAGGAAGAAATTCTTGAGAGTGATGGTGGTGAGACACTGGAAGAGGTTGCCCAGGGAGGCTGTGGCTGCCCCCTCCCTGGAGGTGTTCAGGGCCAGGCTGGATGAGACCTTGAGCAACCTGGGGCAGGTGGGAGATGTCCCTGCCCATGGCATAGGAGCTGGAACTGGACTGAGGTGAGGCCTTGAGCCACCAGGTCTTGTTAAGAGGCATACATGGCCCTGGCAGGGATGCGGGAAGAGACTGTGGATGCCTTCTCTTTGGAGGTGTTCAAAGCCATGTTGGATGAGGTCTTGAGCAACCAGGTCTAGTGGAAGGTGTTCTTGTCCATGGCATGAGGGTGGAAACTAGATTCATAGCTGGGTGAGAACCTGAGCAGCCTGAGTTAGCTGAGAGGTGTCCCTGGCACCCTGAATACCCTGGAGATCTTCAAGTAACATGTGGGCACAGCACCTGGGGACATGGTTTGATGGCCATGTTGGTGTTGGGTTGATGGTTGGGCTGGGTGGTCTGGGAAGCATCTTCTGACCTCAACAGTTCTGTGATGTTTTCCAATCAGGAACAATCTGAACAAGTTAGCTTTATTTTAAATGGACTGAGATGTGGGGAAAGAAGTGCAATCAAATTCCACCTCAAGGCTTTCCCGTGTGGAGAAGGACTTGGGGGTGCTGGGGTGGGGAGAAGCTGGGCAGGAGCAGGCAGTGTGAGCTTGCAGCACAGAAGGCCAAGGGCAGCCTGGGCTGCATCCAAAGCAGCACTGCCAGCAGAGCCAGAGAGGAGATTCTGACCCTTGGCTCTGCTCAGACCTCCCCTGCAGTGCTGTGTGCAGCTCTGGAGCCCTCAGAGGGCTGGAGCTGGAGGAGAGGGTCCAGAAGAGGGCATGAAAAAATGCTCAAGGGAGTTGGAGCAGCTCTGCTATGAGGACAGGCTGAGGGAGCTGGGGGTGTTCAGCCTGGAGAAAAGAAGGCTCCAGGGAGACCTCAGAGCAGCCTGCCAGGACCTGAAGGAGGCTACAAGAAGGCTGCAGAGAGACTGTTCTCAAAGGCCTGCAGGGGCAGGACCAGGGACAGTGGCTTCAAAGTAGAGCAGAGCAGCTTGAGATTGGATGTGAGGAACAAGCTCAGCTCCAGGAGGCTGCTGGAACACTGCAACAGGTTGCCCAGGGAGGTGTTTGAGGCTCCATCCCTGGAGCTGTTCAAGGTGAGGCTGGACAGGGCTCTGGGCAACCTGCTCTGGTTGGGGATGTCCCTGGGATGAGGCTTCCACCACCTCCCTGCACAACCTGTGCCAGTCTCTCACCACCCTCCTGGGGAGCAACTTCTTCCTAACATCCAGGAGAAGCCAAAGTCATTTGGTTTTCCCTCTCTGTGAACTGTGTGGCCCACAAGATGCTCCCAACTCCTGCAACCACCTCTGGCCCCTCTGTGTGAGCTGCAGGCAGGTGAGGAGGCAGCGCTGTGTCTGGGATGATATCTGCTCACCACTGGAATTATCAATCTCCTCTGTGACACCCAGCCCAGGGACCTCAATTATGCTCTGATCTTTCCCATGAGCAAGCTAATAATTGGAAGTTGGCAAAATTCATGCTCTGGTTGGGGGAGTATTGGATTTCTGTTTGTCTCTGCAACTTCCCCTCCAGAGTGGGACTGGCACGTGTCCTGCAGCATCACTTTTACTGTCCCCATAAAGCTTTGACTAAATCAGCAGCCAAAGGCCAGGGCTGTTAGCAGCTTTTTTCATTGCTTAACATAAAGGCTCTGATTATTTTTAGACCTGGAGCTTCTCTGGTGGCTTGCAGGTAGGTGGTAGACAGCTTCATAGTATCATAGTATCAGTCAGGATTGGAAGGGACCACAAGGATCATCCAGTTCCAGCCCCCCTGCCATGGGCAGGGACACCTCACACTAGATCTGACTGGCCAGAGCCTCATCCAGCCTGGGCTTGAACACCTCCAGGGACACCTGGTCTTAAACACCTCCAGCTCTCTGAGCCTGAGCCAGCAGTGTGCTCAGTTGGCCAAGGAGGACACCAGCAGCCTGGCCTGGAGCATCAATGCCATGGCCAGCAGGAGTAGGGAAGTGATGGTGCCCCTGGACTCAGCACTGCTGAGGCTACAGCTTGACTCCTGGGCTCAGTTCTGGGCTCCTCGCTCCCAGAAGGACACTGAGGAGCTTCTGGTGTTGAGCAGAAAAACCATCATGGATTCAGTCAGACTTCATGCCACAAAGCCTAACACTCTCTAGGTCAGGGGCTGGGATGGCTTTTTTTTGGAGTGTTCTTCCTGCCTAGATCAGGGTTTGGGTTTTATGCTGCTGCTCCTACCTAGACCAGAGTTTGGGGGTTTTGGTGGTGTTCCTCTCCAGACCAAGGTTTGAGGTTTTCTGGGCTTGTTCCTATCTAGACCAGAGTTTCAGGTTTATTTGGTGTTACTCCTCTCTAGAC